>CM061750.1:74142505-75342505 GCA_030979885.1 Lolium multiflorum | reverse complement strand
AGGTTTACTAAAAGTTTGCAATAGGACTTAATCATTTCTTGATTCATTAACAATACGGTACCAATCCGTAAAGTTTCTTATCAGATTTTAAGTATTTCTATCTCAATAACAAGACTAGCACATAGTAGAAACGGATGCCAATACTACAAAATTAATTCAAAATACTACTCGGACTATGTTTATGATAATTAGTTCATGTTTTAATCTAATTACTAATGAACTCCCACTTAATACAACATCCCTCATAGTTGTTAAGTGGTACACGATCCACATCCAAAACCGATCATCACGTGAGATGATGTAGCTTCAATGGTGAACATCAACATGTTGATCATATCATCCATATGACTCGTGTTCAACCTTTCGGTTTCCGTTGTCCCGAGGCCATGTCTGTACATGCTAGGCTCGTCAAGCAAACCCAAGTATTCCGCGTGTGCAACATGGCTTACACCCGTTGTATGTCAAGTTTATCACACCGATCATCACGAGATGCTTCAAAACGTCGAACAATGCAACGGTGCATACGAGGGAAGAACACTTTATTATCTTGATATTAATGTGAGGGATCATCTTATAATGCTACCGTCGCGATCTAAGCAAAATAAGATGCATAAAAGGATTAACATCACATGCAGTTCATATGTGATATGATATGGCCCTTTTGTCTTTGCGCCTTTGATCTTCATCTCCAAAGCACGGATATGATCTCCATCATCTTCGGGCATGATCTCCATCATTGTCGGCGTAGCGTCAAGGTTCATGGCGCCGTCTTCATGGTTGTTCACCTCATGTAGCAACTATAACAACTACTTTGAAATACTACTCAACATGAAAATTAAAGACAACCATAAGGCTCCTGCCGGTTGCCACAATACAATAATGATCATCTCATACATATTCATCATCACATTATGGCCATATCATCACCAAACCCTGCAAAAACAAGTTAGACGTCTCTAATTTGGTTTGCATATTTTACGTGGTTTAGGGTTTCGAGAGAGATCTAATCTACCTACGAACATGAACCACAACGGTGATACTAATGTTGTCAATAGAAGAGTAAATTGAATCTTCACTATAGTAGGAGAGACAGACACCCGCAAAGCCTCTTATGCAATACAAGTTGCATGTCGAACGAGGAACAAGTCTCATGAACGCGGTCATGTAAAGTTTAGCCGTATGCCATAAAGATGCAAAGTACTCAAACTAAAAATAACAAGAGCATCAACGCCCACAAACCATTGTGTTCTACTCGTGCAACCATCTATGCATAGACACGGCTCTGATACCACTGTAGGGATTCGTTGCATAGAAAACAAAAAATTTCCTACGCGAACACGCAATCCAAGCCAAGATGCAATCTAGAAGCGGTAGCAACGAGGGGTATCGAGTCTCACCCTTGAAGAGATTCAAAGCCTACAAGAGGAGGCTCTTGTTGCTGCGGTAGACGATCACTTGCCGCTTGCAAGCGTAGAAGATCTTGATCACGATCGGTTAGGCGCCACGAACGGGCGCACCTCCGTACTCGGTCACACGTTCGATTGATGAACGACGTCCACCTCCCGTTCCAGCGGGCAGCGGAAGTAGTAGCTCCTCTTGAATCCGACAGCACGACGGCGTGGTGTCGGTGGCGGTGTAGAAGTCGGGGGAGCTTCGCTAAGCTATGCGGGCAATATGGAGTGGAGGAGCAAAGCTAGGGTTTGGGAGGGGGTGGCCGGCCACTCAAAGGGGGCGGCCAGCTTGTGGTCTTGGGGTGGCCGGCCCCCTCCCTTGGCCCCTCATTATATAGGTGGATCCCAAGTGTTGGTGTCCAAGTCTTCGAATAAGACCCGAAACCAAAACCTTCCATAGGAGGGGGCAAACCTAGCCCAACTAGGACTCCCAAAAGGTGGGATTCCCACCTCCCATGTGGGGGGTGGCCGGCCCCCTATGGTGGAGTCCACTTGGGACTCCACCCCACTAGGGCTGGCCGGCCATGGAGGTGGAGTCCCTTGTGGACTCCACCTTCCTTGGTGGTTTCTTCCGGACTTTTCTAGACCTTCTAGAACCTTCCATAGAACCTTCCGCGACATTTTATTCACATAAAATGACATCCTATATATGAATCTTATTCTCCGGACCATTCAGGAACTCCTCGTGATGTCGGGATCTCATCCGGGACTCCGAACAAATATTCCAACTCCATTCCATATTCAAGAACTACCATTTCAACATCCAACTTTAAGTGTGTCACCCTACGGTTCGAGAACTATGCGGACATGGTTGAGTACTTACTCAGACCAATAACCAATAGCGGGATCTGGAGATCCATAATGGCTCCCACATATTCAACGATGACTTTAGTGATCGAATGAACCATTCACATAAATTACCAATTCCCTTTGTCTCGCGATATTTTACTTGTCCGAGGTTTGATCTTCGGTATCACTCTATACCTTGTTCAACCTCGTCTCTGACAAGTACTCTTTACTCGTACCGTGGTATGTGGTCTCTTATGAACTCATTCATATGCTTGCAAGACATTAGACGACATTCCACCGAGAGGGCCCAGAGTATATCTATCCGTCATCGGGATGGACAAATCCCACTGTTGATCCATATGCCTCAACTCATACTTTCCGGATACTTAATCCCACCTTTATAGCCACCCATTTACGCGGTGGTGTTTGGTGTAATCAAAGTACCTTTCCGGTATAAGTGATTTACATGATCTCATGGTCATAAGGACTAGGTAACTATGTATCAAAAGCTTATAGCAAATAACTTAATGACGAGATCTTATGCTACGCTTAATTGGGTGTGTCCATTATATCATTCACTCAATGACATAACCTTGTTATTAATAACATCCAATGTTCATGATTATGAAACTAATCATCCATTAATCAACAAGCTAGTTTAAGAGGCATACTAGGGACTTCTTGTTTGTCTATCACACATGTACTAATGTTTCGGTTAATACAATTCTAGCATGATATATAAACATTTATCATAAACATAAAGATATAAATAATAACCACTTTATTATTGCCTCTAGGGCATATCTCCTTCAGTTCTAACACCAAACCTCTAAAACGCGTAGACTGGACGAGATCCACCACTCCATGGAAGCGGCAGCAAGACGAATCCCCGCACTCCTCAATGCCACCGACGAGATCGCCACCAACGAGGTGGACGCGGAGGCGGGAATACCTTATTCTTGTCCCGCACAACGCCGCCATAGACACCATAGCGACGATGCCGGTTGACCAAACTCTAACTTTAGGGACCTTTTGTAGCGCCGAGCACAGATCCGAGGTCCCCACCCCTCCCACCGTCGGAGCGACTAGCAGAGGAGGCGGGGACCCGTCGATTCCCGGTGTTGGTGATGAAAGGGTTAACTTCGTCAATGCACATTATGATGGACTTGGGTTTCACGAAGGAGGACGTCGACGAATCAACAGACCGGCCAGCCAAACTTAGGCAGCCGACGAATATTACTATCAAGGGCGAATCGCCGAGATTACAATATGTGGAACTAGGGTTACATGGATGTTCGGTATGATTCGATGCCCCTCCTCTCGGTGGCTCCTCACAACCTTTATAGCGGGCTGGGTTTCAGAGTCCACCTCGAGGTCGAGTTACAATACATGTCGGTTCACCCGATATAGGCTTAGTTTTCCTAATTAGATTCCTTCGGATTCTTTCGGACTTTTTCATGGGCTTTCGTCTATTCCTTCCTGGCTTAGCACCAGGGGTAGTGATGATTAGGACCCGATATGACATACCTATGTCAATAGTCCCCGAGATTCTACCCGAGTCGTAGACTCAGGTCGAATCTCAAAACCTTCGATTCCTTCTTTCTTCGACTTATTCATGTTAAATTCTTCTTTATTTTGATCATGAAGCAATATTTTATTATTTCATGTATAAATAAATATTATAATCGTAGGGATATTAGTAAACTAGCCTGATGCATCCGAACGGATCGGGAATTAGTTAATTGCCTGAGCAAATGTCGGGAACCTACTTCAAACTCGCGTCCCCCAACATGAATTTGGAAACCTGACGTAACTCAGCTCGGGCCGCGGAGGACTTATCGAGTTCTGAGTTTCAGCATAAGAGTTTTACCTGACGCGTCTGTCAAGATTTTTCATCATATTGCTCACAATGCGTATATTTCTAGCAGAGCGTAGTCTGTGATGGTACTAGGCCTTACAAGACATGATCCCCATGGTCTTACCTTCATGCTCTAGCATGGCATCTTGAAGCTCACGACGACACGGCTCCGGCTTTTGTATTTATTTAGTTTACGGATGCCAAGTTTTGTTGTTGAAATTCCCGAAATTATCGGGTTAAACTTATTCTAGAAGCATGCACTCCCGATGGGAGTAAAGGACGACTTGAATGTTCGTTAAGTGTTTACCACTTGAACACGTATTTAAGACTTGACGCCTGATTTCTGCTTGACTTGAACTCTTCTTGTTTTTTATCAGGTGAGCGTTCAGCGCTCCCGATGGGAGTAACCCCCGAGGCTATACTCGAGTACTTGTACTCGACTATAGGCTCAAAAAATCCTGCACACGAAGGTAACTATGATACAAATTAAAAACATACTTGCTCCTTCTGAATAATGTTCGTTTTATCGGGTGCGCGTCCAGCGCTTCCGATGGGAGTAGCCCCCGAGGCGATGGTCGAGTATGAATACTCGAGCATAGGCTCAAAGATATTCTGCGAGGATTTTCGTTGCTAAGCTTGCAATAAGGACAGTGTAAGAACTGCGCCAGAAATTTGTAAGAAATGCAATTCCACGATTGCGTATTCGTAATATAACATGACTTTATAAACTATACATGTAAGTTTTGTTGACGCGTGAGGCCTTTTCATCTTTTAAGGCATTTTCGTTTTATATATCGATGTTCCTTTTTCGCTTGAATCGATGTTACTACTCAGGGTAAGACGCTCTCGAAAAAGTATTTCCAGCCCCCGAGTGTTTCGGGTGTGTTTTATTATTGAAGTATTGAATGGAAGCCTCGTGTATTGGGTAATGGACGTTCCACGGTTTTGGTTCCATCTGACCCATTTTATTATCCTTAATCCGATATGCTCCTCCTGGGATTACTTCCGTAACGATATAAGGCCCGATCCATGGAGACTCGAGCTTTTGATGTTTTTATTGCTTCAATCGAAGGACTAAGTCACCGACCTCAAAAGATCGAGGTCTTAGTCGACGACTGTGGTAATTTTGCAGATTCTGCTGATACACTGTTGCCTGGGCGAGTGCTACATCGCGGGCTTCATCTAGTACGTCCATGTCATCTTCGAGTGCTTTTGTCGATGCGACCTCTTCACATTCCGCGACTCGAGTAGCATCATGTGTAATCTCGACTGGAAGCACGGCTTCGGCACCATGGACCATGGAGAACGGGGTTTCTTGCGTAGCTATGTTCGGAGTTATTCGTAAACTCCACAGGACAGAGGGGAGTTTTTCGACCCAAGTGCCTTTGGCCCTCTTTAACGGTGTCAGCAACCATTTTTTAATTCCACTGCATATCAATAAAATATGAGTGTAAAACGAGAGCTAGACATAGTACTAGCAAAAGACAACACTCGCAGAACAATAGGAGTGAAAATTGGAGTATTCTACGCAATTAAAACAGAGTGTGTCATTCTTCAAAAAAAATATGCTGGGATCCAACCATATGCTACAGCAAACAAAATAAAAGAAAACTAAGAACAAAAATAAATACGCTCCAAGAACAGCACATAACATATGAAGCAATAAAAATATAGCGTCTAGAAAGATGACCTGATGCTTTGTTGATGAAGGGGATGCCTTAGGCATCCCAAGCTTTGACGCTTGTACCTCTTGGATATTTCTTGGGGTGACATGGGCATCCCCAATCTTGGGCTTTTGTCCATACTTCATCTCATTACATCATTCTTCTCTCCCTACACTTGAAAACTTCCTTCATATAAAACTTCACACAATTCTCATTAGCAGCATTACTGCAATCAAAATAACAAATCCACTTGGGTTCAGTTCTAATATATATCAAACATCCATTAAAACATTAGCTACTGTAGCAACTTCTTCAAAATCTCTTGATGAGGACATCCCTACCACACGACTACCTCCGTCATTGCAAGATGAAGACAATGCTGCTGTGAAGCTCAAGTCCAATGAAGTCAGGATTGGACCAATGACACGAGCTCGTGCGAAGCTACTTAAACAAGGTGAACTTGTTCCTAAGTGATACTTTGATCGATGAGAACTTTATCCTGCCTAAGTCCTATTACTTGTATGATCAGGTATGAAGAGGAACCAAGCATCGCACGAGGAGGAGAGGAGCAGCTGGACAAGAAGATGGGCGTGAAGCTGGACATGGGCTGGACATGAACATCCATGGACGCGAGGAAAGGCAGGGAGGCATGCGAGAGGAGGAGATGCAGTCCGGGCCGGCGTCGGGCCAGGTCCGACCGGCCGTGCCCCGAGACCACCCGGTCCAGTCCAGTCCGCCCGGCACGCGGGATCCGTCAGGTCAACCGGACGTGATGTGTGCCACGGAGCACTATCCGGTATGCCAGCACCATCGCTTCCATACCACGGCGCCACGCCAGTTTGAACAGCTGGCACCGGTCTCGAGCCGGTCGTGGCCCCGTGCGGTAGTCAGAATCTGTCTCGACCGGATCTATTCTGGGTCGGTTATTTTTGTATCTTTCGACCTGAGGTCATCCTGGACCCCTATATAAGTGCCCAGGATGCCCCCAATTTAGGTTTTGACCACGTTTAAGATAATCCCTAGTTCATAGTTGATTGCTTTGCAACTCTATTGAATCCCTACACCATATTGCATTGACTTGGTGTAGATCCTGAAAAAGTTTTGTGTGATCTGCTGTTCCATTGGGAATTAGACGGTTGCAACTTACCGCTTCGTGGTCGGCGGCTACGTGCGCAAGTGTGTGGAGTTGCGAATATCTTGCGGGGTTGAGAGCTGTTGCATTGGCGACAGGACCATCGAGAGATCTCGTTGCGTCAGAGAAGTTATCTTCCACTACATCGTCGTGTATCTCCGCTGTGTTCATCCCGTGATCATCATCACCACCTTTGCTTACTGAGAAGATCGGGCCACCCCTTATCATCTTGGTGTCAGATTTCAGCGTTTCCTCGGTAAACCATCCACAATCCACCCCATAGTTGAGTTGTGAGTGTTTTCCTATCCAGAAAAAGCCAAAAATATTAGGGTTAGGGTTTGCCATAGCCGTAGATTGCACTAATTTCGAGTTTTAGTTGCTTTTCATAGTTATTTTTGCGTATCTTTTTCTTCCATCTAGTATTGTTAGGGTTTGTGTTTCCGCTATCATCTAGAGTCAGTTTTTGTTTACTCCGAGTCCACATAGCATACAATGTGTTTGTCCAAACCATAGCCACAGCCTTTCGATATACGTGACTAGGAACTTCCCAGAAGAGACTAGTTTTACCGCTCGACAGGCTGCTCATTAGGGTTTTGGTGCTTTGCATTATTTGTTAGCCGTGTTATCAAGGTGGAGTCATCAAAAAAAGAAAAAAAAAAGAAATTGAAAAGAAGCAAAGAGCTACATAGCTGCGTGTGATAAAAAGAAAAATCCAAAAAAAAGAACAAGTGAAGTGCTAGTAGAATCAAGTGAATGCCTAATTTTTCTTTAACTGCACCCGTAGTTGAGCAATCTTGTGCCTATTTCTTTGAGCTTTGCTAGCGTCTCTCGAGTGCTTTGCAACCTTTCATCCATATAGTTGCATTGCCACATTTACCGCCTTGCGTGAGTATCGGTCAGCGCTAGAGCTTGTTATTGGTGCAAATAGGTAGCCTACTGCCCCACATATATCCTGCTTTGTCGTGTGATTTGTTCTTATACCCTTGATATTCGCTTCGCTACATCTGTGCACTAGTTGTTACTACAAGTGGTAAGCAACACTAATTCACTTTGGAGTGGTAAGATTTCCTTTTCTTATCAGTTTTGAGTTGTGAGAGTACCACCATATATTTTTGATTTAGTGCACTAACCTACTAACCATGTCTTCTAGTGATGAGAAAAATTTTAACCGGAAAAACAAGGATGCCGTTGATGTGATGACATGGAGGGAGTATGAAGCTCTTTGTAATGAGATGCGACGTGAATTCCCCACTTAGGACGATGAACTTAGGGGGACTGTTCAGGGGATTTCCCGGAAGATGGATGTTACTAGTGAAACTGTTACTACAATGAAAGATCAAATGATAGATATCCAGCGCAGTCTTCAAGTTTTGCAACTGGCTGTTGACAATCTTGCACAACAACAGCAACAAGAAGCAGAAGACCCTGATCTTCAGGATGAAGCACCTGGTGTTGGTCGTGGTGCTGGACGTGGTAACCGTGCTCGTGGCTTTGTTGAACTCGGACGCCATGGTCGTGGGTTTGAGGAAGAAGATGGATTGGGTAAGCCAAAGTTCTCCATACCCAAATTTGAAGGAGGAGATGATGTTGAAGAATACCTCTCTTGGGAGCTGAAGATTGAGAAGTTATGGCGCTTACATAATTACACTGAAGATAGGAAGATCAAGCTTGCTTCTTCTGAATTTGATGGTTATGCATTGCGTTGGTGGGATGGACTTGTGCGTGCTCGCGAAGAAGATGGTGAGCTGCATATTATCACATGGCGTGCTATGAAGGCGGCAATGCACGATCGTTTTGTGCCCACTAATTATTTGCGTACTATTTATGATAAGTTGACCCTATAGAGACAAGGTGTGAAAACTGTTGATGAATATTTCATGGAGATGGAGTTGCTTATGCAGCGTGGCCGTGTCCGTGAGTCACTTGAGATGACAATGCAGCATTTTCTCAATGGTTTGAAGTATGATATCAAAGGCATTGTTCGTCATTACAGTTACACCACTATGAATGAGTTGCTACATCATGCAAGAGAAGTTGAATCTGGTTGGTGAAGAAAGGTTAAAGGTCGTGCTACGGGAGCTGGGCTCTACACGCCTAGGGCGCCTCCATCTACGATGTCGGCGCCATCTTCGCGCCCCGCACCTTATTCAACTTCGTCTAGCAAGCCGGTCTCCAATGTGTCCAACACAAAGAAGTCCGAATCTTTGCAAGTCTGCAGTGGTTCTAGCATGTCTACTGCGCGCAACCGCGATATGAATTACCATACATGTGGTGACAAGGGTCACTTCAAGAGAGATTGTCCTAACCGCAAAGTTATGATAATTAATGAGGACAATGAGTATGAGACTGGAGATGATGTTGACCCATATGCTCCAGAACATGATGACTATGACACTGATGGTGTAGATGCATATCCGTCTGATGATCGCACTATTGTTGTGTCTCAGCGTGCTCTTAGTGTGTTGCCTAGTGCATCTACTCACCGCTGCAATTTGTTCCAAACAAAGGCTTTAGTTGGTCCTGACAAGGTTTGCAAGGTCATTATTGATGGCGGGAGTTGCCGCAATTTAGCAAGCAAGGAGTTGTGTACCAAGCTGAAGTTGAAGTATCTACCGCACCCGCATCCATATTATATTCAGTGGTTGAGCGACAATGGTGAGATGAAGGTAAACCACATGGTGCGTGTTGAGTTTGAGATTGGACCGTATAAGGATTCCATTGATTTTTATGTGGTTCCTATGACGGTGTGTCACCTATTATTGGGTCGGCCTTGGCTCTATGACCGTTCTGTGCAACACAATGCATATCACTTGGAGTTCAAGGGCAAGAAAATCAACTTACAGCCTATGTCACCACAACAAATTGTCAATGAATCTCGTCAGAAAGTTGAAGTAAACTTGGAGGATGCACCTATAGATAGGCGAGAGAATTGTACTGTCGTGAGTGATATAACGAAAAGTGAGAGAGTGAATTCCTTAGTGCTTTTAGCCACCAAAGAAGATATGAGAGAATTTAGTGAGGATCCTACAACCATGCCTCTTGTGCTCATGTACGAGGGCGATTTTGGTTTCTAACGACATGACCCTATTCCTCTTGGTGTTTCTAATGTATTGCAGGAATTCAGCGACGTGTTTCCGGAGGAGGTACCCGCAGGACTACCACCATTGCATGGTATTGAGCATCAAATTGACTTGATCCCGGAGCTTAGCTGCAATAGGGCGCCATATAGGACGAACCCCGAAGAGACGAAGGAGATACAGAAGCAAGTACAAGTGCTACTCGACAAAGGTTATATCCGCATAAGCCTTAGTCCTTGCGTTGTTCATGTTATTTTAGTTCATAAGAAAGATGGTACATGTCGTATGTGCGTAGATTGTAGAGCGATACACAACATTACTATTCGATATCGTCATCCTATTCCCCGTTTAGAGGATATGCTAGATGAATTGAGTGGTGCTGATGTTTTATTTAAAATTGATTTGCATAGTGGTTATCATTAAATTAGGATGAAAGAGGGGGTTGAATGGAAAATAGCCTTTAAAACCAAATTTGGTTTATATGAGTGGTTAGTAATGCCTTTTGGTTTAACTAATGCACCTAGCACTTTCATGAGACTGATGAACCATGTTTTGTGTGATTTTATTGGCAAGTTTGTGGTTGTGTATTTTGATGACATATTAATCTACAGCCGCAATGAATATGATCATACTATACATATTCGACATGTTTTGCAAGTGTTACGTGATAATAAACTCTATGGTAATCTTGAGAAGTGCACATTTTCACTACTAGAAAAAGGCTTACCGCCGGCGACCTAAAAAGGCTTACCGCCGGCACTTTCGGATTCGCCGGCGATAACCTCGCCGGTGGTAAGGGGTTATCCCCGGCGCTTTCATGTTCGCCGGCGGTAATATGAGATTACCCCTGGCACTTTCCCATACTCGCCGGCGGTAATAGGATACCACCAGCGCCTATCCTATTCGCCGGGGATAACATGGATTACCGCCGGCGAATCACCAATGTGCCAGTGGTAAGTAAATCAGGAAACAAAAAAAAATAGGCATGTATCAAACGTATGAATAGTACTTTAGATTTCATCCGAACACATGAAAACACGAATAGTCACGTCAGCCATTCAGTATGTTCATTTGACAAACAAAAATATCGATATGTCCCCAACAGCTCCTCCGCCCACAGATCCATGGCTGTCCCAACAGCTCCTCCACCCATAGATCCATCACTGACCCCAGCAGCTCCTTCGCCCCCAGTCAGCACCGCCTTGATCTCCTCCGGCAAGCACCGCGGTAGATCATCCCAGGATCTTGTTGAGGATCGTCCCAGTATCTCGCACCCCCAGCTCCTCGCCTCCTTTGCCTGGCACCTCGCCGCCCCAGGACCAACAGCAGTAGCAACGCCTCCCTAGCAGCAGGAAATCTGCGTAAGCAACAAAACAACATCAGCGAGAAAGACACCACCAAGTTTGGATCGAAATTGCACTCCTCCACCAGAACGACGCTATACTAATTTTTTATCAAGCAAGTTCAGCTAACTGCATTCTTTTACAGTGTACACAAGCACTAAATTTATTTCAGTTACTCCAACACAAAGCAATAAAAAGATTGACACTAGCAAGTAGTACTGTACCATGACCAATTTACCATTAGAGAATCAATGATTATATATCACTTTTTTCAGTCGCAACTAAAAAAATACAGCTTATGTTTGGAGTATTTTCATATGCTGCCTCACTGTATAATTTATAGTCCGCAACTGACAGAACTAATGAATAAAAAGACTAGTCACAAAAAGTTGCACAACAGGCCATGTTGCCGAGAAATCCAAGTGTAATAACATGTCTATAAACAATGCCTACTTTATCAAAAGTTGCACAACAGGCCAGACAGGATGGTGCCAAGGTGCACATGATAGCCATCTGGTACATGTATGCTGAATTAGACAATCGTTTGGGTATGCACAAACTTCTTCAGCACACATGAGCAAATAAAGCATAGCAGAGCATTCAAAAACACAGTAGGATCGTAATTACTGAATACTGAGACCGACCTCGGAATCTAAGAACTTTTCACCACAACAAGGCAGTAATCTGTAGACCTAGGCATCAGCCAGTAGATCCCTAACAATCCCTCGGCAAAGACTAAATTTTCCACCAGCCAAAGCAAACAGGGGCGACTAAACCGAGAAAAGCTAAGGTTTTCCCTACAGATTCGCGGCCTAAACTCTTAACCAGCACCGTCAGCTACCTGCATCACTCTAAACGACACCCGAATTCCTAGATCGGCGGCACAATCAACAAGCGAGGCCGTCTGATTTGGACCTCGAGAAAGGGGAGGAAGGAGCCGGGGCACGCGCATACCTTGAGGAGGACGGTGTCGCCGCGGAAGAGCTGGAGGCGCTCCATGGTGCCGGGGTGGAGCGCGACGACGGAGTTGTCGTCATTGGTGGCCTCCTCGACGACGAGGTGGTTGGGAGACTTCTTCCTCTCGAGGATCGCCATCGATTAGTGCTTCTTCGCCCCCTTCCTGCAGGCGAACCCGAGCCGGGTGAAAAAATTCAACGGAGAGATCCACAGTCGTCGGCCATATCGGAAGCGGCGGGGGGTAGATCGGGGCGCGGGGACTTACGGATCGGAGGAGGAGGCCTCGCCCTGCGGTGTCGGGGTCGCCATGCTCGCGTGTCACCGACGGCTGGCGGCGCTAGGTTTCGGCGGCTCCGGGTTCGCCGTGGGAACGAGGGGGAGGGGGCTGCAGGAGTGAGAGAGAGAGGTTGGGGTGCGGGGGAGAGAAGAGGGCGGTGGTGGCTGGAGGCGGAGGAGGAGGGGCTTGGGTGGCCGCCGCGGCGCGTCACGGGGACAAGATGGGGAAGAGCTTTAGGAATGGAGGAGAAGTGGGGATGGGTGCGGGATGGAAGGGGTGGCATAGGGCCAAATACCCCCGTCGAGTTTCAGCAGCAAACGCCGGCAGTAAATTCGGTCCAATTCGTGCATACCGGCCCAGTTTACCCCCGGCAAAAATAAACCATTCTCGCCTGTGGTATTAAAGTTACCCCCGGCATTTTCGAGGCCAAATCGCCGGCGGTAATAGAAAGTCCATCTAGGTGCTCTCGGCCCAACTTACCCCCAGCGATTTCAGTTTCAACTCACGGTAAGGGGCATAACCCCGGCAACCCCAAACCAGCTTGCCGGCGGTAACTTACTGCCGACCACCTCGAAACGTACTTGCCGGCGGTAATAAGTGCGGCTATAAGGTTATTTCTAGTAGTGTTTGCAAAGATAAGGTCATATTTCTGGGTTACGTTGTCTCTAAGCATGGAGTAGGAGTAGATGTATCTAAAATTGAAGATATTCAAAATTGGCATACTCCCATGAATGTGAGTCAAGTAAGAAGTTTTCATCGTCTTGCTGGGTTTTATAGAAGATTTGTGCCCAACTTTAGTACTATTGCTGCACCTTTGAATGATTTGACTAAAAAGGGTGTTGTCTTTGAGTGGGGCGCAGCCCAAGATCATGCTTTTGATGAACTGAAACGATTGTTAACTTCTGCACCGTTGCTTGCACTTCCTGATTTCAATAAGCAATTTGAGATTGAATGTGATGCTAGTGGTATTGGAATTGGTGGTGTGTTGATGCAAGAGGGTCACCCAATTGCATATTTTTAGAAACTCTGGTGCTAAGTTGAACTATCCTATATATGATAAAGAATTGTATGCTTTAATTAGAGTTCTTGAGGTTTGGCAACATTACTTGTGGCCAAAAGAATTTATCATACATTCTGATCATGAAGCTTTAAAATATCTGAAAGCTCAATCTAATTTGCATAGGCGTCTTGCTAAGTGGGTTGAGTTCATTGAGTCTTTTTCATACATTATTAAGTATAAGAAGGGAAAATATAATATTGTTGTTGATACTCTATCTAGGAAGAATATGCTATTAACTCAACTTGATGTTAAAATTCCTGGATTAGAGAAACTATGTGATTTGTATGCTACCGATCATGATTTTGCTGAACCATATCGCTTGTGTGCTATTGGTAAAGCATGGGAAAATATCACATACATGATGGGTTCTTATTTAGGGCTAACAAACTATGTGTTCCAGAATCGTCTGTGCGTTTGCTCTTATTGCATGAATCTCATGCTGGAGGTTTGATGGGTCACTTTGGGTGTGAGAAGACGCTACTCATGCTAGCTGACCACTTTTATTGGCCAAAGATGAGGCGGGATGTGGACAGGTATGTGAAGAGGTGTGATGCGCGTGAGACACACGTCCGTTGGGAACCCCAAGAGGAAGGTGTGATGTGCACAGCAGTAAGTTTTCCCTCAGAAAGAAACCAAGGTTTACGAATAATAGTAGAGCCAGAAGCACGTTGAAGGTTGTTGGTGGCGGAGTGTAGTGCGGCGCAACACCGGGATTCCCGGCGCCAACGTGGAACTGCACAACACAATCACGGTACTTTGCCCCAACGTAACATGAGGTTGTCAATCTCACCGGCTTGCTGTAAACAAAGGATTAGATGTATAGTGTGGATGATGATGTTTGTTTGCGAAGAACGTAAAGAACAATTGCGGTAGATTGTATTTCAGATGTAAACAATAGGACCGGGGTCCACAGTTCACTAGTGGTGTCTCTCCCATAAGATAAGCAGATGTTGGGTGAACAAATTACAGTTGGGCAATTGACAAATAAAGAAGGCATAACAATGCACATACATATATCATGATGAGTACTATGAGATTTAATCGGGCATTACGACAAAGTACATAGACCGCTATCCGGCATGCATCTATGCCTAAAAAGTCCACTTTAGGGTTATCATCCGAACCCCTTCAAATTAAGTTGCAAGCAGAATATTGCATTAAGTATGGTGCGTAATGTAATCAACAACAAATATCCTTAGACAAAGCATATCGTGTTTTATCCCTAGTGGCAACAGCACATCCACAACCTTAGAACTTTTGTCACTGTCCCAGATTTAATGGAGGCATGAACCCACTATCGAGCATAAATCTCCTCTTGGAGTCACAAGTATCAACTTGGCCCGGGCCTCTACTAACATGGAGAGCATGCAAGAACATAAACAACATATATGATAGATTGATAATCAACTTGACATAGTATTCAATATTCTCGGATCCCAACAAACACAACATGTAGCATGAGATAGATGATCTTGATCATGATAGGCAGCTCACAAGATCTAACATGATAGCACAATGAGAAGACAACCATCTAGCTACGCTGGACCCATAGTCCAGGGGTGGACTACTCACACATCAATCCGGAGCGATCATGGTGATGAAGAGACCTCCGGGAGATGATTCCCCTCTCCGGCAGGGTGCGGGCGATCTGAATCCCGAGATGGGATTGGCGGCGGCGTCTCTGGAAGGTTTTCGTATCGTGGCTCTGGTACTGGGGGTTTCGCGACGAAGACTATATGTGAGGAAGGGCAGGTCGGGGGTGTCTGAGGGGCCCACACAACAGGGCGGCGCGGCCGGGGCTTGGGCCGCGCCGCCCTAGTGTGGCCACCTCGTGGCTCCTCTCCTCCGGTCTGCGGAAGCTTCGTGGAAAATAGGCCCCTGGGCGTTGATTTCATCAATTAGAATATTTCCTACTAGGATTTGGAAACCAAAAACAGTAACAACAACGGCTCTTCGGCATCTCGTCAATAGGTAGTCCGGAAAATGCATAATAATGACATATAATGTGTATAAAACATGTGAGTATCATCATAAAGTAGCATGGAACATAAGAAATTATAGATACGTTTGGGACGTATCAAGCATCCCCAAGCTTAGTTCCTACTCGCCTCGAGTAGGTAAACGATAACAAAGATAATTTCTGAAGTGACATGCTATCATAATCTTGATCATACTATTGTAAGCATATGAGATGAATGCAGCGATTAAACAATGATGAAGATAATGAGTAAACAAATGAATCATATAGCAAAGACTTTTCATGAATAATACTTTCAAGACAAGCATCAATAAGACTTGCATAAGAGTTACTCATAAAGCAATAAATTCAAAGTAAAGCATTGAAACAACACAAAGGAAGATATAAGTTTCAGCGGTTGCTTTCAACTTCAACATGTATATCTCATGGATAATTGTCAACACAAAGTAATATAACAAGTGCAATAGGTAAACATGTAAGAATCAATGCACACAGTTCACAAGTGTTTGCCTAAGAATAGATAAAATGACTCAACAATAAAGTAAAAGATTGGCCCTTCACGAGGGAAGCATAGATTACTATATTTGTGCTAGAGTTTTTCATTTTGAAAACAAGAAACAATTTTGTCAACGGTAGTAATAAATCATATGTGTTATGTATAAGATATCCTATAAGTTGCAAGCCTCATGCATAGTATACTAATAGTGCTCGCACCTTGTCCTAATTAGCTTGGATTAACACGGATTATCATTGCATAGCATATGTTTCAACCAAGTGTCACAAAGGGGTACCTCTATACCGCTTGTACAAAGGTCTAAGGAGAAAGTTCGCATTGGATTTCTCGCTTTTGATTATTCTCAACTTAGACATCCATACCGGGACAACATAGACAACAGATAATGGACTCCTCTTTAATGCATAAGCATTCAACAACAGTTAATATTCTCATAAGAGATTGAGGATTAATTGTCCAAACTGAAACTTCCACCATGAATCATGGCTTTAGTTAGCGGCCCAATGTTCTTCTCTAACAATATGCATACTCAAACTATTTGATCATGAAAATCGCCCTTACTTCAGACAAGACGAACATGCATAGCAACTCACATGATATTCAACAAAGGTAAAAGTTGATGGCTGATACGTCTCCGACGTATCGATAATTTCTTATGTTCCATGCCACATTATTGATGATATATACATGTTTTATGCATACTTTATGTCGTATTTATGCATTTTCCGGCACTAACCTATTAACGAGATGTCGAAGAGCCATTCTTTTTTTAACTGTTTTTGGTTTCAGAAATCCTACAAAGGAAATATTCTCGGAATTGGACGAAATCAACGCCCAGGGGTCTATTTTGCCACGAAGCTTCCAGAAGACCGAAGAGGAGACGAAGTGGGGTGATGCGTGTAGTTGACACGTCCGTTGGGAACCCCAAGAGGAAGGTGTGATGCGCACAACGGCAAGTTTCCCTCAGTAAGAAACCAAGGTTTAATAGAACCAGTAGGAGTCAAGAAGCACGTTGAAGGTTGATGGCGGCGGGATGTAGTGCGGCGCAACACGAGAATTCAAACGTGGAACTGCACAACACAACCAAAGTACTTTTCCCCAACGAAGCGGTGGGTTGTCAATCTCACCGGCTTGCTGTAACAAAGGATTAACCGTATTGTGTGGAAGATGATTGTTTGCAGAAAACAGTAGAACAAGTATTACCGTAGATTGTATTTCGGTATAGAGAATTGGACTGGGGTCACAGTTCACTGGAGGTGTCTCTCCCATAGATAAATGACATGTTGGGTGAACAAATTACAGTTGGGCAATTGACAAATAAAGAGGGCATGACCATGCACATACATATTATGATGAGTATAGTGAGATTTAATTGGGCATTACGACAAAGTACATAGACCGCTATCCGGCATGCATCTATGCCTAAAAAGTCCACCTTCAGGTTATCATCCGAACCCCCTCCATTAAGTTGCTAACAACAGACAATTGCATTAAGTATTGCGCGTAATGTAATCGTAACTACATCCTTGAACATAGCACCAATGTTTTATCCCTAGTGGCAACAGCACATCCATAATCTTAGAGGTTTCTGTCACTCCCCAGTTCACGGAGACATGAACCCACTATCGAGCATAAATACTCCCTCTTGGAGTTACAAGCATCTACTTGGCAGAGCATCTACTAGTAACGGAGAGCATGCAAGATCATAAACAACACATAGACATAACTTTGATAATCAACATAACAAGTATTCTCTATTCATCGGATCCCAACAAACGCAACATATAGAATTACAGATAGATGATCTTGATCATGTTAGGCAGCTCACAAGATCGGACAATGAAGCACAATGGGGAGAAGACAACCATCTAGCTCTTGCTATGGACCCATAGTCCGGGGGTGGACTACTCACACATCACTTCGGAGGCGACCATGGTGGCGTAGAGTCCTCGGGAGATGAATCCCCTCTCCGGCAGTGCCGGAGGCGATCTCCTGAATCCCCAGAGATGGGATTGGCGGCGTCTCGGGAAGGTTTTCCGTATCGTGGCTCTCGGTCTGGGGGTTTCGCGACGGAGGCTTTAAGTAGGCGGAAGGGCAGGTCGGGAGGCGGCACGGGGGCCCACACCACGGGGCCGCGCGGCAAGGGGGCCGCGCCGCCCTAGGGTGTGGCCACCTCGTTGCCCCACTTCGTCTCCTCTTCGGTCTTCGGAAGCTTCGTGGCAAAATAGGACCCTGGGCGTTGATTTCGTCCAATTGAGAATATTTCGTTACTAGGATTTCTGAAACCAAAACAGCAGAAAACAGGAAACTGGCACTTCGGCATCTTGTTAATAGGTTAGTTCCGAAAATGCACGAATAAGACATAAAGTGTGCATAAAACATGTAGATATCATCAATAATGTGGCATGGAACATAAGAAATTATCGATACGTTGGAGACATCAGCATCCCAAGCTTAGTTCTGCTCGTCCCGAGCAGGTAAAATGATAACAAAGATAATTTCTGGAGTGACATGCCATCATAACCTTGATCATACTATTTGTAAAGCATATGTAGTGAATGCAGCGATCAAAACAATGTATTGACATGAGTAAACAAGTGAATCATATAGCAAAGACTTTTCATGAATAGTACTTCAAGACAAGCATCAATAAGTCTTTCATAAGAGTTAACTCATAAAGCAATAATTCAAAGTAAAGGCATTGAAGCAACACAAAGAAGATTAAGTTTCAGCGGTTGCTTTTAACTTGTAACATGTATATCTCATGGATATTGTCAACATAGAGTATTATAACAATGTAAATATGCAAGTATGTAGGAATCAATGCAGTTCACACAAGTGTTTGCTTCTTGAGGTGGAGAGAAATAGGTGAACTGACTCAACATTGAAAGTAAAAGAATGGTCCTCCAGAGAGGAAAAGCATCGATTGCTATATTTGTGCTAGAGCTTTGATTTTGAAAACATGAAACAATTTTGTCAACGGTAGTAATAAAGTATATGTATCATGTAAATTATATCTTACAAGTTGCAAGCCTCATGCATAGTATACTAATAGTGCCGCACCTTGTCCTAATTAGCTTGGACTACGGGATCATCACAATGCACATGTTTTAACCAAGTGTCACAAAGGGGTACCTCTATACGCCTGTACAAAGGTCTAAGGAGAAAGCTCGCATTGGATTTCTCGCTATTGACTTAGACATCCATACCGGGACAACATAGACAACAGATAATGGACTCCTCTTTTATGCATAAGCATGTAACAACAATTAATAATTTTCTCATATGAGATTGAGGATATATGTCCAAAACAGAAACTTCCACCATGGATCATGGCTTTAGTTAGCGGCCCAATGTTCTTCTCTAACAATATGCATGCTTAACCATAAGGTGGTAGATCTCTCTTACTTCAGACAAGACGAACATGCATAGCAACTCACATGAAATTCAACAAAGAGTAGTTGATGGCGTCCCGGTGAACATGGTTATCGCACAACAAGCAACTTAATAAGAATAAAGTGCATAAGTACATATTCAATACCACAATAGTTTTTAAGCTATTTGTCCCATGAGCTATATATTGCAAAGGTGAATGATGGAATTTTAAAGGTAGCACTCAAGCAATTTACTTTGGAATGGCGGAGAAATACCATGTAGTAGGTAGGTATGGTGGACACAAATGGCATAGTGATTGGCTCAAGTATTTTGGATGCATGAGAGGTATTCCCTCTCGATACAGGGTTTAGGCTAGCAAGGCTTATTTGAAACAAACACAAGGATGAACCGGTGCAGCAAAACTCACATAAAAGACATATTGTAAACATTATAAGAATCTACACAGTCTTCCTTGTTGTTCAAACTCAATACTAGAAATTATCTAGACCTTAGAGAAACAAAATATGCAAACCAAATTTTAGCATGCTCTATGTATTTCTTCATTAATGGGTGCAAAGCATATGATGCAAGAGCTTAAACATAAGCACAACAATTGCCAAGTATCACATTACCCAAGACATTATAGCAATTTACTACATGTATCATTTTCCAATTCCAACCATATAACAATTTAACGAAGAAGAAACTTCGCCATGAATACTATGAGTAGAAGCTAAGGACATACTTGTCCATATGCTACAGCGGAGCGTGTCTCTCTCCCATAAAGTGAATGCTAGGATCCATTTTATTCAAACAAAAACAAAAACAAACCGACGCTCCAAGCAAAGCACATATGATGTGATGGAATAAAATATAGTTTGGGGAGGAACGATAATGTTGTCGATGAAGAAGGGGATGCCTTGGGCATCCCCAAGCTTAGACAGCTTGAGTCTTCTTAGAATATGCGGGGTGAACCACGGCATCCCCAAGCTAGAGCTTTCACTCTCCTTGATCATGTTGCATCATACTCTCTCTTGATCCTTGAAAACTTCCTCCACACCAAACTTAGAACAACTCATTAGAGGGTTAGCGACAATAAAAATTATCATATTCAGAGGTGACACAATCATTCTTAACATGGACATTGAATAAAGCTACTGGACATTAATGTATCAAAGAAATTCATCCAACATAGCAAAAGAGGCAATGCGAAATAAGGCAGAATCTGTCAAAACAGAACAGTTCGTAAAATGAATTTTATCGAGGCACCAAACTTGCTCAAATGAAAATGCTCAAATTGAATGAAAGTTGCGTACATATCTGAGGATCACTCACGTAAATTGGAATAATTTTCTGAGTTACCTACGAAAACAGCCTGAGTTCGTGACAGCAAAGAAATACTGTTTACTGCATGATAATCCAAATCTATTATGAACTTTTCTATCAACGACTTTACTTGGCACAATAAAACACTAAACTAAGATAAGGAGAGGTTGCTACGTAGTAAACAACTTCCAAGACACAAAATAAAAACAAAGTACTGTAGGTAAAAACATGGGTTGTCTCCCATAAGCGCTTTTATTTAACGCCTTTCAGCTAGGCGAAAAGTGTGTATCAAGTATTATCGAAGGGTGGTACTTCTACAGCGGGGTGTGGAGTTTTCTCAACCAGGCATAGTATATTGGATACATAAGTTTTAGCATCTCCCTTTTCATTAGTCTTAGGCTTGCTACTCTCATCAAACAAATTTTCAGGAACAAGCCAAGCATAGTTATTTTCTAGTGCATCATTCATCGCTAGGAGCTTACATGGTATTGGTGCTTTGATCTCTCCCCACCATCATTAATATTATTAGTGTACTTTATTCTATCCATATCCATTTTTCAAGGAGACTAAAAAAATTGGTATAAGAACCAAGCATATCGTATTTAGCAAAGACCTTTCTAGCCTCTCTTGCTATACCACCAAATTCTCTAAGAAGGGTTTCTAAAACAAAATCTTTCTTTTCCCCTTCTTCCATATCACCAAGTGTGAGAAACATGTGTTGGATTATAGGATTGAGATTAACAAATTTAGTTTCCAACATGCGAACTAAAGCAGCAGCAGCAATTTCATAAGTAGGAGCAAGGTCTACCAAGTGTCTATCCTCAAAATCGTCAATGGTACTAACATGGTTGAAAAATTCCTCTATATTATTTCTCCCAACTATAGACCCGTCCTACCGGTATGTCTTTCGTGGTAAAATTAAAAGGAAACATGATGAAATAAGTAAAGTAAATGCAAGTAACTAATTTTTGTGTTTTTGATATAGCAAACAAGATAGCAAATAAAGTAAAACTAGCAAAATTTTTTTGTATTTTGATTTAGTGCGGCAAACAAAGTAGTAAATAAAACTAAGCAAGACAAAAACAAAGTAAAGAGATTGGGAAGTGGAGACTCCCCTTGCAGCGTGTCTTGATCTCCCGGCAACGGCGCCGGAAATTTGCTTGATGCGTGTGGTTGACACGTCGTTGGGAACCCCAAGAGAGGAAGGTGTGATGCGCACAAGTTTTCCCTCAGTAAGAAACCAAGGTTTAATCGGAGCAGTAGGAGTCAAGAAGCACGTTGAAGGTTGATGGCGGCGGGATGTAGTGCGGCGCAACACCGGGATTCGGCGCCAACGTGGAACTGCACAACACAACCAAAGTACTTTGCAGCAGTGAGGTTGCAATCTCACCAGCTTGTTGTAACAAAGGATTAACCGTATTGTGTGGAAGATGATTGTTTGCGAAAACGATAGAACAAATGTGCAGTGGGTGTATTTCAGTATAGAGGATTGGACCGGGGTCCACAGTTCTAGAGGTGTCTCTCCCATAAGATAAACAGCATGTTGGGTGAACAAATTAGGTTGGGCAATTGACAAATAAAGAGGGCATGACCATGCACATACATATTATGATGAGTATAGTGAGATTTAATTGGGCATTACGACAAAGTACATAGACCACTATCCAGCATGCATCTCTGCCTAAAAAGTCCACCTTCGGGTGCCCATCGTTACCCCTAGTTAAGTTGCTAACAACGAGACAATTGCATTAAGTATTACGCGTAATGTAATTAACTACATCCTTGAACATAGCACCAATGTTTTATCCCTAGTAGCAGACACATCCATAATCTTAGGGTTTGTCACTCCCCAGATTCACGGAGACATGAACCCACTGCAGGCATAAATACTCCCTCTTGGAGTTACAAGCATCTACTTGGCAGAGCATCTACTAGTAACGGAGAGCATGCAAGATCATAAACAACACATAGACATAACTTTGATAATCAACATAACAAGTATTCTCTATTCATCGGATCCAACAAACGCAACATATAGAATTACAGATAGATGATCTTGATCATGTTAGGGCAGCTCACAAGATCAGACAATGAAGCACAATGGGGAGAAGACAACCATCTAGCTCTTGCTATGGACCCATAGTCCGGGGGTAGACTACTCACACATCACTCGGAGGCGACCATGGCGTAGAGTCCTCGAGGAGATGAATCCCCTCTCCCGCAGGGTGCCGGAGCGATCTCCTGAATCCCCGAGATGGGATTGGCGGTGGCGGCGTCTGGAAGGTTTTCCGTATCGTGGCTCTCGGTGCGGGGGTTTCGCGACGGAGGCTTTAAGTAGGCGGAAAGGCGAGGTCGAGGCGGCACGGGGCCCACCACGAGGGCGGCGGGCCAAGGGGCCGCGCCGCCTAGGGTGTGGCCACCTCGTGCCCCACTCGTCTCCTCATGGTCTGGAAGCTTCGTGGCAAATAGGACCACAGGCGTTGATTTCGTCCAATTAGAGAATATTTCGTTACTAAGTTTACGAAACCAAAAACATTGACCTGACAAGCGGCACTTCGGCATCTTGTTAATAGGTTAGTTGAAGAAAATGCACGAATATGACATAAAGTGTGCATAAAACATGTAGATATCATCAATAATGTGGCATGGAACATAAGAAATTATCGATACGTTGGAGACGTATCATGGGGCCACGAGGCGCCGCCACAACGAGCGTGGCACAGGGCCAGCAACGCGACCACGGTGTGTGGGGCCCTGTGTGGCCCCACGCCTGACCTTCGCCTACTTAAAGCCTCAGTCGCAAACCCCGGTGCGAGAGCCACGATACGGAAAACCTTGCGAGAGCCGCCGCCGCTGATCCCATCTCGGGGGATTCGGAGATCGCCTCCCACGCCCGGAGAGGGAATCATCTCCAGGAGGACTCTTCACCGCCATGGTCGCCTCAGGGTGTGAGTGAAGTAGTTCACCTGTTTATGGGTCCATACGGTACAGTATGATGGTCGTCCTCCTATGTACTTCATTGTTGGATCTTGTGAGCTGCTAACATGATCAAGATCATCATCTGTAATGCTATATGTTGTGTTTGTCAGTTCCGATGGATAAATATGTTATGTTGATTATCTAATATTACCTATGTGTTGTTTATGATCTTGCATGTCTCTCCGTTAGTAGAGCTCACGCCAAGATTTACTCTGCTCAAGAGGAGTATTTATGCTCGATAGTGGGTTCATGCCTGTTAAATCTGAGACAGTGGAGAAAGTTCTAGGTTGTGGATGTCTTGTTGCCACTAGGATAAAACATTGATGCTGTAGAGGATGTAGTTATTGATTACATTACGCACCATACTTAATGCAATTATGTGTTGTTTGCAACTTAATGCGGAAGGGTTCGGATGATAACCTTGAAGGTGGAATTTTTAGGCATAGATGCATGTTGGATAGCGGTCTATGTACTGTCGTAATGCAATTAAATCACTATACTTATCATATCATGTATGCATTGTCATGCCCTCTCTATTTGTCAATTGCCAGGTGTATTTGTTCACCCAACATGCTATTTATCTTATGGGAGAGACACCTCTAGTGAACTGTGGACCCGGTCCATTCTTTTACATTAAATACAATCTACGCAATACTTGTTCTACTATTTTAAAACAATCATCATCCACACTATACATCTAATCCTTTGTTACGGCAAGCCGGTGAGATTGACAACCTCAAGTTTTTCGTTGGGGCAAAGTACTTTAGTTGTGTTGTGCGGGTTCCACGTTGGCCGGAATCCCTGGTGTTGCGCCGTACTATACTTCGCCGCCATCAACCTTCAACGTGCTTCTTGGCTCCTCCTGGTTCGATAAACCTTGGTTTCTTTAGAAAACTTGCTGCTGTGGCATCATACCTTCCTCTTGGGGTTCCCAACGAACGTGTGTGTTACACGCCATCAAGCATATTTTTAGGCGCCGTTTTGAAAGTGATCAAGACACGCTGCAAGGGAAGTCTCCACAATCCAATCTCTTACTTTGTTTTTGTCTTGCTTTATTTACTACTTTGTTGTTGCACTTAAACAAAACACAAAAAAATTAGTTGCTTCTTTTTCTTTATCTTGTCTTGTTCTCCATATCAAAAACACAAAAAAATTAGTTACTTGCATTTACTTTATTTACCTCTTGTTTATTTCATCATGTTTCCTCCTAAGTACACTCTAAAAGACATACCGGTAGGACGTGGATCTATCATTGGAAGAGATAATATAGAAGCATTTTTCACTCATGTTAGTAAAGTTGAAGATTTTGAAGATAGATCCTTGGCAAAAGTTATTCCTACTTATGAAGGTGCTACTGCCTCTTTAGTACGCATGTTGGAAACTAGGTTTGTTAATCTTAATCCTATAATTCAACATATGTTTCTTACACGATATGGAGATGGGAAAAAGAGAGATTTTGTTTTAGAAGTCCTTCTTAGAGAATTTGATGATATAGCTAAAGAAGCGAGAAAAGTTTTTATTAAGCATAAGAGGCTTGGCTTTTATCCTGATGTTGCAAGAACACTTGAAAAATGGACATGGATAGAATAAGGTACACTAATAATGTTAATGATGGAGGGGAGATTAAAGTACCGATACCTAGTAAGCTCCTAGGAATGCATGAAGCTCTAGAAAATAACTATGGTTGGCTTGTTCCTGAAAATTTGTTTAATGAGAATAGCAAGCCTAAGAATAATGAAAAGGGAGTCTCTGAAACTTACATAGATAAGATAACATGCTTTGTTGAGGAACCTCCTAACACCCCTGGTACTAGTGTTGATGCTTCATCTCTTGATGTTACTTGATTCACACTTTCTGCGCCTAGCTGAAAGGCGTTAAAGAAAAGCGCTTATGGGAGACAACCCATCATTTTACTACAGTACCTTTATTTTATATTTGAGTCTTGGAAGTTGTTTACTACTGTAGCAACCTCTCCTTATCTTAGTTTTGTGCATTGTTGTGCCAAGTAAAGTCATTGATAGTAAGGTTCATACTAGATTTGGATTACTGCGCAGAAACAGATTTCTTTGCTGTCACGAATCTGGGCCTAATTCTCTGTAGGTAACTCAGAAAATTATGCCATTTACGTGAGTCATCCTCAGATATGTACGCAACTTTCATTCAATTTGGGAATTTTCATCTGAGCAAGTCTGGTGCCACTTTAAAATTCGTCTTTCAAGACTGTTCTGTTTTGTATTTCGCATTACCTCTTTTGCTATGTTGGATGAATTCTTTGATCCATTAATGTCCAGTAAGCTGTGCAATGTCCAGAAGTGTTAAGAATGATTATGTCACCTCTAAACATGTAAATTTTATTGTGCACTAACCCTCTAATGAGTTGTTTGAGTTTGGTGTGGAGAAGTTTTTCAAGGATCAAGAGAGGAGATGATGCAATATGATCAAGAAGAGTGAAAGCTCTAAGCTTGGGGATGCCCGGTGGTTCACCCCTGCATATTTTAAGAAGACTCAAGCGTCTAAGCTTGGGGATGCCCAAGGCATCCCCTTCTTCATCAACATTATCAGGTTCCTCCCCTGAAACTATATTTTTATTCCATCACATCTTATGTGCTTTGCTTGGAGCGTCGGTTTGTTTTTGTTTTTGTTTGAATAAAATGGATCCTAGCATTCATTGTGTGGGGAGAGACACGCTCCGCTGTTGCATATGGACAAATATGTCCTTAGGCTTTACTCATAGTATTCATGGCGAAGGTTGAATCTTCTTCGTTAAATTGTTATATGGTTGGAATCGGGAAATGCTACATGTAGTAATTCTAAAATGTCTTGAATAATTTGATACTTGGCAATTGTTGTGCTCATGTTTAAGCTCTTGCATCATATACTTTACCCATTAATGAAGAAATACATAGAGCTTGCTAAAATTTGGTTTGCATATTTGGTCTCTCTAAAGTCTAGATAATTTCTAGTATTGAGTTTTGAACAACAAGGAAGACGGTGTGAGTCTTATAATGTTTACAATATGTCTTTTATGTAAGGTTTTGCACCAGTTCATCTTGTGTTTGTTTCAAATAACCTTTCTAGCTAAACCTTGTATCGAGGAATACTTCTCATGCATCCAAAATCCTTGAGCCAACCACTATGCCATTTGTATCACCATACCTACCTACTACATGGTATTTCTCAGCCATTCCAAAGTAAATTGCTTGAGTGCTACCTTTAAATTTCCGTCATTCGCCTTTGCATATATAGCTCATGGACAAATAGCTTAAAAACTATTTGGTATTGAATATGTACTTATGCACTTTATCTCTTATTAAGTTGCTTGTTGTGCGATAACCATGTCCTGGGGACGCCATCAACTCTTTGTTGAATATCATGTGAGTTGCTATGCATGTTCGTCTTGTACGAAGTAAGGCGGTTTTCACAATCAAATGGTTTGAGTATGCATTTTTTTAGAGAACATTGGGCCGCTAACTAAAGCCATGAATCATGGTGGAAGTTTCGTTTGGACATAAAACCTCAATCTCTTATGAGAATATTAATGTTGAATGTGCAGCATCAAAGAGAGTCCATTATCTTGTCTATGTTGTCGGTATGGGTGTCTAAGTTGAAGAATGATCAGCGAGAAATCCAATGCGAGCTTTCTCCTTAGACCCTTGTGCATAGAAGTACCCCTTTGTGACACTTGGTTGAAACATATGTCATGCAATGATAATCCGTGTTAATCAAGCTAATTAGGACAAGGTGCGGGCACTATTAGTACACTATGCATGAGGCTTGCAACTTGTAAGATATAATTTATGATACATATGCTTTATTACTACCGTTGACAAAATTGTTTCATGTTTTCAAAAAAAGCTCTAGCACAAATATAGCAATGGCTTTCCCCTTCGAAGGACCTTTCTTTTACTTTATGTTGAGTCAGTTCACCTATTTCTCTCCACCTCAAGAAGCAAACACTTGTGTGAGCTGTGCATTGATTCCTACATACTTGCATATTGCATGTTATATTACTTTACATTGACAATATCCATGAGATATACATGTTATAAGTTGAAAGCAACAGCTGAAACTTAATCTTCCTTTATGTTGCTTCAATACCTTTACTTTGATTTATGGTTTATGAGTTAACTCTTATGCAAGACTTATTGATGCTTGTCTTGAAGTACTATTCATGAAAAGTCTTTGCTTTATGATTCATTTGTTTACTCATGTCATTACCATTGTTTTGATCGCTGCATTCATTACATATGCTTACAATAGTATGATCAAGGTTATGATGGCATGTCACTCAAAAATTATCTTTGTTATCGTTTTTGCTCGGGACGAGGGGACTAAGCTTGGGGATGCTACGTCTCGACGTATCGATAATTTCTTATGTTCCATGCCACATTATTGATGATATCTACATGTTTTATGCATACTTTATGTCGTATTTATGCATTTTCCGGCACTAACCTATTAACGAGATGCCGAAGAGGCAGTTGCTGTTTTCTGCTGTTTTTGGTTTCAGAAATCCTACAAAGGAAATATTCTCGGAATTGGATGAAATCAACGCCCAGGGGCCTATTTTTACACGAAGCTTCGAGAAGACCAGAAGAGGAGACGAAGTGGGGCCACGGCGCCGCCACATAGGGCGGCGCCGGCAGCCCCAGGCTGCGGCCCTGGTGTGAGCCCTCGTGGCCCACGCCCGCCCTTCGCCTACTTAAAGCCTCGATGGCTTGATCTTGGAGGCACGATACGAGCCTTGAGGCGCGCCGCCGATCCCGTCTCGGGGGATTCGGAGATCGCCCTCCGCGCACTGCGAGGAGAAGTCATCTCCGGGAGGACTCTTCACCGCCATGGTCGCCTCGGAGTGATGGTGAAGTTCATTTGGACTATGGGTCCATAGGTAGCTAGATGGTCGTCTTCTCCTTATGTGCTTCATTGTTGAATCTTGTGAGCTGCCTAACATGATCAAGATCATCTATCTGTAATGCTATATGTTGTGTTTGTGGGATCCAGATGGATAGAGAATACTATGTTATGTTGATTATTAATCTATTACCTATGTGTTGTTTATGATCTTGCATGCTCTCCAGTATTAGTAGACTCATGGCCAATTTACTTAACTCAAGAGGGAGTATTTATGCTCGATAGTGGGTTCATGCCTCCATTAAATCAGGACGTGGAAAGTTCTAAGGTTGTGGATGTCTTGTTGCCACTAGGGATAAAACATTGATGCTATGTCAGGGATGTAGTTATTGATTACATTACGCACCATACTTAATGCAATTGTCGTTGTTTGCAACTTAAGGGGTTCGGATGATAACCTGAGGTGGACTTTTTAGGCATAGATGCATGCTGGATAGCGGTCTATGTACTTTGTCGTAATGCCCAATTAAATCTCACTATACTTATCATATCATGTATGTGCATTGTCATGCCCTCTCTATTTGTCAATTGCCGTGTAATTGTTCACCCAACATATGTTTATATGGGAGAGCACCTCTAGTGAATGTGGACCCGGTCCATTCTTTTACATTAAATACAATCTACTGCAATACTTGTTCTCTTGTTTTACAAACAATCATCATCCACACTATACATCTAATCCTTTGTTCCAAAAGGTGAGATTGACAACCTCCTTGTTTCGTTGGGGCAAAGTACTTTAGTTGTGTTGTGCGGGTTCCACGTTGGGAATCCACAGTGTTGCGCTGCACTATACTCCGCCATCAACCTTCAAATTCTTGGCTCCTCCTGGTTGATAAACCTTGGTTTCTTTCTGAGGAAAACCTCTTGTGTGCATCATACCTTCTCTCTTGGGTTCCCAACGAACGTGTGTGTTACACGCCATCAATGGCGTCCCCAGAAGCATGGTTACCGCTCAACAAGCAACTTATTAAGAAATAAGACACATAAGTACATATTCTTCACCACAATAGTTTTTAAGGCTACTTTTCCCATGAGCTATATATTGTAAAGGCAAAGAATAGAAGTTTAAAGGTAGCACTCAAGTAATGTACTTTGGAATGGCGGAGAAATACCATGTGGTAGGTAGGTATGGTGGACACAAATGGCATAGTATTTGGCTCAAGGATTTGGATGAGAAGAATTCCTCTCAATACAAGGCTAGGCTAGCAAGGTTGTTTGAAGCAAACTCAAGTGTAAAAGGTGCAGCAAAGCTCACATATGAACATATTGTAACTATTATAAGACTTTACATTGTCCCCTTTGTTGTTCAAACACCTCAACCAGAAAATATCTAGACTCTAGAGATCAATCATTCAAACCAAATTTTAACAAGCTCTATGTAGTTATTCATTAATAGGTACAAGGTACATGATGCAAGAGCTTAAACATGATCTATATGAGCACAACAATTGCCAAGTATCACATTATTCAAGACATTATACCATTTACCACATGCGGCATTTTCTTTCCAACCATATAGCAATGAATGAAATAGTCCAACTTTCGCAATGAACATTAAAGATAAAGCTAAGAACATATGTGTTCATACGAAACAACGGAGCGTGTCTCTCTCCCAAACAAAGAATGCTAGGATCGATCTTATTCAAACAAAACAAAAACAAAAACAAACAGACGCTCCAAGTAAAGCACATAAGATGTGACGGAATAAAAATATAGTTTCACTAGAGGTGACCCGATAAGTTGTGATGAAGAAGGGATGCCTTGGGCATCCCCAATTAGACGCTTGGGTCTTCTTAAAATATGCAGGGAGGGCACGGGGCATCCCCAAGCTTAAACTCTTCACTCTTCTTGATCATATTGTATCATCCTCCTCTCTTGACCCTTGAAAACTTCCTCCACACCAAATTTAAAACAAACTCATTAGAGGGTTAGTGCATAATTCATATATTCAGAGGTGACATAATCATTCTTAACACTTTGGACATTGCACTCTTTTGGAAAGTTAATGGAACAAAGAAATCCATCAAACATAGCAAAAGCAGGCAATATGAAAATAAGGCAGAATCTGTCAAAACAGAACAGTCATAAATACGAATTTTTAGAGGCACCAAACTTGCTCATTGAAAATGCCCAAATTGAATGAAAGTTGTACATATCTAAGGATCACGCATGTAAATTGGCAGATTTCCAAGTTACCTACGAGAACCATACCCAAATTCGTGACAGCAAGAAATATGTTTAGCGCGTAACCCAAATCTAGTATTGACTTTACTATAAAAGACTTTACTTGGCACAACAATGCAATAAAATAAAGATAAGGAGAGGTTGCTACAGTAATAACAACTTCCAAGACTCAAATATAAAACAAAAGTGCAGAAGTAAAATAATGGGTTGTCTCCCATAAGCGCTTTTTTAAGCACTTCAAGTAGGCGCGAGAAAGTGTGAATCAAAGTAACATCAAAGAATGACATTGACATCATAATTTGTTACAATAATAGAATCATAAGTTAACTTCATTTTCTCTTTCTAGGGAAGTGTTCCTTACCTTTCTTGAGAGGAAATTGATATTTAATATTACCTTCCTTCATATCAATGGTGGTACCAGTTCTTAGAAAAGGTCTTCCCAATATAATGGGACAGATGCATTGCATTCAATATCGAAGACAACAAAATCCACGGGGACAAGGTTATTGTTAACCATAATCTGAACATTATCAATCTCCACAAAGGTTCTTTATAGCATTATAGGCAGATTAACACTCCAAAATAACAATTTTTCAATGGTGGCAAGTCAAGCATATCATATATTTTCTTAGGCATAGCAGAAATACTTGCACCATCACATAAAGCATTAAAATCAAAATCATTGACCCTCATCTTAATAATGGGCTCCCAACCATCTTCTAACTTCTGAGGAATAGTTTCAAATTTTAGTTTATCTTCTCTAGCTTTTTTATGAGAGCATTTGTAATATGTTTGTAAAGGCCACATTTATAGCACTAGCATTGGGACTTTTAGCAAGTTTTGTAAGAACATAACTTCAGAGATGTGACAATCATCAAAGTCTAAATCATTATGACCAACAGAACAATGGAATCATTGTCCCCAACGTTTTGAAAAATTTCAGCAGTTTTAGCAGTTTTAGCGATTTCAGGTAATTTTGCACGCTTTACACTGTAGAAGCATTGTCAACACCAATTATTTTACCATTGATAGTAGGAGGTGTAGCAACATGTGAGAAGCATTATCATTACTAGTGGTGGTAATAATCCAAACTTTAGCTACATTACTCTTTAGCAAGTTTTTCATTTTCTTCTCTTTCACACCTAGCAATTCAGCCATAAATCTTATATTCTCATTAATTCTAACTTGGATGGCATTTGATGTAGTAACAATCTTATTTTCATTATCCTTATTAGGCATAACTTTCAATTTTAAAAGATCAACATCAGAGGCAAGACATCAACTTTAGAAGCAAGAATATCAATTTTATCAAGCTTTTCCTCAACAGATTTGTTAAAAGCAGCTTGTGTACTAATAAATTATTTAAGCATGGCTTCAAGACCAGGGGTACACTCCTATTATTGTTGTAAGAATTCCCATAAGAATTACCATAACCGTTACCACATTAGCAGAAGGATATGGCCTATAGTTGTTACCGGAATTATTCCTATAAGCATTGTTGTTGAAATTATTATTTTTAATGAAGTTCACATCAACATGTTCTTCTTGAGCAACCAATGAAGCTAAAGGAACATTATTAGGATCAACATTAGATCTACCATTCACAACTTTAGACATAATCACATCAATCTTATCCTCCAAGGAGGAGGTTTCTTCAACGAAATTTACCTTCTTACCTTGTGAGACCTTCTCGGTGTACCATTGAGTAATTTATCAATAAGCTTTGTTGCGGCGCCCAATTAAGGTGATGGACATAAAAGGTACCTCCGGTAGCTGAATCAATAGGTTCTGCGAAGAAAAATTCAATCTGCTGCATAAAAGGTTTGGATGATCATCCACGTAGTTAGTCCATGGGTGGGCAATTCTTTCACCAAAGATTTCATTCTCTCCATGCTTGAGCAACATGTTCATTATCTAATTGCTTGAAGTTCATTATGCTACTTCTCAAAGATATAATTTTAGCGGGAGGATAATATCTACCAATAAAAGCATCCTTACATTTAGTCCATGAATCAATACTATTCTTAGGCAAAGGTAGCAACCAATCTTTAGCTCTTCCTCTTGGTGAGAAACAATTTCAATTTTATAATACCACATCTACATCCTTATACTTTTGCATTTCACAAAGTTCAACAAAATTATTAAGATGGGCAGCGACATCATCAGAACTAACACCAGAAAATTGCTCTCTCATGACAAGATTAAGTAAAGCAGGTTTAATTTCAAAAAATTCTGGTGCAGTAGCAGGTGGAGCAATAGGATTGCATAAGAAATCATTATTATTAGTGTTTGTGAAGTCACACAATGTGTTTTCAGGATTATTCATTTTAGCAATAGTAAATAAACAAACTAAATAAAGTAAATGAAAGTAACTAATTTTTTACAAAGAAGTAAATAAAAAGATAAATAAGTAAAACTAACGCTAATTTTTGTGTTTTTTTGTTTTATTTTTGGCACAAACAGAGTAGTAAATAAAGTAAAGCAAGACAAAAACAAAGTAAAGGGTGGAAGTGGAGACTCCCTTGCAGCGTGTGGCAGTCTCACAGAGCAACGGCGCCAGAAAACAGTCTTGATGCACGTGAGACACACGTCGTTGGGAACCCCAGAGGAAGGTGTGATGTGCAACAGTGATAAGTTTTCCCTCAGAAAGAAACAAAGTTTAATTAGGTCCAGTAGGAGCCAAGAAGCACGTTGAAGTTTGTTGGTGGCGGAGTGTAGTGCGGCGCAACTCCAGGGATTCCGACCAGCATTAAATTGCACAACACAATCACGGTACTTTGCCCCAACGTAGCGTGAGGTTGTCAATCTCAGAAGCTTCTTGTAAACAAAGGGTTAGATGTATAGTGTGGATGATGATGTTTGTTTGCAGAAGAAACGGTAAAGAACAATTGCGATGGAGTGTATTTCAGATGTAAACAATAGGACAGGGTCCCACAGTGATTCCTAGTGGTGTCTCTCATAAGATAAACGAGATGTTGGTGAACAAGTTACGGATGGGCAATTGACAAATAAAGAAGGCATAACAATGCACGCCCTTATATCATGATAGTACTGAGATTTAATCGAGGCATTATTCCATTAAAGTACATAGACCGCTATCCGGCATGCATCTATGCCTAAAAAGTCCACTTTCGGGTTATCATCCGAACCCCTTAGGTGTATTAAGTTGCAAGCAGCAGACAATTTGCAGTGAGTATGGTGCGTAATGTAATCAACACAAATATCCTTAGACAAAGCATGCGATGTTTTATCCCTGATGACGGCGCTTCTGTCCACAACACAGGGCACTGCATGCCTTGGTTAATGGAGGCATGAACCACATCCTCGAGCATAAGCCTTACTCTTGGAGTCTGGTATCAACTTGGCTTGAGGAGCTCACTAGCAACGGAGAGCAGCAAAAATTTATAAACAACAACAATATGATAGATTGATAATCAAACTTAACATAGTATTCTCTATCATAAACAACACATAAACACAACATGTAGCATTATAGATAGATGATCTTGATCATGATAGGCAGCTCACAAGATCTAACATGATAGCCCAAAGAGGAAGACAACCATCTAGCTACTTGCTGTGGACCCATAGTCCGGGGGTGGACTACTCACACATCAATCCGGAGCGATCATGGCGATGAAGAGACCCCCGGGAGATGATTCCCCTCTCGGCGGTGCGGGCGATCCTCACAGATCCCAGAGATGGGATTGGCGGCGGCGGCGTCTGCGGAAGGTTCCGTGTGGTGGCTCTCGTGATGCAGGGGTTTGAGGCAGAAGACTATGTGGCGGAAAGGCGGGTCGGGGGTGTCACGAGGCCCACAACGAGGCCGGCGGCGGGGCTTAGGCAGCGCATAGCCCTGTGTGTGGCCCTTATCGTGGCCAGCCCAAATGTCTCCTCACGTTCTAGGCTTCTTCGTGGAAAAATAATTTGGGCGTTGATTTCGTCAATTAGAATATTTCCTTACTAGGATTTACGAAACCAAAAAGCAACGACAGGCGGCTCTTCAGCATCTGGTAATGAGTTAGTGCGGAAAAATGCATAATAATGACATATAATGTGTACAAAACATGTGAGTATCATCATAAAAGTAGCATGGAACATAAGAAATTTTAGATACGTTTGGGACGTATCAAGGTGCATTACTTGCAACAAGTCCAAGTCCAAGCTGAAGTCTCACGGTTTGTATACTCCTTTACCGGCACCTACTACACCTTGGGAAGACATTAGTATGGATTTTGTGTTGGGTTTGCGGCGTACTAAAAAAGAGGCCATGATTATATATTTGTGGTAGTAGATAGATTCTCTAGATGTCACATTTTGTGCCTCCCACAAGACGTGATGCATATTGTTATCCTATTTTTCAGGGAGATTGTGTACATCTACATGAGTCCCGAAGACTATTATTTCGATCGTGACGTGAAGTTTATGAGCTACTTCTGGAAGACGCTTTGGAGAAAGCTGGGGATGAAGCTACTTTTTAGTTTCACTTGTCATCCTCAAACTGATGGTCAAACTGAAGTGGTGAATAGAACATTGTCACAACTGTTGAGATCCATGATCAAGAAGAACCTGAAGGAGTGGGAAGATTGTTTGCCGCATGTGGAGTTTGCTTATAACAGGGCGGTACATTTTACCACAGAGCTGTGTCCCTTTGAGGTGGTGTATGCTTTGAAACCCATTACTCCGCTTGATTTGTTGCCTCTACCTACACATGAGAGAGTCAATATGAAGGCATCCAAGAGGGCAGATTTTGTGCGAAAGATTCATGTGAAAACTAAAGAGTTGATAGAGAAGAAAGGCAAGAGCAATGCTACAAGAATGAACAAGAAGCGCAAGGAGATTTTGTTCAAGCCTGGTGATATGGTCTGGGTACATTTTCCCAAGGATAGGTTCCCCAAGCTACGGAAGTCCAAGTTGCTTCCTCGTGGTGCTGGTCCTTACAAAGTGCTTGCCAAGATCAATGGTAATGCATACTCTACAGATCTTCCGATTGATGAGTTTGGTGTCAGCAATTCTTTCAATGTGGCTGATTTGACACCATATAACGGAGAAGACCTTGGAGCGTCGAGGTCGATGCCTTTTGAAGGGGAGGAGATGATGTGGACACTATTACCTGCGTCATTGCAAGATGAAGACAATGCTGCTGTGAAGCTCAAGTCCAATGAAATCGAGATTGGACCAATGACACGAGATCCGAACTCGTGCGAAGCTACTTAAACAGGTGAACTTGTTCCTAAGTGATACTTTGATCGATAAGAACTTTATACTTGCCTAAGTCCTAGTACTTATGTATGATCGGGTATGAAGAGGAACCAAGCATCGCACGAGGAGGAGAGGAGCAGGCGGCTCATGGCCCCGTCGAGGTCGGCCGTCGGCCATGAAGACATCCCACGTGGACACGCGAGGGAGGCGGGGAGGCATGCGCGAAGGAGAGATGCGGTCCAGGGCCGGCGTCGGGCCGGTCCCGGCCAGAGCCGTGCCCATGCATCCTGATCAGCCAGTCAGAACCGACTTCCACGCGGATCGTCCGGTCCAAACCGGACCTGACGTACCCCGGCCCGGGCACCTCCGATGCGACTGCTCCTTCCCGATCTGCATGAGCCTTAGTGAAGATTCCAGAGCATTGCGATCGAGCCCGATCAGCCAAGCCACATTTATTGAAGTCCAGTGCTGTCTCTAGGATCTACATTCTCGGTCGGTTATTTTTGTATCTTTTCGACCTGAGGTCGTCCTGGACCCCTATATAAGTGCCCAGTACACCCCCAATTTAGGTTTAGACCACGTTTAAGATAAGCCCTAGTTCATAGTTGATTGCTTTGCAACTCTATTGAATCCCTACACCATATTGCATTAATTTGGTGTAGATCTGAAAGTCTTGTCTGATGTTTCATTGGGAATTAGACGGTTGCAAACTTACCATGGTCGTCGGCTACGTGCGCAAGTGTGTGGGTTGCGAATATCTTCTGTGAGGTTGAAGCTGTTTCATTAAAAGTGAGGACCAATCGGAGATCTCTCATTGCGTCATACAAGTTATCTTCCACTACATCGTCGTGTATCTCCACTGTGTTCTCTTCTATTGATCATCATCACCACCGTTGTTTTTAGAAGATTGGGCCACCCCTTATCATCTCTTCCCTCAAAAAAATAAAGAGAATTAAGAGGCAAATGCAAATAGTGGCAGAAATCTGTCAAAACAGAACAACAGGTAAATATCGATTTTTTTCAAAAATCTTCTGTTGCTCAAATATAAAAGTGCTAAACTAACGAAAGTTAGATAATAATCTGGGCATATGCTCCAAAATAGTCAGCTCCAAATTACGTTCTGGCTGAGAATACGAATTTTTATGGTGACAACACAGAATCTGTTTCAGGACAGCAACTTCCACAAATCTTACATTCTTCCTATTAGAAGCTATTCTTGGCACAAAAACGAAATAAAAATGATAAGGAGAGTTTTTTACAGAGGTATTAACTTCCAAGACTCAACAAAAGAAAAATTACAGAAATAAAACACGGGTTATCTCCTAAGAATGCTTTTCTTTAACGCCTTTCAGCTAGACGCGAAAAAAGAGTTGGCATCAAGTATTTTCAAGTGAAGAAGCATCAACATCATAACTTGTCCTAATAATAGAATCAAAAGGTGACTTCTTTATTTTTTTAGGGAAGTGTTCTGACGTGGGCATTACCCTTCGGGTAACTGTCATTGCCCTATCATGTACGGCCCAACTTGAGGCCCATGAAGACACCCGATGGCAAGCTGGGCCACCAGGGCGGTGCCGGAGAAGATTCCTTGGAGGACAAGACGTAGAGGAACCGAACAAGGAAAGTTTAGAGCTAGGTCTTTTGTAAACCTAGTCATACCGGACAGATCTCTTGAGACCGGCCTCCTATAAGGTCCACGAGAGGGGCTGCCGAGGGACACAACCAATCTAGCAACTTTAGCCGCCATAAGTATGAGAACTGGTCATCATAGCACTTAGCCTCGACAAGATCACAGCCGAAACCTTCGGCACCCCATTGTAACCCGATATTTTCATAATCAAGATCGAGACAGGCGGACGTAAGGGTTTACCTCATCGAGGGCCCCGAACCTGGGTAAATCGCTCTCCCGCTTGTCCGTTGGATGTCTCGTGTCAGCCTACAGGATTCCATCAACCCTAAGCCCCAATCGGAGGGCATTGAGAAACCCTCGACAATTGGCGCGTCTGTGGGAACCTTGTCGGCACAAGATCCGTCATCGACAGATCCAGCCATGTCGTCGGCAGCTTCGTCGACACCATCATCGTCATCATCGCCAATCTTAGGAAGTCCGATTCGATTCGGCTCCTATGAGTTCACCCCGCAGAACGACTCCTCTCGCTCGACCTTTCTAGATCTACAAGGAAACATGGAGATGACGTTCGGCAGCATCCACTGCAACGTCAACGCGGAAGGAGTCCTTCGACTGCTAGAACCGTACGCCTCCAGATCAGCGAGGAAATCACCACCATCAGCAGCGAAGCCAAACATGTCATCATCGGTCGACCTTTCGGCTGGCCTGACAGACTCGACGAATTCAACTTCGCCGTCAACTCCTCGATCGACGTCCCTCAATGTCGGTTGGATCCGATAACCCCGTACCGTCAGAGATGACTTTCCTACTACTTGAAGCTGCGATGAGGCACGAGGTTAGGATGGTGACACGGTCCATCTGCGGCGTGACCGTCGGGAGAGGGCAGGCGTCGATAGCATTATCAAGGAAGTTGCAGGCTTGACGCGGCACCAAGTCCTGTCTGCCAACAACCCGGAAACGCGAGCAGGGGAAGGTGGAATCACACCCTCGGCTCTGGCAGTGACGTGGCTGAGAAAACAGTCTGATAACAATAATAGCGGTCCCCACCATCGCGGAGGAAGAATGGGTAGCCGCCAGGGCAGGTGCTTAACAACACACCGCTCCCCGCTGGAACTTCGGTTGGAACCCTCAATGCCTATTGCTCAATACTGGAAAAGAATCGGGAGCGGCTATCAAATGAGCAAGCCACCCTCGAGAGACGTTTGCTCGCGGTAGAACAATCCAGCGAACGACGAAGGGGCTCACGAGGAAGCGCTTCTCGAGCGACCAGGCGCGGGAAGCACCGATCAAGGCTATCCAGGCTCTCGGACGACCTTGGGAAATAACGTCAAACCTATCCAAGTCTTTCATGACCACGGACCTTTGCGGGGATCACGGGAGCCCGAAGCCGTCGAGGGCAACCTCAGCCTCGCGGCGTACCTCATCAACCAACGACAGAAGGTTCTATGGCTCAAGCCACATCGGGCGCCCTGGAAGCTTCGATCCTGGGGAACAACTGGTTCCACGAAAGGGAAAAAGACCACGCTTCAAGCTAGTGAAGCAAAACGCATCGCTCAAGGGATGCCGAGGCAGAGATTACGAGAGCGAGAATCGACAAGGCCGACGGCGAGCGGGGAACGATAGCGACGCCTCAAAAGAAAGCCGGGGGAGTAGCGGCGCGCTAAGGGAGCTGGTGCGAGTTACAGATCAGAGACAATGCCACCCAAAGTTCAAACCTACCCCTACGGACGCAAGTATGATGGATAGCAGGAGCCAAGGTCATGGATGAAGCGTTACCTACAAGCGTGATCTGGCAATCAAATAACGGCAATGCGGTGCTGCGGCTTACGAAAGATTCGGCATGGGCATTTGGTTGAGGCTTTGTCGAAGGGATCTATCAAATCATGGGACGACCTGGTGGACGCTTTTGCCACGAATTTTCAAGCAACATACAAGAGGCCTGCTGGGATCGAAGAACTACGGCATTGCCGACGAAGCCCCGAAGGAGTCGATGCGCGTACATGGAAGGAATTCACCAAACTCTGACAGCTGAAGATGTTTTAAGATCATGAGCAATTGATTCCTTCGGCGACGACATCGACGTGAAACCTACATAGAAGAGCTTGACAAGAAGCCGAAGACCATAACCAAGTTAATGAAAATCGCCAACATTGGGCTGATGGCGAAGACAACGTACGGAGACCACAACAACGCAGAATGATCAACCGAAGAATGATTCGGGTGGTGGCAGGGATAAACATGAAAAGGAAGAATTTATGATTATGACAATAGCCTGGTAGCCATGGGATATTCCGATCGACTAGATGATCGGTATGATGACGAAGCGAGATGATCGCTGAGACGGTGGCTCAGAACAACTACGGGAACAGGCAACTACAAACCCGACCTCGAGAGGAGACCCCAGAGTTACTGTCGCTAAGCGAGATAAGCGCTCCTTGCTACACGCGTACATCGATTCTAAAGACAATAAGAAGAGATCAAGTCCACCTTTCCAGAGAGTGTCGGCCGGTTCATCGAGTTCTGGCTCGATGGCGCGGCGGCGACCACCGCCCACCTTAGCACCGAGGTCAGTAAGTTGATCTCACAACAACAATGAGTCCTTCCCGCCACACGTGGGTAGATAAGAGCATAATCCACTCAGTGTTTCGAGAAGGAGATGAAGAAGCTACCCAAAAAAAGAAAAAGAAATAAACACAGCGAAGACATATGGCTAATATCCTGAATATATGTTGGTCATCTCAGAGCATTATGTTTAGCAGAGTCGATCACCGGATGACAATTCCAAAGCCAGGACATCTGCGTTAGTAGCTTAAGAAGCATGGAAGTTGGAATCGAGCAAAGTTTTCATGTGGGCGGGTAGGCGGACTAAACACGATATTCCTCGACCACGATCCAAAAGTATGGGAATTACAATGAGGATGCTGGAAGAGCGGATACCTGTTTCCATGGGATCCTCCCCACCTCAACGGCGTACTCTATTGGTAAAGTTTATTCGGATGTTGTCTTTATTAAACCAGAAACAACCGGAAGGAAAAGATGGAGTTGAGGTGGTAATTGAATCACAGTACCACATTATACAAACCGTCGGCTTATGCCAAGTTCATGGTTATTGCCTTTTCTGGCATACTAAATGAAAAATGCTGGAACAGCAGGACAAACATCACGATCACATGGAAGTTTCTCAACAGGATTAATTGTGATCGCGATTGGAAGTTCTTGCAAAGTTTGGGCTCATGCAAGAAGCCGTTGATCTTCCCTCAAAATCATTCACACACGATAGTAAGGAAGATGTACACGTCAGGAAGACAAAGAAGAAGCCAGCCGATCTTGCTTTAGAAGCTTCAGCAGTAAAAATTTCGGCAGCTGATGGCACGACAGTCATAGAAGAAGACAAAACCCTGGCAATCACCGTTAGGACTCCTGGCGCAACCAACGACGCTTCCAAAATCGCTGACGCGACGGACAAGCTCGAAGATAAGAAGAACCCTCCTCTTACTTAGGAGGATACACAACATTTAGTTTTTTCTCTTTTTGGCAGGGCTCTTTTTCGCCCCTTAGTTTTTTGCTTACTTTATTAATGGAAACTTAAGTTCTGTTTCTTTGAAGCATTGCAGTAATTCGGGACACCCGAACCATATCACCATGAACCTTGTTTGCATATTTCGGCGAACATCGGTGCCACGACATATACGCCCAGAGATTGCACTCTAAGAAAAAGGCTCTGAAATTACGAGTGCTAAGATGCAAAATCAACGGGGACCCTGCTCTTTTTCATTGCTATAGATGCCTCAAAGAGCGCCGCAAATAGCAAGGATTATGAAACACGTATATTCACGACCCACGTTCGGTACTTTGCTTATGCAAGTATCGAAGCGAAACGAGTCTCAATGAAATAGTACTGCGATGTATTCGGAGATGTTGTCCGAACATACATCGATTTGAAAACTCATTGCACATACAACGGGTTTCGTGAGACCATGGCTGAGCTAATTATCGACAATTTGCGACCAACGAACACATACGATCAAACGAGTAATTAAGATTTGCTCCTTTAAATTCCTTAACGACATTAACACATGGTAAAGTGCATATATAGCCTGCACCTCTTGGGCACAATAGTTTATCTGTCCTCCAAACCTCGGATGTAGTAAGTGACCATGTCTTCTATTTTACAATAGGGACACGACTCTGAATTACTCTTGTGGAGTTTCCTTTACTTCAGATGCCTTCGAGGTTTCTTCAAGCCTATCGACAATAATGGCGGCAGGAAGACCAACCTTCGGGTAAAGCAGCTCCAAATGGCCTGCCGCATTGGCAATCGACAGCAGGTTTGCTGATGGATAACGTTTAAGCACGAGTGCAAGTGTAGCCCTAGCTCCTGCAAGAAGCTGTGCTCGAACCAAGCTCCGGAACTTCTTGGCATTGCTGAATTCAGACATCAAAGTCAATAGCGTGGGAGGCACCGCGTTCAAAGGGAACATCGTCTTCCATATTACTCTCAGCCCTTTATAGAACTTGTCAAAGAAACGATGCACTTGTTGGACCCGATCCTGGAACTTCGCGACAGCAGAAGCCTTCGAGTGCTCCTTCCAGAAAACTTCATCTGATGATGATAGCTGGGTCAATGCGTTTACACGCTCATAGATTCGCTTGTTTTCCTCAGCAGGGTTCAGAGCTATGACTAAGAAAAATAAGGGAAGATAAGAAGATGTACTTCGTGGAAAACAAGGAGCAAGAAGACAAGGGCGCTTACAGTTCAAGCTTTCTATAGCTTTATGCAATTCAGTAAGAGCATATCGTTTCGTGTCAGCCGCAAGCTCGCTCTTCTTTTTGATAATAACAGCCAAGGCATAAGTACTGCGCATATCCTTTTCCATCTGCGCGATCCGATCCTTCATACGCTAGAGTCGATCACTTTCAGAGGAAGCACCCGAAGAGTCATCGACAAATGCAGGCACAGGAAAAACCTGCAAAACATTGTTAAAGGACATGATGGATCGTATGGATTCAGCATTGTAAATTACTCCCATCGGGAGCATGCAAGTAAAAGTGTCATTATAAGAGTGCACTGGCAACATTGCCAGCATGGAATTTATTATAACCACACAAGTCTTATGGCAGGACATTGTTTTAATCAAACTAAGTTAAAAGAATCAGGGGGCCTGGGTCTGGTTTGATAAACTTGGACCAGCTGATGATTTCTTTGCTGAAACTAGCTCAAGAAGCTAGCGAGCACACTTGAGAGCCGAGGTTTTAAAGACACCCAGGTCGAAAAATTGCCCGTCTTGCTCTTTCGGCAACTCTTTGGACATCTCTTCAATATTGGCTTTGAAGCCATGACCCATCATGAGTTGAAAGGCTAGGCGGGCGCCATAGGTACGTGAAGTACGTTTGAATACCTCGATAACCTCCTTGGTGTTGACGGCGAAAGCGTCGATCAGCTGCCCCAAAGTCTTGTCTTGATTAATCTTGGGGAAGAACATCGAGTGCATCCGCGTCATGGCTCCCTTGCCCTTCTGGAGGAGGTCCTGCGTGAGCCGGTGAGACAGAGCGTTCGCCGGGGAATTGTCCGGAAGCTTATCCAGAGCTTCGACAGGGATATCGGCAGCCTCTGTGAAAAACGAAATAAGAGGAGTTCATTAAAAAAGAATTGAATTCGCAAAGCAATAATCTACAGGAAAGCAGAAAGGGAATTACTGAGCAAAGCCAAGGAAGATTGGCGAAGAAGGTCATCCTTCTCAATCTCCCAAGCTTCAGCGGCTAGCCTAGATGCCTCTTCGTCTTTTAACCTCTTCTTCATCCCCTCGAGCTCCTTGATGGCGTGTAACTCACACGTTCGTTGGGAACCCCAAGAGAAAGGTATGATGCGCACAGCCGCAAGTTTTCCCTCAGAAAGAAACCAAGGTTTGCTCAGTTGGAGGAGCCGTGAAGCACGTTGAAGGTTGATGGCGACGGGCTGTAGTGCGGCGCAACACCCGCGATTCCGGCGCCAACGTGGAACTACACAACACAACCAAAAGTACTTTGCCCCAACGAAACAGTAAGGGTGTCAATCTCACCACCAGCTTGCTGTAACGAAGGATTAACCGTATTGTGTGGAAGATGATTGTTTACGAGAAAGCAGTAGAACAAGTATTGCGGTAGATTGTATTTCGGTAAAGAGAATTGGACCGGGGACGTTATAGAGTGTCTCATAAGATAAGCAGCATGTTGGGTGAACAAATTCGATTGGGCAATTGACAAATAAAGGAAGCATGACCATGCACATATATCTGATGAGTATAGTGAGATTTAATTGGGCATTACGACAAAGTACATAGACCGCCATCAGCATGCATCTATGCCTAAAAAGTCCACCTTCGGGTTATCATCCAGAACCCCCTCCGATGTTAAGTTGCTAACAATGAACAGTGCATTAGAGAATGTTAACGCGTAATGTAGCCCAGTGACTACATCCTTGAACATAGCACCAATGTTTTGCCTAGTGGCAATGACTTCATCCATAACCTTAGAGTTCTTGTCATACTCGATTCATGGAGACATGAACCTACTCGACATAAATACTCCCTCTTGGAGTTACTAGCATCAACTTGGCCGAGCATCTACTAATAGCGACATGCAGGAATCATAAACAACACACAGGCCATAGCTTTGATAATCAAACATAACAAGTATTCTCTATTCATCGGATCCCAACAAACGCAGCATATAGAGTACGGATAGATGATCTTGATCATGTTAGGCAGCTCACAGATCCAAACAATGATAGCGCAATGGGGAGAAGACAACCATCTAGCCTACTGCTTATGGACCCATAGTCCGGGTGCAGACACTCACACATCACTCGGACGTAGCAGCGGCGTAGAGTCTCCGGGAGATGATTCCCTCTCGGCAGGGTGCGGATGATCTCCTGGTCCCAGAAGTGGGATCGCGTTGGCGCTCTCTTGGAAGGTTTCGTGTATCGTGGCTTCTTACCGGGGGTTTCGTCACGGAGGCTTTAGTAGGCGGAAGAGCAAGTCAGAGCGGCACGGGAGACGGACCATAGGCCGGCGGCCGGGGGTGAGACCGCGCCGCCCTAGGGCTGGCCCCAGCTGGCCCTCTCGTTTCGGACCTCGGAAGCTTCGTGGAAAAATGACCTGGGCTTTGATTTCGTCCAATTCCAGAATATTTCCTTACTAGGATTTAAAACCAAAAGCAATGTGCAACTGGCACTCCGGTATCTTGTTAATAGGTTAGTTCGAGAAAATGCACGAATATGACATAAAGTGTGCATAAAACATGTAGATAACATCAATAATGTGGCATGGAACATAAGTATCGTCGTGGGAGACGTATCGGCATCCCAAGCTTAGTTAGCCGTCGGCGGAGTAAAGCGACAGATAATTTCTGGAGTGACATGCCATCATAATCTTGATCATACTATTTGTAAAGCATATGTAGTGAATCCAGCGATCAAAACAATGTATATGACATGAGTAAACAAGTGAATCATAAAGCAAAGACTTTTCATGAATAGCACTTCAAGACAAGCATCAATTAGTCTTGCATAAGAGTTAACTCATAAAGCAATAATTCAAAGTAAAGGCATTGAAGCAACACAAAAGAAGATTAAGTTTCAGCGGTTGCTTTCAACTTGTAACATGTATATCTCATGGATATTGTCAACATAGAGTAATATAATAAGTGCAATAAGCAAGTATGTAGGAATCAATGCACAGTTCACACAAGTGTTTGCTTCTTGAGGTGGAGAGAAATAGGTGAACCGACTCAACATTGAAAGTAAAAGAATGGTCCTCCATAGAGGAAAAGCATCGATTGCTATATTTGTGCTAGAGCTTTGATTTTGAAAACATGAAACAATTTTGTCAACGGTAGTAATAAAGCATATGCATCATGTAAATTATATCTTATAAGTTGCAAGCCTCATGCATAGTGTACTAATAGTGCCCGCACCTTGTCCTAATTAGCTTGGACTACGGATTATCACCGCAATACATATGCTTTAACCAAGTATCACAAAGGGGTACCTCTATCACACTTTGTCTAAGGAGAAAGCTCGCATTTGGATTTCTCGCTTTTGATTATTCTCAACTTAGACATCCATACCGGGACAACATAGACAAGATAATGGACTCCTCCTTTAATGCTTTAAGCATTCAACAATAATCAATTCTTTTCTCATTAGAGATTTGAGGATGTTTGTCCAAACTGAAACTTCCACCATGGATCATGGCTTTAGTTAGCGGCCCAATGTTCTTCTCTAACAATATGCATGCTCAAACCATTCAACTAGTGTAGATCGCCCTTACTTCAGACAAGACGAACATGCATAGCAACTCACATGAAATTCAACAATGAAAAGTTGATGGCGTCCCAGTGAACATGGTTATCGCACAACAAGCAACAATAAGAGATAAAGTGCATAATTACATATTCAATACCACAATAGTTTTAAGCTATTTGTCCCATGAGCTATATATTGCAAAGGTGAATGATGGAATTTTAAAGGTAGCACTCAAGCAATTTACTTTGGAATGGCGGAAAATACCATGTAGTAGGTAGGTATGGTGGACACAAATGGCATAGTGGTTGGCTCAAGTATTTTGGATGCATGAGAAGTATTCCCTCTCGATACAAGGTTTAGGCTAGCAAGGCTTATTTGAAACAAACACAAGGATGAACCGGTGCAGCAAAACTCACATAAAAGACATATTGAAAACATTATAAGACTCTACACCGTCTTCCTTGTTGTTCAAACTTAATACTAGAAATTATCTAGACCTTAGAGAAACCAAATATGCAACCCAAATTTAGCATGCTCTATGTATTTCTTCATTAATGGGTGCAAAGCATATGATGCAAGAGCTTAAACATGAGCACAACAATTGCCAAGTATCACATTACCCAAGACATTAATAGCAATTACTACATGTATCATTTTCCAATTCCAACCATATAACAATTTAACGAAGGAGAAACTTGAATACTATGAGTAGAAACCAAGGACATACTTGTCCATATGCTACCGGAGCGTGTCTCTCTCCATAAAGTGAATGCTTGGATCCATTTTATTCAAACAAAACAAAAAACAAAAAAACAAAGACGCTCCAAGAAAAAGCACATAAGATGTGATGGAATAAAAATATAATTTCGGGGGAGGAACCGATAATGTTGTCGATGAAGAAGGGGATGCCTTGGGCATCCCCAAGCTTAATGCTTGAGTCTTCTTAATATATGCGGGGTGAACCAGGCATCCCCAAGCTTAGAGCTTTCACTCTCTTGATCATGTTGCATCATACTCCTCTCTTGATCCTTGAAAACTTCCTCCACACCAAACTCGAAACAACTCATTAGAGGGTTAGTGCTTAATAAATTAACATATTCAGAGGTGACACAATCATTCTTAACACTTCTGGACATTGCATAATGCTCTGGACATTAGTGGATCAAGAAATTCATCCAACATAGCAAAAGAGGCAATGCAATAAAGCAAAATCTGTCAAGCAGAACAGTTCGTATTGACGAAAATGGCATAGACTTGCTCAAATGAAAATGCTCAAATAGAATGAAAGTTGTGTACATAAGGTCATGCACGTAAATTGGCTTAATTTTCTCAGCTACCTACGGGGAGGTGGACCCAGATTCGTGACAGAAAGAAATGCTGGAGCTGGCAGTAATCCAAATCTAGTACTTACTTTTCTATCAACGGCTTAACTTGGCACAACAAAACACAAAACTAAGATAAGGAGAGGTTGCTACAGTAGTAAACAACTTCCAAGACACAAAATAAAAACAAAGTCGTAGGTAAAAACATGGGTTGTCTCCCATAAGCGCTTTTCTTTAACGCCTTTTGAGCTAGGCGCAGAAATGTGTATCAAGTATTATCGAAGGGTGGTGCATTCTCAGCAGCGGGGTGTGGAGTTTTCTCAACTATGCATACTATCTTTTCTATATGAGTTTCTGAGGCTCCCTTTCATTAGTCTTGGGCTTGCTACTCTCATCAAACAAATCTTCGGAACAATCCAATTAAAATTCTTTTCTAGTGCCTCACACATTCCCAAGAGCTTGCAAGGTATGATGTTTTAATATCCCCCTCATAATTAACTTCATTAGTGTACTTTTGTCTATCCTTTTCCATCTTCTCAAGGGTACTGGCAAAGTTGGTATAAGAGCCTAGCATATTATATTTAGTGAAAACTTTTCTAGCTTCTCTCGCTATTCCCCCAAATTCTTTAAGAAGAGTTTCTAATACAAAATCTTTCTTTTCTCCTTCTTCCATATCACGAGTGTAAGAAACATATGTTGAATCACAGGATTAAGATTAACAAATCTAGCTTCTAATGCGTGTACTAAAGAAGCAACAGCAATTTCATAAGTGGGCGCAAGTCCCAAGTGTCTATCTTCAAAATCTTCGTAGTACTAATATGAGTGAAAAAATCTTCTATATTGTCTTTCCCAAGGATAGACCCTCGACCTCCGGTACATCTTAAGAAATTAAAAGGAAACATGATGAATCAAGTAAGGTAAATGCAAGTAAACTAATTTTTTTGTGTTTTTGATATAGCAAACAAGATAGCAAGTAAAGTAAAACAAGCAACTAATTTTTTTGTATTTTGATTTAGTGCAGCAAACAAAGTAGTAAATAAAACTAAGCAAGACAAAAACAAAGTAAAGAGATTGAGAAGTGGAGACTTCTTGCAGCGTGTCTTGATCTCCCTCGCAACGCGCCAGGAAAAAGAGCTTGATGGCGTGTAACTCACACGTTCGTTGGGAACCCCAAGAGGAAGGTATGATGCGCACAGCAACAAGTTTTTCGGAAAGAAACCAAGGTTTATCGAACCGGGAGGAGCCAAGAAGCACGTTGAAGGTTGATGGCGACGGGATGTAGTGCGGCGCAAACCCCAGGGACCGGCGCCAACGTGGAACACTGCACAACCAAAGTACTTTGCTCAGCAATGAGGTTGTCGATCTCAGCTGGCTTGTTTGTAACAAAGGATTAACCGTATTGTGTGGAAGATGATTGTTTGCAGAAAACAGTAGAACAAGTATTGCAAGTAGATTGTATTTCAGTAAAGAGAATTGGACCGGGTCCACAGTTCACTAGAGGTGTCTCTCCCATAAGATAAACGAGATGTTGGGTGAACAAATTACAGTTGGGCAATTGACAAATAAAGAGCATGACCATGCACATACATATCATGATGAGTATAGTGAGATTTAATTGGGCATTACGACAAAGTACATAGACCGCCATCCAGATGCATCTATGCCTAAAAAGTCCACCTTCGGTTATCATCCGAACCCTCCAGATTAAGTTGCTAACAACAAGACAATTGCATTAAGTATTGTGTAACTAGTGACTACATCCTTGAACATAGCACCAATGTTTTATCCCTAGTGGCAACAACACATCCATAACCTTAGAGGTTCTGTCACTCCTCCAGATTCACGGAGGCATGAACCCACTATCATACAACATCTCCCTCTTGGAGTTACTAGCATCAACTTGGCCAGAGCATCTACTAATAACGGAGAGCATGCAAGATCATAAACAACACATAGACATAGCTTTGATAATCAACATAACAAGTATTCTCTATTCATCGGATCCCAACAAACGCAACATATAGAATTCAGATAGATGATCTTGATCATGTTAGGCAGCTCAAGATCCGACAATGATAGCGCAATGGGGAGAAGACAACCATCTAGCTACGCTATGGACCCATAGTCCAGGGTAGACTACTCACACATCACTCCGGAGGCGACCATGGCGGCGTAGAGTCCTCCGGAGATGATTCCCCTCTCCGGCGAGGTGCCGGATCTCCCGGATCCCCCGAGATGGGATCGGCGTTGGCGGCGTCTCTGGAAGGTTTTCCGTACGTGGCTCTGGTACCGGGGGTTTCGCCACGGAGGCTTTAAGTAGGCGGAAGGGCAAGTCAAGAGGCGGCACGGGGGCCCGAACCATAGGCCGCGCGGCTAGGGGTGGGGCCGCGCCGCCTAGGGTTTGGCCCCCGTGGCCCCTCTTCGTTTCGTCTTCGGACTTAGGAAGCTTCGTGGAAAAATAGGCCCCTGGGCTTTGATTTCGCCCAATTCCGAGAATATTTCCTTACTAGGATTTAAACCAAAAACAAACAGGAACTGGCACTTCGGCATCTTGTTAATAGGTTAGTTCCGAAATGCACGAATATGACATAAAGTGTGCATAAAACATGTAGATAACATCAATAATGTGGCATGGAACATAAGAAATTATCGATACGTCGGAGACGTATCAGCATCCCCAAGCTTAGTTCTGCTCGTAGGTAAAACGATAACACAGATAATTTCCGGAGTGACATGCCATCATAATCTTGATCATACTATTTGTAAAGCATATGTAGTGAATGCAGCGATCAAAACAATGTATATGACATGAGTAAACAAGTGAAGCATAAAGCAAAGACTTTTCATGAATAGCACTTCAAGACAAGCATCAATTAGTCTTGCATAAGAGTTAACTCATAAAGCAATAATTCAAAGTAAAGACATTGAAGCAACACAAAAGAAGATTAAGTTTCAGCGGTTGCTTTCAACTTGTAACATGTATATCTCATGGATATTGTCAACATAGAGTAATATAATAAGTGCAATAAGCAAGTATGTAGGAATCAATGCAGTTCACACAAGTGTTTGCTTCTTGAGGTGGAGAGAAATAGGTGAACTGACTCAACATTGAAAGTAAAAGAATGGTCCTCCATAGAGGAAAAGCATCGATTGCTATATTTGTGCTAGAGCTTTGATTTTGAAAACATGAAACAATTTTGTCAACGGTAGTAATAAAGCATATGCATCATGTAAATTATATCTTATAAGTTGCAAGCCTCATGCATAGTGTACTAATAGTACCTTGTCCTAATTAGCTTGGACTACCGGATTATCACCGCATATATGCTTTAACCAAGTATCACAAAGGGGTACCTCTATGCCGCCCGTACAAAGGTCTAAGGAGAAAGCTCGCATTTGGATTTCTCGCTTTTGATTATTCTCAACTTAGACATCCATACCGGGACAACATAGACAGATAATGGACTCCTCTTTTAATGCTTTAAGCATTCAACAATAATTAATTCTTTTCTCATTAGAGATTTGAGGATGTTTGTCCAAAACAAACTTCCACCATGGATCATGGCTTTAGTTAGCGGCCCAATGTTCTTCTCTAACAATATGCATGCTCAAACCATTCAACTCAAGATCGCCCTTACTTCAGACAAGACGAACATGCATAGCAACTCACATGAAATTCAACAATGAAAAGTTGATGGCGTCCCCAGTGAACATGGTTATCGCACAACAAGCAACTTAATAAGAGATAAAGTGCATAATTACATATTCAATACCACAATAGTTTTTAAGCTATTTGTCCCATGAGCTATATATTGCAAAGGTGAATGATGGAATTTTAAAGGTAGCACTCAAGCAATTTACTGGAATGGCGGAAAATACCATGTAGTAGGTAGGTATGGTGGACACAAATGGCATAGTGGTTGGCTCAAGTATTTTGGATGCATGAGAAGTATTCCTCTCGATACAAGGTTTAGGCTAGCAAGGCTTATTTGAAACAAACACAAGGATGAACCGGTGCAGCAAAACTCACATAAAAGACATATTGAAAACATTATAAGACTCTACACCGTCTTCCTTGTTGTTCAAACTTAATACTAGAAATTATCTAGACCTTAGAGAAACCAAATATGCAACCCAAATTTAGCATGCTCTATGTATTTCTTCATTAATGGGTGCAAAGCATATGATGCAAGAGCTTAAACATGAGCACAACAATTGCCAAGTATCACATTACCCAAGACATTAATAGCAATTACTACATGTATCATTTTCCAATTCCAACCATATAACAATTTAACGAAGGAGAAACTTCGCCATGAATACTATGAGTAGAAACCAAGGACATACTTGTCCATATGCTACAGCGGAGCGTGTCTCTCTCCATAAAGTGAATGCTAGGATCCATTTTATTCAAACAAAACAAAAAACAAAAACAAACCACGCTCCAAGAAAAAGCACATAAGATGTGATGGAATAAAAATATAGTTTCGGGAGGAACGATAATGTTGTCGATGAAGAAGGGGATGCCTTGGGCATCCCCAAGCTTAGACGCTTGAGTCTTCTTAATATATGCAGGGGTGAACCACCGGGGCCCCAAGCTTAGAGCTTTCACTCTCCTTGATCATGTTGCATCATACTCCTCTCTTGATCCTTGAAAACTTCCTCCACACCAAACTCGAAACAACTCATTAGAGGGTTAGTGCACAATAAAAATTAACATATTCAGAGGTGACACAATCATTCTTAACACTTCTGGACATTGCATAATGCTACTGGACATTAGTGGATCAAAGAAATTCATCCAACATAGCAAAAGAGGCAATGCGAAATAAAAGGCAGAATCTGTCAAAACGAAGTTCGTATACGAATTTTAAAATGGCACCAGACTTGCTCAAATGAAAATGCTCAAATAGAATGAAAGTTGCGTACATATCTGAGGATCATGCACGTAAATTGGCTTAATTTTCCGAGCTACCTACTAGGAGGTGGACCCAGTTGCAGACAAAGAAATCTGGAACGCGTAATCAAATCTAGTACTTACTTTTCTATCAACGCTTAACTTGGCACAACAAAACACAAAACTAAGATAAGGAGAGGTTGCTACAGTAGTAAACAACTTCCAAGACACAAAATAAAAACAAAGTACTGTAGGTAAAAACATGGGTTGTCTCCCATAAGCGCTTTTCTTTAACGCCTTTAGCTAGGCGCAGAAAGTGTGTATCAAGTATTATCGAAGGGTGGTGCATTCTCAGCGGGTGTGGAGTTTTCTCAACTATGCATACTATCTTTTCTATATGAGTTTCTGAGGCTCCCTTTTCATTAGTCTTGGGCTTGCTACTCTCATCAAACAAATCTTCAGGAACAATCCAATTAAAATTCTTTTCTAGTGCCTCACACATTCCCAAGAGCTTGCAAGGTATTGATGTTTTAATATCCCCCTCATAATTAACTTCATTAGTGTACTTTTGTCTATCCTTTTCCATCTTCTCAAGGGTACTAGCAAAGTTGGTATAAGAGCCTAGCATATTATATTTAGTGAAAACTTTTCTAGCTTCTCTCGCTATTCCCCAAATTCTTTAAGAAGAGTTTCTAATACAAAATCTTTCTTTTCTCCTTCTTCCATATCACTGAGTGTAAGAAACATATGTTGAATCACATTAAGATTAACAAATCTAGCTTCTAATGCGTGTACTAAAGAAGCAACAGCAATTTCATAAGTGGGAGCGGGTCTGCCAAGTGTCTATCTTCAAAATCTTCGACCGTACTAATATGAGTGAAAAAATCTTCTATATTGTCTTTCCCAAGGATAGACCCTCGACCTACCGGTACATCTTTAAGAACAAACTTAGGAGGAAACATGATGAATCAAGTAAGGTAAATGCAAGTAAACTAATTTTTTTGTGTTTTTGATATAGCAAACAAGATAGCAAGTAAAGTAAAACTAGCAACTAATTTTTTGTATTTTGATTTAGTGCAACAAACAAAGTAGTAAATAAAACTAAGCAAGACAAAAACAAAGTAAAGAGATTGAGAAGTGGAGACTTCCCTTGCAGCGTGTCTTGATCTCCCGACAACGGCGCGGAAAAAGCTTGATGGCGTGTAACTCACACGTTCGTTGGGAACCCCAAGAGGAATGATGCGCACAGCAACAAGTTTTCCCTCGTAAAGAAACCAAGGTTTATCGAACCAGGAGGAGCCAAAGCACGTTGAAGGTTGATGGCGGCGGGATGTAGTGCGGCGCAACACCGATTCCGGCGCAACGTGGAACTACAACAACCAAAGTACTTTAACAAACAGTGGAGGTTGTCGATCTCACCGGCTTTGTAACAAAAGGATTAACCGTATTGTGTGGAAGATGATTGTTTGCGAGAAAACAGTAGAACAAGTATTGCAGTAGATTGTATTTCAGTAAAGAGAATTGGACCGGGGTCCACATTCACTAGAGGTGTCTCTCCCATAAGATAAACAAGATGTTGGGTGAACAAATTACAGTTGGGCAATTGACAAATAGAGAGCATGACCATGCACATACATATCATGATGAGTATAGTGAGATTTAATTGGGCATTACGACAAAGTACATAGACCGCCATCCAGATGCATCTATGCCTAAAAGTCCACCTTCAAAGTTATCATCCCTCCCAAGATTAAGTTGCTAACATTGACAATTGCATTAAGTATTGCGTAATGTAACTAGTGACTACATCCTTGAAAATAGCACCAATGTTTTATCCCTAGTGGCAACACATCCATAACCTTAGAGGTTCTTGTCACCCCTCCGGATTCACGGAGACATGAACCCACTATCGAGCATAAATACTCCCTCTTGGAGTTACTAGCATCAACTTGGCCAGAGCATCTACTAATAACAGAGAGCATGCAAGATCATAAACAACACATAGACATAGCTTTGATAATCAACATAACAAGTATTCTCTATTCATCGGATCCCAACAAACGCAACATATAGATTACGAGATAGATGATCTTGATCATGTTAGGCAGCTCACAAGATCCGACAATGATAGCGCAATGGGAGAAGACAACCATCTAGCTCGCTATGGACCCATAGTCCAGGGGTAGACTACTCACACATCACTCCGGAGGCGACCATGGCGGCGTAGAGTCCTCGGAGATGATTCCCCTGGGAGGGTGCCGAGGCGATCTGGATCCCCGAGATGGGATCGGCGTTGGCGGTGTCTCCGGAAGGTTTTACGTATCGTGCTCTCGATCGGGGGTTTCGTCAGGAGGCTTTAAGTGGCGGAAGGGCAAGTCAAGAGGCGGCACGGGGGGCGGGCCATAGGCCGCGGCCGGGGTGGGGCCGCGCCGCCTAGGGTTTGGCCACCCGTGGCCTCTTCGTTTCGTCTTCGGACTTACTGGAAGCTTCGTGGAAAAACAGGCCCCTGGGCTTTGATTTCGTCAATTGAGAATATTTCCTTACTAGGATTTCGAAACCAAAAACAGCAGAACAGGCACTTCGGCATCTTGTTAATAGGTTAGTTCAATGCACGAATATGACATAAAGTGTGCATAAAACATGTAGATAACATCAATAATGTGGCATGGAACATAAGAAATTATCGATACGTCGGAGACGTATCACTCCTCTCCTTCGTCCCTTCTGGCGCTTTAGCAGCTATTTTTATTGCCTCCAACTTCGAGGAAGAAGACTTGACCTCCTTTTGCAGTTGGGCCTTGTCACCAGGGAAGTGTATTGGGAGGCAAAAGTCTCTAAAGAAGATATTACAGCTCGCAAATCCTTAAGAAAAAAGGAAAAACAGATATTTGATGAAGGGTCCATTCAGGAAAGCTTGCGTTGCGACAGAAAAAGACTTACAGGTTTCCCTGAAGAAGGAGTTGCGGCAACGACAGTCGAAGGAGTATCCTTCCCCTCGGAAAGGGAGGAAGCAGTCGGTATCTGGGCCGCGGGGGCTGCAGTAGGGGTCGAAGCCTCGGAAGCTGCAGGATTCGGCAGAACAGCGCCAGATTTGGCCTTCTTGGACGGAGGCTCGATGAAATCTTCGTCGCTGCGAAAAAGAAAATTGGCAAAGTCAACAAGAGAATGTGAATGGCAAGGACAGAACACAAATTCTGGGAAAGGAAGCAAGAATTTACAGGTCGAAGAGATCATCTTCGTCGGCAAAGCCGCCGGACGGTCTCTTCAAAGGCGATGCTTCGGCCTCCTCCGCAGCAGCATCAATAAAGGCAGCACGATCAGCATCGTCATCATGCATTGACCCCGCTGTGTCGCTAATGTCATTGGCTGGAGGTGGGGGATTGATAAAGTCAGCCCCGGAATTCATTGGGTCATCGCGTTCATTCTTTGGGCTTGCGTCTTCTTCAGCATGAAATCCTACAGGGGCCGAGGAATCTCTTCCTTCAGAAGTATCGTTTGGTAGGTCTCGCAAGTTTTTGAGAGCTATGGGGATCTGTCGAAGTAAAAAAGTAAGGACAACGACAGCTACATTGAAAAAGGGAAACAACGCAATAGGAGTATGGAGGGGAAAATTTACCTCCATTGGCGGATGATCAACATCGAATGGTGGATGGGAAGATGTCAGAGGATTTAATCTTCCTGGCTGAAGAGAGTGAGACGCCGAACTTCATCAAGCAATTCCTTTCTGGATAATTCGGCGATGTTTATCCGAGTCTCGTCCTTGGGACCCAAATATAGCCACATCGGATGAGCCCTAACCATGATCGGCTGAACTCGACGCTTCAAGAACACGGCGGCTACCTCCGTGCCTATCATGGTCTGACCGTCGGTTTCTTTGATCCGAAGAAATCTATCAAATAATTCGTCGACTGCTGGCTTTTCGTCGGGAGAGAGTATATTTTTCCAAGACTGTTTAGGCTTGGCTTCAAGAAAATCGGAGAAGCGAGGGAGCTGGGATTCAATTGTTGAAGAGTCCCTAATATAGAACCATTTTAGCCTCCACCCTTGCACAGACTCCCTCATCGGAAAGTTGAAACAGTTGACTTCTTTGCGGGCAACAAACCCAACTCCGCCAATGACAAAAGATCCGCCACTGCTGTTGTACCTCTTGACGAAGAAAATTTTCTTCCACAAACCAAAGTGTGGCTCAATGCCCAAAAACGCTTCGCAAAGGGTAATAAAAATAGCAAGGTGAAGGACTGAATTGGGAGTCAGCTGCCATAGTTGGATCTCGTAAACTCGAAGGAGGTGGTGAAGGAATTTGTGAGCAGGGAGTGAGAGACCCCGATACAAGAAAGACAAGAACATCACGGTAAAACCAGCGGGGGGATTGGGCCATGAAATCGCACCTGGGAGAATGACATTCCCCTCGTCGGAAGAAATCAATCCAAGGCTTCGAGCCTTCTTTTAATCGCATTTTGTGGTGGTAGATGCCGGCCAATCACCGGGATTGGGCCCAGCAGTGGAGCTTGATGGCGCTGGCGGCGCCGGAGCTGGAAGAGGAGCATTTGGAGCGCCTCTCTTTGGAGGATTTGGGGAAGTCTTGGCGGCGGCGCCGCTGCTCGCGGCACTGGTGGCGACGGTGGAGTTCTTCTTCTTCACCATTTTCGGATCTGGGGAAGATCTGGAAACGGCGGCGGCGCAGCGGTTCTAGGAGAAGAAGATGAATGAGGGAGGAAAGGACGCAGGGATGGAGTATGGAAAAGAGAGAGTTCGCCTCGAAAGATTATAAAGCACAAGGAAACCTGAGGATTCAGTGGGCACGTGTCGCTGTGTCCAATTTATTAAAGAGAACCTCTTTTCATCATTGATTGCGGGAATCGAGGAGACACCTTGGTAACCGCACGCAAGTAGCGGTCACTTCTTAAAACAGAACTGTGCAGTAGTGGGATGGGCCCAACAGGTCGTGTCCTGTCAAGTCAGAATTGCAACAGTAATTACGTCATCAGTGACGTCGTGAAGCCCGCCGGAAGCATCCGAAGAAAAACAAGAATCATTGGGTGGTCAAATTTGAGTCTACGCACGGATTGCGAGCATCCGCACTTAGACTCGGGGGCTACTCCCATCGGGAGTGCAGGACGCGCACCCGATAAACATGGACTCGAAGATTTGATTACGAAGAAAAGTGTGAAGAAATATTTGAAGAAAAAGACGGAATGATCAGCTCGAGTCTGCACCCGGTCACAAGCGCCCGTGCCCGGACTCGGGGCTACCATCGGGAGCCTTTGACGTGCACCCGATAAAACTATTTTGCACTCCAGGATCATGCCCGGGGACTTGATTCTATGTAAGGTAACGTTGTTTTGCCATCGGCAGTTTACCAGCAAAGCTGGGCATGTTACTCAGTATCCTTTACGCGTTAAAACCTCACTGAGAAAATACAAACCCCGATGCAAATATGTCAGATGACCTATGAAGACCTGCAGGAAACTTGGGCAGAAGAAAATGTTCGAGTACCACAACTTGAGTCTACGCACGGATCGCAAGCATCCGTACCTAGACTCGGGGGCTACTCCCATCGGGAGCACTGGATGCGCACCCAATAGAAGAAGATAATATTGTTACAAGATGGACAAGAACAATCAAGGGAGAAGAACATTCGGTGGAGGCATGCTTTAGTCTCTACCCGAAATATCTTCGGCTAGACACTCGGGGACTAGTGGGCATTACCCTTCGGTATCATTATTGCCTATCTGTTGGCTTCAGGAGGCCCATGAAGACACCCGGTAAGCTGGGCAGGCGGTGCTTGGAGAAGATTCCTTGGAGGACAAGACGTAGAGGAGCCAAACAAGGAAAGTTTAGAGCTAGGTCTTTTGTAAACCTAGCCGTACTCGGACAGATCTCTTGAGACGTGGCCTCCTATATAAGGGCCAGGAGAGGGGCTGCCGAGGGACACAACCAATCTTAGCAACTTTAGCCACCATAAGTCCAGAGCTAGGTCATCATAGCACTTAGCCTCTCGACAAGATCACAGGCGAAACCTTCGGCACCCCATTGTAACCCGATATTTTCATAATCAAGACCAGACAGGCAGGACGTAAGGGTTTTACCTCATCGAGGGCCCCGAACCTGGGTAAATCGCTCTCCCCGCTTGTCTGTTAACCGATGTCTCGTGTCAGCCTACAGGATTCCATCAACCCTAAGCTCCAAGCGGAGGGCATTGCCGAGGAATACCCTCGACATGTTCCATACCTTTCTTGAGTGGGAATTGATATTTAATAATCCATCTCTCATACCAATAGCAACACCAACAGTTCTAAGAAACGATTTTCCCAAAATAATTGGACAAGAAGCATTGCATTCAATATCCAAAACAAAAAAAATCAATGGGGACAAAGTTATTATTAAGGGATTTCTATTTTCGTGCCCTCGGGTCCTTAGTTGTACTCAGTTTTCCCCAGCTCCTTAGTTTTTCCTCAGTTTTCCCCAAGCCCTTATCGAACCTGAAGGAGCTCGAGACGGAAGGAATCCGTTGTTGACCGTTCCGTTGACGAGTGGGGTCGTGTCGTTGTGGGGTCACGTCGTGTGGGACCGCGTCGTGTGGGGCTAGAAGGGACCGCATGGGACGGGACGAGACCATGTTTGTGGGCCGTAGCGTGTGGAGCCGTGTGGGTCCGGGACGGGAGCACGAGTGGTTTCTCTCTCTTCCCGATTAGTATTCAATGTACTTTTTCCTCTCTCTCGCTCGATCTCATTCATATTTGATAGCCCAAATTGTAGCAAATCTAGAGCAGCTTCTCCTTCTGTTTTTTAACGCCATTCATTTCTTTATGCTTCGTTTTTACCCAATCGTAGGAAATCTAGGGCACAAATCCGGAGAGAAAATATAGGATAAGCTGCATACAGCAACCAACATAGCATAGATATATTCAGGACAGATCCAAAAGTAGTACCGATAGATCCAACATAAGCTACATTTTACATGAATTTAGCTGCTCTACAGATAGAGCAGTCACATACAGAGAGTGCAGAGGCACGTTCAACTCTGGGTAGCGCGTGTGACTCGCTTGGAGGTTGCGCAGTGAATCCCAAGTGCTTTGTGTTTGGCCATGTACGCATGCACGTTCACGGTCCTTCCAACTCTAGCGCCACATCTGCCAATGGATTCAGCATGGTTCACCAGGGAGTTGAAGTCGGGGGCGCGGAGCTTCCTGTTGTAGAAGGGGCACTTGTAAATGCCTCGAGCAAAGGGGCCATCGTAATGGCCCTGCAGCCTCCCGAGGACGTGACGAGTCTTGGTGTGGAAGGACTCGTGTCGCTGTCGACGTGCTCTGCACCTGTCACGTAGCACCAAAGATCGTGCAAAAAACACGGAGTGCAACGATGATGGAACAGAGAGTGAACAAAAAATCATGCATGATAATATGGGCTCGAAAAAGAGGTAGCCTCAGCTTACATTGGACACACTTATATCAGGATTTGAGTCAGAAACCAAAGATCATGCACAACAAATTTGTACACACCAATTGTTTACTGACCAAACCCCGAATCAATTTATGCCCAAATATTCATCATCATGGCACAAATCTTAAACAAAAGCAAATCACAAACACTAATAACGCAAGATCTAACACAAAAGGATCGAACTAGTAACAGATGAAACAGAATACGCAAGATCTAACACAAAGGATTGAACTAGGAACAGAACCGTAATAACGCTAGATCTAACACAAAATGATTGAAATGAGATAAGAACAAGGGAACAAAGGGTTACCTCCGGCTCGTTGTCGATGATGCCGGTGTCGTAGGGGTTCTCCGCGCGTCGTACTGCTTCGTACGGGTCCCCAACGACAGGAGGCTGGACGGTGGCGGCCGATGCAGCCGCGCTACGTTGAAGCAGATGGGGCTCGGACGGGGCGGCGGCGATCACGCCGTTGGAAACGGGGGAGGGGGGCACAGACGGGGCGGCGCCGTCCGCCCGGCTGCTACGAAGGCTGACTGGGGCACAGACGCGGCGGCGATCGCCGTGCTACGTTGAAGCAGGGCACAGGCCGGGCGCGGGCGATGTGGACAATGGGCATCTCATTCTTCTCCATCGCCGGCGGTTTTCTTCGGGTTTTTTCTTGGTTGTGGAGAAGATGATGGGACGAGGCGGTTGCAGTGAGCCGGTGAGAACGTGCGTCGAGGGGAGAAGAGGGGCTCTATAAAGACGAAGGTGGCGTGTACCGCAACACGCGTCCGCTATGCACGGCTGCAGCGTGCACCGCTACGAGTCTAACCCTGGGACGTTTGGTGTACTCGGTTATAACCTCGGGCCTTATACGGAAATTTTATTTGTACTCGTTTTCCCCTCGAGGACTTAGACCGGCAAGTGCAATATACTCAGGTTTACCCTCAAGTAGCTGGTCACGAGAGTCAACAAATGAGATTAACATAGCTAATTGAGTCATTTCATGCGCAAAAAAATCCAAAAAATAAAAACATAGTGGCAACTACTCATGGAGTCTTCCTACGCAACGCCACCTAGAAAACCTTAACAAACATATATAAATCAAGTTTTACCACAAATTGCCACTTCTCAGAATCACTAGTGTAGCTATGAAGATGATTGGTTTTCCACCCAAACCCCTTTGCAAAACATCTTTCCCAAAACATAGTTTGTCTAAATGATGCCATAATTGTCACACTCATGTATATTTGAATTGCAAATAATTTGATGTAGCCCAATATGAATTATATTGTACAAAACACACATTTTTCATTTTGTAATTCTTTTGTTTGAATCCCTTAGTCTATTTACTATTTATGTGCCCTTGGATTCTTAGTACTACTCAGTTTTGCCCTCAAGTACTGTCACAAATGCTCGAGAAGCCCAAACTTATCCTGATTGGTTGAGCCGTTGTCACACGGATCGAATCCACGAACCGTTGACTGATCTAACGGGCAGTATACCCCTATCCGTCTCTTCGTGGCAACCTCTCTCTCTCTCTCTCTCTCTCTCTCTTCGTGGCCACCCCTCTCTCTCTCTGTCGGAGCAAAATGCCCACCCCTCTATTTATGTGCAATAACGAGTTTGCCACTTAATATAGTTTGGGATATAGTATTGGTATAAACATGAGGCATACATATTTGCGGATTTCGGTGATTGCATTATTTATCACCCCTCTAACAATTATCAACTATCTTTAGCTGTCCTTTTCTTTTAGGGAATATAGTTTGGGATATAGTATTGGTATTTTGAAACGGCCTAAAAGTGGTATAATTTTGTTATAAACATGAGGCATACATATTTGCGGATTGCTATCAACTATCTTTAGCTGTCCTTTTCTTTTAGGGAATATAGTTTGGGATATAGTATTGGTATTTTGAAACGGCCTAAAAGTGGTATAATTTTGTTATAAACATGAGGCATACATATTTGCGGATTTCGGTGATTGCATTATTTGTCACCCCTCTAACAATTATCAACTATCTTTATCTGTCCTTTTCTTTTAGGGAATATAGTTTGGGATATTGTATTGGTATTTTGAAGGGACCCTATTTTGAAAGGGATCCCATTTTGAAACGGCCTAAAAGTGGTATAATTTTGTTATAAACATGAGGCATACATATTTGCGGATTTCGGTGATTGCATTATTTGTCACCCCTCTAACAATTATCAACTATCTTTAGTCCTTTTCTTTTAGGGAATATAGTTTGGGATATGGTATTGGTATTTTGAAACGGCCTAAAAGTGGTATAATTTTGGTATAAACACGAGGCATACATATTTGCGGATTTCGGTGATTGCATTATTTGTCACCCTCTAACAATTATCAACTATCTTTAGCTTTCCTTTTCTTTTAGGGAATATAGTTGGTAATTTCGGTGAATGCACACACAAACTTTGAAAACAACTACAAGTACATGTAACTGAATAATGGATTTGTAAGGTATCCCTTGTAACAACTCTAGCCTGGTGAGCAATGATAAGAATCGATCGTAATTATACAACAAAAAAACCAGCCATCTTAGCTTGCTTCTTCAACTCGATCACTGCCTTAACTGCTTGTTCATTTTCTTCAGTTCTCCCTTCACTTCCACCAGTCTGCATTGGGAGCATTAGGCATAATCGGAACGGCTCCTCTCTCGCGCATTCTCTAAGCAAGTCCCCCTCCCAATTGATTCCTCCAATGAAGCCTCTGAACGTACACATCGATCCACTCGAAATGCCTGCATTTCTTCAAGATCTGAAAACAACAACGTGAACCCTAAATCCCAAATTCGAGGGAATAACAAGAAAATCGAGAGAAAACAGAGAAATTGGAGCGAGATCTAACCTTATCCCCTCTCTATATGGCAAGCTCTCGCATGCAACGAACTCACGTCCACGGTTGCCGTTCTCGTCCGTCTTACAGATCGACCGAGGCTCCTGGCGTGGGCAGTCAGGCATCTTGTCAAAGGCACGGGTCCATACTTGCCCATGAAGAACGGGAGGTCGAAGAGAAACTAGACATCACCCGCCAGGGAGAAGTTGGAGAAGAAGAACAATGGGGCGCGGAGAAAGAAAGCAATGGCAGCACGGGCGCGGGCTCGGGCTCCTATTTTGCAACGGTCACCTGGGTAAGCTGTGGGTCGGCGCGCTAACGTGGACAAGTTGTGGGTCCCACGATGATCTGGATAAGTGGAGATGTGTCCACTGCGGGGCACCAACAGCGGCCCCACTTGCCGGCACCAACCAACGTCAACTAAACGGGATTCCTTCCGTCCGAGCTCTTCTGGGTTACAGACAAGGGCTTGGGGAAAACTGAGGAAAAACTAAGGAGCTGGGGAAAACTGAGTACAACTAAGGACCCGAGGGCACGAAAATAGAAATCCCTATTATTAACCATAATAAGAACATTATTAAGTCTCCCCAAAGGTTTCTTCTTGGCAATATCAACAAGATGAACATCCAAATAACATTGTTCTAATGGTGGCAAATCAAGCATATCATAGATTTTTCTAGGCATAACAGAAATGTTTGCACCAAGATCACATAAAACATTGCAATCAAAGTCATCTACTTTCATCTTAATGATGAGATCCCAACCATCTTCTTACTTTCTAGGAATAAAAGCTTCACGTTTTAATTTCTCTTCTCCAATTTGCATGAGAGCATTTGTAATATCTTAGAAGAGCTCTAGCACATCTGTGGTTGCTCGAGACGTCGCTTTCGTTCGGGCCTACGTGGAATGGGTCATTGCTTCTGCTGGTCATTAGTTAACAGTATAATGGAACCACCTAGGAGCTACCTCAGCGCTTTTGGGTCCTGAACCGTCCGATCACACACTTGAACGGTCCAGATGTCCCCTACCCAGCCGAAACATTGCAGAAACCCGTTCCCATAAACTCGCGTCAAAAAGCAGCCCAACGTTACTTGGGCCGCTACTCCGCTGGTTGACCTGACCATTCTCTGATTAACCGGGCCAAAAATTCCTTCAAGCGGGCCGTACGTACTTGACGCTCTTAAAAATATTGCCCGGACATAAGGCTAAAAAAAAGACTAGAGAAGCCTCCCCGTCACGGCCGATGCATAGCATGAAGGCACCTCGGCAAGGAAAGACGAAGAATCGCTAGGGCGCCGAGTGATGCGGTGCAGGCGATTGAAACAAGGTAAATACTATGTATCGTAGCCCGATGGGAAACAACTGATCGGACCGATCTGAAGCCGTCGATTCCTATCTGCATCGTGTGTCCCGCAGCAGCTCGTTATTATTCTCGCTAATAAAAGAAACATGTCAACTACGCCCGGTGACTCCAATTATGGTCGCCTCCTCGTTTGTCTCCACCGACCCTGCCCTGCTCCCAGGCCCCTTCCTCCGCCGCCCAGCACGCCCTTCTCCAGCCGGTCGCCGCCTCAGGTGGGGAGCAGGAGATGGCTGCAGTGGCCGCTGGATCGTGCAGGTGTGGCCTGCTGCTGCAGCACTACCACCGGCAGAAGTGGCAAATGTGGTGTGCCCGGCCCTGCCCGAAGTAGCTCGTACCAATGGTCGTCGTCCTTCCTCGTCCGTACGCTCGCCTTGGTAATCAAACTCATGATACCTCTCATCTCTCTCTCTCTCTCTCTCTCTCTCTCTCTCTCTCTCTCTCTCTCTCTCTCTCTCTCTCTCTCTCCCTCTCCCTCTCCCTCTCCCTCTCCCTCTCCCTCTCCCTCTCCCTCTCTCTCCCTCTCCCTCTCTCTCTCCCTCTCTCTCTCTCTCTCTCTCTCTCTCTCCTGGGAGCTTACGCCCGAGAGGTGCTCGATGAAATGAACTGTGATATATGCGTGCGCCATTCATCGCAGGTGATGAAGCTGGACTTGTAGGGCTCTCCCCTGCAGGGAGCTTGCGCCCGAGAGGTGCTCGACAAAAGGAACTGCTGAGATTTGCGTGCTAGGAAGCTAGACGTGTAAGGTGTCTAGACGAAGCATCCACCACCGAGGTCCTCAACAGTACCTTCGACAACATCTCCGAGTCCTTCGTCTCCAAGGCCGAGATTTAGAAAGTAACACATATCGCCTCCAAATTTTGTTTTGGTGGGGTTCAACGGGTTACTTATTTCTTTCCTGGTTGTGCTTGCCCTATGCAGAGCAAGATGCTACAGCCTACAGGAGGTGAACATCTCAAAGTTCAAGTTGCAAATGTAGACACTTCAGTGAAGAAGCACTGCAGGCTCGCCGGCGATGTGTCCAACACAAGAAATGCAGCTGTCAACATCATCGATCTCTACTTCAAGAACGCCGCCTGGAACAACCAGACCGTTGTCCTCTCCACGGTGAACATGGCGACGATTGCATGAGCTAGCATAATGACGATTGCAATACCGTTAACTGTCGTAGATGTGTTGGTGGAGTCCAAGACTTGAAAACGAGAAGAATGGCGGGTGCCTGATGCTTCATGCCATCGATTCCTTGGGAGCAAAGATGTGTTGTGCTTCGTTGTTACATATATGCAATACTTAAGTTTTCTAGTTCATATGTACTATGTGCTTCCTACGGTTTAGTACCACATACCATGTGCTTCTGTGTTATTTTGGACATGTTTCACACTTTTGTACAAAATGTTTCCAAGTACCTATTTTATGGGCTTGTTCTTTACACGACAATCGCAATGCTTCCATAATAGTTCGTTCCTGCTTCCACAGCTATCAAATTGTGTTTCCAATGGCTCAATGCCACAACAACAATATTACATGTGACATGCTTCAACCACAAACAAGATATGCATGCTTCCTTCCTTACACTTACAGTACATAACAATGTTCGGTACAACAATTTTCATTCTTCAACAATCATAAAACTGGGCTTCCAAATGCAAATATATGGCTTCATAGTAGAACCAACTCATGACTTCATTTGGAGAAAAACGTGAAAGAATTATGAAGCATAACTTTTAGCTTTGAACGCATGTTCATTGTGTGATGGAAACAAGTTTGAAATGGAAAGGAAGCACCATCTGCCGTAGATGGAATAATGCATGATTATTTGGATCTGGAGTCAATTTCGGAAGCATATATGGAAGGGTCTTCTTTTGGAAACCATTGATGAAGCGGGGCAGGAAACATGGTTAACGGAATCTATTTTTATGGGAGCGATTAACGGGAACAGACCGCTATTTAAGGGATCCTCGTATATTTGTTATTCCCACGCGTCAGGCCTGGTAGAAATCCAACGGACAAACCACTTCCAATCCTACGGCAAGAAACTGGTCCGATGGGAAACAAAAAATCGGGAGCCGATCCCTAGTGGTTCCCTTGAAACAAACACAACATTCAAGCAATCATGAAAGTTCGGTGCGCCAATCGCAGGCAACAATTAATGGATGTACGTTACTATATCGCCGGCGGCATACTTCATGGCTTCATGCTTCGTCTCCTCATCATCTTTGTCTCTCCCTGCTTCCCTCGAATTCTCTATCTCAAGGAGTGATGCCGACGGTACGCCCGACACTCTAGCTCCCACTCACCGCCGATGGCGAGGCGGCCGAGAAGCTGGATGTGAGGGAAGATCCCGACAGCCGTAGAGGCTAGAGGGTGTGCCCGGCTCGTCCCGTGCTCGAAGGGATGAGGCGCTCCCGGTGGGGAGGTGCGCTTGGAGACTACAGTACGACCATAACTTCAATCTCGCCATCTCGGTAAGGAGGTATGTTATGTACCACAGATCTTCCATGGATTCGATTTTGAGGTTGGATCTCCCCCTTTTCCCTCTCTGACATCCATTGGTTTTTCCTATTTAGCCGGTCTCATGGGGTTGCTGCGGATCCGCCATGTATGTGGCCATGTGGAGACCGCCATGTATGTGGCCATGTGGAGACCATCTGACTGAGGACTATCTCCCCATTGCCTCATGCTCTCTTCCAATCGTTTGATCTTGAGGTCCAAGTCGCAGGTAATCAATCTGGTATGCATAAGTTTCAATTGTATCTATTCGCAAAAAAAAAAAAGTTTCAATTGTATCCACTGATTATTTGGTAAATGTTAACATAATATAAGCAGACAGACCAGCAGCTACTCACAAGAATGGGAGATTCACCCGTGGCGAAGAATTTGGTTAGGCGAAGTGAATACCAGGACATGACGCTGCTTCACTGGCCCTGGCTGCTCCCTATCTTTATCTGTCTGCTCTGGTGTTCTCCATAATTCACCTCACTTATGGTTACAAAATTTTCTCCTGCATGTTTTTTTTGTCTGCAAACAAATTGTGAAGTTTGTTCTTTGCCATGAGTACAATAGACTGAGACCATCGAGTTATCATTCATGATTTGTTCCTTTTGTCACCTCTCAGGATGCCAGCTATAAGAATATTCCAAGGAAGGCAAGATTTTGATTTTATTCTTCTTATGCAAATCAGGTTTTCCTGTAAATATTGCTGGTTCTAAAAGTTTATTGGACAATTCTACATTATGTTTTGTATGGATACTGTCAATAATTCGACTGTCATATAAGCTTATTAGGCTCCTGGGATCTGTCTTGAGCAATGGATGGTTTTCTTCTTCAGTGTGAAATTGTACCAAAGGAAAGAGGCTTCAAAAATATTTTAGGACACTCCAGTACCCTCTTGAATGAATCTTATCTCAAGGTTGTATGTCTTGTTATAACGGCAGTCCTCCCTCCATTGTCAAGCAATTTACTGTAAAGTTTGTACACTTTTTGCAGAATCAATATGGATGCAACCTGTATGATATGGTTACTTGTAGAAAATTTTGATTACCACTTGCATTTATTTGAGTTGTTACTGCCCTGAATTCTTACATGGAGGTGGTTGTTCTGATGCTAGCGAACTCTTGAATTGTGATTTAGATGGAGATATTAAGAACTATTGTTTTGTGTTCACTACAAAAGGTTCTTTTCAATTCCTACTGATGTGTTCTTGCATTTCTTATATTGTTATCTCCTTCAGGGGCAGGGAGGATCTGTTTACCTTCTATCACTGGCTCTACTTATTATTTTCATGTGCAGAAATATTCCACAAAGCCTTCATCAGGAACCAGTTCGTCACTTGATTACTATATATAAGGTTTATCGTAAGCTCACTTGCTGAATGTGTGTGTGTTATTAAAGAAAATTGTTTAATATATACATATCCATAAAAATGCTGACTGTTGGTCCACTCTGTGCGGATAATTCCTTTCATTTGGATGCTTGCACAAACAGTGGCCTGCCCTAGATATCTATATATTGAGTTGCGGTTCAACTATTCTTCACTCAAATTTGCATCTCAAATCAAAGAGTTGGCCAAATAAGGACACTTATTCTACTCATGTGCTCTCACACTTCAGTGAAGCAACTATTCCAAGCCCGTCCACTATTTTAGCTCATATTAACATTATAGATCCAGTTGGCCAGAGTTAACAAAAATCTATAGGCTGCATCTTTCTAGCTTTGCTGCTCTGCTCCGCATGTGCATATGAAATAGACTTAAGGTACATATAAGTTTTCTATTTATGTTAAAGCGTCAAGTTAATTCCTAGCTATGTATTTAGTTAGTGTAAAATTTTAAGGCTGAAACTCTTCCTACTTAGCGGAAGTAGGCTATGTTGAGAATTAGAGACTTGTTAATTTTCTTTTGGGGATCAATTGAATCTGAACTCTATATATTTGTCTTAGAAATAGAGAACTCTTAGTATAGCAATCTGGCCATTCTTGTATCGTCATCACACCCTCTACCTTACATAGTTATGTCGACATTTGGCTTCTAAATGCTGCGATAATTTCCTTAATTAAGCTAATTGATTGCCATCTGGTTTCCTGTTATCTGTAGACCATCTTATTTCTAACTCTAATTATAAGATTGCAGTATCCCTTTTCCAGGAAATGTTCGTGATCTTGAAGAAAGCAAAGTCCTCTTCGGCTGTATGGACTCTGCGCATGTACAATCAGGTGACGGCAGTCTTCTCCGAAAGTTGCCAAGTTAGATTTTTTACTTAGTTATTATACACTAGAGAGAATGTAAAAGAGAAGTTTGTTTTTTTCCTTAGTTATTAAGGAATGATCTGTTAGAGAAAGGAGAATGTATTTTCTCCGCAATGTCATATTTCTTCCCTTAGCAACACAATATCCTACTAAAATTAAAACAATTATCACTAATTGTTAGAGATGAGAATAAGAGATAGAGCATTATATGACTTTTATCTTTTTTTTAGGGCTATTATATGACTTTTATCAATTGCCTTTTGTAGATGATGTGAAGGGCTAAAAAAATATGTTCTTCTCTACCCTTGTACAAGCTCTGAATGATTTGTCGGCTTGATCAAATGTTCGCTTACTTGGTCTTTTTTTTTCTTGCTACTATCATGTCTCGGATGACAATGACAAAAATAACCATAATAATAAGCCAATCATAATAATAAGTAGTAGTATATTGTTAGGAAATTCTAAGGCATATATATTGTACCACTATATGACGATAATTTCTCCTATAAATGTCCCTAGACTACCCAGCCATCCAGGGGGTCTGAGAGGGGCAAATCAATCTGGTCCACACGTTTTCACCGGTACAGTAAAAGTTGGCTCCCGCTTTCTACTTCAGCCGTTGGATGTGGTTAATTTTTCCTCACTTGTTCATCCTCCAAGCAAGTCCATGACGCATGGGGCCGAGTATATGCGGGATCCACCGAGCAGAGGGAGCGATGCTGCTCATCCGCGTCGCGTCCTTTGGCGGTTTTCTCATGGGAGTGGGTGGACAACGCCTTGTCTCGATTGGTGCCGTAAAAACCCTAGCTGCCCAATCCTCATCTCCACTCCCCTCTGCCCTCATCTCCACTTCCCTCCGCCGCCTCTCCTTGGCCGACCTCCACCTTCCGCCTGGACGCGGCCGCAACAGCGGCAGAGAACGCGCGCCCGAGCGAGGGCGGCTGGATGCGGCGATGGAGTCTCGCCGTACGGCCGGTCGCGCGGCACTGGCCGGACGTGGCGGCTGTACGCAGCGACGGCTGGACGCGGCGGCTGTACCGGCAGCGGCTGCGGCAGAGAACGCGCGCCCGAGCGAGGGCGGCTGGACGCGGCAGCGACGGCTGGATGCAGCGGTGGAGGCTCACCGGACGGCCGGACGCGCGGCGCTGGCTGGACGCGGCGATGGATGGACACGGCGGGTGTAACGGCAACGGCGATGGCGCATCCCCGGCTCCGATTCGCCCGCCACCTGCGCTGGAAGTGGGAGCCGACGGCGGATGCTGGACGCGGCAGAACTGCGGCAAGGATACGCGGTCAGGCGCAGTACGGGATTCTCCCTCGTCTCTCTCGCTCTTCCTCTTTACCTATCTCTCTCAGATCTCACTCTTGTTTCTCACTTTTCAGCTGCAGGGAACGGTGGTGGAGTAGGTGTGAGTCAAGGACGGCCAGGATCCGGGGCAGGGCCGGCCAAATCGTGGCGGGCAGCGGATTTCGACAATACAGGGACATCAACGGCAAGCACTGCTGGTTTTAAGACTCCAAGGTGGGCTTCAGGAGAGCTTTTCCCAAATCCCAATCTCAATACAGTAGCATTTAGTTATTGTTACGTATTAGCTAAGAGCTCCTAATAGTTTGTTTTTCCTATTTGCAGCTACTATTTTAGTAAAATATTTGATGTGCTAAAACAATAATGCGGAGAGAAGTCGTTTCTCCAATGAAAAATAATAGGTACAGATTTTTGTTTTGTTTTCAGTACCATTTTAGGCTTCAGTTAGCCGAAAAGGAATATATCGACCAATGTTGGACCATGTGGTTGTGCTTATCATGGTCAATGAGGTGGCTGAGGCAAATTAGTAATACAACAGCTAGATGAGTGGCGTATACTAGATTGTTGCAGTAGGTACATAATTGATATATTTGCTTCCCTCATTTGCAAGTGGCCCTTATTTGAGATGATTTTCACTAGAAACCTGATATCGTGTTGTGTATACCAGATTGTTCAGTAGGTATGATTGATATGTTTGCTTCCCACATTTGCTTGTGGCCCTAACTTAAGATGATGTTCATTGGAAACCTAATAGAGTAAAATTAGATTATCGTGTAAATCCGCTGTCAATTGCTACATCTTCCAGTTTATGATGTATCTTTGTTCAAGGAGTGCTTACTAGAGAGGGATGTATATAATTGAAATTTCATTTCAGTTGTATATTTTACTTTATAAGGCACTATTTTGTTTTTTCTGAAACCTACCGTATCTTATGCAGCTCAAGAAGGTGATTTCAGATCTTCCTTGTGAGGTACTTCAAAAAGTATGTGTTCTCATACGAGATGCAGCCCTATTCCCATACCTTTGTTTATGAGATTTGATTTTGTGACATGTTTGTCCTTTTTAGTGGCTGAGGTGCGTTGAATTTTATGGAATGAATTCCTAGGCACCAACAGAAGGATTTGTGCAATGGTGTAAGTTCCTACTAGCTCTGAATCTTGAATGCTTACATTATGGCACTATCAAATCTCAGGTTTTTGTACCCATTGAGTTGTTGTAGGTAACAAGTTTGGTGTTGAAAATAGCGTTTATTTCTGTGATGTTTCATTCGTGAAGGATGCCAATGATGCACAATGAGGAGATGGTTGGGCCTTGTGGTGTGCTTACGACAGCAGCTCTCCTGTCAGTGCGGTGTTCTCGGCTGTAGTAGGGCGACCTTGCCAGCAAACTCGCCATCTCTTTCCCTAGGTATACCAGCTCTCGCCCCGCTCCCCTCTTCTTTGATTTTGCAATGCTTTTACAATGTTTTATTATCTACTATGTATGAGATACTATTTACAATGCTTTTATTGCCAAACAGGTTCAGCAATGTATGCCAAATGCATACTACTCGGCATGCCATCTTATTTGTTGCTTTTATGATGTAACATGTGCTCTAGGTGAATTAGTACAGATACAAATAATATAGTATTTTTACTCATGAACAAGTACTCATTTTTTTTTAGTTTGGCTGCAACCCTGTGCTTGCTTGTTTTGCGATTACCCACCAATTATAACTCATCACCGTGTTCAGGTTCAAACTCCCGATGAGGTTCTGCAGCGCTGATATCAACCTCACCAGAGGCATTCGCCGCCTCTCTTCCCCTGCAGTTTACTGCCGTTGCTTCACCTGTGGAACTTCGCCAGAAACGCCGGAAAAGAGAATAGCCGCTGCATCTTGGAGACCCTCACCCATAGTCGCAGTCCCATGTTTGCCGGTAATTTACTTCGATTAGGATTCTTTCTCTTGTAGACTTTCCTCTTTTATGTGATTATAATTCTCATTGAATTGAAGTGTAAATAATAGTATTGACCTGCTTGCTTTGGCCATCTTTTTCCATGTATTACTTGGTTGATATGCTTTTGGCCATTACTTTTTGAAGTGAGGTTTACTCATTCAATGGAGATCTTGCAGCATCCTCCAACTTTTATTTAGTATCGCATCAGAAAGTTAGTTTTCTTTGTGCATTGATGCATATGCATGCAAAGATATGACCGGAAATGTTATCTACAGGTTTTAGTTCCTCCATTTTATTCTGGATCCAACTTTGTGTCAGCATCATTTGTTGTATGGATTTCAAGCATAAATAGCTGAAACTGATTGGTGTGTATGATCATTGGCCAATTCTGCTGCCTGGTATGTTAACTAAAACAACATATATTTGTAGATATATGGGAATCTCACCTTGTGTTTACTAATGAAAAAATAATTTTCCAGGTGATCACTCGCTTGCCGTCACCTGAAGGACCTAACATGAGGTTTCACATGCTTCATGAACTTTTACTCAAATGATCAAAGAATTGCGGGTATAATTATAATACAAGATCACCCAGTTTACTCTTCCTCCTTTTAGCCACACCTCCTTAGTGCGTTCATCTGCTTTTTAATTTGTCACAGATGGTGCTACTCGATTTTACAATTGAAATTCCTTTTTAGCTCTAATTGCATGTTTCTACTTGATTTAGCACCCCCAAGTGAACTCCTACCGGCTGGTTTCTTGCTTAGCCTGTGAAGAATCCGCTTATTATGTTTTCCTTACTTTTTCTTCAAAACTCACCATTGTTGATTTCCTTCTTTCTATCATTTGTGCATCCATCACATGTTCAGTTAAAGGATATTCTTCTCCTTTTATCCTGCCATTTTTTAGTCTGCCACAAGCAATTGGGTACAATCATATTTACAGAGGACATTTAAAAAAATCTGCTTATTCCGAAGTCAGGTTATACAATTTCTGATGCAATGCTATTAATTGTTTGTCTCTCTTATTTTATTTACTTCACGGTGCGGATAACTCAAAATTTAATTTGTTATTTTAATATACAGGAGCTAATGTGGATATACATTTCATTTCAAAAACTTAGAGGGTGGCTTGCTGTTTGATGTTATGATTATGAAGCTGCAATTCACCAATTTATCCCTTCTCAGGAGGTAATTCTTTTGCTTTGACCTGAAGCAGTAGTGATAGTGATTACAGGAGGATAGCATGGTTTTCTAATCAGTTATCCCTTCAATATGACTATTTTATGTAGATCAGCAACATTATGTCACATTGCAGGTTTGTGTGTGATGCAGCTTTCACGTGTTTGGAGCCTTTAGCCTTGCCTGGTCATGCACGTTTCTTACAGTGTCAGTCCCGCATTCATTTCTTGAAGAAGATGATGATTCTGTGAATAGTTGGTCTTGGTCATGTCTGTCAATGGATGAAGCACGCAGCTCTGTTTGCTTTGGGGTATTGCTATCCACCTGCCATCGGAAGATGGTGCTGGAGTGTTTGATGGTATTTCTCGTATTGATATCATCACTCCCAACTTAGATATGCTTCGGCAAGTAATTTACTTTATGAGCTTGTAGTAGAATTAACTGAAGGATGCGATATGTTGTTCTTCTAAAAATGTGTAACTATAGTAGTTCATGATCACATACATCCTCACCTCACCCACAAAAGAGGGCACATCGAGCTGTTATTCCTTCCAATCTTCCAGATCTGTATCTCTTGCACGTGCTCATGTCTTGTTCACCTAGATAAATTTGATTGCCTTGGGTAATGTTTGATCTATCTTCTCAGTAGTATCCGACTCATTAGGTCTTGTGATAATGTTTTTTTTTATAACAATCTGATAATGGTCTTAACCCAATGCGAGCTATTGTACAATATTTAAATCTTTGTACATAATTTTTTAATCAGTGTGCTTGACAACCCCGCCCTCCAGCACTTGCATAGTCAGTTATGCCAGCCTGATTCTCCATTTCCTTTGCTTGATATATATGTTTAGCTCATGTAGCATCAGGTTGGGGGATTTATTTCAAAAGTGAGCTCAATGAGACATCAATTTTTTTAAAATAGAGGTACAAAAGTAAGATTATTAGCTACGTGCTATGCTTCTTGTTGTTTATGCGAAAGAACAAAATTAGGGCATTAGTCTGGTCTCCCTTCCTCTTCTAACCATTGTTTGTTTACAATGCTGAAATGTTTCAAATTAGTGAGCTTAGTCATGTTCTTGCGGGCTTCCCAACCATTTAGATATATTACTTATATGTGTTTCTTTGTATTCAGATATACATTGAACCAAGTAATACTAAAATATTTTGGGTCAGTGGAATGCCTGAATGCAAATTTTGGAATGCATGACAAGGTTCTTTTGGAGCTTCAGGAGCGAGCAACCAAATTGAAGGAAATAGACTTTGATTGTAAACTATTTAGTTTTTTGTTTCATTGCAGGAGCTAGAAAAGAACATGCAAGTCAAGTGACTGATTTTTGTAGCAGAGATGTTCACGAGGCTAGAAGGTAAACTATGTATGACCATTTATTTACGGTTTTGTGTTCCTGCGATTGGTTACTAACTGATGTGTTGGGTGAGCACATTATTAATTTTATTCTGATGGTATTTGCCAGGAACAACCTTAGTTGAGGCATTTCTACATAAATATGAAGGTAAATGATTAGCTCCCGATGCCTTATATGTAGATTTTAGATGCGGATCATCCTAAAAACAAATTCCAAGTGGTCCCTTAGACTTCAGTAGCATGGTTCTCAGATACTCATATTTAACAACTATGGTTGCACATGCATGACCATTTTACCGGCTATTGTAAATATATGAAGATTAGTTTTAGGGCTTTGACATGCTTATCTTAAGTATCATGAATCTCCAGCACAACTTTGGAGGTTTCTGCAGTTCGGTGATTTATTTGTGATGAATATAATACTCCCTCCGGGTCAAAATAATTGTGAGTTTAACCATTGTTGATTTCCTTTGCAAATCATGTTTATTCATGTATCTCATATGTACATCCATCTTGTTTAGTTAAAGGCCATTCTTCTCTTTTCTCCTTGCGTGCTAGCTACTTATTCTTAGAGAGCATGGTTTGATTTCCTTCTTCTAGCTTTTTCCATTCTACATTTTTTTTCTTCTGTTTAATGGAAGGATGCTTAAAAGTTAAAGGTGCACCTCAATTATTTGTATTACCTTGCAGCTTTCTTCTACATAGTTGTGCTCCTATTGTAATATATATGCTAACGTGGTACATTATTGGTCAGGCTTCTGCACGTCCAAGTGTTGTTTGTGGTGGTACCTATGTGCTAAATAAGCCAGATGGTCAGGTAGTTCTTATCCCTTCTGTGATAATCATGCATGGTGGTACCATAGTCATGCAGTCTTAATAATACCAATAAATTTATAGATTTACAATAGAAGTTAAAATGTTCCTTTCCTTTATGTGATAACCTTGCTCCTGATAATTATCTTGCAATGGCAATAGAACTTCAAAGGTTTCTTTCCTCTATTTGTTGATTCTTCGCATTCAACTCATGCCAGCTTATAGTGAAGCATGGATGACCTCGAATTATTGGGAAACAAGAAAAGTAGAAACATTCTGCCAGTATCCTCTTGTTTAAAGTGTCCTCATATAACTTCTAACTAAAAATAGTACAATAAGTGATCATGGCTTCCATCATTTTTTCGTCTAACTGTGCCTTTTCTGAATTATCTAATTAGTGTTTAAACTGAGCTTTCCTTCCCTCCAGTATTGTTTTGATATTTCCAGAACATGGCTTCTCCTGATAACTACATGTCTCTGCATTTTAGTTCAGATCTCCGAGTTTCTTCTTGGATGCCCTATTTCACGATGTTGAAGGGAGAATGCATTTGGTTTATATTCCAGGTGTCGTCAGCTATACCAAGCAGCTAGACAATATGTATCCTCCAAACTTGGTTTCTTTCTTTGCAATGGAACAGGGTGCTTTCCTCTTACTATTCTGAAAAGCCATAACTCTGCATTTAAGAAGTGATTGTCTTCACGGGCGTATAGATGAGTTAGAATGATGACTAGCACTCGTATGTTGAATATAGCACTCCCCTTTATCAGGTGCTTTAGTACAGACTATTGATATAAGAGAAAAGGCAAGTTCTGTGTTTTTTTGTACCCTTTGTGGGTGACATGACTAACTATTGTACTCTCTCTGTCTCTAAAAAAAGTTGCTCACCTTTGTGTAGATACGGAGGTATATAGGCATGTTTTAGTTATAGATACATCTCTATCTACAAAAAGTTGAGCACTTCTTCTATTTTGTCACTTCTCTTAGAAAAAATATAAAAATTTAGAAATTCTGCAGTCTTGATTTCAAGATTTGAAGTTAACTAGCTGTCTTGAAGTGATTCATCTAATTTGAACCTTTTTTGCGGGGCATATAATTGGAACCTAAATTTTGTGTAAAAACTGAATTTTATAAAAAAAAAATGCTTATCTTAGCAGTCCCCTTTGTTTGTATTAAGATTTTGATTCATATAATCGGAACATATAAAAAGTTCCACAATTTTGAGGTGAATTAGCTATCGATATGCTTTTTGTGAGAACTATGTCCATGTGCTCAAGATGATAGGATATGAATTTGCTCACTGAAATCATGTTCTTGTTTAGTTATGCCATAGATTTGTTTGGTCTGATTGTAGATGATGCCCTTTAACTTGGTACTACCTATTTAGAAGTGTTCACGGGAAGTTTCTTCCCTGCACGCTATAAGATTAAAAAATGATCAATTAGTTTACTTGTTTCTTGCTGTCATTTTAATTGAGGTGATGCTTAAATAATCTTGGATTTTTACGATGGATAATGGTTTATCTACAAATCTAATAGTTTGATAGGCCTCTGCCCATTATGATGATAGGTTGCCTCAAACGATTGAAATTTACATCAAATGAGGCATACAGGAGGCCGTTGGATGGGTTCCAATGGTTCAAGTTGTCCTGGCTGCATTAGGTTTCATTGTGTTTGGAGGAGGTGCAGTGATTTTACCGCAGTTTTTTCTACCTAAAATACTTCTTCAGCACTGTTATTTCATTGTGTTAATGTCTTTGCAATCTGAATTTTGTACAGGTAGTGTTGATCCCGGTTCTGGGGAATTGATTTGGGCAACTTTTGAAGTTTGGTTCTCATATATTGGTCCTGAAAGATATTTTTGTGCAAGTGGCCAATTGATGTTACGCTTATTTGAAAGCCAAGCCTGGTATGTCTCGGGCTCTTCTTTTCTATTCTGCATTTCTTCAGAAAAATCTATTACTCTCTGGGCTTGATGATTTGGGTAACAAGTGTTTAATCTACTTTCTCGGTGATGTGCAAGAAGTTTAATTTATGCCAGAAGCTGTATATGAGTCCCTGCACATCCATTCTCATTAAGAAAAGAATATTTACACTCCACTATGTATGCATCAGCTACTATTACAAAACTCTTATTGAAAAACAGGTCCAGCAATGTACACCAAGTGCACACCACTTGGCATGCCAGCTAATTTGTTGCTTTTAGGATGTAACATGTGCTGTAGGTTGCTTAATACAGATACAAATAATATGTTCTTTTTTACTCATGAACAGCAAGTACCCAGTTTTTCAGTGTGCCTGCAACCCAGTTCGACAACAACAAGAGCACATGGTATTTGCTCTGTCAGTATATCACAATTTAATTATGTTTATAGGTGTGCTTGCACTGCAATAATCAGAGCCGGAATTAGTGAGTGGGGCTTTCAACATGATTCTTTGTTGCATCTAGCTCCACAAACCACCTTTATTCAGGTAGGTGGTGTCAGTTCTTGATTGTGTATGACTGATTATGCTAAGGTCTTTAATCTACCTTTTGTTCACTCGATAGAGGTTTCCTAGGATACTTGATCTCTGCATGTGTTATACCCGTCGGCCAACTTTGTGTTCACCGATGACCGGTACCTCCGCGGCATTAGCTAATTTTTCCAGCGTACAGATTTTAGTAGACAAAACGAATGTTGTTATGAAAGATTTTTCAGTCCAGAAAACACATAAGAGCCTGCGAGAGCAAGGGGAACCAGTATGCATGTTGTTTGGAATGCATTAGGCCAGCTGCCATGGATGTGGTATGTTGGCATTACAAAAATTTCTATTTTCTTCATGTTGGGTAGTGTGCAGTATAACACCTTGGCTTGCTTGTTTCTTCATGTTGTGTAGTGCTACAAAGGAAAATGATCAATTAGTGTACTTGTTTCATTCTGTCATTTAATTGAGGTGATGCTTAAATTATCTGGCACTGTTTGAAATACTACAGAAATAGATGCATGTATATTTGCCTTTGCAGCACTAGCATTTATGATACACAACTTGTTGTATTTTCCGTAGATAAAGCACCTTTATTTGTCTACTTCTCTGTTTGATTTACACTCATTCACAACACAGTACACTTGTTTACTTTACCATGTGATTTCTGGTGATCTTCACACTCACATCCGTAGTTGATTCTGTTCCCTGTAGAAAAATTCATAGTAGCAGTGCTCTGAGGATTATAATTTATCTAATGTCCTATGCTTTGTTATGTTAATGGATTTGACAAAGATAATGATGACCCAAGCATGTTTTATTTCATAGCTGTGGAACCCTGAGCAAGGTGCAGTTCCCCTCCAAGTTACCCTCCAAGTGTGCAGCGTGTGATCCACCATGTTGAGCAATGCTGCATTTACTCTGAGCAATTTTTTTTTTGTAAAATTAGAGCTTAAATAAGCTAGCCAGTGGCAGCTAAATGCCCAGATAGGTTGAGATGTTGATGGAGCTGATAGGCTCTATTACTTCATGGATTAATGATTGCTGGTATCACTAGGATAGTAGTTAATGAATCTTGAAATCATGTCTCGCCATGCATAATTTTGCCGATTGGTGTAACCATGTTATCTATGATATTGGTTGCTGTTTTGAGTACAAGAAAATAAAGATCCGGGGCACTGAAAGCATCCTTATTTGTAGTTGAACCGGATGACCACTTCTGATGTTGCTTTGCAATCATGATATGTTCTGAATTTCTATTGGAAGGGTGGTGATGATGTCGCTCTCTGGACAGCCTAGCAGAAGATGAAGTGTCCGATTATCTGAAATTGTTTTATCGTGTAGCTTACTAATAATCTAAGATATCTCTATTGCTTGGTTAATTATTTCTGGGTATTTCCTTTCCATTCATGTAAACAATGTACCTTCAAAATACTTACTACAAAATACTTACTATGATGCATAGTAGATATCGCTGATTCACTCCAGCTTTGTACAAACTGTTTGACACTTCATATGAATTGAAGAGAGTGGTCTATGGAAACACAAATGCTTCCTTAGAACTAAAGGCATATATAACACCATGGATAAGACTTGTAGGCACTAGCCCTTGATTTTCCCCTGTGTTTCTTTTGGCGCGTGCTTACCTACAGAAACATGGGGGCTTAAGTTGTTCTGCTGAATTGCGGTACAACTAATTGGCTCGGGTTAATTGCAATTGTTGCAAAACTAACCAAAATCTGACTTAGAATAGCTTCATAAGGGGTTGGAAGAGGAAGAGGAGGATATAGGAGGAGTGGAAGGAGGCGTCAAATTTGGGGGGTGATGGAGGGAGAAGTTGTTTATACTAAATAAGCTGAACTTATGGTTTGAATTTTGATTTGATTCTGCCATTTGCGCGATAGCGCAACAGGTCATCTAGTTGTTATAATTATATCAAAAGTTAGACGGGCGCAGCAACGCGCGCTGTAATGGTCTAGTACACCGTACGCGGGGTCGGTTTGTTCTGGTGTGAAGACGGTTTGCCAACTCATGCTGCGAGCGAAAGAAAAGATGAAAAAAAGTCAATTCGTCAGTTCGTCTTCGTCCCCTTCCCTCAGCCAGCCACTCCACAGAATCTATTCCTTATCCACACAAATTCGTATTGGCTCACTCCTCCCGGCAGATCAAGGCCGCCTTCTCCGGCACGTCTCCGCCGCTGCTACCTCCCTGCCGTAGCGGCCGGAATCATCAGACGGGGACGAGGGGCGTTGCGACTAATGGGGAAGAGACGGAGACGGCGACGGCGTTCCTTGAAGGTTCGGGACGGGCGCCTCGAGTCGGAGGTCCCAATCGTTTGTCATCGACGAGCGAACCCCAGGTGCGCTTCTGTACACGGTGTCGCCCTTCTCTGCACGAACTTGCCTGGGATCTGCCATGAGAGAATAAGGTCTACCATGAGAGACAGAGATTTTCCATGAGAGACGGCAGGGTGCTTATGCCTCCATGAGATGCATGTCCTGCCTTTTTCTTATCAGCGGCTCGCATGTCCTCTGTGATCTCCATAATTCATGCGAAAGTTCGTCGTATAGGTGGATTGACAGAGTCGGTGGCACTTCGTGCATTCTAAGAACATCACCAATTTAAAATTTCAGCCTCTGCTAAGTGGTTCCCCTCACATGCGTTGTAAATCCTCTTCAGGTAACGTATCTCAATATATTTGGTAGTCTATTCTTTGAATTGCTTGTTCTTTAACTACATACGCCAAATTGTTTCTCATGTTTACCTGTTAGTTGCATGATTGATTTGTGTTTGTCCAGTGAATAATCTATTGAACAATTAAAGTAACAAAAAGACATGCATGACAAGAAAATTTAGGTATCTGAATTGTATGTACTGCTCAATGGTTAAAGTGAATTAAACATGCCAGTTCTCATGCAGTTGATGTTCGCGTGGATTCATCGACAAATATTTAGCCTAAACTTGATATACTCAGATAATACGTGAAAGATAGCCAGTCTATTATGACCTTGGTCCCTAATTTGGCCTTCTTTCCTCCGCTGACGTTTTGTGCATCATGAAGTAGCAGTCTTTTTTGTCTAGCAAACTTGTTATTTTTCACTTGGCAAGTGATTGTTTTTGTGCAGCATGCAAGCATACTGATTAGTTCATTTAAATGGTGGTTCCAAACTTATGTAAGGTAGCTGCAAACTGCTGAATCTATGCTTGATTATCTGATATTTTGCAGCTTATTTTCTGATACACCAGGAAGTATGCATGGAGTCATGGAATGTGCTCTTCACTTTCTATCTAAGCTGAATCTCATTGGTAATATATTTTACCAAAAATAACTTAGTTCTCATGTGTGGATTTCAGTTGGTATACATCAGAAGTCAATAGAATATCACTTCTCTTAATTCTGAACTTCATTAGGTTGCTGCTATAAAATCTATTTGGCCCCTAACTGATGATTGAATCTTTCAAATGATTCATACATGTTACATCTTCACAGTTCAATGGCAGGTTATTCCTTGGCAACTCAATGAGATCAGCCATATAGTTGCAGAGCTTATGTATTGAGGAAGCATCGACAGTAGATCTGTTTCCTCCCTTCTCAACCTCATATTAAGTTGATTCCAAGCAATTTGTGATTAGATGAAGAAGACATAGTAGCGGGAGGAAGGAAACCTCTTTATAATGATTGCTATGATAATATACGAATGCCTCTTTTTAATGCAATTTCATTGCATTAGTGTGGAGTGCTTCCAGGTATGCAACATCTAGGTACAACTTACTCTTGATCCTTAAAATGTCTAGAGTGTCTGGTTTCTTAGTCTTCGTTCTTAAAATGTCAAGATTGTCTGATTAGTCTAGAAATATAAAAACAATCTCACTTGTTCATATAAATTTTTAAAGGCCGATACATGTGTATCTCACAGTGTTCTAATTGTGTGTGTGTGCGCGCATGCATGTGTGGGGCAATTTTAGTGTTTTCAGATATATTTGTTGTATAGGGTCATTTTATATTATTCAGAAATTCAATTCGGCCACGGGTCTACAATTATCTTTTTTGATGTGTTGAAAATTTTTGACAAAAAAATCTACATGTACATCTACACAATATATGTGCGTTCGTCAAGTTTGGTGAAAACCCGATTTTTTGTGGTCTATTTATAAAAGATAAAATGTATCTTGTGTAACCATATATTTAGCACTGAATTTTGTCTTTTTTACACACGCTACGTGGCAAGTAGATTTTTCATGAAACGACTTTGCGGGCACGTAGCACATGAAGATGTGCCAGTGAATTTTTTGTTTCAATTTTTTTAACATTTTAAAATGTAAATGCATTTTAAAATAAAGGGAGAATATGCTCCCATGTACCAAAACACAACTCCCTATATTATTCTAACTCATTATCTTGAATACTACAAAGTAGCTCATATTAACTATGAAACTGTTAGAGTACGTAATGGGCTTAGTGTTAGAGTACGTTATGGGCTTCGCTATAGCCTCTATATAAGGAGAGGAGACGTATCAATCTAATCAAGCAAAAATTAAGAAGGAAATCCCTTCCCTCTTGCCACCGGCCGTGGGCAAGGCCCCCGGCGCCCTCTCGCGCCATCCCTCTAGCAGCACCATACCACTTGTATCGCTTTCCGGGTTCGATCATGTCCAGCCCTCCACCGAGTTCTTCCCACCCGCCGCCGCACTCCGATGTTCTCCCCGGCGGAGGTCACCGCAGCCCTCCGCGATCTCACCATGCCGTGAGATCCGCCTCTTCTCACGGCCCCTACGGCCGCCACCGCCGGCGCCGCCGTGCAGCCGACACACCAGCGGCCTCTCCGATCGGCCCGCAGCCGACGCTGTCTTGCGCCGCGCACCCGACCCCCGGCTGTCCCTCCGCCGCCCACTATCTCCGGCCGGCCCTACCTCGCGTCGGGGTCCCTCTTCTCTAGCGGCCTCCTTCTTCCCCACCGGACGCAAGAAGACGGCAGCCTGCCGCCGCCACAAACGCCGCCGTTGTGCTGTCCTCACCGACGTTGTCCCCGCCGTTCGCTGGGCCGCAACAGCAGCCGCTACTGCCGCCACCAACACCGCGCCAGGCCGCTGCCGCCACCGACGCGTCCTCGCGGCGTGTGGGAGCGACCTTGGCCCCGGCTCTACATCGACACCGCCCGGGATGCCCTTCCACCGGGCTTTCCCGCGTCGCGTCACCGTCACCGCTTCCGCTTGATCGCTATCCGCCACGTGTCGGCGGCGGTGAGGCGCAGGCTGCGCGCGGCCTCCTAGTGCGTCGGCGTGTGTGGGAGATGCGTGATCCGCACTGCAGCTCCAAGTTGCCGTTGCGCAACGGACTCGATCTCGTCCGCGTCGGGGATCTTGGCGTGCGGTTTCCACGGCGGCGGACATGTGTTTTTCCCCAGGCGATCTCAAAGTTTGCGCCATCGACAGTCATCCGCGGGGAGAAGGCATGGTGTCGACAGAGCGCACCGCGTAGCACCATTCCGCCGCCGCCGCGCGGGCTCCTTTTGTCCCGCTGGTTTCCATGGGATCCAGGTGGCTGTACAGGTGCACGTCCGACGGGCGGATGGTGTCCACTTTATGTTCACGGGTCAACAATAAAGTGTTCCAGTCCATTTCAGGTTGAGAGTAATAAAACAAGCCGAGACCTAAAAGACTCATTTTTAGGTGTTAGGTTTGTGTTGCGTCGAGTCATGGTTTGTTTAGGTTGCAGCTCGAGGACGAGCTGCATGTCCGGGTGGGATGTAGTGTTAGAGTACGTAATGGGCTTAGTGTTAGAGTACGTTATGGGTTGGCTATAGCCCATTAGTCTTAGGATTAACTCTCTATATAAGAAGAGGAGACGTATCAATCTAATCAAGTAAGAATTAAGAAGGAAATCCTTTCCCTCTTACCACCGGCCGTGGGCAAGGCCCCCGGCCGCCCCTCTCGTGCCATCCCTCTAGCAGCACCATAACAGAAACAGTTTGCCGTAGAAGTTTATTCGTATGCATCATATATATCGTGATTCTTCAGTTAATGCCACTACAATGTTCATCGCAGGTTACAGACCCTTACTTCGGAAATTCAATTCGGAAATTCAATTCGGCTCCCAGGTGCGTATGCTCCCTCTACCAAAAAAAAATATTTCGAAATGTCGAAAAATTTGGAAAAAAAATTCTACATGTACATCTCCATAATATACATGCGTTCGTCAAGTTTCACGAAAAACCAATATTTTGTGTGGTCTATATAAAAAAGAGAAATTTTATCTTGTGAAAAACATTATTTTTAGCACTGAATTTTGTCTTTTTTACACACGTCACATGATAAGTCTATTTTTTATGAAACGACTTTGTGAGCATGTAGCACGTGAAGATGTACGTGCGAACTTTTAGTTTCAATTTTTTAAAAAAATTAAAATGTATGTAAGATACATTTCGAAATACTTACTTCCATTATGTTGTTTTCTGATCTTGGGGAGCTCAAGTTGAAAAATACTTAGTTTTTTATTAAGGCAGCACACCATCTATACAGCGCTATGAACTGTTGGCCTAGAATGTAATCAAGGACGGTGAAATCATACTTCTGTATGGGATTTGTTGTCTTATTAAACCAACCAAACCTTAAATTGCTCCTTCATGTAATCCTTGACCATCTTAATTATATTCTGTTTCTCTTGGTATATCATAGTTTTTCAATGAGAATGAGAATGAGATTTCAGATGATGAATTTAGATAACTCTACACTGTTGTCTTTACCGTTGGATTTATCTTTCATGGATACCTATTAATCACATTGTGATGTCATTAGGAGGATAGTGTTTGGTTATTGGTTCTTTCTGGCTTATCCGGTCTTAATATATGAGTGTAATTTTGTCTTCCTAATTAAAATGCCGCCTTCACCGTTTTTAGAATTCTATATGTGTCTTTCCTCTAAAACTTTCTAGAGGCTATTATATGTTCTTTTGAGCTGTTGAGATTATAGCTTAAGATTTTTTTTAGGGTTCATTTTCACTCTGTTTTGTGTTCGGTATTCCTCAAATTGCTGGATGTGACATATTTGTGCTTTACTTCTATGATTTTCTATTTTGAACCACTGATGTGTCAGATGCATCAACTGTTGCATTGCACGCCATAATTTGGTCAATTTATGAATTCAATCTTTTTCTTTTGAGGAAACGTCCAAAATTTTAACTTAATATATGTGTCACATGAAATCAATAGTTCTAAGTATGAAATCTCTCCATTCCTATTATTTGTTCATCTATAGTAGCTTTTAAAGGAGTGGGCGTGACATCATGTATTTTTTTTTCCTTCTATTTAAATGACAACAACAATGAACGGCGCGGTAAAGCGCGCTAGGTCCATCTAGTGTTTAGTAAAAGCCATATTTATAGCACTAGCATTAGGACTTCTAGCAAGATTTTGTAAGAACTTAATTACTTCAGAGACATTGCAATCATCAAAATCAAAGTCATTATTATCAAAGGTAAAAGGACTATTGTCTCCCATACTCCAAAAAAATTCAGCACTTTTATCAGAAACAGTTTCAGTGGTTCTAGGCAATTTTGTAGAAGGAGTGGGAACTTTTTCTACACCAATTATTTTGCTAGCAATTGAGACTTCAGTATTACTAGTGGTGATAATGATACAAACTTTAGTCAAATTATTATTTCTAGCAATTTAATCTTCTCTTTTCCACCTAGCATGCAATTCCGCCAACATCCTAACATTGTTATCAATTCTAACTTGAATGTCATTCAAAGTTTTGCTTTATTTAACATCATGAGGCATAACCTTTAAATTAAGAAGTTCAACATCAAGAGAAAGAGCAAGGCTATCAACTTTAGAAGCAAGAACATCAATTTTGCCAAACTTTTCCTCAATAGGTTTATTAAAAGCAGTTTGTTTACTAATAAAGTCTTTAAGCATGACTTCAAGATCAGAGCGTGCATTTTTATTGTTGTTGTAGGAATTACCATAATAATTGACATAAGCATTACCATTATTAGAAGGATATGACCTATAATTGTTGATACCAATATTATTCCTATAAGCATTGTTGTTGAAATTATTGCTTCTAATGAAGTTCACATCAACATGCTCTTCTTGAGAAAACCAAACAAGCTAAAGGAACATTATTTGGATCAACATGAGCTTTACCATTAACAAGCATAGACATAATGGTATCAATATTATCACTCAATGAGGAGGTTTCTTCAACAAAATTTACCTTCTTACCTTGTGGAGCCCTCTCGATGTGCCATTCAAAATAATTTATCATCATATCATCAAGGAGTTTTGTTGCAGCCCCCAAAGTAATGGACATAAAGGCTCCTCCAGCAGCTGAATCCAGAAGGTTTCTTGAAGAAAAATTCAGTCATGCATATTTTTTTTGGATGATCATCCAAGTAGTTAGTCCATGAGTGAGACAATTCTTTACCAAAAAAATTCATTCTTTTCCAAGCTTGAGCAACATGTTCATTATCAAATTTTCTAAATTTCATTATGTCCCTTCTCAAGGATATAATCTTAGCATGAGGATAATATTTTCCAATAAAAACATCTTTGCATTTAACCGAAGAACCAATACTATTTCTAGGCAAAGATAGCAACCAATCTTTAGCTCTCCCTCTGAAAGAGAAAGTAAACAATTTCAGTTTTATAATGTCACCATCTACATCCTTATATTTTTGCATCTCACAAAGTTCAACAAAATTATTAAGGTGAGAAGCAGCATCATCAGTACTAACACCAGAAAATTGCTCTCTTATAACAAGATTTAACAAAGCAGGTTTAATTTCATAGAAGGCTGCTTCGGGAGCAGGTGGAGCAATAGGTGTACACATAAAATCATTGTTGTTTGTGCTAGTAAAGTCACACAACTTAGTATTTTCAGGAGTACTCATTTTAGCAAAATTAAAACAAAGCAACATAAATAAAAGCTATAATAGAAACTAATTTTTTGTGTGTTTTTGATGTAAAGAAGCAAACAAGAAAAAGTAAAATAAACTAAGCAAAATAATAACAAAGTAAAGAGATTGGAGATGAGAGACTCTCTGCGAAATCCTCTTCTCACCGGCGCCAGAAAACTAGCTTGATAAGCGCAGATTGCACACCGTTGGGGAACCCCAAGAGGAATGTATGATGAGCATAGTAGTAAATTTTCATTCAGTAAAAAACCAAGGTTTAATCGACTAGTAGGAGAAAGGCGTGACTTGTGAAGATGTTGCTAGCTGACTTGTGGCAGGGCGCACTACCGATGTCAGCAACAACGTGGAACCTGCACACAACACAATCAAAATACTTTGCCCCAACTCACAGTGAGGTTGTCACCATTCTTGCCGAAACAAAGGATTAACCGTATAGTGTGGAAAGAGATGTTTGTTTGCAGTGTAATTAAAGAGAACAGTGTTTGCAGTAAGTAAACAGAACAAGATGATTTTATCAACGTAAAAGAAAGGACTGGGGTTCATAGTTCACTAGATGTATCTCTCCATAAAGATAAATAACATGATGGGTGAACAAATTACAACTGGGCAATTGACAGAATAAAGACCATACATGACAAGATGATTACTATGAGATTCGTTTGGGCATTACAACATAATACATAGATCCTAACCCAACTGCGTCTATGACTAATAATCCACCTTCCGGTTATCATCCGAACCCCTTCCAGTATTAAGTTGCAAGAAACAGATTATCGCATTAAACAATGTGGGTAAAGTAAACAATATAATTACCCTTAGATAAAGCATTGTTGTTTTCTCCCTAGTAGCAACAACACATCTACAATCTTAGAAGTTATTGTCACTCTTCCAGATTACTAGAGGCATGAACCCACTATCGAGCATAAATACTTCCTCTTGGAGTTACAAGCATATACTTGGCCAAAGCATCTACTAGCAACCGAGAGCATGCAAGATCACAAATAACATATGGCAAGTATATAATCGATCTCAACCATAGTATTCAATATTCATCGGATCCCAACAAACACAACATGTAGCATTACATAAAGATGATCTTGATCATGATAGGCAGCTCACAAGATCTAAACATGAAGCATAAATTGGAGAAGACAACCATCTAGCTACTGACCCGTAGTCCAGAGATGAACTACTCACACATCACTTCGAAGGCGGGCATGGCGATGTAGAGGCCTCCGGTGATGATCTCCCTCTCCGGCAGGGTGCCGAGAAGAGCTTCAGAATCCTACCGAGCTAGGGTCGGTGATGGCGGCCGCGAAATTTTGGATGGGGCTCTTTTGGTTTTCCCGAGGTGAATAAAATAAATAGGTCGGTCGAGGCCAGGGGGCCCCACCACCCTAGGCGCGGGCGCGGGCGCCTAGGCCAGGTGTGGCCTCCACGTGGCGCCTCTTCGTCTCTCCTCCGGACTCCATCTTCGTTGCAGTAAAATAGGAACTTTGCCTTTTGTTTCGTCCAATTCCGATAATATTTCCTGTACAACTTTTCTGAAATACAAAACAGCAGAAAACACGGAACCGGCACTGTGGCATCTTGTCAATAGGTTAGTTCCGGAAAATGCATAAAAGTGCAACGAAGTGTAAACAAAACATATATAAATTGGTGTAAAACAAGCATGGAACATCAAAAATTATAGATACGTTTGCAACGTATCAAGTCACAAGCACATACTTGGCCAGAACATCTACTAGCAACGGAGAGCATGCAAGATCACAAATAACATATAAAAAAGTATATAATCAACTCAACCATAGTATTCAATATTTATCGGATCCCAGCAACACACAACATGTAGCATTACATAAAGATGATCTTGATCATGATAGGCAGCTCACAAGATCTAAACATGAAGCATAATGAGGAGAAGACAACCGACCATCTAGCTACTGCTATGGACTCATAGTCTAGAGATGAACTACTCACGCATCACTTCGGAGGCGGGCATGGTGATGAAGAGGCCTCCGGTGATGATCTCCCTCTCCGGTAGGGTATCGGGAAGAGCTTCAGAACCCTCCCGAGCTAGGGTCGACGATGGCGGCGGCTACGAAACTTTTCGTGGATGGATAGATGCTCGGGTGTTTAGGTTTTTCCCGAGGATGTGAATTTATAGGCGAAAGGGCGAGGTCGGTGGACGCCCGAGGGGCCCACACCACCCCTAGGCGCGGCCAGGGGCGCGCCTAGGCATGGTGTGGCCGCCTCCTGGCCCTCCTCCGTCTTTGCTCTGGGCTCCATCTTCGGGCCGGGAGAAATAGGAGGTTTGACTTTTGTTTCGTCCAATTCCGAGTGTATTTCCTATACAACTTTTCTGAAATACAAAAACAGCAGAAAATAGAAACTAGCACTGTGGCATATTGTCAATAGGTTAGTTCCAGAAAATACATAAAAATATCACGAAGTGTAAACAAAACATATAGAAATTGGTGTAAACAAGCATGGAGCATTAAAAATTATAGATACGTTTGCAACGTATCAAGCGACGTCGTTTGTCTTCTGGTATCCTGTTTAACCGGGATCAAGTTCGTCGGTTGTTATTTCCCGCTGCTTCTCCTGTGCCTCCTCCTACACTTTCGCTTCTTGTGGAGCTCCACTCTCCACGCCGACGGCTGGACGCGTCGGTTCTTTCCTTCATTGCATCAAGTTCTAATCTCAAAACCTCCTTAGCTCCTTTTTCTCCTTGTAAAGCAAGTATTTGCATGCCATCAATTCTTCTCCGGTTGCATCCGAATGAGTTTAAAATAAGTTTCCGGTCCTGGTGTAACTATCGTGGTCTACTCTATGGAGCTAGTAGTTATGGTTCTTTTGGTCTTCTTTTTTCGATGGTTCATCAACAGAGGATTGGATAGAAAATTCGTTGATCTTAAGGTTTTTTAAGGAAGAATCTTGAGACCTTTAAATTAGCCGATCCATGCATTGTTCAATAGCCAAACCTAAAGAAATTTGACTTCATGGATTATAAATATAATGTTTCTAACAATTTAATGAATCCTCAAAGTTATATTTTTAAAAGACAAAAAAAAAAGTAAATATAGGTGTGGAATTAGTTTCCCGAGGTAGCTAGTTGGACACTGTTGATGACGAAAACATAGAGAATGTCCGTACCCAAATGAAGATGGCTACCGTACCTTCTGGAATCGATCTGGTTCATCTTGCTCTTTCTTAAGTAAAAACTAGTTTTTTTTTATTCGGAATGGGTTGCCCCAGCCTCTGCATCGCAATGATGCATACAACTGCACTAGTTGTTGATCGTCTCCATGTATAGGGAACCTAAATTTTAACTCCATCCCTCTTTGTTGATGGTTAATAAAGATAGCTAGCAATGACATACCAACAAAATGTCCATTATTGCTCTAGCTAAAGCATGTGCTTCATAAGTCAATTATCTAAACCCATGGACAAACTTAGCTTTTTCAGTGGATGAGCTGCTGATGTGAATCAACTCAATCATCGCAAAACAATCCTGATTACCACTTCTGCGCAACCTGAAGTGACACAAATGATCCACTCCCCAAATCTTCAACCAGACACGAAGCTTTGATACATGCACCATATTCAACCTTGTTGGATCAAGTAAACCATAAGTATCCCTAGCAGATGTTCCCACAAAAAACCATTAAGGCCATGCCATAACACATCAAATGCAACCTTGTTTTCCCATTGCGGCATCGATCCATCAACTTTCAATGTGACAATGGTGTTCTTCTGGCTTGAGGATACTTCCAAATCCGCCAGAAACCACATTCATAGACTGGACAAAGGGCTCTCATATCATCATGACACTAGTAGAAACAAGGACTTTGGTTTTTTGCCCCAAATGTCTTTTGCACCGGATTTGGCACGAACCGGTGCTAAAAGGGGTCATTAGCACCGGTTCGTGGTGCGCAGCCGGCCGAGGGACCTTTTGCACCGGTTCGTGTTACGAATCGTGAATGAGTTATCTTTTGCAAGTTCGTAACACAAACCGGTGCAAAGGTTCGTCGCCAGCACGTGTCAGCCGACCTTTGCACCGGTTCGTGTTACGAACCGCAAAAGATAGCTCATTTGCACCGGTTCGTAACACGAACCGGTGCAAAAGGTCCCTAGCCCTATATTTCAGCTCACCTCCAACCAGCCAACTCACTTCATTTTTTCTAGGAGAAAGGTGTGTGTGTTGAGTGCTACCTTGCATTTCTTTGGCATGCACATAAGGTGCTCGATGAAATGTCTGAAAGAATGATGCCGCTTGAGCTTTCTCCTCTTTCTTTCCCTCCTCGATCAAGGTTAAACAACTTTACCCTTTCATTTGTACGGTGCTAATATCCACTATATATATATATATATTATGATGTTTTGTAATGGTTTTTTGATAAACTTAATTATTTGATGTAGATGAACCGGCGACAATGGATTTACGTTGACCGACGTCTGCTCCAGTTCACTTCGGGCCTGAAAGAATTTTTCCGTGTGGCTGAGGAAAACCCACTGGCGGATGGTTATATGTGTTGTCCATGTGTTGATTTCCGGAACTTAAAGCAATACCCTGAATGGCAAGTCATTCACTCCCACCTGCTTTGGAAAGGTTTCATGCCCAGCTATAATTGTTGGACCAAGCATGGAGAAAGAGGGGTTATGATGGAAGACGACGACGAAGAAGAAGAGGATGATGATATGTACCCTAACTACGGTGATACTGCAACAGGGCATGATGAAGATGAAGAGGCAGGAGGAGGTGATCAAGATGAAGAGGCATCAGATGAGCCCGTTGATGATGATCTTCGTCGGGCCATCGCCGATACACAGAGATGCAGAAACTGAAATCGAGAAGCGAAAGTTAAAGGCCATGTTAGATGATCACAAAAGAAGTTATACCCAATAAATTGTGAAGATGGCAACACAAAGCTCGGTGCCACACTGGAATTGCTGCAATGGAAGGCAGAGGGTGGTATATGTGACAAGCCATTTGAGAAGTTACTGAAAATAATGAAGAGGAGGTTTCCAAAGGATAACGAATTACCCGACAAGACGTACGAAGCAAAGAAGGTTCTCTGCCCTCTAGGATTGAGGCAGAAGATACATGCATGCATTAATGACTGCATCCTCTACCGCGCTGAGTACGAAAATTTGGAAAAATGCCCTATATGCACTGCACTACGGTATAAGATCAAGCGAGATGACCCTGGTGATGTTGAGGGCGAGCCCCCTAGGAAGAGGGTTCCTGCCAAGGTTATGTGGTATGCTCCTATAATACCACGGTTGAAACGTCTGTTCAGAAATAAAGAGCATGCCAGGTTGTTGCGATGGCACAAAGAAGACCGTAAGAAAGACGAGATGCCGAGACACCCCGCTGATGGGTCGCAGTGGAGGAAAATCGATAGAGAGTTCCCGGACTTTGCAGATGACGCGAGAAACTTAAGGTTTGGTCTAAGTACAGATGGAATGAATCCTTTTGGGGAGCAGAGCTGCAGTCATAGCACCTGGCCTGTAACTCTATGTATCTATAACCTTCCGCCTTGGTTGTGCATGAAGCGGAAGTTCATTATGATGCCAGTGCTCATCCAAGGCCCAAAGCAACCCCAACGACATTGATGTGTACCTACAGCCATTATTTGAAGAACTCTTACAGTTGTGGAGCAAACCAGGTGTACATGCATGGGATGAGTACAAACAGGAGTCATTTAACCTACGAGCGTTGCTTTTCGTGACCATCAATGATTGGCCTGCTCTTAGTAACCTTTCAGGACAGACAAACAAGGGATACAATGCATGCACGCACCTGCTTAGATGAGACCGAAGGTGCTTATTTGAATAAATGTAAGAAGGTTGTGTACCTGGGCATCGTCGATTTCTTCCAAAGAGGCATCACGTCAGAAAGAAAGGCAATCATTTCGGAGGTGAGGCAGATCACCGGGAGAAGCCTGAACTCCGTACCGGTGATTGATGCGTGTAGTTGACACGTCCGTTGGGAACCCCAAGAGGAAGGTGTGATGCGCACAGCGGCAAGTTTCCCTCAGTAAGAAACCAAGGTTTAATCGAACCAGTAGGAGTCAAGAAGCATGTTGAAGGTTGATGGCGGCGGGATGTAGTGCGGCGCAACACCAGCGCCAACGTGGAACCTGCACAACACAACCAAAGTACTTTGCCCCAACGAAACAGTGAGGTTGTCAATCTCACCGGCTTGCTGTAACAAAGGATTAACCGTATTGTGTGGAAGATGATTGTTTAAAATAGTAGAACAAGTATTGCAGTAGATTGTATTTCAGTATAGAGAATTGGACCGGGTCCACAGTTCACTAGAGGTGTCTCTCCCATAAGATAAACAGATGTTGGGTGAACAAATTACAGGCAATTGACAAATAAAGAGGGCATGACCATGCACATACATATTATGATGAGTATAGTGAGATTTAATTGGGCATTACGACAAAGTACATAGACCGCTATCCAGCAAGCATCTATGCCTAAAAAGTCCACCTTCAGGTTATCATCCGAACCCCCTCCAGTATTAAGTTGCTAAAAACAGACAATTGCATTAAGTATTGCGCGTAATGTAATCAGTAACTACATCCTTGAACATAGCACCAATGTTTTATCCCTAGTGGCAACAAGACATCCATAATCTTAGAGGTTTCTCTCACTCCCAGATTCACGGGGACATGAACCCACTACCGAGCATAAATACTCCTCTTGGAGTTACAAGCATCTACTTGGCCAGAGCATCTACTAGTAACGGAGAGCATGCAAGATCATAAACAACACATAGACATAACTTTGATAATCAACATAACAAGTATTCTCTATTCATCGGATCCCAACAAACGCAATATAGAATTACAGATAGATGATCTTGATCATGTTAGGCAGCTCACAAGATCCGACAATGAAGCACAATGGGGAGAAGACAACCATCTAGCTACCGCTATGGACCCATAGTCCAGGGGTAGACTACTCTCACATCACTCCCGGAGGCGACCATGGCGGCGTAGAGTCCTCCGGGAGATGAATCCCCTCTCCGGCAGGGTGCGGAGGAGATCTCCGTAATCCCCCGATATGGGATTCGCGGCGCGCGTCTCGGCAAGGTTTTCCGTATCGTGGCTCTCGACTGGGGTTTCGCGACGGAGGCTTTAAGTAGGCGGGGGCGGTGTCGGATGGGGCACGAGGGGCCCACACCATAGGGCCGCGCGGCCAGGGCAGGGGCCGCCGGGTTTGGCCACCTCGTGGCCCCACTTCGTCTCCTCTTCGGTCTTCTGGAAGCTTCGTGGCAAAATAGGACCCGGGCGTTGATTTTGTCCATTCCGAGAATATTTCGTTACTAGGATTTCTGAAACCAAAAACAGAAAACGAACGGCACTTCGGCATCTTGTTAATAGGTTAGTTCCGGAAAATGCACGAATATGACATAAAGTGTGCATAAAACATGTAGATATCATCAATAATGTGGCATGGAACATAAGAAATTATCGATACGTGAGACGTATCGCATCCCCAAGCTTAGTTCGTCCCGAGCAGGTAAAACGATAACAAAGATAATTTCTGGAGTGACATGCCATCATAACCTTGATCATACTATTTGTAAAGCATATGTAGTGAATGCAGCGATCAAAACAATGTATATGACATGAGTAAACAAGTGAATCATAAAGCAAAGACTTTTCATGAATAGTACTTCAAGACAAGCATCAATAAGTCTTGCATAAGAGTTAACTCATAAAGCAATAATTCAAAGTAAAGGCATTGAAGCAACACAAAGGAAGATTAAGTTTCAGCGGTTGCTTTCAACTTATAACATGTATATCTCATGGATATTGTCAACATAGAGTAATATAATCAGTGCAATATGCAAGTATGTAGGAATCAATGCACAGTTCACACAAGTGTTTGCTTCTTGAGGTGGAGAGAAATAGGTGAACTGACTCAACATTGAAAGTAAAAGAATGGTCCTCCATAGAGGAAAAGCATCGATTGCTATATTTGTGCTAGAGCTTTGATTTTGAAAACATGAAACAATTTTGTCAACGGTAGTAATAAAGCATATGTATCATGTAAATTATATCTTACAAGTTGCAAGCCTCATGCATAGTATACTAATAGTGCCCGCACCTTGTCCTAATTAGCTTGGACTATCGGATCATCACAATGCACATGTTTTAACCAAGTGTCACAAAGGGGTACCTCTATGCCGCCTGTACAAAGGTCTAAGGAGAAAGCTCGCATTGGATTTCTCGCTATTGATTATTCTCAACTTAGACATCCATACCGGGACAACATAGACAACAGATAATGGACTCCTCTTTTATGCATAAGCATGTAACAACAACTAATAATTTTCTCATATGAGATTGAGGATATATGTCCAAAACTGAAACTTCCACCATGGATCATGGCTTTAGTTAGCGGCCCAATGTTCTTCTCTAACAATATGCATGCTTAACCATAAGGTGGTAGATCTCTCTTACTTCAGACAAGACGAACATGCATAGCAACTCACATGAAATTCAACAAAGAGTAGTTGATGGCGTCCCCAGAAACATGGTTATCGCACAAGAAGCAACTTAATAAGAGATAAAGTGCATAAGTACATATTCAATACCACAATAGTTTTTAAGCTATTTGTCCCATGAGCTATATATTGCAAAGGTGAATGATGGAATTTTAAAGGTAGCACTCAAGCAATTTACTTTGGAATGGCGGAAAATACCATGTAGTAGGTAGGTATGGTGGACACAAATGGCATAGTGGTTGGCTCAAGTATTTGGATGCATGAGAGGTATTCCCTCTCGATACAAGGTTTAGGCTAGCAAGGCTTATTTGAAACAAACACAAGGATGAACCGGTGCAGCAAAACTCACATAAAAGACATATTGTAAACATTATAAGAATCTACACCGTCTTTCTTGTTGTTCAAACTCAATACTAGAAATTATCTAGACCTTAGAGAGACCAAATATGCAAACCAAATTTAAGCATGCTCTATGTATTTCTTCATTAATGGGTGCAAAGCATATGATGCAAGAGCTTAAACATGAGCACAACAATTGCCAAGTATCACATTACCCAAGACATTATAGCAATTTACTACATGTATCATTTTCCAATTCCAACCATATAACAATTTAACGAAGAAGAAACTTCGCCATGAATACTATGAGTAGAGCCTAAGGACATACTTGTCCATATGCTACAGCGGAGCGTGTCTCTCTCCCATAAAGTGAATGCTAGGATCCATTTTATTCAAACAAAACAAAAACAAAAACAAACCGACACTCCAAGCAAAGCACATAAGATGTGATGGAATAAAAATATAGTTTCAGGGGAGGAACCTGATAATGTTGTCGATGAAGAAGGGGATGCCTTGGGCATCCCCAAGCTTAGACGCTTGAGTCTTCTTAGAATATGCAGGGGTGAACCACCGGGGCATCCCCAAGCTTAGAGCTTTCACTCTCCTTGATCATGTTGCATCATACTCCTCTCTTGATCCTTGAAAACTTCCTCCACACCAAACTTAGAACAACTCATTAGAGGGTTAGTGACAATAAAAATTAACATGTTCAGAGGTGACATAATCATTCTTAACACTTCTGGACATTGCATAAAGCTACTGGACATTAATGGATCAAAGAAATTCATCCAACATAGCAAAAGAGGCAATGTGAAATAAAAGGCAGAATCTGTCAAAACAGAACAGTTCGTATTGACGAATTTTATCGAGGCACCAGACTTGCTCAAATGAAAATGCTCAAATTGAATGAAAGTTGCGTACATATCTGAGGATCACTCACGTAAATTGGCATAATTTTCTAAGTTACCTACAGAGAAAACAGCCCAGATTCGTGACAGCAAAGAAATCTGTTTCTGCGCAGTAATCCAAATCTAGTATGAACTTTTCTATCAACGACTTTACTTGGCACAATAAAACACTAAACTAAGATAAGGAGAGGTTGCTACAGTAGTAAACAACTTCCAAGACACAAAATAAAAACAAAGTACTGTAGGTAAAAACATGGGTTGTCTCCCATAAGCGCTTTTCTTTAACGCCTTTCAGCTAGGCGCAGAAAGTGTGTATCAAGTATTATCAAGAGACGAAGTGTCAACATCATAATTTGTTCTAATAATAGAATCAAAAGGTAACTTCATTCTCTTTCTAGGGAAGTGTTCCATACCTTTCTTGAGAGGAAATTGATATTTAATATTACCTTCCTTCATATCAATGATAGCACCAACAGTTCGAAGAAAAGGTCTTCCCAATATAATGGGACAAGATGCATTGCATTCAATATCCAAGACAACAAAATCAACGGGAACAAGGTTATTGTTAACGGTAATGCGAACATTATCAACTTTCCCCAAAGGTTTCTTTGTAGAATGATCAGCAAGATTAACATCCAAATAACAATTTTTCAGCGGTGGCAAGTCAAGCATATTATAGATTTTCTTAGGCATAACGGAAATACTTGCACCAAGATCACATAAAGCATTACAATGAAAATCTTTAACCTTCATCTTAATGATGGGCTCCCAACCATCCTCTAACTTTCTAGGAATAGAGGCTTCGCGCTCTAGTTTCTCTTCTCTAGCTTTTATGAGAGCATTTGTAATATGTTGCGTGAAAGCCAAATTTATAGCACTAGCATTAGGACTTTTAGCAAGTTTTTGCAAGAACTTTATCACTTCAGAGATGTGGCAATCATCAAAATTCAAACCATTATAATCTAAATCAATGGGATCATCATCCCCAATGTTGGAAAAAATTTCAGCTTTATCACAGGCTTTCAGCAGTTTTAGCAATTTGCAGTTTCGCTTTGCATTAGAAGTGGAAACATTGCTAACACCAATTCTTTTATTATTAATAGTAGGAGGTGCAGCAACATGTGTAGCATTAGCATTACTAGTCGTGGTAATAGTCCAAACTTTAGCTACATTCTTCTCTTTAGCTAGTTTTTCATTTTCTTCTCTATCCCACCTAGCACGCAGTTCAGCCATCAATCTTATATTCTCATTAATTCTAACTTGGATGGCATTTGCTGTAGTAACAATTTTATTATGATGATTTTCATTAGGCATAACTTTCGATTTCAAAAGATCAACATCAGCAGCAAGACTATCGACTTTAGAAGCAAGTATATCAATTTTCCCAAGCTTTTCTTCAACAGATTTGTTAAAAGCAGTTTGTGTACTAATAAATTCTTTAAGCATGGCTTCAAGTCCAGGGGGTGTGTTCCTATTATTATTGTAAGAATTCCCATAAGAATTACCATAGCCGTTGCCATTATTATAAGGATATGGCCTATAGTTGTTACTAGAATTGTTCCGGTAAGCATTGTTGTTGAAATTATTATTTTTAATGAAGTTTACATCAACATGTTCTTCTTGTGCAACCAATGAAGCTAACGGAACATTATTAGGATCAATATTAGTCCTATCATTCACAAGCATAGACATAATAGCATCAATCTTATCACTCAAGGAAGAGGTTTCTTCGACAGAATTTACCTTCTTACCTTGTGGAGCTCTTTCGTGTGCCATTCAGAGTAATTGATCATCATATTATCAAGAAGCTTTGTTGCTTCACCAAGAGTGATGGACATAAAGGTCCCGCAGCTGGAGGCGGATCTTCGGGCTGCTCGCGCTCAGTGCGCCGAGAGCGAGGAGGCGGGCCGATCTGCTGCCGCCACGCTCAAGGTGGCTGATGGCGAGCTGGCGCGCCTGCGCCGGCTTGAGGAGAACCACCTCAAGGAGCTTGCCCTCCTCAGGATGGCTGAGAAGGAGAAGGTGGAGGAGCTGAGCAAACGGCTGACCGAGGTGGAGAAGCAGCGGCTTGCGCTTCAGGAGGAGGTCACCACCAAGACCACGGAGCTATCGGCCACTGCCAAGCGCTGGGTGGGCGAGATTGGCGCGCTCGACCGCGGTTTGTCGGGTGAGTGCATTTCTTCTCTCTCTTTCCCTTTGCCGGCTTTCGGCTGTCGGCTGCCGCCTAGGCAGAAACTACATTTTCGTCGCTTCCCTCTGGCCGCCGCCGGTGCTTTTTCTTTACCGCCGTCTCCTCCACGTCCCCAGGCTCATCGATCGCCGTAGGCTTACTTTGATTTCCTCCGCTTCGGCTGGGGCAGTCGGTTCTTGCCTGCCGCCAGTCCTTACTTTAGGACTTCGAAAATTTGCATTTTTCAGCTTATTTCGGCTTCGATGATTTCTGACGTGCTTTTTCTTGCAGCGGCCTTCCCGGAAACGCAGGACGCGGCATTGGCAGCCGTTGGCGTTGCGCGCGAGGTGATGTCTACGTTCCCCCTCCTTTCCTGTAGACAGTGTTGGGCCTCCAAGAGCAGAGGTTTGTAGAACAGCAGCAAGTTTTCCCTTAAGTGGATCACCCAAGGTTTATCGAACTCAGGGAGGAAGAGGTCAAAGATATCTCTCTCATGCAACCCTGCAACCACAAAGCAAGAAGTCTCTTGTGTCCCCAACACACCAAATAGGTGCACTAGTTCGGCGAAGAGATAGTGAAATACAGGTGGTATAAATAAATATGAGCAGTATACAACGGTGCCGAAAAATAGCTTGTCGTGTAGTTGATGGTGGTAGTATTGCAGAAGTAGTAACACAAAGAAACAGTAAACAAGCAGCGATAGCGTATTTAGGAACAAGGCCTAGGGATTACACTTTCACTAGTGGACACTCTCAACATTGATCACATAACAATAAATAAATGCATACTCTACACTTTGGATGATGAACACATTGCGTAGGATTACACGAACCCTCAATGCCGGAGTTAACAAGCTCCACAATAATGTTCATGTTTTAGTAACCTTATAGTGTAAGATAGATCAATACAACTAAACCAAGTACTAACATAGCATGCACACTGTCACCTTCATGCATATGTAGGAGGAATAGATCACATCAATACCATCATAACAATAATTAACTTCATAATCTACAAGAGATCATGATCATAGCATAAACCAAGTACTAACACGGTGCACACACTGTCACCTTTACACACGTGCAGGAGGAATAAAACTACTTTAATAACATTGCTAGAGTAGCACATAGATAAATTGTGATACAAACTCATATGAATCTCAATCATGTAAAGCAGCTCATGAGATTATTGTATTGAGGTACATGGGAGAGATGAACCACATAGCTACCGGTACAGCCCCGAGCCTCGATGGAGAACTATTCCCTCCTCATGGGAGCAGCAGCGGTGATGAAGATGGTGGTGGAGATGGCAGCAGTGTCGATGGAGAAGCCTTCCGGGCACTCCCCCGCTCCGAGCGTGCCGAACAGACTCCTGTCCCCCGATCTTGGCGTCGCGATGGCGGCTCGGGAAGTTTCGTGGTTTTCGTCGAACGTGATAGGGTTTTCGATCCAGGGGCTTTATATAGGCGAAGAGGCGGCAGAGGGTCGAAGGGGCGACGACACCATAGGGCGGCGCGGCCAGGGCCCTGGCCGCGCCGCCAGGGTCCGGGGGCCCAGTTGCCCCCCTCCTGTCCTTCCCGGTGTTCTGATGCTTCCGGTGAAAATAGGAATTGGGCGTTGACTTCGTCCGATTCCGAGAATATTTCGTTACTAGGATTTCTGAAACCAAAAACAGCAGAAAACAGGAACTGGCACTTCGGCATCTTGTTAATAGGTTAGTTCCAGAAAATGCACGAATATGACATAAAGTGTGCATAAAACATGTAGATAACATCAATAATGTGGCATGGAACATAAGAAATTATCGATACATCGGAGACGTATCAGCATCCCCAAGCTTAGTTCTGCTCGTCCGAGGGTAAAACGATAACACGTATAATTTCTGGAGTGACATGCCATCATAACCTTGATCATACTATTTGTAAAGCATATGTAGTGAATGCAGCGATCAAAACAATGTATATGACATGAGTAAACAAGTGAATCATATAGCAAAGACTTTTCATGAATAGCACTTCAAGACAAGCATCAATAAGTCTTGCATAAGAGTTAACTCATAAAGCAATAATTCAAAGTAAAAGCATTGAAGCAACACAAAGAAGATTAAGTTTCAGCGGTTGCTTTCAACTTGTAACATGTATATCTCATGGATATTGTCAACATAGAGTAATATAATAAGTGCAATAAGCAAGTATGTAGGAATCAATGCACAGTTCACACAAGTGTTTGCTTCTTGAGGTGGAGAGAAATAGGTGAACTGACTCAACATTGAAAGTAAAAGAATGGTCCTCCATAGAGGAAAAGCATCGATTGCTATATTTGTGCTAGAGCTTTGATTTTGAAAACATGAAACAATTTTGTCAACGGTAGTAATAAAGCATATGTATCATGTAAATTATATCTTATAAGTTGCAAGCCTCATGCATAGTGTACTAATAGTGCCCGCACCTTGTCCTAATTAGCTTGGACTACCGGATCATCACAATGCACATGTTTTTACCAAGTGTCACAAAGGGGTACCTCTATGCCGCCTCTGTACAAAGGTCTAAGGAGAAAGCTCGCATTGGATTTCTCGCTATTGATTATTCTTCAACTTAGACATCCATACCGGACAATATAGACAACAGATAATGGACTCCTCTTTATGCATAAGCATGTAACAACAATTAATAATTTTCTCATTTGAGATTGAGGATATATGTCCAAAACTGAAACTTCCACCATGGATCATGGCTTTAGTTAGCGGCCCAATGTTCTTCTCTAACAATATGCATGCTTAACCATATGGTGGTAGATCGCTCTTACTTCAGACAAGACGGACATGCATAGCAACTCACATGAAATTCAACAATGAAAAGTTGATGGCGTCCCAGTAAACATGGTTATCGCACAACAAGCAACTTAATAAGAGATAAAGTGCATAATTACATATTCAATACCACAATAGTTTTTAAGCTATTTGTCCCATGAGCTATATATTGCAAAGGTGAATGATGGAATTTTAAAGGTAGCACTCAAGCAATTTACTTTGGAATGGCGGAAAATACCATGTAGTAGGTAGGTATGGTGGACACAAATGGCATAGTGGTTGGCTCAAGTATTTTGATGCATGAGAAGTATTCCCTATCGATACAAGGTTTAGGCTAGCAAGGCTTATTTGAAACAAACACAAGGATGAACCGGTGCAGCAAAACTCACATAAAAGACATATTGTAAACATTATAAGACTCTACACCGTCTTCCTTGTTGTTCAAACTCAATACTAGAAATTATCTAGACCTTAGAGAAACCAAATATGCAAACCAAATTTTAGCATGCTCTATGTATTTCTTCATTAATGGGTGCAAAGCATATGATGCAAGAGCTTAATCATGAGCACAACAATTGCCAAGTATCACATTACCCAAAACATTTATAGCAATTACTACATGTATCATTTTCCAATTCCAACCATATAACAATTTAACGAAGAACTTCGCCATGAATATTATGAGCTAAGAACACATGTGTTCATACGAACCAGCGGAGCGTGTCTCTCTCCCACACAAGCATTATGTAATCCAATTTATTCAAACACAAACAAAAACAAAAACAAACAGACGCTCCAAGTAAAGCACATAAGATGTGACCGAATAAAAATATAGTTTCAAGAGAAGGAACCCGATAATTTGTCGATGAAGAAGGGGATGCCTTGGGCATCCCCAAGCTTAGATGCTTGAGTCTTCTTGATATATGCAGGGATGAACCACCGGGGCATCCCCAAGCTTAGAGCTTTCACTCTTCTTGATCATAGTATATCATCCTCCTCTCTTGACCCTTGAAAACTTCCTTCACACCAAACTTCTCATAAACTTCATTAGAGGGATTAGTACATAATCAAAAACTCACATGTTCAGAGGTGACACAATCATTTTTAATACTTCTGGACATTGCCCAAAGCTACTGGAGTTTAATGGAGCAAAAAAATCCATCCCACATAGCAAAAGAGGCAATGCGAAATAAAAGGCAGAATCTGTCAAAACAGAACAGTCCGTAAAGACGAATTTCTAATAAATACTTCCGTTGCTCAGATCAGAAAACTCAAAACTAATGAAAGTTGCGTACATATCTGAGGAACACGCACGTAAATTGGCATATTTTTCTGATTTTTCTACAGAGAGAAAAATCCCAGATTCGTGACAGATAGAAATCTGTTTCTGCGCAGAAATCCAAATCTAGTATCAACCTTCGATTAGAGGCTTCACTTGGCACAACAAAACACAAAACTAAGATAAGGAGAGGTTGCTACAGTAGTAAACAACTTCCAAGACACAAATATAAAACAAAGTACTGTAGCAAAATAACACATGGGTTATCTCCCAAGAAGTTCTTTCTTTATAGCCATTAAGATGGGCTCAGCAGTTTTAATGATGCACTCGCAAGAAATTGTATTTGAAGCAAAAGAGAGCATCAAGAGGCAAATTCAAAACACATTTAAGTCTAACATGCTTCCTATGCATAGGAATCTTGTGAATAAACAAGTTCATGAAGAGCAAAGTAACAAGCATAGGAAGATAAAACAAGTGTAGCTTCAAAAATTTCAGCACATAGAGAGGTGTTTTAGTAACATGAAAATTTTACAACCATATTTTCCTCTCTCATAATAACTTTCAGTAGCAACATGAGCAAACTCAACAATATAACTATCACATAAAGCATTCTTATCATGAGTCTCATGCATAAAATTATTACTCTCCACATAGGCATAATCAATTTTATTAGTAATAGTGGGAGCAAATTCAACAAAGTAGCTATCAAATATAGGAGGCATATTGTAATCATAATCAAATTCATCCTCCATAACAGGTGGCAACAAAACACTACTATCATTATAATCATCATAAATAGGAGGCAAAGTATCATCAAAGAAAATTTCCTCCTCAATGCTTGGGGGACTAAAAATATCATGCTCATCAAAGCCGCTTCCCCAAGCTTAGAATTTTCCATATCATTAGCAACAATGGTGTTCAAAGCGTTCATACTAATATTACTACCAGCATGCAAATAAGATTCCATAGGTTTTTTAATTTTCGCATCAAACAATCCATGTTTTAAATCAGAAATAGAATAAGAAGCTCATTCTTGTCCATTATGCCTAACTAGTGTAAACAAGAAACAAAAAGATGCAATTGCAGGATCTAAAGGAAATAGCTTCGAGTACTTACAACGGCGAAAATAGCTTGGTAGCCGAGGTCCGGAGTGTGAGTACCTTTTACCTTTCCTCCCCGGCAACGGCGCTAAAATAGCTTGATGTCTACGTTCCTCCTCCTTTCTTGGGCCTCCAAGAGCAGAGGTTTGTAGAACAGCAGCAAGTTTTCCCTTAAGTGGATCACCCAAGGTTTATCGAACTCAGGAGGAAGAGGTCAAAGATATCCCTCTCATGCAACCCCGCAACCACAAAGCAAGAAGTCTCTTGTGTCCCCAACACACCAAATAGGTGCACTAGTTCGCGAAGAGATAGTGAAATACAGTGGTATAAATAAATATGAGCAGTAGCACCGGTGCGTAAAAATAGCTTGCTGGCGTGTAGTTGATGGTAGTATAGTATTGCAGCAGTAGTAACACGTAAAACAGTAAACAAGCAAATGATAGCATTTAGGAACAAGGCCTAGGGATTACACTTTCACTAGTGGACACTCTCAACATTGATCACATAACAGAATAAATAAATGCATACTCTACACTTTCGTTGGATGATGAACACATTGCGTAGGATTACACGAACCCTCAATGCCGGAGTTAACAAGCTCCACAATAATGTTCATGTTTTAGTAACCTTATAGTGTAAGATAGATCAATACAACTAAACCAAGTACTAACATAGCATGCACACTGTCACCTTCATGCATATGTAGGAGGAATAGATCACATCAATACCATCATAACAATAATTAACTTCATAATCTACAAGAGATCATGATCATAGCATAAACCAAGTACTAACACGGTGCACACACTGTCACCTTTACACACGTGCAGGAGGAATAAAACTACTTTAATAACATTGCTAGAGTAGCACATAGATAAATTGTGATACAAACTCATATGAATCTCAATCATGTAAAGCAGCTCATGAGATTATTGTATTGAGGTACATGGGAGAGATGAACCACATAGCTACCGGTACAGCCCCGAGCCTCGATGGAGAACTACTCCCTCCTCATGGGAGCAGCAGCGGTGATGAAGATGGTGGTGGAGATGGCAGCGGTGTCGATGGAGAAGCCTTCCGGGGCACTTCCCCGCTCCGGGACAGTGCCGGAACAGAGACTCCTGTCCCCCATCTTGGCGTCGCGATGGCGGCGGCTGGGAAGGTTTCTGTGGTTTCGTCGAACGCGATAGGGTTTTCGATCCAGGGGCTTTATATAGGCGAAGAGGCGGCGCAGAGGGTCGAAGGGGCGACGACACCATAGGCGGCGCGGCCAGGGCCTGGGCCGCGCCGGCCTGGGTCTGGGGCCCTGCCCCCCCTCTGGTCCTTCCCGGGTGTTCTGGATGCTTCCGGTGAAAATAGGAACTTGGGCGTTGATTTCGTCCGATTCCGAGAATATTTCGTTACTAGGATTTCTGAAACCAAAAACAGCAGAAAACAGGAACTGGCACTTCGGCATCTTGTTAATAGGTTAGTTCCAAAATGCACGAATATGACATAAAGTGTGCATAAAACATGTAGATAACATCAATAATGTGGCATGGAACATAAGAAATTATCGATACGTCGGAGACGTATCACGAGGCTAGGAGGCGGGCGACTGGCGAGGGCAGCTCGGAGTACTTCACCATGGAGGATTATATGGCATCCATGGCTGCCCGCGTCGAGCCCATCACCAAGCTTGGCTGGGAGCTCCGGAAGGCGGCTGAGGAGCTGGTTCCGATGCTGTGGCCCGCGGAGGCGGTGCCGCAAGATCTCTCCGACCTCATCTCCTTGATGGAGCGGGCGCCGGAACGCTTCCTCGACTGGAAGGAGTCGGCCACGCGTGCTGGAGCCGACATGGCGCTGTCCTTTGTCCTCTCCTGGTACAACGAGGTGGACCTTGGGCAGCTCGAGTACCGGCGAGCCGACGTGGAGGGCAAGCTTCCGGCCGAATACAAGGCTGCCCGGCTTGCCCGAGCCAGCGCCATCGCCAAATTCGTCGACAAGAGCCTCTTCGTTGCGGACCCGAGCCCGCCGTCTGACGACGAGGATGAGGAGATGCAAGACGAGGAGGCGGAAGACGCGCCTGGGGACGACCCGGCAGCCGGCCCCTCTGATGCCCCTCCGACTGGTCCTTAATTTACCTGTCTCTCAACTGTTGCTTTTGCCAAGACAATTTGTTAAATCCCCGGCATGCTGGGTGCACATGTATGGATATTATCATCTCTTTTATTATGTCACACTTTAATGTGTTTGTTAATCACTTGTGTGCCGACTTGCTTTCTTTCGTTCGCTTTTTCCCATCCGCCCCACTCTTTGGCTTTGCTCTTGCCGGTCGTACGTCCGACTTGCGATCCGTCGCCGGATCAAGAGCGGGCCGCTGGGTGAGGCCGACAGTATTTCGAACGAGCCGACCGGCAATCGGCACTTTTATGAAAAGTTGCAAGTCAACTCGCTTTACCTTTCCTCAGTCTTCGCGTCGGCTTCCTAGACCTTACTCCCGCCACCGACAGCCGGTTGTCTCGTAGCTGGATCGAAGCCGGCTGTCGGAAACCGGATCACGTTACTGAGCCGGCCGCGTGAGAGGGTTCAAGCCAATTGGCGAAACAAAGTAGAGTACGCGAAAAACTTGTCGGAAACGGCGCTCTTGGCGCACGCTTTTTCATAGCTTAGAGAAGGGATACAAGGGATACATACATTCCTGCTCTCAAGTATAAAATGGTCGAAGCAACCTGACATTCCAGGGATGTTTAGTCTCCTCGTCAGTTTTGTTTGCCTTGTTTTTCTTAGCCTCCTGGGCATCTATGAGATAGTAGGAATCATTGCCTACTGCCTTGCTCACGATGAAGGGACCCTCCCATGGGGATGACATTTTATGCTGTCCGGCTGTCCGTTGGATCAGCCGGAGCACTAGGTCTCCTTCTCGGAATGCTAAGGACTGGACCTTCCGGCTGTGATAGCGTCGGAGGCTTTGTTGATATATGGCGGACCTGGATTCGGCCATCAGCCGGACCTCTTCAACCAGGTCGACTCCATCTTCGCGAGCTTCTTTGGCTTCAGCTTCTGTGTATAGCTTGATCCTTGGCGCGTCGTGCTCGATGTCAGTTGGCAGGACGGCTTCGGCCCCGTATACGAGGAAGAAGGGTGTGAAGCCGATCGAGCGGTTTGGCGTTGTGCGCAGGCTCCACAGACGCCTGGCAGCTCTTCAATCCAGCCCTGAGCGCTCAAGCGGCTCCACCAAAGGGGCCGGATGCCGGCTAGGATCAAGCCGTTTGCTTTCTCCACTTGGCCGTTTGACTCCGGGTGCGCTACGGACGATAGGTCCATTCGGATCCCCATCTCCCCACAGTAGCGTTTGAAAATGCCTTCGGCGAAGTTGCTGCCGTTGTCGGTGATTATGCTGTGGGGGTAGCCGTATCTTACGATTATTTCCTTGAGGAATGTGACGGCTGTGGAGCCGTGCAGCTTCTTTATTGGCTTGGCTTCGATCCACTTAGTGAATTTGTCAATAATCACCAAGAGATGAGTCATGCCGCCTCGCGCTGTTCTGAACGGGCCCACCATATCCAAGCCCCATACGGCAAACGGCCATGTGATGGGGATGGTTTTCAAGGCGGAAGCCGGCGTGTGCTTGCTTGGCAAAGCGTTGGCAGCCGTTGCACTTCTTCACCAGTTCTTCTGCGTCTCTGAGCGCGTCGGCCAGTAAAAACCGTGCCGGAAAGCTTTGGCCACTATGGCTCGGATGAGGCGTGATGTCCGCACTCTCCTTGGTGGATTTCCCGTAGGAGTTCAATCCCTTCAGCCGGCTCAACGCATCGCTGGAACACCCACTTACGCTGCGTTTGTAACCTGGTGGTTGATGATTGTATAGGCCTTGGCCCTTCTCTCAATCTGCCTGGCCTGGACTCTATCATCAGGCAGACACCGTCGGTGAGGTAGGAGAGGAATTCTTGTGCCCATGAAGGTACGCATCTTATTTCGAATACGCTGACCAACAGGGCCTCCTGCGTGGGAGCTTCCGGATTCGACTGCATGGTCGCCGGGTTTGGCTTGCTAGCCGGCGGGTTCAGCTTGCTAGCCCCCGAGTTTGGCGATGAAGCCCCCGGGTTTGGCTGCGCAGCCCCCGGGTCAACCGGCACGAATATTGAATCCGAGTCCGGTGACGGTATGTTGGACGGCTTCTTGAGAATCGTCAAGGCGACACCCGGCGGAATGGCTTGCCGGGTTGAGCCAATCTTGGATAAAGCGTCGGCCGCTTCGTTGTTTGCTCGTGGCACATGGTGGAATTCACAGCCGTCGAAGAAGCCGGATAGCTGCTGGACGTGGAAGCGGTACGAGGCCATGTTGGCGTCCTTCGCGTTCCAGTCGCCCGATGCGCCGTACAACCAAGTCGGAGTCGCCGAAACAGAGTATGCGGCGTACGCCAATCTCCTTGGCCGCTTCAGCCCATGGATGAGCGCTTCATACTCCGCCACATTGTTGGATGCGGCGGTGGATCTGCAGACGTAGTCCACGGTCTCCCTTGGGAGAGGTGATGACGATGCCGCTCCCAAGCCGTTGCGCATCTTCGAGCCGTCAAAGTGCATCTTCCAATGTGTGGAGTCCGGCACAGGCGGCAGGTCGCATCTCGGCCCGACGAAGAAGTCCGCGAGGATCCGCGACTTGATGGCTGTGCGCTCGTAGAGGATGGTGTGGGCGGCTAGCTCAGAGCCCACTTGGCAACCCGTTGGCGTCTTTGCTGCCAATGATTTCCGCCATGGGCGCTGTGGCAACCACCTTGATGGGGTGCTCTTGGAAGTAATGCTTGAGCTTCTTGGCCGCCATGTATACGCCGTAGGTGACCTTCGGTAGTGGGGGTAGTTTTGCTTCGACTGGGAGAGCACTTCGCGCTGTGTAGTAGATCGGACGCTGGACCGGCTGCTCCCTGCCGTCTTCTTTGCGCTCCACCACCAGGACAACGCTAACCACTCGATTGGTGGCTGCGATGTACAACAGCATCGGCTCCATTGAAGCCGGCATTGCAAGTATTGGCGCGGTTGAGAGCACGCGCTTCAAATCACGGAAAGCTTCATCCGCTCGGTGACTGACGAATTTGTCCGCCTTCCTCATCAATTGATATAGGGGCAGTGCCCCAGCCGGCCGACGAAGCGGCTCAAGGAAGCCAGCAGCCGCGAACTCGGACGCCCTGAGGCACTGCGGCGGTTCCATCTTCTCCAGGCACCGATCTTCTCCGGTTGGCTTCGATCCCTCGCTGAGAAACGAGGTAGCCGAGGAGCTGGCCAGACGGCACGCCAAAGTGCACTTGGCGGGTTGAGCTTCATCCGAAATCTTCTTGGTGAAGGTTTCTCTCGTGTCATCAAGGAGGGTAGTCGTCTCCTTGATCTTTACAACATCATCCACATATGCGTGAACGTTTCTGCCGATTTGATCCTGCAAGCATTTTTGCATGCACCTTTGGTAGGTGGCGCCTGCATTTTTCAAGCCGAACGGCATAGTCGTGTAGCAATAAGCCCCGTACGGGTAATGAACGAAGTCTTTATTTGATCATCCGGATTCAAAGGAATGGTGGTAGCCTGAATAGGCATCTAGAAAAGACAACAGTTCACAGCCGGCAGTCTAGTCTATGACTTGATCTATGCGCGGCAGGGGAAGGGATCCTTCGGGCACGCCTTGTTCAGGCTGGTGTAGTCGATACACATGCGCCAGAGCCGTTCTTCTTCAAAACCAGGACCGGGTTCGCCAACCAGTCCGGGTGCACTTCCATGATGAAGCCGGCTGCCGGAGCCGGGCGATTTCTTCACCGATGGCCTTCCTTCTTTCTTCGGCGAAGCGCCTGAGAGGGTTCACCGGCTTGGCTTCGGGCGGACGTGGAGGTGGTGCTCGGCCAACTCCCTCGGCACACCCGGCATGTCTTTTGGAGTCCATGCGAAGATGTCCCGATTCTCACGGAGGAAGCCGGTGAGCTCGCTTTTCCTATTTCTGCGCCGGCACCGATGGTGACGTACTTGTCCGGCTGCGCCGGGTCGGCAGATCTTCTTGGTGTTGTCGGCCGGTGGAAGTGAGTCGTCCCAGCCGGGTTGCACCGGCATGTCCGCCGCGCGGCCTTGGCGAGGGCGACGGCGTCGTGGATGAGCTGCTTCTCGGTGGCGATGACCAGCGTCGGGCCATCTTGGAGCTCGCGTGGCGCAGTCCATGGAGCGGCGATAGCCCGGCTATGGTGATGACCCCTTGGGGCCGGGCAGCTTCATCTTCAGTACCCATAGTGGGGCACCGCCATGAACTTGGTCAGGGCCGGCCTGCCCAGGAGCGCGTGGTAGGGACTCGGAGGTCCACCACCTCGAACTCGATCTTCTCGGTGCGGAAGTGATCCGGCTTCCCGAACATCACCTCCAGCGTGATCCGGCCAATCGGCCGGGCATGGCCGGCACGATGCCATGGAAGGGTGGGGTGGGGCGCAACTCGGCCTCCCGGATGCCCGGCTTGCGGGCGGTGTCGTGGTAGAGGATGTTGATGCTGCTGCCCCGTCGATGAGGACGCGCGAGAAGCGCACGCTGCGCCGGGTTGTGCCGATGGTGGGGTCGAGGACCATGGCGTAGCTGCCCGGCTTCGGCAGGACAGCCGGTGTGTCGCGGCGATCAAAAGTGATGGCCTGCTCTGACCGTTTAGGTACCGGGGACCGGTGGTATGACCGCGTTGACCTCGAGGGAACGGCTCGCTGGCTCGTCTTGTCCTCGGGTTCGGAGGTGAAGATGATGTAGGTTGCATCTTCGGCCAGATATCGGCCGCCATGGTGCACTTGGTTAGCCTCGTGGTGCTCGAGGTTGGCGTTCTCTGCGCCGGCTTGCCACCCGGCCCGCCGGCCGGGGGTGGAGGCGGGAGAGGTTCACCGCTTGTCGCCGCTTCATGAAGTGGCACGCGGGTGGTGTGGTTGGAGGGGTTCTTGCCGCTGTGGTACTTGCACGGCGAGTCGAGCATCCGCTCGAAGGTGTACTCGGCTTCCACGCGGTGCTTCTGCGGCGGCTGCCGCCTCGAAGAGTTGCGCCACGGCGGCTACGGCGGAGCCGCACCGGCACCGGCTGGTCGCCGTGACGCTTGCCGCGGTAGTTGTCCCGCCGGCTGCCATGCGAGGCGCCCTCGGCCGGCTTGTTGTTGTCCCGCTGGCGGGGCCGGGAAATTTCAGCCGGAGGCTTGCCGGCTTCCTCGGCCGCGTACTTGTCGGCGATGGCCATCAAGGCGGCCATCGATTGGGGTCGCTGCGGCGTAGCTTTGTGCCACAGCATGGTGTTGGGCCGACAGCCTCCCATGAAGAAGCCGATGGCCTGGATCTCGTGCATGCCCTCGCAGAGTTGCGCATCTCGCACCGGCGCGTTAGGTACGCGCGATCCGTCTCGTCGGGGCCCGCTTACACATCTCCACCGTTGGGCCAACCCGGCCGGCGGTAAGTGCCGGTGAAGTTGCTGATGAAGGCCGCTTCGAAGTCCAGCCAGCCGTTTATGCTGCCGGCTGGCAAGTTGTTGAGCCATGTGCGGGCGAGCCGAGCAGCATGAGGGGGAGTAGCGTACAGCCCCGCGCTTGTTGCCTTTGGCGATGCCGACCGGTGGAGTAGTCCAGCAGCCCCCCGCTGGCGCGCCGTCGCACTTGGGGGTGTCGCGCGGGAGCCGGAAGCCGTCGATCATGGGCTCGTTGATGATGCGTGGCCCGAAGCACTGGGCCCTGCTTCTTCTTCCGCAATGCGGGATTCGACCAGCCGGCCGAGGCGTCTCGGCGTCGGTTGGCTCGATGCGCGGGCCCAACCGGGAGCGTGCCGCTGGCGTGCGCCGCTTGCTTCGGAGCCGGCCGGTGCGCGGCGGGGCTCGGAGTCTTGCTCCTGGTTCCGCTTGAGGAGGCCGGCCGCGGCTGCGCCGCCCGGCCGGTGGCTCGGCCGGCTCGAGCTTGCGTGTGTGGCCCGGGAGTCACGGTGCCGGCCAGGCTGGGGAGGCGGACTGCCGAGTCCTCGGCGCCTTCCCCGTCGTTGCCTGCAGCTCCACGAGCGTGAGAAGCCGGGGGCATTGACATACCTGGGGTCGGCCGCCTGCCTGGTGGCCGCGTTGAGCAGCTCGTCACCCGCTTGGTCGGCGGCGTAACTCTTCGCCTTCAAGGCGGTTCAGCTCTTCTGCGGCGGCTTGTGCCGCGCGCATGTTCTTGTCGGGGGTGTTGTAGACGGGTTGCTCCGCGGACGGAGTCGGCGAAGGAGCGCCGTCGCGGCGATCTCGGCGCAGGTCGCGCCGGCGGATCCGCCGGCGGGGGACGCCGCGCCGGAGTGAGGCCGTGGGCGCGGTTATACTCGCGCTGGGTGATCTCCATCCGGCGCTTAGCAGCAGCCGGTTCTTCTGTTTGCTTGAGGAGGAGGCCGGCGGTGCGCTCCAAATCCGCCTCGATGGCGGTGGGGTTGGCACCAGCGTGAGCGGGGTGCTCGCCCGGACTTCGTCCACCGGGACGGTGGTGGTGGCGCTTTGCGCCCGAGCCGGGGCGTTGGGGTCGACGTTGCGCTCCCAGTTGGGGCCGCGGGTGCGCGGGTTCTTGGTGGGGAGCTCCTCGCCACCATCATGACTTGCACGACGGCGAGGCTGGCGGGAGCGCTGCTGCCGGCTCGCGGAGGAGGGCTTGCGCAGCGCAGACCGCCGCGGGTAGCGCGGTGGTGCGACGGTGGCGACGTAGACGTTGTGGCCGCCGAAGGAGATGACGCCGCCGGCTGGGAAGGGCCGGTCGGCGAAGCAGTTGTCGTGCCGCATCGGGAGCCGAATCTCCGCATCAAGCCCGAAGCAACTCGCTCGCCGGTGGTGATGGTGAGGCCCGTCCGGATGAAGACACCGGCCGAGGATGCCGAAGGCCCCACGGTGGGCGCCAAATGTCGTGGTATCGTCACGGCATATGCCATAGGGTAATCGAAGGTGGTTCCTGAGAGATCTCACGGCGGTATCCGGATGCGGGTATGGGGACGAGCGACACGGCGACGTACCCAGGTTCGAGGCCCTCCGATGGAGGTAACACCTCTACCTGCTAGAGTGTATATGGTGATCACACAATACAAGGTTGCTCCTTGAGCCGTATCCGGCGCTTCCCGGGAGGCTAAAGGAGACAGTAGCTCTCTCACAGACAGCGCTAAGGAAGTGGTGAGGTGAGAATGATCGATCGTCCCCGCACGAGGGGGTAGCCCAGCTTATATAGGCACCGGCACTTTACATATAAGACCCTATAGTCTATCGGCCGGCTTGGCCGGCTCCGGCTTCCGCTCCTTCCCGAGGCGACGTCAGGAGCCGTTGAGGCCTCATGGCCTGTCCCATCCGCGCCACGCCGGTATGGAGAGGAGGTGTCCCCTGTCGCCATCCACCGTAGCCGCACGGATCGACGTAGACCAAGATGGCCTGTCCGGCGCGTGGCACTATTGCTCACAGGTCCCGCGCTTTACGGAGGATGAAGTCAGCGTGGACTTTGGGAACCCGATCACCAACCCGGTTCCTTCCAATGCAAGACTCGCCGAGCCTCGGTCGAGGTACGAACCCCAGCCGGATATGGCTTGTAGAAGTCGGCCCAGCTACAGCATTGGCGGCCGTAGCCAGCCGACTAGGACCTAGAGCCGCCGGCTTCCGGACCATCCCACGGCACCGCCGCCGCTCCTCCCGGCCTTTGCCGCGAGAGCCGCTGGCCACGCTCCGCGTCCGTTGTCCCCCGGCCTTTCCCCGACATCCAGCTAGTCTTCCAAGGTTGCTGAAGGATGTGGTGCAATGTCTTGTTAGCTTTGAGTTGGTGTTTCCACCATCTTTCTTCAATATTATGACACATCTCCGGTTCACCTTGTCGAAGAGATTGCCATCCTCGGTCCTGTCTTTCTACACAATATGTTCCCTTCGAGAGGTTCATGGGGGTCTTAAAGAAATATGTTCATAACCGTGCTAGGCCAGAAGGAAGCATCTCCAAGGGCTATGGAACAGAGGAGGTCATCGAGTTCTGTGTTGACTTTATTCCCGACCTTAAGTCGATTGGTGTTCCTGAATCGCGACATGAGGGGCGACTAAGTGGAAAAGGCACGCTAGGAAGGAAATCAATGATATGTAGGGACGGCATTTCTTTCACTCAAGCACACTACACAGTTCTACAAAGTTCCACCTTGGTGGCCCCGTATATCACCGATCACAAGAATATTGTACGCTCCGAATATCCGGGGCAGTCTGAAGACTAGATTACACATAAACATATGCAGACATTCGGCGGTTGGCTCCGAACACATCTCATTAATAACAACGATATTGAGATCAGTTGTACTTGTTGGCCGAGTCACCATCTTCGACTATACTGACTTTCCAGGGGTACGAGATAAATGGAAATACCTTCTACACGTTCGCCCAAGATAAAAAGAGCACCAACCAAAACAGTGGTGTCCGCATTGATGCAACAAACACTAAAATGGGGAAAAGGACACATATTATGGTTACATAGAGGAGATATGGGAACTTGACTATGGACCTTCTTTTAAGATCCCTTTGTTTCGGTGCAAATGGTTCAAGCTTGATGGAAAAGAGGTAAAGGTAGACCAGCTGTACGGAATAACAACAGTGGATCTCAACAATCTTGGTTACAGAGACGAACCATTCGTCCTAGCCAATGATGTGGCCCAGGTTTTCTATGTGAAGGACATGTCCTCCAGACCGAAGAAAAGAAAACATAAGGAAACGAGCTCATCCGATGAGCCAAAGCGTCACATAGTTCTTTCAGGGAAAAGAACCATCGTGGGAGTCGAGGACAAGACAGACATGTCAAAAGATTATAATAAGTTTGCTGAAATTCCGCCCTTCACAGTGAACATTGATCCAACCATCGCGTTAAATGCTGAAGATACTCCATGGTTACGGTCGAAGCGATCATAATGTATTAATTATTATCCCTGTACCTTGATGAGCTCATATTGTGAAGCGTTTGTTGTGATATGTATCGTAACATTGGTCGTTTGAACTAAATGCAATTATCCAAGCGGGACTTGCGGAGCAAAGCTTCCGAAGATGTCTAAGACGGCCAGCCATCTAAGACATCTTCGAGAAGCTTCGCCGGAGAGGCTCTTTCCTTCGAAAAGCTCCCGGAAGCCCTCCTTACCCTGAGCTACTTGTTGGGTGTATACTAGCAGCTTCCGAGCGGGACTTGCGGGAAGAGTTACTCGCGAAAGCTTCCGAAGATGTCTAAGACGGCCAGCCATCTAAGACATCTTCGAGAAACTTCGCCGGAGAGGCTCTTTCCTTGTTGGTCGTTGCCTCTCAGGCTGCTCTCTCTACTCTCCCCGGAGGGGGCTATATATAGCAATGTGCCTCCAGATAATCCCCCCCCCCCCTGATGAGGCCACCCCAGATAAGGCAAACACCAGATAAGCCTCCCCCAGATTTAGCCCCATCTTTAGCACCGGTTCCAGCCAGAACGTATAAAAGGGGTATATAATCAAATCCACCATCTTTAGCACCGGTTCAAGCCAGGAACCGGTATAAAAGGGTATATAAACTAAAGACAACGACTTTATTGAAATTTAACAAGATACGTTAACTAAACTTAAACTAAAACAACGACAACGACTTTATTGAAATTTAACATTAACTAAATTTAAACTAAAATAATAACAACTTCTACTAGTTCTTCCGCGCATCCGTTGCTGCCCTCCTGGTTGCCGCCTCCTGTCGCAGCTCCTCCTCACGACGACGCTTATACATCTCCTCACTATCCAGATCCACCACACGCGGCCGCTTATGCAGCTCCTGGAGACTCTGCCTCTCAAATGCTTCTATGGTAGCCGCTAGCGCCGCCTCCTCCCACTCCTCTATCTCTGCAAGCTGCGGGTCCACCTCATCCTCTCGCTGCCCTCCTTGCTGCCGCCCGCCGCTGCAGCTCCTCCCACTCCTCTATCTCCGCGAGCTGTGGGTCCACCTCCACCGGCGGCGGGTGCGGCTTTGGGGGGCATTGTGCAATGGGCTAGGGTTTGGTGATGAGGGAAGTGGGAGAGACGGGGACGTACTATTTATAGAGGGAAAATATCCCGCGCGGCGCCGTGGCGGGAAAATATCCCGCGCGCCGTTTGCGTCGTGGCGGGAAAATATACCGCGCGCCGCTTGCGTCTTGGCGGGAAAATCACGCGCAGCGTCGTCGCGTGGCGGGAAAATATCCCGCGCGGCGTCGTTTGACGGGAACCTACCACGCGCGGCGTCGTGGCGGGAACCTATCACGCGCGAAACACGCAAAAAAATGGCGGGAAAATACGCGAAAAAGGGGTCTTTGCACGGTTGGTGGCTCGAACCGGTGCAAAAGGGTCTTTTGCACCGGTTCGAGCCACCAACCGGCAAAAGGCCCTATAATCGCGCGCCTCTCCTTCTTCCTCATTCGCGCGAGGAGAATTTTGACGCCGGCAGGCCGAAATTTCGCACCGCCGGCGCCATCCTCCTCGCGCGTGCGCTGCCGCTCCATCGCTGCCGGCGCTGCCGCTCCTCTCCGCCGCCGCTTCGCCGCCTCCTCTTCCTCTGCCGCCCGGCGGCGCCCTCGCCGGCAGCCGCGCGAGGATCATCGGGCTGCTGGGCTGCGGCCCATCTTGCGCGGCTAAGGTGTGCCTTTGTTTTTCTTTATTTTTCTATTGGTTAGAAAATATTAGTTAGAAAAATTTAGGGTTAGAAAATATTAGTTAATTTAGAGATAGAAAAATTTGTATGTTAGAAAATATTAGTGAAATTTATATGTTAGAAAATATTAGTGAAATTTATATGTTAGAAATATTTGTTAGAAAATATTAGTTAGATAAAAATGTAGTTAGAAAATATTTGTTACAAATTTATATGTTAGAAATATTTGTTAGAAAATATTAGTGAAATTTATATGTTAGAAATATTTGATAGATAAAAATGCATGTGTTAGACAAAAGTAGTAATATTTGTTACTAATATATATATTCATAAGTACTTTATTCAAATTCAATATTAGTTTGCATACGATGCCGCGCCCTCCGCGTCCTGGAGCTAGGACAATTTTAGAGGAGATTCAGCAGATGGGGGAAGTTCGGGACTGGGCTCCGCCGGGGTGGCACTGGGAGGTGTTATCTTTCGAGGGGCGCACCTTGGTGCGGAATCCGGGTCCCGTCGTCGACCCGGATATTCTCTGGTGGAGGTCTTATGGGCCACGTTCGTTTCAGAGGAGCCCGCCCGGAGGAGGTAGCTCAGCGCATTGCAGCGGAGGATGAGCACGTTCGCCGTTACATGTATGCGTTAGACACCATGTATAGGACCGGATGGTCAGTTATGTAGGGATCTCATGTTAGCTATGCTCCTGTTACTGTTCCGTGGCTTTGGGTGTTCACCCGGCGCGGCTCAGGACCCGGTCGGCGCCGTTGAGAGGTTCTAGTGTGATGTATTAGGGACCGATTGAGCTATATGTGTAACTCAGATCTTTGATTATGTATTGAGCATTATCCTTAATTTGCACTTATATATATGTGTAACTCTAATATTTGATCATGTATTTATATCATTATCTTGGTTAATTACTGCTTCGTTGTGTTTATAGCATTATAATAACTTGTAAGTCTTTGCAGAAACTATGGAATGAGACCTAGAAAAAGAATACCTCGTCGAGGAGATTATCCGTGATGATGAGGATATCACCTCTATTTACCTAAACCAATCCGGCGAGGGAGACGAGCGAACCCGTGGAGACGCCTCCGGTGAGGAAGATGAGCAAGACCACCGCGGAGACGGCTCCGGTGAGGGAGAAGGTGACGACTGCGAGCGAGAAGCTCACGACGCCGAGGTGTATATATATTAATTAACCAAGCCTCCAGATTTGTGCATATACATGTATTAACGTTGTTTCTTCTTTTAGACCTCCCGATCAACAAACGCTACTGGCAGAACTAAACGAGGCGCGGCCAGAAAGATGGAAGACCATGAAAGGTGCACCATCACGGAAATCGCGATAGATGGCGAACCGATTTCTCCCAAGGCTCACGCAAAAAAGTTTGTAAGTCAATGCGGAGTTATTGTTAGGGACACCATCCCGATCACCACTCAATAATGGAAGAAACCTGGAAAGGGGGGCGAAGGAGTTACTTATGTCGACACGAGATTAAAAAGTCTGTTGTTTAGGAAGCTGCTGGTAAATTTCATCTTTCCGGAGCCAACTGACTCTGATAGTGAGAATGACAGGCCAGACCCTGAGGATCCCGAGCTGAATAGCGTACAGCGAAGAGTTAAGAAGTGGGCTCTTAAGAAGATGGCACTACAGTTCAACGACTACAAGAAGAAATTGGACAACTTCTTTGTCAAGAAAGGGAAGACTCCTGATTTCAATGGCCCCTATGAGAAGATAAAGGACCACTGGGAGCAATTTGTGAAGAACAAGAAATCGGACAGGGCAAAGAAAAGGTCAGACACCAATACGAAAAATGCTTCTAATAAGATGTACTTCCATACCATGGGGCGAGGAGGCTACAAGGCTGGCATACCTAAGTGGGAGAAATGGGAGAACGAGCTAATTAAAAGGGGATCCAGCCAGAGGTACTGAAATGGAACCAGCGGTCAAGGGATTGGTTTTACGCGCATGGGGGCACGTTGGACGCACAAGGGTTATGCATATATGCACAAAGACATCGGGAAAACCCACTTCCCATCGAAGCCTTTAGAAATGTTGCAAAGGAAGTTGAAGAGGGGAAGTTCTGTCCCGAAAGAGAGAAGGACCAGCTCACACGCGCCCTTGGGAATCCTGAACACTCAGGACGAACACGAACCACATCAGGTGGCAAGCCGTGGTGTATTGGGTTTCCTGCAGAAATGAAGAAATATCCTGATAGAAGCCATCAGAGGCAAAAGGATGTGGTTCACGAACGCGTTGCTAAGCTAGAGGAGCAAGTGAGGATGATAATGCCAGGCTCAGTCACAGTCACCCAACCTCAACCTAATCCGCAGATAGAAGAAGTTGCATTCGATGCTACCGGCCAGGGATCTCAGCGGAAAAGCGTGGCTTCCACGGAGCTGCATGGTGATGATGCACATGTGGATCCGCAGATGGCTCCTCCCTCCCCTGTGGATCCGCAGATGGATCTTGATCTCTACCCTGTGGACTTTATCACAGAGTCTACACCTTGTGAGCTACATTTCCAAACGATGGGCTACTTAACGCTCAAGGCGGCGGTCGGCTATGTCTTACCGCCAGTACCCGATCAAAGATACCACTTCAATCCGGTTCCACCTGGCTACGCTATTGGGTGGATCAAGTTATGGATGGGTATGGGCCGCTGAGGCTTGACCACCCTGCCGGTGAAGGGGATTTGCTAGAGCTATGAGAAGCCAAGAACACTACAGTTCTATGGCGAAAGGAATTCATTGTGATTCCGGGTTGGAAGGCGCTAACAAGGTCTCCACCGAGGCAGCATTCTCCACCGATGCAGCCGTCTCCAGTGCGTGAGCCTTCCCCGCCAGCGCGTGAGCCTTCTCCGCCGCCGCGTGAGCCTTCTCCGCCGCCGCAGCCCAAGTCTAAGAGCAAAAGGCGGACCGCTACGACATTGAGTCGTAACAAATCACCGAGACGCAAACAAGAGCCCCTCCCAAGAGTGCCTAAGGTTCCTCCCAAGAGACCTTATGACTATACAGTTGAGGAAAATGCCAAGATCGTAGCTAAACAACACAAGCAACAAATGTTGAAACTGAAAAAGCCCCAGCTTGAGCCGGAGCCAGCTATATCTCTGGAAAAGAAGTTGAAACTGCTGAAGAACCTTCATCAACCCGAGCCAAGTCTTTCATCGAACTATGACCGGTCTATTCGCAAGTCAAATGTGTTAGCAAGAGAGCGGTGGGAAAATAGTAAGGTAGAAGGGATACCAGTTCCCCAGCTTGGAAACCAGAAAAACTCGTGCCCCCGCTCCAAGTGTATCCCGATGTCCTAGCGTGCCTTGATCCGACGATGGTAAAACTATACAAAGATGAGGCAGATGCGGTCGGTATGAGTATTCCTGAGTACTTAAGCCGCATCGAATTCATGTTCAAGGGTGATGATGTCCAAATAGCATACCAGCACAAGTACGGGCAACCTCTTGTCAGAGCTGAGGAGTTGCCTAATCTATCAATACAACTGCGAAGACTGCATAATTGGTACATGGATGCATGTAAGGATGGTAAGAACTGGATCATGGTGGCAATCACAGATGAGCACTACGCGAAATGACGTGATGAACATCGAATTTTGTGAATTATTTCAGTTATTCAACCAAGACGCCCTCGACAAATCTCTGCTGAGTGCCTACTGTTTGTAAGTATTATTTATGTAATTAAGTCTCTACCGCGGCTCGTCCATTGCATGCATATAACCATACTCTCACTGTATTATGCAGAATGAAGATCCGCGAATGCCGCAAGGGGCAAATCTATGATCTTGGGTTCGTTGACCCATATACCGTGAATGGGTATACTGTCGACAACTCTCCCAAGGACATGGAGAATAACTTGGTATATGTCTTAAGGAAAAACTCATACAAAAGGGCAATACTATTTCCTTACAACTTCGCGTGAGTGTTACTGTCTTCACACATTAAATCTTTTTCGCTTACTCCATGTGTTAAGTGTAATTGATGAGTTATGCATATATATGTGTGTCCGCAGGTTTCACTATATCCTGCTAGTCATTGAACCCGACACCGGGATAGTAGAAGTCATGGACTCGAAGAGTAAACCCCTTGAGGCGTGGGGGGACATGGCTGATATCCTCCACAAGGCTTGGAAGCGGTTCACCAACAAGTCTCCGGGTTTAAAGAATAAAGAACTTCGAATAAAACATGTACCGGTAAGTACTACTAGGCCGCGCATCTCTTTGATTCTAGTTTCAATACCATTATTATCATCCTTGATTATATATATATTATTTTGATTGAACTTTGTTCTCGTAAAGTGCTTGAGGCAAGAGGACGGGAATAATTTATGCGGGTTCTACGTTTGCGAGTTCATCCGCCAGAATACCCACCATATGAGGGACATTTTGGAACAACTTGATGTAAGTAAACAACATTCATGGCTTTATTTTATCACCTTGTGTTTCATTCACGTACACACACATATATATATTGACCACCATACCTTCTTCAAATTATTAGATCCAACGGTTGCGGAACGGTCTTCTAGCAACCGAGCGTGTACGAGCAATTCAAGAAGAGCTGGCGGGATTCTTACTTGAGCAAGTCATAGCTCCAGACGGAGAACACTTTGTGGCCGACATCCAATATCAAAGTTGATGTAGACATATATATATATATATGCATGAACGTGTGTCACTTTGATCGATATATGTAATATAATGGTTTCCTATATATATATATATATTTGAATTGTCTGCATTAATATTATACCGTGTTTCGAATAATGGGGCAGAGTCTCTGCGCAACGCTTTAGTGCCTGGCCAGAGTCCGCCGCAGGGAAGGGCACTAAAATGTCGCGGCACAACCCTTTTGCACCGGTTCGTATTAGCTCCCCGCCGAGCGCCCATCCCACGTGATGACCCTTTTGCCTAGTTTAACCGCAAAGGGTGGCTTGGAACCCGGTTGGCCATCCGGTGCATATGGCCAATACCAACCGGTGCAAAAGGCCATATTTCTACTAGTGTGATTGTCATTTTGTATATTGGGCGGAAGGAAAACATGCCCTTGCCATCATATATCTATACCTAATAATAAAAGCAAAAGAGCTTCTTGTTGGTCCGTCTATTATTGCCCCTGATTTTCTGTCCAAATTACATGGTCTGCCACCGCCAATTAAAAATAATGTTTTGTCCGTCCTGTTTGCTTCCTCCCGTGCCTATCCTGGTTTCTTCCGCAAACGACCACCTCTCCTCGATCTCCAATCCTTCCTCCTGTCCCGGGCTCCAAACGGATCGAGTTGGTACCGAACTCTACTACCAAATCAAAACGAAACTTGCTCAATTTGCTTTTGATTCTTGCACTCTCCCCACAAAAAAACACCCATATATATTCCCGCTCCTCTGCGCACGATTCCAACATAAACAAACAATCCCCATCGAGGGAGGATTGATTAACTAGGTCTCGCTGAGTTCAAAAAAAAAAATCTAGGTCTCGCCGGACTGCTGGTGCTCGAACACTGCTACCAGGACCTCCATCGATAGGGCTGATTAATCTCCTGTGGGACCTTCATCTAGAGGAAGATTGATTAATCTCATGCGGGAGATGGGATTTGGGAACAATACTAAATATGAGATATTGGATCGACCAACGGGTAGAGCGGGGATCGCCGATTACAAAGCGGGACAGGGAGGGGCGGCGGCGCCGGAAGCTGGCCGTGATGGGGAAGATGCAGAGACGCCAGAGGCTGGCCGTGATGGGAGGAGGCGGCGGCGCTCGACGCTGGCCGCGACGGTGAGGAGACGGTGCGCCCGACGCTGGCTGTGATGGGGAGAGGCGGAAGCGTCCGACGGTGGCCTGCAAGGAGGAGGAGGGCGGCGTGCGGCGCTGGCCGAGACAGGGAAGGAGACGGCAGGCCGGCAGCGCCCTGCTCTGGATGGAACGGGGGAGGAGAGAGATATGGTCGGTATGTACTCGGTAGGATGGGGCAGAGAGAGGCGTGGCTTTGGAGTTGGGACGATGGGGTCGTGATCCTGGGAACGATGAAGAATTGCATCGTGGCCTTTTTTTCACCTTTTTAGGGGGCTATTTTCTATTACTTGGGTCATCGCTTGTGTGCCGTAGGGTGGGCCTGGGAAGTTGGGTATTTTTTCAGTTCCCTCGTGTGCTATTTTTTTACTCCGTACTAATTTTTATTATGTAGTTTAAATGTAAATTCAACTTAGATATAAATGAGGAGCTGTTCCATTCATGCCGATATGCAGTGGCGGAGCCAGGATTTGAATTGAGCCGGGTCGAACAAATAAGCACTAAATTATTTTGGAGCAAAAAATCACATGTAATCAACAAAAAATGGTCTAAACTGATGCATTGATCATATTTCACCGAGTAGAAGTACAAACTGACTAAAAAACAATAACCATATACAAAAGTGCTACATTTTGAGGAGATATTACCATACCATTAAGTTGAATCCATGCTAGGAAGTCGAAATCCACGAGGAAGATGACCTCTACGGTTACTGTAGGCATGAAAACGAAGCATAATCTTCTTGTCATCAATTTGTGCAAATATCTCTTTCTCAACATAGCAAATCATCAAATCATTGAGCCAATCATCCCCTATCTTGTTTCGAAGATCTGATTTTATAATCTTCATGGCCGAGAAAACCCTCTCTACTGATGCTGTTGCCACAGGCAATGTCAAAGCTAGTGTAATAAGGCGGTAGACCAATGGAAATATCAAATGATATCTTTTCTGAACCAACTTAAGAGCAAGATCACTCAAACTATCACAAGCACTGAACTCAGGAGTTCTCTTCATGACATCAACATATATGTTTAGTTCATCAACCAATAGACAACAATCATGTGAAGAGAAATCAGCAGAGTATATGGTAGCAAGCTCAACTAGCATATCATTATCAAAACTGTTGAATGAGTCTCTAGGATCAAGGCATGAAGTGCACAATAATAGGCGTGTAGAAGTTTCAGAAAATCTGTGATTCATCTCAACTATGTTTTTGTCAAGCACCTCAATAAAGATTTGTACCTTGTAATGATGCAAGCAAGTAACCATCTTGCGTGAGCTCCTTGGGTAACCCCTAGCTGCAATGTTATCATCCATATTCGGTACCATAATGTTGCGTGCACCACAAAAGTTAGTAACAGCAAGCAATAGAGGCTCCCATCCATCATCTCTCAATTTTTGCAATGCACTTTTCACTGAGACAATCATATTCATAGCACTCACTATGTTCTGATCCTTGGCTTGCAATGCATTTGACAAACCATTTGTTATACCAAGCAATCGAATCATCAAATGCAAGATAATAACAAATTCAAAGGTTTCCATGTATATGATATAACCTGAAGCCACACCTTTCTCCTCGGCATCTGTCCCATCATGAGAAACACTGCATAGTGCTTTAACCACATCATCCCACATTACTTGAATCCGAACTAGAGTTTTATGGTGTGATCCCCAACGAGTATCACCTGGTCTTGTTAAACTTGTCTCTTGATTTTGGCCTCTTCCCGATGAGATCTCCCCACTCTCTAGCTGTGCTACCAAACGGTCATGCTGCAATTGCAACAATGCATCCTTTTTCCTACAAGAGGCACTCACCTACAAAAATTGTGCATGTAGAAATTAGAATTGATACATAGAAATAGATTTGGAAGTAAAGATTTCCTACAAGAGGCACTCACCATACTAACAATCTTGTTTAAGTAACCAAAGAACTGACCAACCGGAAGAACCCCTTTCACAACCGCCACAACCACCAATTGTAGTTGGTGGGCAAAACAATGCACATAAAAAGCATAAGGGTTGTCGGCCAATACCAATGTTTTTAAACCATGTAGCTCCCCACGCATATTAGAGGCACCATCATATCCTTGACCTCTTAAGCTAGACATGGACAAATTATGTTTCACAAACATAGCATCACAGACATTTGAGTTGTGGGAGTATGATAATTGAGTTGTGGGAGTATGAGAAAGAATTGTGAGAGTATGACTAACCTCACCATCACAGCCATTTGCTCTTTAACTGATACATCACGAGACTCATCAACAAGTAGAGAGAAACAAGCATTTCCGAGCTCACTCATAATGACATGTGTAATCTCTTCTGCACATGCTTGCACTATATCTTTTTGGATATCAGGAGATGTTAATTGACAATTGCCAGGAGCATTCTCATTGATCACATCAGCTACATCCTTGCATCTTGCACCATACCAATCCAACATCTCACGGAAATTCCCCTTGTTCAAGGAAGTGCTAGACTCGTCATGCCCACGAAAAGCTAGACCTTGGTCAAGTAGAAATCTGACAATACCCACAACAGCCCTCAAACGAATCTCATATTCAATATGCGATTTTTCTTCATGAGAAACAAGAGCATATGCAACACTTTGATTTTTATTTCTGAAATCTTCACAACTATTTCTTGCATTGTTGTGAAAGCTCGTTGGTCCACCTACATGACCCCTGAAATTTTCCGATGCTTTCTTCCAATTTGTAAACCCCGACTTTGTGAAAACATCCGATCCAAAGTGGTTACCATTGTTTGAAGATTTGAAAAGAAAACAATAAAAACAAAATGCAGCATTCTTCTCCACACTAAACTCTAACCAATCATACTTGCTATACCATGCTTCTAGAAATGATCGCTTATCCGGATTTTTGGGATAACTATGACCAACTAAACGATTACGACCTCTCGACAAATATGCCCATCGCATTTTATCTCTAATTTCAGGGGTACCATATGACTCAATTGGTCTCCGAATTCCGGGATCGGGAACCACATTTGCTAGATCAAAGATTTCCGGAACATTTGCCTACAACAATGAAAATAAAACAAACTATGAGGAAACAAACTAGACAAATATGTATCAAAAGTCAAGACAAATGGGGGAAATTCAACCTCTGTGCGTGCCCTCTTGCGTGCTTCTTCTTCTGCTGCCTCAGCGGCCTCCCCTTCTTCGATCCAGGCAGCCAGGTCAGCCTCGTCGCTGGAGTCCATCGAAGACGGCCGCCGGAACAAGCAGCGGTGCCTAGTGCTGCAGCGCCGTGGAGCCTGGAGACTGGAGATGGAGAGGGGCGGGGGCGAGCAGAGGACAGCCGGCCGTGGAGAGGGGCGGCGGTCAAGGACGAGCGATGGCGCCGGCGTGCGGCGTGCTGGAGCGAGCGAGGGCGGCGCCGGGATCGAGCGACGGCGCCGGCGTGCGGCGTGCTGGAGCGAGCGAGGGCGGAGCCGGGATCGAGCGACGGCGCCGGCGTGCGGCGTGCTGGAGCGAGCGAGGGAGCCGGGAGCAAGCGATGGCGGCGGCGTGCGGGAGCGAGCGATGGCGGCGTGCGGGAGCGAGCGATTAGGTCGGGCTCGGGGCGTCTCCGTTCCGTGCGTGCGGGACAGGGGAATTGGCGATGGGATTTTTTTTCCCCAAAAACTGAGCCGGGTCGGCTGCCCAGGCTCGACCCGGTGTTGGCTCCGCCAATGCCGATATGTGCAATGAAGCCCACAACATATTTGCGTCCATTCATCAAACATTTGCAAGAGTATCCAATAAATATTAACCCGTTGCAATGCAAGGGCATATTTTCTATATCCTATATTCTAATATATATGTATTTATATGTGAGCTATGTATATATATGTTTAAATAAAAGCAAAATGATTTTCGTGGTTTGCCAGGTCTTTTCTGTCCCGCATTGAAAAATGATCAAAAATATGTTCTTAAATATTCTTGTTGGAATAGCTTTCCCATGAAGTAGCTAAATTAATCCGCCGCAACGCGCGAGCATTTTTCCTAGTCTATCTATACCTACCTAATAATAAAGGAGCTAACATTTCCTTGGTTTGGTCCGTCCTAATACGCTTTGGTCCAACACGAAGTGCGCCTTCGACAGTTGTACAATTCTACACCATGTCGTCGATCTCTTGGGTCGTGAAGGAAACAAACTCTTCGTGCGTTATTGAGGAACAGCCAGAAAACCGGAGAGTATACAAGGAAAATGAATGTTTCTCAACGCCGGCTCGGATCCTCAAATAACTTGCCACGCGATGCCCCAAAACCTCGTACGCCGCCTCGCCAGTCCATCTAGACTCCATCGCTTCGCCGCTTCTCGCCATGGACTCCAGGTCGACCTAACCGATGCAAAGGTTCGTATATACGTTGGTAATCATCGACCAATCGATCAACACGATCTTCGCCTACTTCTGCGAGGGATTGTTTGGCGAGGATACGGTCGACGAATTCGAGGCGTCTCTAGCCAACCTGGCCGGAACTTCAGTTGTGCGCTATCTCTGAAATTCAACTCCTACTTCTCGATCGTAGCAATCAGGCCTCCTAGATTATGCTAGATGCCATCCTCTTCGACAGCACCGGCTGTGAACGAGGGCCCAAGCTGAAGGTTTGCCAACGGCTTGCTGGTCGTGGCCAAGATGCATCTCAAGATCGGGTTGCACATCACTCATCATGTCCTCTTCAACTAGATCGGAAACGAACGAGGGCACAAGGTGATTGTTGGCCAACGCTTGTCGTCTCTGCGATGCAGCTCATGGTCGGCTAGGCCGCCATCATCTCCAGCACTACAGCGCCCAGGCCGACCGGTGTCCTTCAGAGATACGGTGAGGCCCCTCTCGCTGCATCCCGGGTCAGCTCCAATATCTCAGAACTTGCTTCGTGTATTGCTCCACCCAAAGGACTGAAGGAATTAAGATAGACTCCCAGCGTTCTGGGACTGAAGGTTCTGCAGAAGAGGACGTATTCAATGTTGAAGATTTTCCTGATATGCTTGACCTTTCCTCATGCCATGACTTCCCGGAAAATGCTGTTTTACGGCAATTACATGCAGGAACCGCACGTATCTTAACCATCAAAGCACTGCAGCCAGGGTTGATTCAGAGAAATGCATCCTAGAGTAGTATATAGATGCGGTAACTCACAGATGGCTGCGGACGGGGCAAAGTAAGAAGCCCAGGTTCCGGGCAAAGCTTGGCCAAGTAAGGTGCCCGGTTTTGCAGAGCCTGTTACTGAAGTGATGGTAGATGTAGTAGGCATAGACGCAGCTTCGTCTGCATTGTGTGCATCACCCGTTGCGGAAGCAGCAACATCATCGGCACATTCATCTAAGGAATTCATCTAATGTTCAACCTATTTTGACTTAGTTTTCTTTAGTGTCGACAAGGTAAATTGCTTTTCCCCTATATAAATAATAACATTTTAATCTAGGCACCAATTTTGTTCTTGAATATTTTATGTAATCTTGATACTTATTACAGCATATGTACAAGTATCACGAGTAGTGGACAGGAATTGGAATTAACCTGGGATATCTTAAATCGATCTTTTTTTGAACTTCATTAATGTGCCATGAGATAAAGAGATGAGGATAAGAGGGAGAGATAAAAAATAGGTACATTATTATACACAAATAGAAATATATCGATATTAAAAAGAGTAAAAATAGTAGACTAAATAAAAAAATACAAGATAGTACACATAATAAAAATAAATATTTTATATTAAATGCTAAATTAAACATTGGGTTATGCAAGTCGGTCGAACTAGGAAAAAAACCTAAATCAGTGCGACATTTTTTGTCCAAATGTTGATTTTCTATATCCCGGTGCAACGCACGGGCACTTTTTCTAGTACCTACCTAATAATAAAGGAAGAAGCGTTTCCGTGGTATCGTCCGTTTCGTCCCGGCTAAGTTGGTTTGGTCCGTCGCTATGTACATTGTCCTCGCGCGTAGAATCTGTATCGATTGCCTGGCTCACGGCTGAGTCCAAGTCGATTACGTTTTTTTTTTTTTTTTTTTTTAGGAAGTCCAAGTCGATTTCGTATGCAGCTTTCCTGGCTTTCCTGTTCGTAACCAAAAGAGCCCATGCACTTTGGGACGGCCCAGTAAATAGTCATCGCAATCTCCTGAGCTTCACGTCGTGTCATCGGTTTAGACTCCCGTCTAAGAGCATCTCTAACACAACCCGTAAATCCCGTCGGAACCGAACTTTTTCGGCGGATTTACGGATTCGGACCGAATGTGCCACAGATCAACGAACGAAAAGATGGGCCGGCCCGTAAAATAAGGTCAGGGCCCGAATCGGTGCCCGAACGGCCCCTATTAAAAGGGTTCGCGGAGGGGAGTTCGGGTCGCAAACCCTACTCCCCTCCGCCGTTCCTCTCCCTCCGCCACCGCCCCTGACCATTTCCGGCGAGCAATCCAGCTCGCCCCAGCCACCGATCGAAAGCCCGCCGCCACGCGATGTCGTCCCGTGGAGGCTCCCAAGGCCGTGGCGCCGGATTGGGCGGCGGCGACTCACCGCCACGCCCGCCCGTCTTCCGCACCGACGCGGAGCAGCGGAAGTGGAACCGGTCGGAGGGCGCGCGCAAGCGCAGCGCCTGCCGGTGGACAAACTGGGGGCTCACGCCCCCAGGGAAGCTCGCCAGGTACGACAACACCGGTGAGGGCTCGTCCTCCGGCCAGTCAAGCCGCGCGCCGCGGCTCCCCGTCGCGGACAGCAGCGATGACGATGATCTCATCCTCGCGCGGTCGCCCACCTTCTCCGCCGGGGACTATGTCCACGGCAGCGACGAGGAGGACGCCGTCCTGGCGCAGACCAAGGCCATCAGCGAGGCGGAGGTTCGCGCGCTTCCGCCGGGAGGAGGCGGAAGCCGTCTGCCTTGTCCGTGAATACGAGGTGGCCCGCCGGGAGGCCCGCGTCCGCCGCGTCAAGCTCGACGCCGACGACGCGTGAACCTCGTCGACGACAGCGTCGGCGCCCTCTGCCGCCGAACCGCTCCGCCACCACCGGCATCACCGCACGCGTAGGTCAATATAGTGGCCGCATTTTGCTTTAGCTAACTAGCGCCCGCCGGTGTACCAGTAACGTAGCTTTAATTTTATGAACAATGCATGTTTCGATGCTAAATCGGGGCATCAATTTGATGTCAAACTATGATCATCGCAAAATTTACCCGCGCCATTTCAAATTCCGGTTTTCAGTTCCAATTTTTCGGTTTCTAATCTGCGCCACTGCCAAATTCGAACGAACTATCGTTTTCGGAAGACTGAAAACCACTTTTTCGATTTGCACTTTTTCAGGTTCTGTTAGAGATGCTCTAAGGAAAGAAGATGTCCAAGCCAGAGACGAGGAGGTCCAGCCTTTATAAAGCAACCCACCAGCGCTACCTCTTATACCTAGACGGGATCCTTGGATCTCATCGGCCCGGGCCGCGCGGCCACGAGGGCGAGAGCTTCCCGGCGCGTACACCCACGACTTCGAACGGCGTTTATTGCTGCACGACGGTGGTGGCCAAGGGCAGTCGATCCCACGCAAAATAAAGTAACCTGGCTGGAGAGTCGGTGTGCTTGCATCAACTCAACAAGACGATCTAGCCACCGTCTGTGGGATTTAGACGAAGATGCGCGGGCGGCCGCCGGCGCTGCCGGAAAATTGTGTTCATGGCAGGAGACACTAGCGCTGCATCTGAGGTAGACCAAGAGGCGACAGGTTAGTGCTGGCGTTTTTCTATCGGCGGCGTGGGTGTTGGATGAGTTGCTGGCGATCACGCCCTGCCGGCTGCTGTCGGGTACATGACGCCCATGGTGCTCTCATACTCCTACACCGTTGCGGCCCAGTGCTTATTGGATCAAAACATATTGCACGTGATTTATTCATGGTTATAGCGCCCGATCTGTTTGTACTTCCTCAGTTTCTCAATACCTACTCGCGCACTCAAACATTATTCAGCCTCGCTGCTTTGGAGTGTGAATGAGCATTGGCAGATGTTGTTAGCCCGCATGCGGAGCAAAAGCAGGAGAGGTGGGGATGGTTTGAGCGTCACCGTTCCCTCGCGCTTGCGAGGTCGCATCTGCCTTCTCTGGCGACATAGGCCTCAAGGCGTTGTAGCGTAGGGCGTGCTCTGCCATCCATGGCCGGATGGTGATCGGTGCGGCTCTTCCTTACTCTCCATCTGCCTGGAAAAGGGAGGAAGGATTTGCATGACAAGTTGGATGACTTCAGAGTGTACAATCCAACGGACCACAGATGCGGAAGGGTGGGGTAAGACGTCCTTGAGGATGCCAAGAATGGGTAGTGGAGGGGAAGGAAACATCGGAGAAAATGTAGGTTGGTGATAGCAAGACGGAAGGCGGACGGGGCTGGCCGCACATCCCATGCATGGTATGTGGGGGACTCGAGGATGAGCAAAATCTTCCTTGGGATGGCGTCAGACTCTTGGGCGTGGCGTTTCATTCGACGTGATGTTTCATTTGCGGGTGCGACGTTTCGTTAGGCACGAATGCACGATGTTTCATTTGGCGCGGCGGCGAAGCCATGGATCGATCATTTGATCACGGCATGTAGAACTCGTAGGGAGATCCGTAGTTGATCGATAAGTGAAGCGGTACACGTCAATATTGATCTGATGTTTACTATATGTACACAATACAAATTAGCAACATACAAGTTTTTTATGGAGAAGGGGCCCGACCGCTGTTTGCATAAACTGGAGGGTATGGCTTCACCGGAGTTCATGATTGAGTTTATTAATATAGGACTAGGAGCAGTTCTGGTAGTTCCAGCTTGATGATGATTCACAAACTAGGAGTAGCAATATTGGCACCTTTTTTGATGATTGAAAAATATGTTAAAAGTTAACTTGCGTTCAAGCTACAGCTATGAGTCTGAATTTGGGTTGTGCAGCATCGTTGTGCCGGGGAGACGTCGAGCAGCAGAGAACCCCAATTGAATCTGGATATATGCTTAGTTGCATGGGAGAGGATAACGATACATACACATACACATGTTTATGAAAGCATAGGGATTAGGGAGTAAGACTTTGACAACAAACCGTTATCTGGATTGTTCAATATTCAAAAGATGAAGAACATATTGGGCTAAGATCTAAAATGTAATGACAATATCAAAACAAACACCGAAAAAACTAAGAAAAATAATTATTTATTATTTTTTCATAAACAAGGAGTGCGTGATTGGAAGTAGCGCGTGTATTGCATTTTCTAAGTTCAATATATTGAGCCGGTTCTTATTTCAATAAACTATGTGAAAAATCAGTTGAAAGCAAAATAGGGACTAATTTATAGCAAAGCTAGACGTGGAGCTTCAAAGACAAAAGAATAGCCAGATTTATTATAATACTAATACTAACAAGATTAAAAATAAAAAATACTGACTTATGCAAATGATTGTCTACATCAAATTATACATGCCTTGTAAAGTATTTATTAACAACACACTCATATCAATAAAATAGATGTTTGAGTTTTTGTTTCACCCAGTGCAACGCACGGGCATTTTTCCTAGTAGTGCCAATTCCAAAAATCCCTATGGGAATATCGTAGATAATCTGGAAGAAGATTGTTTCAAACCTTGTTCATGTCATACTCTATTGACATGTTTGGCATAATCTGCAACATGCACATGATCATACGCCAATAGACACGCCACTCACTTAAGCATGCATGGGCGGAGCTAGGCCTGGTGCTACCGGTGTTGTAGCACCGGCCGGCCTAGCTGCTGCACGTACTACAACAAAGATTTCTCAAATTTTAGCACTATAATCATGAGAAACCTAGGTTACTAGCACCACTAAGCTAGTGTTAGCACCAGGCTTTGGCTGATTCCGGCTCCGCGCCCCCCGTAAGCATGTAATCATGAGACAAACAGTTATGCTCCCACGCCAGCTCTGGTTCTTCTACTGAACCAGTGCTTCAAAATATCTCTCTGCTCTAATATAGATCTCCATATTCTCGAACGATGAGGCTTTGTTTACATCGTAAAAATAAATAATATGATGGTGGGAAGTACAACATTTTGAAAATTCTAGGCCATGTACTTTGGCATCGTCATCATGTATCGGGAGACCCGTGCAGTTTTCTCATCAAGGAAGACGATACCGAGCTCAACGGATGGGCCCATGTTCCGCCCTAGTTCACCGCTCTCCATATACCCACGAGACTCATGGGCCAACTTTTCTTGGCGAAACCCACGGGCGTCGCAGGCCGGTGGCGCATGGGGCTGCGCCGCGTGCACGCCGTGTCACTCCGCACTCTCGCGCGGGCGGCGGAAAAAACTCCTGAAACCATCACCCCGAGAGGGTAAAATCGTGCTCTAGCATAGCCCTTATTCTTCAAAACCGAAAAAAATTAGTTCAGTCTCTCGAAAAATAAAATGGGAGCGGTTTTGAGTGTGACGCAAAATAGAACCCGTATTCGGAACCGAAAAACGCCGAATTCAAAATTTACCGGTAAATTGATCATCGCAAACAAGCAGTAGAACTGAAATTCAAACATATTTAGGCATAATTCGATAGATACGTCTATCGATAGATACATTGTATTTGAGGTGGTCGTCGGCGACCACCTCCAAAACTAAACTAATTTCGTCGACGGCGACCTACTGTGCGCGCCGCGGAAGACTACGCCATCGGTGGCCTACTCGGAGTCGAGGTCGACGACCTCCTGCTTCACGCGGCGGACGGCCGCCTCCTTCTGCGCGGCCTCGTACTCGCGCACGGCACTAACGGCTTCCGCCTCCTCGCGGTGGACGCGCACGCGCCTCGGCGGTGGAGATGACGGCCACCTGCTGCATTGCCGTCGCCTCCTCGTCGTCGTTGAGGACGTAGTCCCCCGACTGCAACTGGAGGAGCACCGGCACCTCCTCCTCCTGCTGCTCCTCCTCCTCCTCCTCCTCGTCGCTGCTGTTGTCCAGGGCGGGCCGCCACAACGTACGGCCGGACGCGGCCGAGGACGACCCCTCGCCGCTATTCGCGTACCGCGTGAGCTTCCCCGGCGGCGTCAGACCCCATTTGGCGCGCTGCGCTTCCTCGCGCCTTCCGAGCGGTTCCATTTGAGCCGCTCGGCCACGGACTGGAAGATGGGGGCGCGACGGAGAGTTTCTCCCGCCAATCCGCCCGCCTCCTCTGCCGTCGATGTTCGCCCCAGCCATGCGGTCACGATGGTGGTGGAGAGAGTGGAGAAGCGGCGGCGGTGGGTCGCGATTGCTCGTCGGAAGTACAACCATGCGCGCGGCGGAGGGGGCAGACGTGACGGAGGGAGTAAGGTTTTGGAACCCTACTCCCCTCCACGGCCTGTATATATACGGGTCGATGGTCCAGTTTCAAGGGCCCCTGAACTTCTTATACGGGTCGGCCCACCGATTCGGGCTCCGTTCTGCGCCACTTTCGGCCCGAACCCGTAAATCCGCCGGAAAAATTCAGTTCCGATGGGATTTACGGGCTCTGTTAGAGATGCTCTAAACTCCCGAAACCATCGCGCCCAGAAGGTAAAATCGTGGTCGATTTGGGAGCCTCAAAGCATTTCCAGCAGCGTCCCCAAAACGACCCCCAAACAGCGCCGGATTTAGCGTTTGGGAACGCGTTTTCTTCGTGTCGTGTTTGTGGGACGTCGCTCCATAGCCGCGTCCCCCAAACAAAATTCGAGATTTTTAAAATTTAATCGAAAATAGTTGAATTTATTCAAACTTGCTATATATTACATAGATTCGAATGAAATTCGATGAAATTGTACTTGCGGCGCCCAGAGGGGTCCTAGTAGTACTTGCGGCGCCCAGAGGGGTCCTAGTACTGGTGGAGCGGAGGGGCGGACGTGGCGGAGGGAGTAGGGTTTTGGAACCCTACTCCCCTCCGCGGCCTGTATATATACGGGTCGACGGTCCAGTTTCTCGGGCCCCTGAACATCTTATATGGGCCGGCCCACCGATTCGGGCTCCGTTCTGCGCCGCTTTTGGCCCGAACCTGTAAATTCACCAGAAAAATTCAGTTTCGGCGGGATTTACGGGCTCTGTTAGAGATGCTCTAAACTCCCGAAACCATCGGGCCAAGAAGGTAAAATCGTGGTCGATTTGGGAGCCTCAAAGAATATCTAGCTGCGTCCCCAAAACGACCCCCAAACAGCGCCGGATTTAGCGTTTGGGGACGCGTTTTCTTTGTGTCGTGTTTGGCGGACGTCACTCCATAGCCGTGTCCCCCAAACAGAATTCGAGATTTTTAAAATTTAATCGAAAACAGTTGAATTTATTCAAACTTGCTATATATTACATAGATTCGAACGAAATTCGATGACATTTAAACCTAAACCCTAATAGTACTTGCGGAGGCCAGAGGGGTCCTAGTACTAGTGGAAGTTGTACATGTTGTCGACGACGAGTCCTGCTGATAGGGCAAAGGTGGCCGATCTTTCGATGAGACGTGGATAATTCGATTTGTTGGTGGAGTTCGTGCTTGACGATCCGACTACACGTGCAAAGCTCGTGCGCCAATGCAATCGCTAGGACAATCTCCGGGAGTTACCGATCTTGCGGGAGCACGATCAGCCTGACCAGCAAGGGTCTTAATTCCTACCTGAAATCGAGAACAAGTAAGAACTAAAGATGCAATCAGAATATTGCGAATAGAGATGAAAGCTTGATTGATAATGGTGGGATTCCGAATAGTCGGTCTTGTTCTGGGCGTTGGCCTCAAAAGAAGTACACGAAGTTGCAGCAATTGGCTAACTTTTAATCTAATCAAAATCCAAGTTCTAATGACGGCTACAGAGGGATATATATGGGGGAAGTCAAGGGATTTTCGTCCAACCAGCTAGGGTTGGCTAAAAACACCCCTAAATGGGCCTTCCTCCACTTATATGGCCTCTTAAAATCCCCTAAAATACCTAATCCGAAAATACATGGGCCTGGCCCATTAAATAAGGTGACGCAGCACCAATAATAACTCTTGGACGAATTTTATGATGGGGAAACTTGTAGAATTCGTCCAATCATCGTTGCTCCATTATAATGGCTTCAAAGTTCTGAAATCTCCACTTGCGGCGTCATCTTCAATCCTCAAACGCTTGCTGCCATCTCCTCCATGCGTGATCATGCTCCAATGCTTGTCCTCCTCATCCATGCTTGGTCCATCATTCCTAAGAGTAACAAACATATCTGATTTAGGCAGCATCATATTCTCATGTATGTGAGGAATAGTTCCAAGAAACGAAAGTACCTGATAGTTAAGTTGTTTGGCACGAGCTCGAGTGATTGGTCCTTGTATTTGTGTGGCTGTAGGTACAGCGGTTGTATCAAGAGATGGGATGTCCTCATCATGCCCCCCTTCTTGAATTGAAGTCGTCCTCGACGAAAGCTCCTCTTCTTCCCCAAAGTAAGGCTTCAAATCTGCAATGTTAAATGTAGGACTAACCGGACCCAATTCTGCAGGAAGCTCAAGTTTATATGCATTATCATTTATTTTCTCTAACACCTTAAAAGGACCAGCAGCGCGGGGCATTAGCTTAGACTTGCGCAATTCAGGAAAACGATCTTTGCGCAAATGCAACCAAACAAGTGTAGGATAACGTAGCATAGAAAACAAAAATTTTCCTACGGCGAACACGCAATCCAAGCCAAGATGCAATCTAGAAGACGGTAGCAACTGTCGAGACTAACCCTTGAAGAGATTCCAAAGCCTACAAGAGGAGGCTCTTGTTGCTGCGGTAGACGTTCACTTGCCGCTTGCAAAAGCGCGTAGAAGATCTTGATCACGATCGGTTCCGGCGCCACGAACGGGCAGCACCTCCGTACTCGGTCACACGTTCGGTTGTTGATGAAGACGACGTCCACCTCCCCGTTCCAGCGGGCAGCGGAAGTAGTAGCTCCTCTTGAATCCGACAGCACGACGGCGTGGTGTCTGGCGGTGGAGAAATCCGGCGAGCTTCGCTAAGCGTGCGGGATATGGTGGAGGAGCGGGGCGCTAGGGTTTGGGGAGAGGGGGTGGCCGGCCACTATGGGGCGGCCAAGCTTGTGGCTTTGGTGTGGCCGGCCCCTCCCCTTGGCCCTCTATATAGGTGGATCCCAAGTGTTGGTGTCCAAGTCTTCGAATAAGACCCGAAACCAAAACCTTCCATAGGGGGAAACCTAGCCCAACTAGGACTCCCACCCAAAGGTGGGATTCCCACCTCCCATGTGGGTGGCCGGCCCCTATGGTGGAGTCCACTTGGGACTCCACCCCCACTAGGGCTGGCCGGCCATGGAGGTGGAGTCCCTTGTGGACTCCACCTTCCTTGGTGGTTTCTTCCGGACTTTTCTAGAACCTTCTAGAACCTTCCATAGAACCTTCCGCATCATTTTATTCACATAAAATGACATCCTATATATGAATCTTATTCTCCGGACCATTCCGGAACTCCTCGTGATGTCCGGGATCACATCCGGGACTCCGAACAAATATTCGAACTCCATTCCATATTCAAGTTCTACCATTTCAACATCCAACTTTAAGTGTGTCACCCTACGGTTCGTGAACTATGCGGACATGGTTGAGTACTCACTCCGACCAATAACCAATAGCGGGATCTGGAGATCCATAATGGCTCCCACATATTCAACGATGACTTTAGTGATCGAATGAACCATTCACATACGATACCAATTCCCTTTGTCACGCGATATTTTACTTGTCCGAGGTTTGATCATCGGTATCACACTATACCTTGTTCAACCTCGTCTCCTGACAAGTACTCTTTACTCGTACCGTGGTATGTGGTCTCTTATGAACTTATTCATATGCTTGCAAGACATTAGACGACATTCCACCGAGAGGGCCCAGAGTATATCTATCCGTCATCGGGATGGACAAATCCACTTGTTGATCCATATGCCTCAACTCATACTTTCCGGATACTTAATCCCACCTTTATAACCACCCATTTACGCAGTGGCGTTTGATGTAATCAAAGTACCTTTCCGGTATAAGTGATTTACATGATCTCATGGTCATAAGGACTAGGTAACTATGTATTGAAAGCTTATAGCAAATAACTTAATGACGTGATCTTATGCTACGCTTAATTGGGTGTGTCCATTACATCATTCATACAATGATATAACCTTGTTATTAATAACATCCAATGTTCATGATTATGAAACTAATCATCTATTAATCAACAAGCTAGTTAAGAGGCTTACTAGGGACTCTTTGTTGTTTATATATCACACATGTATCAATGTTTCGTTAATACAATTATAGCATGGTATATAAACATTTATCATAAACATAAAGATATATAATAACCACTTTTATTATTGCCTCTTGGGCATATCTCCAACAGTCTCCCACTTGCACTAGAGTCAATAATCTAGATTACATTGTAATATACCTAACACCCATGGCATTCGGTGTTGGTCATGCTTTGCCCTAGGGAGAGCTTTAGTCAACGGATCTGCTACATTCAGATCGTGTGTACTTTGCAAATCTTTACTTCTCCATCTTCGATGTATTCGCGAATCGAGTGGTAACGCAGCTTGATATGCTTCAGCCTCTTGTGTGACCTTGGCTCTTGTGCATTGGCGATGGCACCCATATTATCACAGTAGATGACAAATGGGTCCAATGCACTAGGAACCACACCGAGCTCTACAATGAACCTCTTCATCCATACCGCCTGAAGCCTCGAAGCCGCTATGTACTCCGATTCTGTTGAGGATTTCGCCACCGTGCACTGCTTCGAGCTTGCCCAGCCGCAGCACCATTCAATATAAACACGTACCAGATTGTGACTTAGAGTCATCGGGATCAGTGTTCCAACTTGCATCGGTGTAACTTGTTACAACGAGCTCTTGGTCACCTCCATAACAAAGAAACATATCCTTAGTTCTTTTCAAGTACTTCAGGATATTCTTGACCGCTGTCCAGTGTTCCATTCCTGGATCACTTTGATATCTGCTAGTCAAACTAACGGCATGTGCTATATCCGGTCTTGTACATAGCATGGCATACATGATAGAGCCTACTGCCGAGGCATAGGGGATCCGACTCATCCTTTCTCTTTCTTCTGCCGTAGCCGGTCCTTGAGTCTTACTCAAGACCTTGGTAACATAGGTAAGAATCCTTTCTTACTTTCGTCCATTCTAAATTTCTTCAGAATCTTGTCCAGGTATGTACTGTGATAGCCCTATTAGACGTCTTGATCTATCTCTATAAATCTTGATGCCTAATATGTATGATGCTTCACCAAGGTCTTTCATTGAAAAACTATTATTCAAATAACCCTTTACACTGCTTAATAGTTCTATATCATTCCCAATCAATAATATGTCATCTACATATAATATCAGGAATGCTACAGAGCTCCCACTCACTTTCTTGTAAATACAGGCCTCTCCATGACACTGTATAAACCCGAAGTCTTTGATCACCTTATCAAAACGTCGGTTCCAACTTCTCGATGCTTGCTTCAGTCCATAGATTGAACGCTGAAGTTTGCATACTTTGTCAGCATTTTTAGGATCGACAAAACCTTTGGGTTGTACCATATACAACTCTTCCTCAATGTCTCCATTAAGGAACGCTGTTTTGACATCCATCTGCCAAATCTCATAATCGAAAAATGCAGCTATTGCTAACAAAATCCTCACAGATTTTAGCTTCGCTACAGGTGAGAAAGTCTCATCGTAGTCAACACCTTGAATTTGTCGGAAACCCTTTGCGACAAGTCGAGCTTTATAGACAGTAATATTACCATCGCATCTGTTTTTCTTTTGAAGATCCATTTATTCTCGACAGCCTTGCGGCTATCAGGTAAGTCTACCAAAGTCCATACTTTGTTATCATACATGGATCCCATTTCGGATTTCATGGCTTCTTGCCATTTGTTGGAATCTGGGCTCATCATCGCTTCTTCATACGTCGCAGGGTCTTCATCATTGTTATCCACAATCATGACATTTAGACAAGGATCATACCAATCTGGAGTGGCACGATCCCTTGTCGATCTGCGAGGTTCAGTAGCTGTCTCATATGAAGTTTCATGATCATTATCATTAGCTTCCTCTGTTGTCGGTGTAGGTGGTACAGGAACATTTTCCGCATGCGCTACTCGATCAACGAGTAGAGATTCTTCAATCTCATCGAGTTCTACTTTTCTTCCAGTCACTTCTTTAGTGAGAAATTCTTTCTCAAGAAAGGTTCCGTTCTTAGCAACAAAGATCTTGCCTTCGGATCTGTGATAGAAAGTGTACCCTATAGTTTCCTTAGGGTATCCTATGAAGACGCATTTCTCCGCTTTGGGTTCTAGCTTGTCCGGTTGTAACTTTTTTACATAGGCTTCGCAACCCCAAACTTTTAGGAACGACAGCTTAGGTTTCTTATTAAACCATAATTCATACGGTGTCGTTTCAACGGATTTTGATGGTGCTCTATTTAAAGTGAATGCGGCTGTCTCTAATGCATAACTCCAAAATGATAACGGCAAATCAGTAAGAGACATCATAGAACGAACCATATCTAAGAGAGTTCGATTACGACGTTCGGACACACCGTTTCGTTGTGGTGTTCCCGGCGGTGTCAATTGTGAAAGTATTCCGCATTTCTTTAAATGCATGCTAAACTCATAACTCAGATATTCACCTCCGCGATCAGATCGTAGAAATTTAATCTTCTTGTTACGTTGATTTTCTACTTCACTTTGGAATTCCTTAAACTTCTCGAAAGTTTCGGATTTATGTTTCATTAAATAGATATACCCATATCTACTCAAATCATCTGTGAAGGTTAGAACATAACGATAACCACCGCGCGATGCTACACTCATTGGTCCACATACATCTGTGTGTATGATTTCCAATAAGTCAGTAGCTCGCTCCATCATACCCGAGAATGGAGTCTTAGTCATTTTTCCCATCAGACATGCTTCGCATCTATCAAGTGATTCAAAGTCAAGTGATTCAAGTAATCCATCGGTATGGAGTTTCTTCATGCGTTTCACTCCAATATGACCAAGACGACAGTGCCACATATAAGTAGAATTATCATTCAATTTAATTCGCTTAGCATCAATGTTATGTATATGCGTATTACTACTATCGAGATCTAACAGAAATAAGCCATTCTTTTGTGGTGCTCGACCATAAAAGATATTATTCATAAAAATAGAACAACCATTATTCTCAGACTTGAATGAATAACCGTCTTGCATTAAACAAGATCCTGATATAATGTTCATGCTCAACGCGGGTACATAATAACAATTATTTAGGCTTAAAACTAATCCCGAAGGTAGATGTAGAGGAAGTGTCCCGACTGCGATCACATTGACCTTGGATCCGTTTCCAACGCGCATCGTCTTCATCTTTCAGCAGTTGTCGTTTATTCTTTAGTTCCTGTTTCGAGTTACAAATATGAGCAACCGAACCAGTATCAAATACCCAGGTACTAGAACGAGAACTAGTGAGATAAACATCTATAACATGTATATCAGATATACCTTCTTTCTTTTTCTTGATAAGGCCGCTCTTCAGATCCGCCAAATACTTGGAGCAATTACGCTTCCAGTGTCCCTTCTCCTTGCAGTAATAGCACTCAGCATCAGGCTTAGGGCCAGACTTAGGTTTCACAGGAGGCGTGGCAGCTTTCTTGCCACTCTTCTTGTTCTTGCCTTTAGACTTGCCCTGTTTCTTGAAGCTGGTGGTCTTGTTGACCATCAACACTTGGTGCTCTTTCTTGATCTCAATCTCAGCAGCTTTTAGCATGCCAAAGAGTTCAGAAACTCCTTGTTCATGTTCTGCATATTGTAGTTCATCACAAAGTTCTTATAACTTGGTGGCAGTGATTGAAGGACACGATTAATCCCCAGTCTGTTAGGAATCACTATTCCCAAGTCACTGAGTTTCTTCGCATGCCCGGTCATAACGAGCATGTGCTCACCGATGGAGCTGCCTTCTTCCATCATACAGCTGAAAAAGTGTTTCGATGCTTCATAGCATTCCACGGCCGCATGAGTCTCAAAAATAGTCTTCAACTCTTTTATCAACTCATGAGGATCGTGGTGCTCAAAACGTTTTTGAAGATCGGATTCCAGACTGCATAAGATGGCACACTGAACTTGAGAGTACCGAGTTTTCCGAGTCATGTAAACATTCTTTACTTCATCGGTTTCAGTTTCTGCAGGAGGGTCACCTAGCGGTGCATCAAGCACATATTGCAGATTTCCGCCATTGAGGAAGATCCTCACATGACGGAACCAGTGAAGTTGCTACCGTTGCTCTTAAGCTTTTCTTTCTCTAGGAACTGGTTAAAATTGATTGAGGACGCCATATCTACAACATATTTGCAATAGTTTAGACTAAGTTTATGACAAATTGAGTTCAAATTTTAATTCTACATAATTAAAAATCTAGGTGAACTCCCACTCAAAACAATATCCCTCGCATTGTCTTAGTGATCACACGAACCAAATCCATCATACCTATGCCCGATCATCACGAGACAAGATGTAATTTCAATGGCGAACACTCAAAGTGTTCATCATATCAATCATATGATTCATGCTCTACCTTTCGGTATCACGTGTTCCGAGACCATGTCTTTACATGCTAGGCTCGTCAAGGCCACCTTAGTATCCGCATGTGCAAACTGTCTTGCACCCGTCATATGTACTTATCGAATCTATCACACCCGATCATCACGAGATGCTTCGAAACGATAAGACTTGATAACGGTGCTACTAAGGATGAACACTTTATTATCTTGAGATTTTAGTGAGAGGGATCATCTTATAATGCTACCGTCGCGATCTAAGCAAAATAAGATGCATAAAAGGATTAACATCACATGCAGTTCATATGTGATATGATATGGCCCTTTTGTCTTTGCGCCTTTGATCTTGATCTCCAAAGCGTGGACATGATCTCCATCATCAACGGGCATGATCTCCATCATCGTCGGCGAAGCACCAAGGTCAATGGCGCCGTCTTCATGATCGTCCTCCAAGTAGCAACTATTACAACTACTTTGAAATACTACTCAACATGAAATTTAAAGACAACCATAAGGCTCCTGCCGGTTGCCACAATACAATAATGATCATCTCATACATATTCATCATCACATTATGGCCATATCACATCACCAAACCCTGCAAAAACAAGTTAGACGTTCTCTAATTTGGTTTGCATATTTTACGTGGTTTAGGGTTTTCGAGCAAGATCCAATCTACCTACGAACATGAACCACAACGGTGATACTAGTGTTGTCAATAGAAGAGTAAATTGAATCTTCACTATAGTAGGAGAGACAGACACCCGCAAAGCCACTTATGCAATACAAGTTGCATGTCAAGCGTGGAGCAAATCTCATGAACGCGGTCATGTAAAGTTAGCCCGAGCCGCTTCATCCCACTATGCCACAAAGATGCAAAGTACTCAACTAAAGATAACAAGAGCATCAACGCCCACAAACCATTGTGTTCTACTCGTGCAACCATCTATGCATAGACACGGCTCTGATACCACTGTAGGATAACGTAGCATAGAAAACAAAAATTTTCCTACGGCGAACACGCAATCCAAGCCAAGATGCAATCTAGAAGACGGTAGCAACGAGGGGATTGTCGAGACTAACCCTTGAAGAGATTCCAAAGCCTACAAGAGGAGGCTCTTGTTGCTGCGGTAGACGTTCACTTGCCGCTTGCAAAAGCGCGTAGAAGATCTTGATCACGATCGGTTCCGGCGCCACGAACGGGCAGCACCTCCGTACTCGGTCACACGTTCGGTTGTTGATGAAGACGACGTCCACCTCCCCGTCCAGCGGGCAGCGGAAGTAGTAGCTCCTCTTGAACGACGGCGTGGTGTCGGTGGCGGTGGAGAAAGCGGAGCTTTCGCGGGATATGGCGGAGGAGCGGGCGCTAGGGTTTGGGGAGAGGGTGGCCGGCCACTATGGGGCGGCCAAGCTTGTGGCTTTGGTGTGGCCGGCCCCCTCCCCTTGGCCCTCTATATATAGGTGGATCCCAAGTGTTGGTGTCCAAGTCTTCGAATAAGACCCGAAACAAAACCTTCCATAGGAGGGGGAAACCTAGCCCAACTAGGACTCCCACCCAAAGGTGGGATTCCCACCTCCCATGGGGTGGCCCCCTATGGTGGAGTCCACTTGGGACTCCACCCCCACTAGGGCTGGCCGGCCATGGAGGTGGAGTCCCTTGTGGACTCCACCTTCCTTGGTGGTTTCTTCCGGACTTTTCTAGAACCTTCTAGAACCTTCCATAGAACCTTCCGCATCATTTTATTCACATAAAATGACATCCTATATATGAATCTTATTCTCCGGACCATTCCGGAACTCCTCGTGATGTCCGGGATCACATCCGGGACGAACAAATATTCGAACTCCATTCCATATTCAAGTTCTACCATTTCAACATCCAACTTTAAGTGTGTCACCCTACGGTTCGTGAACTATGCGGACATGGTTGAGTACTCACTCCGACCAATAACCAATAGCGGGATCTGGAGATCCATAATGGCTCCCACATATTCAACGATGACTTTAGTGATCGAATGAACCATTCACATACGATACCAATTCCCTTTGTCACGCGATATTTTACTTGTCCGAGGTTTGATCATCGGTATCACACTATACCTTGTTCAACCTCGTCTCCTGACAAGTACTCTTTACTCGTACCGTGGTATGTGGTCTCTTATGAACTTATTCATATGCTTGCAAGACATTAGACGACATTCCACCGAGAGGGCCCAGAGTATATCTATCCGTCATCGGGATGGACAAATCCCACTGTTGATCCATATGCCTCAACTCATACTTTCCGGATACTTAATCCCACCTTTATAACCACCCATTTACGCAGTGGCGTTTGATGTAATCAAAGTACCTTTCCGGTATAAGTGATTTACATGATCTCATGGTCATAAGGACTAGGTAACTATGTATTGAAAGCTTATAGCAAATAACTTAATGACGTGATCTTATGCTACGCTTAATTGGGTGTGTCCATTACATCATTCATACAATGATATAACCTTGTTATTAATAACATCCAATGTTCATGATTATGAAACTAATCATCTATTAATCAACAAGCTAGTTAAGAGGCTTACTAGGGACTCTTTGTTGTTTATATATCACACATGTATCAATGTTTCAGTTAATACAATTATAGCATGGTATATAAACATTTATCATAAACATAAAGATATATAATAACCACTTTTATTATTGCCTCTTGGGCATATCTCCAACAACAAGATCACCAACATCAAACACAACATGCTTTCTTCCTCTATCCCCAGCAATTTTATACTTAGCATTCATGCGTGCTATGTTGTCTTTAGTAGTCTCATGCAATTTTAGTATCAATTCAGCACGGTCTGTAGCATCCAAATTATTTTGCACAGAAGATGGTAAAGGCAACAAATCAATAGGTGCACGTGGTACAAAACCATAAACAATCTCAAATGGGCACATCTTAGTGGTAGAATGCAGCGAACGATTGTAAGCAAATTCAACATGAGGTAAACATTCTTCCCACAATTTTAAGTTCTTTTTCAAAACAGCCCGCAGCATAGTAGACAAAGTTCTATTTACTACTTCAGTTTGTCCATCAGTTTGGGGATGACATGTAGTACTAAACAGCAATTTAGTCCCCAACTTAGCCCATAAACATCTCCAAAAGTGGCTAAGAAATTTAGTATCACGATCAACAATAGTATTTGGCACACCATGTAAACGCACAATTTCGCGAAAGAACAAATCAGCAACATGTGTAGCATCATCAGTTTTGTGACATGGAATAAAGTGTGCCATCTTAGAAAACCTATCCACAACAACAAAGATACTATCCCTCCCCTTCTGTGTACGAGGCAAACCCAAAACGAAATCCATAGAAATATCCTCCCAGGTACACTAGGAACAGGAAGAGGCATATATAAACCATGTGGATTAAGTCGAGACTTAGCTTTTTGACATGTAGTGCAGCGTGCCACAAATCTCTCAACATCTCGACGCATACGTGGCCAAAAGAAGTGTGCAGCAAGTACATCGTCCGTCTTCTTCACACCGAAATGACCCATCAATCCTCCTCCATGCGCCTCCTGTAACAACAAAAGACGAACGGAACCATCTGGGATGCATAGCTTGTTAGCACGGAACACAAATCCATCATTGAGGACGAATTTGTTCCATGTTCTACCATCTTTACAATTCAGCAACACATCGTTAAAATCAGCATCAAGCAAGTATTGTTCCTTTATGGTTTCTAATCCAAAAATCTTGAAGTCAAGTTGAGATAGCATAGTATAACGGCGCGACAAAGCATCAGCAATAACATTATCTTTACCCTTTTTGTGTTTGATAACATAAGGAAAAGACTCTATAAACTCAACCCACTTTGCATGGCGACGATTCAACTTAGCTTGACTACGAATATGCTTCAAAGATTCATGATCAGAATGTATAACAAATTCTTTAGGCCATAAATAATGTTGCCAAGTTTCTAATGTCCGAACCAGCGCATATAATTCTTTATCATAAGTAGAATAGTTCAGACTAGGCCCACTCAATTTTTCACTAAAATATGCAACAGGTTTGCCCTCTTGTAATAACACACCTCCCAAACCAATTCCACTAGCATCACATTCAAGCTCAAAAGTCTTATTGAAATCAGGAAGTTGGAGTAATGGAGCATGTGTTAACTTATCTTTCAGTATCATGAAGGCGTCTTGTTGTGCATCGCCCCACACAAAGGGCACATCCTTCTTTGTAAGCTCATTCAGCGGCGCAGCAATGGATCCAAAATCTTTCACAAAGCGCCTATAGAAGCCAGCGAGGCCAAGAAAACTCCTCACTTGTGTGACCGTCTTTGGCTGCGGCCAACTCTCAATTGCCTCAATCTTGGCTGGATCAACTTCAATTCCCTGCGCAGTAACAACATAGCCAAGAAACGCAACTCGATTGGTGCAAAAGGTGCACTTCTCAAGATTACCATACAAACGTGCATCACGTAACGCATTGAAAACAGCACGTAAATGATCTAGATGTTCCTCCAAAGATTTGCTATAAATCAGAATATCATCAAAGTATACCACCACAAAACGTCCAATAAAAGCACGTAAAACTTCGTTCATCAGTCTCATGAAAGTACTAGGTGCATTAGTTAAACCAAAGGGCATTACTAACCACTCATATAAGCCGAACTTAGTTTTAAACGCTGTTTTCCATTCATCTCCTAATTTCATACGAATCTGGTGGTAACCACTACGCAAATCAACTTTAGAGAACATAAGAACCACTCAATTCATCAAGCATATCATCTAAACGAGGTATTGGATGACGGTATCGAATGGTAATATTATTAATAGTTCTACAATCAGTACACATGCGTGAAGAACCATCCTTCTTAGGTACCAAGATAATAGGAACAGCACATGGGCTAAGAGACTCACGAATGTAACCTTTATCTTGGAGAACCTGAATTTGTCGCTGAATCTCTTTCGTCTCTTCAGGATTGGTACGGTATGGTGCACGGTTGGGCAGCGACGCTCCTGGAATCAAGTCAATCTGGTGTTCTATGCCACGGATAGGTGGTAGTCCAGGGGGAACATCTTGTGGGAACACATCAATGAATTCCTGCAAAAGGTTAGCAACCGCAGGTGGCAAAGAAGGAGGCATATCCTCAAATGAAAACAGAACTTCTTTGCAAATGATAGCATAGCATTGAGTAGTGTCCACATCAAGTTCAGCAATATCAGATTTGCTAGCAAGCAAACAAGGATTTTTCAAACGAATTTCAGTAGCATGGTTTGAATCAGATTTAGTATTAGTCTTATGTGGAACAAAATCTGCAGCAACAATCTGATTCTCACTCTTAAGTTTCTCCTCGTTTTTTACTCTACTAGCTCTAGCAAGATCATCTTTTAGTATTTGTTCAGGAGTCATAGGTTTGAGACCAATTTTCTTTCCATCATGCATAAGAGAATATTGATTAGTTTTACCATTATGAACAGATTCTCTATCAAATTGCCAAGGTCTACCAAGTAACAAAGAACAAGCTTGCATAGGTACAACATCACAATCCACAAAATCAGAATATGTACCAATAGTAAAATGCACACGTGTAGTTCTTGTTACCTTGAGCTTCCGAGAGCTCTCAAACCATTGAATGTAGTATGGATGTGTGCGCTGTCTTGTAGGGAGAGAAAGCTTCTCTACCATATCAACGCTAGCCAGATTATTGCAGCTCCCTCCATCAATGATGATCCTTATAGCTCGCTCTTTTACAACGCCTCTTGTTTGGAACAGATTGTGGCGTTGATCATGCTCAGCTTTGCTCAATTGCACGCTCAACACACGCTGTGCAACTAAGCTCCTGTACTGATCAGCAGTGTCAGCTTCCATTACCTCCATCTCTCTCTCAGAATCAGAGTTGGCACCATCACGTGCAGCAATAAGGGCCAATGTATCTTCATCAAAGTCACTTGCAGAATCATATTCTCCATCTTCTCGCACCAACATCACACGCTTGGTTCTGCATTCTCGCTCTATGTGACCAAATCCCAAGCATTTGTGACATTGAACGTCGCGCGTCTTCCCCGTGGAGGCCATGGAAGATGAACTCCGAGGAGGACCAGCCGATGGTGTTGGTGTAGTGGCAGGAGGTGCTCGTGAGGCAGGCGCGGTGTACTTGGAGGTAGTAGGTGCTGGTGCAGTACCACGAGATTGTGGCGCTGATTGTCGCGGAGACCATGACGATGTACGACCTGCAGAAACATTAGCTCTTCTCCATGGTGGTTGACGATCCTGCACTTCACGTTCAGCTTTGCAAGCAAGATGAAACAAGCGAGTAATAGTGTTGTACTCCTTATAATCTAAAATATGCTGAATCTCTTTATTCAAACCACCAAAGAAACGTGCAAGCATAGCCTCATTATCCTCTACAATACCACAGCGAATCATGCCAGTTTGCAATTCTTGATAATAGTCTTCTACAGAATTTTTTCCTTGTTCTAAACGAGACAATTTTTTCAGCAAATCACGTTGATAATGTGGAGGAACAAAACGAGTACGCATAGCAAGTTTTAACCCAGTCCAAGTAGCAGGAATATTTGCTGCATGTGTTCTACAATATTCAGACCACCAAATAGATGCAAAATCTGTGAACTCACAAGTAGCAGCACTAACACGCAAGTGATCAGGGTATTTTAAACATGCAAAGCGTTGTTCTACTTCCAATTCCCATGTAAGATATGCATCAGGATTATATCTACCCTCAAATGGCGGAATATTCAGTTTCAGTTTAGCAACATGATCATCATCATTACGTACCGGGCGAGGAGGTGGTCGAGCGTTGCGGTTCAGCTGCCGTGGACGACCAGGGTGTTGGACTTCCTCGCCGTCCAGTATGTTCTCATCTACCTGCTCGTCCGCGTCCCCTTCATAGTCTTCGTATCCCTCATCAGAAGGCGCGTCATGTGCGGCTGCTGCAGCAGGAGCGGTACCCGCAGGAACGTCCGCACGAGGAACGCGGCGTGCGCGGCGTTGCACGTTGGCGCGAGGCGGCGGTAACCGAGTCAAAAGCTCCTGGAACTTGGCGTCGAGCTTGGAGTTGAAAGCTGCCTCGAGGCCATCCAGCTTGTCCAGCGCGTCGGTGAGTTTGGCATCCACGTCACCAATGCGCGCATCGGTGTCACGTGCATGCCCGCCCAAAAGGTGGGTGAAGTGAGCATGCAACTGCTCAGGCGTCATCTTGGCCGGGTCAACAGCGGTCGGATCAACTGGTCCTGACATGGTTAGTACACGAAAAGCACAAATGTATATGCCTACAAACTACGGAATATGGTGGTTCACGCGCAATTCGTCAAGCAAAATACAAAGCTCTTACAAGTTCTTACCAAACAGGAGGAAGGTGATGTAACAACCAGCAAGGATCAGCGTCTCCCAAGATTGCCAAAGCGATTACCAGGTGTCGACACAGTGCACGTGGAGACAATATGTAGAGCTCTGGGAAGGCAAAGTATAGTGATATGGTGGCACAATAATCAAATCAGCGATGCAAATTGAGTAAATGCTCAACGAAGGTACTGTGCTGGTCCTAGGCTAGATCGTATTAGAGACGCGAGCCTAAATCACCAACGAGGTCACGACGCGGCACAAGATGCAAAGGACAGCGGAACTGGCGCTGAAGGATAGAGCAACCTATGGGAAGGAAATTTTTTTTTTTTTTTTTTTTTGGGGGAATCTACTGTGGCGCTAGACCACAGAGGTCTCTATGGTCGGGCGACCGGAAATTTTTTTTTTTTTTTTTTTTTTCTGGGAATCTATGTGGCGCTAGACCACAGAGGTCTCTATGGTCGGGCGACCGGAATTTTTTTTTTTTTTTTTTTTTTGGGAATCTACTGTGGCGCTAGACCACAGAGGTCTCTATGGTCGGGCGACCGGAAATTTTTTTTTTTTTTTTGCAGCTAGATTGCTTTCAGGATTCCGACGGAAAACGCGAAATTGACCAAGAAAACGGATCTAAAACCCGGAAAACCTCAGAAACAAAGATCAAGAAAGACCCTACGATGATGGGAATCAAAGGGGAACAACAAAGAGTTGATGGCAGATGTGGCGGAAGTATATGGTGGCGGTGATATGGCGAGGACTGCAAGCGGAGATGGTGCGGCGGCGACGTGACTACTATGATCAGAACTCGAAACTGTAACGACTCTAGACGCTAAGACCAGCACGCGACACAACGATTGCAGACAAAGACTCAAAAAGCAAAACTGAAAAGATCATGCAATGGCTTGGCAGGGGCTATGGGACGGATGATCTAAACCTAATATATTTTTGTGGAGCTTTTTCTGGGTTATAGGTAAAACAAATCTACACTAGTAAAACTGTAAATCTCACCGAGCAACCTGAAATCTGATACCACTTGATAGGGCAAAGGTGGCCGATCTTTCGATGAGACGTGGATAATTCGATTTGTTGGTGGAGTTCGTGCTTGACGATCCGACTACACGTGCAAAGCTCGTGCGCCAATGCAATCGCTAGGACAATCTCCGGGAGTTACTGATCTTGCGGGAGCACGATCAGCTGACCAAGGGTCTTAATTCCTACTGAAATCGAGAACAAGTAAGAACTAAAGATGCAATCAGAATATTGCGAATAGAGATGAAAGCTTGATTGATAATGGTGGGATTCCGAATAGTCGGTCTTGTTCTGGGCGTTGGCCTCAAAAGAAGTACACGAAGTTGCAGCAATTGGCTAACTTTTAATCTAATCAAAATCCAAGTTCTAATGACGGCTACAGAGGGATATATATGGGGGAAGTCAAGGGATTTTCGTCCAACCAGCTAGGGTTGGCTAAAAACACCCCTAAATGGGCCTTCCTCCACTTATATGGCCTCTTAAAATCCCCTAAAATACCTAATCCGAAAATACATGGGCCTGGCCCATTAAATAAGGTGACGCAGCACCAATAATAACTCTTGGACGAATTTTATGATGGGGAAACTTGTAGAATTCGTCCAATCATCGTTGCTCCATTATAATGGCTTCAAAGTTCTGAAATCTCCACTTGCGGCGTTATCTTCAATCCTCAAACGCTTGCTGCCATCTCCTCCATGCGTGATCATGCTCCAATGCTTGTCCTCCTCATCCATGCTTGGTCCATCATTCCTAAGAGTAACAAACATATCTGATTTAGGCAGCATCATATTCTCATGTATGTGAGGAATAGTTCCAAGAAACGAAAGTACCTGATAGTTAAGTTGTTTGGCACGAGCTCGAGTGATTGGTCCTTGTATTTGTGTGGCTGTAGGTACAGCGGTTGTATCAAGAGATGGGATGTCCTCATCACCTGCTTGTCGCGCTCGTCGGGCTCGTCGATGGGCTCATCCTTCACTGCGCTGCTTGGTCCAGCTTCGCCGTCGTTGGTGAGGTCGACGAGCAGCATCCCAGCGTCGCGGATGGACATGGCGATCGCCGCGTCGAGGTCACCCCTCTAGGCTTCCTTGTCGTTCAACGACGCCATGCACGCTGCATGCAAGTCTAGGCACTCCTCGGGGTCGTCGCTGCTAGCGATGAGGCGCTGCTACCGCTCGTACTCCGCCAACTGCACGGCCTTTGCGGCTTTCTCGTCGTCCTGCTCCTCCTTCATCTCCGGCTTAGGGACGAGGAGGGCGCCGTCGACACGCCCATGCTGTTGTCGCGCTGGTTCGCGGATGTTGTCGTTGTTGCCGCCGCGCCTCCAAATGATGGGCGGTGTCGCGTACTCCGGCTCTTCCTTCACCTCGCGCTTCGGCACGCTATACAGCGTGGCGCGGTGCGAGGAAGACGTCGATCACGTCGGCCCTGAGGAAGAATAGTTTGAGGAGGACGAGTACGTCCTCCTCGACTGCTAGCGCGCTGCGGCCGAAGGAGATGGTGGCGGCGAAGGCTGCATCTCCAGCCTTGGGGCGCCGTTCTGGATGACATCGATGATGTTTGGGAGGGCACGCCTAGGAACGCCCCAGAAGTGGAGGCGCCCCATCCTGTTCCAAGTGTTCCTCCGTCCGATGAGGCCGTTGGTGTTATTCATCTCGGCGTCGTGCCTGGAAGAAGTCCGCCCACCAGTCGTCGTTATCGGTGGGGGCCCAGTGGGATCGGCTCGCTCCTCGGCGCTGAGGCGAGCACGCTGGGTCCTGATCGCGTCCCTCCAGCGTTCGGTTCCCGCCGGCGGCGGGGGGACGCCGACCCCGTTGACGGCCAACCTCCAGCCGCCGCTGCTTGGCAGGCGCATGTCCGACGCGACAGAGTACCGCGCGCGGTACAACGCCCACGCCTCCGCCGTCGTGAGGCTACCGCGGCCGAAGCCGATCGCCGCGAGGATGTTCTTGCGAGAGGACGCCATTGGCGCCGAGGAAGGAGGTGCGGCGAGAGGAAGGGGTGCGGCGAGATTGGAAGCGGCAAGATTGAAATGTGGAAGGAATGAGGGGCACTCTTTATTGTACAGCGGCGACAGGTGAGGCGGTAGTGGGGCGTTGGCCGCAATAAACGCCGGCGCGGATGGCCATGCGGCTATGCACGATGAGACGCGTCACTGCGTCGCCGGGAAAGTTGGGCGCCGTTAACGTCGCTTGACCAGAGGTAGGCGACGGAGTTTTAGACTTCCGTGTCACTAACGAGTCGGGCTCGCCACTTCCCGCCTTGTTTCTCGTTGTGTCCGGCGTACTCGGAGCGTCGAAATCTCTAAAAAAAGGCCGACTTTCACCAAGCGAGTCAACTCTCTCCGCAGGCGACAAGTGGCACATTGTGGTGCTAAGAAATTTCTGAGAAGTTGTCTCCCTGCTCGTCACGTGTCGCAAGGGGAAGCAAAGTGGGAATGAGAGAGGAGAGAGAAGCACAGGTGGAGGGTGAGATGTCTCAGTTTTTCTCTTTAATTTTTAGATTTATTTTTTAAATGAAATATATTGAGAACGGTAATTTTAAATTACGAACCGTTTTCACTTTTAGGGTCCTCGCATCGAGATCTTCAAAACTAGATCTCATGTTGATAGGTTTCGATGTTTTTTTCCGTACTTACAATACTAGTATGTTTGTATTCGTGGTGTCTACCTAACTGCACTCCTTTAAACTGATAAGTACCCCTTTTTTGTGTGTATTTGGAGCAGTTTTTCCCTTTTACTCGGTAATGGTACTTGCTTGTGTGCACGACTGTACTTCTATACACTTTCTCGCGTGCGCGATTGTACTTACTCCTGTGCGTGATTGTAACTGTACTTGCTCATATGCACGATTGTACCTTTACTTGCTCGTGTGCGCGGTTGTACATGCCTCATGTGAACGACTGTATCTGTACTTACTCATATATATATGATTGTACTTACTCGTGTGCGCAATTGTACATGTCTAGTTTGCGTGACTGTACTGTACTCGCTCATGCGCGCGACTGTACTCGTGCTTTGCACGTAACTGTCCTCAGGTGTTCACTGAGTTGTACTCGTCTCGTATATTATTGTAACTATACTCGTATATTGTATCTAACTATACTCATACTTTAATGTAACTGGGTGATGTATTTCCCAGACACAAAAATAAAATCCTCATATACGTCAGCTAGCTTCCCAATGTGCGGCTCCTACCTGATTTTTTTTTTGTCACGATGGATGAACCGGTCGCGTGGCCGTACCTTTTCTTCTTGTGTGGAGGGACGCGCGACCGTGATACTCGCGTGGCCGCGGGGTTCGAGTTGACCTTTGGAAAGGTTTCCTTTATTATTATTTTTAGATCAAAGGTCTCCCTTTGTTTAGTGATACCCGGAGCGTTCTTTGTGGACCGGGGATGGGCTCGGGGCGCCGGATACTGTATCGGGCTGCGTTGGACGAAAAAAGCCATTGGAGTGTGCGGCTGGTAACGAAAAAAATATCTGAAGCGCCCCAAATACCTTTGGGGGTCGCTTTCGGGGACGCGGCTGGTGATGCTCTCAGGACATCTCCAACTGGGCCACGTAAACGGACGTTGAGTGACCGTTTGCGTCCGCGTGGACCGAAAATGCGTCTAGGACCAGGCCCAGCGGCCCGACGCATATTGTTCGGGCTGTCCGCGGCGACGAAAACATGGCCCAAATATGCGTCTCGGATGCGTCTCTACGGACGCGCCGAGTGTCCGCTCGCTTCTGGCTCGTCGAGCCCGCCTGACAGTGACCCAGGCTCGATGCGTCTTCTCACGTGCGCCAATACTGGTGCCGAGGCGTCGCTTTGGCAGTCTGCGGCCACGTTAATGGCGATGTCTCGCGTGGCGCACGGCCGTCGCCTACCTTTTCGCACGAACTAATGGCGATGCCACGCGTGCCGTGGCCGTCGCCTACCTCCAGCCTATATAAACAAGGGCGCGCGCATCTCATCTCCTCCCACACAAAACCCTAGCCATCGCTGAAAGTGCATGGAGCTCCCATGTGTGGTTTTGGTAATTAATGACAATCCCTATGGACTAATGCTTGCATTGAGTTATATTTGTAGGAGTTGTCCATAGCAATGCTTGAACCATGTGTTGGCTTCAAGGTTGCAATAAGAAGAAATTGATGAAGAAATTGATGAAGAAAATTAAGTGCCAAGCATGTCTTGAAGATGAAGATGAAGTAAGCCCTCAAGTTTAACTTCAAGACATCAACATGATGAAGAATGAAGAAATAAAGTGCAAGTTCAAGATTAGCCAACTCGAAGAGATCATTTGCTTGATGCATGTCATCCATATGGTGATCATAGATATGTGAAGTTGTGCCGAAGAAGAATCTCTCCCATGGTGGATTATGGGGGAGCAATCCACAAGACTTCGTCAAGCAAGCACTATCAAGAACGGCGTTCCACTTGTTGCGGTCAAGATCGTCATCATCGAGCTCAAGAGGAACGCGCAAGGGTAACGTTTGCTCTTGATAGGGTTTCTTTATTACCGGTCTCATGGTGTAGTTGGAGACCGGTTTATAGTTTAGTTTCCGTACTATCAAGAGGGCTCTTGAGTGAGTAACTCGATCGTATCCTTCGGAGAGCTCAAACATTTGCATCCTTGCATCATCTTTCTTGGTTGTTATTTGGATCTTATCCATGTGATGTTTTAGAGCTTGTGCTTATTCTCATGACAAACTCTAGTTCATCGAGAATGGTTTTTGCACGGGCAACTTGTTGCACTTTCGAGGTTGGAGGTTTTACCGGTATGTCTTTTTTTGGATAGGTCAAACCTTTTATCATTTTTTTATATCCTACCTTGTTGGAATATGATGGTTTCCTGAATTATCTTGTAGATCTTGTTACTAGCTTCAAAACGAGCCCAAGATCATCAAAATTGGAGTCTGGATGCTCAAGTTATGCTCATTCTCATGTTGATGTTTCTGCCAGTTTTCAGGGGGGGGGGGGGGTAATCCGGCTAGGATTCAAAATATCCGGCCCTCTTACTGCGAGCAGTTTCCTCAAGTCCTTAGCCGTTTTTCAGTAACACGGCCCCGGATAATTCGGCCCGGGAGGACCCAAACGGTCATATTTTGATGGGAGGGGGTATTTAAGGCCCCCTTCTTGGGCAGATACCTCTTCCCCCATTTGCTCTCCACCATTGTTGACCTTGAGAGCTTGTCATATCCCTCTACTCCTCCTATGCTTCTTGAATATTATTCAGGGAAAAGAAGAGGAGATCTAGATCTACATTTGTACCAATCAAATCCCTCTCTTTGTGAGTGAAATCCTCTAGATCTTGATCTTGGAGTTCTTTGTGGATTTCCTTTGTTCTTCCTCCCTTACTTCCCCAATATATTTTGTAGCTTTGTTGGAATTTGGGTGTGAAGGATTTGTCATTGCATTTGGTGCATCGGTTTGAGCTTTCCACGGTGATTCGTGGAAGTGAAAGTGATAAGGTTCTTCCTTTTGGGTTCTTGGAACCCTAGACGGCTTAGTGGTCTTTGCGGTGTTCTTGGGGTCTCCAATTAAGTTGTGGAGATTGACAAGGTATTAACTTGTCAATGCCTACGGATTGTAGACTAGGGTTTCGTTGGATGTAGAGGGCAAGTAGATCTCGAAGGTTTCAGCCGAAAAGTACTCGACGAATATGAAACTAGGGTTGTGTTGACAGAAATTCGATCCTTTCTTTGTCCCTCCCCTTATATAGGAGGTGGAGCCGAGGGTTTTGTAATACACAAGTTTACAGAGTCCGAGAGGGTTTCTGACCCGTCCTGCAAGATTACAAGTATTGTTTCCTAATACAACTCTAGCTTTCCTTAATAATAATTTGGGCTTCCGATTCTTCTTATCCTTCGGGTCGTGGGCCTTCAGTAAACCCCGGGTACCATCTTCGGCAGGCCCATTGGGGATGCCTATGTCATTAGCCCCCGAGATTTTGCTTGAATCGCAGAGTCAGGGAAAATCTCCAATTTTAATCATTCAATACATCTGTCGAATTCATCACATATCTTTAGATACGCAATTCTATATTGTACAGGGATAATGGTAGTTGGGGCTAGTTCATTTGACGGATCAGGTACTAGTTAACTGCTCTAGTGGCAATCCGCAAAAACCTACTTCAAGATCACGTCTCTGGACATGATCTCGGGATACTGGTGTAAACTTCGATAGACGTCGCTTAAGGTCTTACCATTCGTCGAGTCCAGTCATATTTTATCGGGTACCTAACACGTCCGTTAGATTTTCTTCGTATCTGTTGATACGGAAAAAGTAGCAAACCGACGTCAGAGACGCGCACGCCGCAGAACGGATCTGGGGTCTTACCTTCGCAATGTTTCACGGCATTCAGAGATTATTCGCTACTTTGGCGCTCTGAGAATATATTGTCGAGTGCTTTTTCGGCTGTTGGAATAGCACATTTTATCGAGTCAATGTATGACTTATTTTGCCTTCCCGATGGGAGTATATGTAGAGTTATTTGCATAACTCGAAATATGTTCACTTCTTCTTTTTTCTTCTTTCTTTCTCTCTCTTTTTTATATAATTTGATCGGGCACGCGAACAGCGTTCCCAATGGGAGTAGCCCCCGAGGCTACAGCCAAGGACTTGTGCTTGGTTGTAGGCTCAACACTTTATTGCCTCATGTCAATATATTTTTATTCTTTCTCAAACTTTTTATATTTATCGGGTGCGCCACCAGGTATTAACTTGTCAATGCCTACGGATTGTAGACTAGGGTTTCGTTGGATGTAGAGGGCAAGTAGATCTCGAAGGTTTCAGCCGAAAAGTACTCGACGAATATGAAACTAGGGTTGTGTTGACAAATTCGATCCTTTCTTTGTCCCTCGACTCCCCTTATATAGGAGGTGGAGCCGAGGTTTCGTAATACACAAGTTTACAGAGTCCGGGAGGGTTTCGACCGTCCCGCAAGATTACAAGTATTGTTTCCTAATACAACTCTAGCTTTCCTTAATAATAATTTGGGCTTCCGATTCTTCTTATCCTTCGGGTTGTGGGCCTTCAGTAAACCCCGGGTACCATCTTTGGCAGGCCCATTGGGGATGCCTATGTCAGAGATTGCCTCTAGTTTGTAGCTTTGTGGCTTAGTGGTGTTCTTGGGCCCTCCAATTAAGTTGTGGAGATTCCTCAATTGCAAGGCCTTTGTGGAGGAATATTGGGGGCCTCCAATTAAGTTGTGGAGTTAGCCCCAAGCTTTGTGCGGGTTCGCTGACCACCCTCAAGGTTCCATAGTGAATCGAGGACATCCCTTTTGGTGGGAATTCTAGAGGAGAATACGGTGAGGTGTTCGTGCCGTTTGGAGTGACTTGTCCTCCACACCGCTCCAACGGAGAGTAGCACTCGCAAGAGTGTGAACTTCGGGATACATGGTTGTCTCCGCGTCACCTCGGTTATTCCTATACCCGTGTTGTTTACTTATGCACTTTAATTTGTGATAGCTTTAATGCTTGAAGTTATATATCTTGCTACCACATAGTTGCTTGTATTGCTTAGCATAAGTTGTTGGTGCACATAGGTGAACCCTAGTTATATAGGTTTTGTGCTTGACACATTAAACGCTAGTTTTATTCCGCATTTGTTAAGCCATATTCGTAAAAGTTTTAAACAGCCTATTCACCTCCCCTCTAGGCGGCATCCGTGTCCTTTCAATTGGTATCAGAGCCCGGTCTCTCACTATAGGCTTTACCACCTTGAGAGTAAGGATGTCGGCTAGAGATTTAGTGCATGATCACACTTCTATATTCGATGACACAAATTATGATGTTTGGAAAATTCGCATGCTTAAACATTTTCGGTTCATTGACCCTCATATGGAGCAAATTGTAGATATAGGTTTTTCTCCTCCGATGGATTCCCAAAATCTATCTTTAGAGGATGATAAAAAATTATATCTCAATGCTCAAGCTTCTAACGTTCTTGTTCATGCTTTGAGCAATGTAGATATTCTTGCAATCTTGCCTTTCCAGAGAGCTCATGATTTATCGACAAAGCTTCAAGAAAAATATGATGTGCCCAACATTATTGGGGATGATTGTATTCCCTCCACTTCCGGCCGTGATGAACTTTCATCCACTTCACCATTGTGTTGCAGGACACAAGGAAATGCCAAGGTGAGTGGTAATGACCATTGCAATGTTGATGGTGAGCTTATTCTCGATGATTCTTCATCTCTATCTCATTGCAACGCTTCATCTTTGGACTTAAACACATCTAGCACTATAAATGATTCTCGATGATCCTTCATCTCTATCTCATTGCAATGCTTCATCTTTGGACTTAAACACATCTATCACTATAAATGATTCACATGCTTATGTTGATAGTCCTTTCATACCATGTGTTAAATGTTCATCTAAATGTCATGGTGATATGCTTGCTATTCCTTGTCGCCAAATATAAATTCTTCTATTTCCTCTAGTTGTTGTGTGTCTAACAATGTAGAGGAAACCGAAGAATCCATTGGCAATGATAAGATCTTGAATGGAGCTTCAAGTAGCTCTTCGTCTCCATCATCTGAAGTTTCACATATATGCCTTATGGCAAAAGATTCTATGGTATCTTATACGTCCGAAGCTAATGTTTATCATAATGATGAAGATGAAGTACATGAAGAAGAAGAGGATTAGATTGCCACTTTACATGATATGGGTGAGGTTGTCTTTCGTGCTCTTCGCAACAGTAAAATTGCTCGCACTAAATTTGTTAAAATCTTAGTTGTTGCTATTGAGAGCCAAAAACTTATTGAGGAGCATGAAAACACCATATAAACAAGAGGTTCTCTTGAGTGTGAGTATGTCGATGAAATAGCTTCTCTAAACAATGAACTTGAAGAAGAACAAACCACCAAAGAATCTCTTGAGGAGACCTTTTCTCTAAAATTGTCTAGAATAAAGGAAAACCATGATAGAGATCTTGAAGTGGCAAATGATTTTAAGCTAAAAAATCATAAACTTGTGTTTGTTAATGCTAAACTCCTTGAGGATTTTGAGCAACTCAAAAATGGCTCTAGGGTTATTGAGAGTGCGCTCACCAAACTCACCGAGTCACATGAGCAACTTAAAGCTTCATATCTAAAAGAGCATGCCAACTTGTCTTCTCCTATTGCTATTAATGATGATGCTTGTGCTACTAACTCTACTTCTTGTGAACCATTTATCTTAAAGGAGAATGTTGAGCTAAGGGCTCAACTTGAATTGCTAACTAGTAATTATGGGATTTTGGAAGAAAGTCATGGAAAGCTCTCTAGTTCCCATGATGATCTTCTAGTCTCCCATGAGAAGCTAAAGTTAGCTCATGAGGCTATCATGTCAAAGGTAACATCTCGTGAGCCTCATGTGGATACTAGCACTATTTCTCAAAATGATACATTGCCATGTGCTAGTCCTATTAATTCATCCACTCATAGTACTGCAAAATCTTGTGATGAATTATCTTTCTTGCCTTGTTGCTCTAACAATGAAGTTTCTACTTTCTCTAGTATTTGTGTTGTTACTAACCATGTAGAGGAAATCAAAGAGCTCAAGGCTCAAGTCACTTCCGTGAAGAAATACTTGAAAAAGGGTCATGAAGGGAAATGCAAACTTGACAAGATGTTGCGTGCCAATCCTCCAATGACAAGAGCGGACTTGGATTTATCTCCAACAACAAGAAGAAATCCAAAAGCTCTAAGAACAAGAAGGGCCAAGTTCAAGTTAAAGATCCGTCCAAGATAACTTGCTTCAAGTGCAAAATTGAAGGGCATTACGTTAGATGTTGTCCATTGAAGAAGAAGCCTCATAGTGAGAAGCAAGAAGGGAAGCGGCCTCAAGCTCAAGGGAATGCCCAACCTCGGGTTGAAGAAATGCCACTTTCCAAGAAGAATCAAGTTAATGCTCCCATTGTGGAGAAATCAAGTGAGAAGAAGGAGAAGAGAGAACTTGGTACATATACCGTGAGAAGGGCCACATCTCCTCCTTTTTTCACTATTGGTACCTCATCCAATCCTATCATCATTGATGGTGTTTATTCTCTTCGTAAGGATGAGGTTGGCCATGTGTTTGCCAAATATGTTGGTGCTCAAAGTGGTGTCAAGAAAAGAACCATTTGGGTTGCCTAACCTATTATGACTAACCTCTTAGGACCCAACTTGGTTGGGGACCAACAAGCGAAAACTTGATCAATAGGTGATGATGGAGGGCATTGGAGACTTGGCTACATCATGAAGAATTAAAGGATCTTCATCATTTATATTATCTCAAGCCAAGTCTTTTGGTTATCTTGCTTCTATCTTATATCCAATGTTTCTCCTTGCGGTAACATGTGCTCAACTCACTTATATTGAAAGTTACTCGCCCCTTTGCATGTGTTTTTTTTTTGTACCTTGCATATGCTTGTATATGTTGTGCTTCCTACTTAACTTATCTTGAGAAATCAAGTTTATGCATGCTAGGTTGCGCTTCATGTATTTGTGTTTGAGTTGGGGCCTATTCACATCTTGTTGTATCTTATATGGCTCTTGTGAGTGATTAATGGACAATCCCATTTTGGGGGAATGATATGCCATTATAAATGTCACAACCCTAAAAATGTGTGTACATGAGGAACACCACTTAGAATTGTTATTGCAAGTCTATCTAGTCTCTATGTGGTATGTCATCCTCATGAGAAAGTCAAATTCTAAATTATCTCTAGTTGGTTCTTTGTTGACTTTTTGAAAATAAATTATCTATCAAATTACCAGGGAGTATTATGCTTTGTGCATATTACAAGCCATGAAAATGTGTATATTTGAAGCGGTGTCACATAATATCTATATTGTAAGTTATCTCATTCCTAGGTGACATGGTTTGCTCAAACAAGTCCAACTTTACTTAAATGGTTTCTTTGCTAATATCTTTGTGGATCTTGTTTGTGAGAGTTTTTCTTGGCATGATTTTCCATAATGGGTGTCTCATACTCCGTATCATTTTTGGGAAATCATGTGCTTCAAGTTATGCTATTAATTGCTTTGCATGATGGTGTAATTAATTGAAATCATCAAGAAACTCTCGTTGCATGATGGTTAACTCGTATCTTTTACTATATGCTTTCTTTGGTATGAAGATAATCTTGGATATACTTGGAAACTACCATCAGAAAATATTTCCTAAAACCTCTTGTCTTAGGACAATTGGCTATATATTACGAGGTAGATATTTATTAATCATCTTTACATTGGCTTTTGTGTTTAATTGTTTTATTTCTTGACATGAAATAGTTTTTCCTTTGACTCCCATGTGTATTTCTTGCATCTTATGGATACTAGTTAGGTGTCCGTGCGTTGCTACGAGACAACATACTAAATGTATAGATGAATATTCCTATCAACTCACTACTTCATTAAGCAACATCACATGTTTTCATCTTCTCCTAGTTCTTATCTCGTCTATGTAAAAAATTATGGAATGATTTTTTTATTATGAATAATGAACGGAAGACACAGCTCCATCCCTTCCAACTCTTTACATGCTTATTTTCATCTTACCATCCAGTCTCATATTGGCCTCTCATTGCTCCGAAACAGCTGTCGGACCCTCCAATTTCTCCAAAAATGATGAATCTCTAAATCAAGTAAATACTTCTAGAGAATATGTACATAAGAGAGATGAGCAAAGCAACATTTCATTTAACATTCTGCTCCATTTAATTTAACATGATGGGTGGCCACATAAAAATTTGTTTTCACTTTGCAAATTTGAGATATGGCATATTAACATCTTGATAACGCATACACAACAGATTATGAGTATCAAGTCTTTCAACTTCACAAATAGTAAGGCTAAATCAGCTTTTGAAACATGTGACAAGAAAAATATGTATTTGGCACTCTTACAGAAGACAATGGAAAAATACTACAAAAAAATGTCCCATGCATTAGTCGCAAAAACTTGCAACAGGTTGTCAAACAGATTATGCATGTTCCGATCTCCTCCATAACCTTGGGTATCACATGCATTCTAATCCTTAATGAACCAAACTAACCTTCACCATGAACAATTCCACACCTTGATCATCTTGCTCGCCTTGCACATCTCTGACATTCCAAAATTCAAATGGATAAGTAAAATCAAGTAATATAATTACATCAAGGCATCAAGCAATCACATGATGGTAAACAACAATCCATAAAACCTATGAGTCTACCCGTAGATAAAACTGATGAACAATCCAACAACAAACTGATGCAGTCAGCTGTGAAAGGAATACTTACATCGCCTTGTGTAAATCAATGTATTGCAGGTTGTATTTCTAATGTATTATTTCACAATTTTTTTATTTCAGATTTGGAAAACCTAGCTAGACATGTGAGGCAACTAACATGGCCATGTGTACTATGTACTTTAGTGCATCCTTCGACCTCTTCTTCCTCTCTGCAAAGTGAAATTTGATTTTTTTAAATACGCATTATTCACCACGCAGAGTAACGAGATTCCTTCTGACAGTTATAAGATTTTTTACATTTGAATGTTATCAGCTAATGATAAAAGATTTCTATTAGCAGATCCATTGTTATTTCAGCATCACACAGGACATGTAACGTCCATTTAAAAGGTTGCCCATAATTAGCATAATTAAAACCTTCATTGCACGGAATGGAGGTTGTTCTTGTTAGCAGCAAAGAATGGTGCTAGCGCTCATGATCCACAACCGTGTTCTTAAGAAAAACATCAGAGACGAATATGATGTGCCCCTAAATACATTTGATTTTTCACGATTAATTAATAAACCTTGACAATATCCCCAAAAAATGTCTGGTAATTGCAGTCCAAATTAAAGTAAAAACATACGCACACCTCTAAAACCAAAATCCGTACCTGACATGAAAAGATCACTCCAATTCTCAAATAATCTTTGACCAAGCACACACAGAAATACTGTATTGCCCAGATTTGACACCATGGCATAAACAAATGGGAAAACATATATGTTCACTCTGTCCAACTTTTGCAGTGGATGAGTATATTGATCACTAAACCATGGCCCAATTGTATGACTAAAATATCATTACCATTCAACAAAATATCATGAGAGAAAAACCAAAAGGAAAATTAAGATCTTACATTCCGCTGGGCAATTTATTGATGTGGTGTCCTTAACGTAGTTCCAGACATTACTATTTTGAAAGAACCCCGTTCTGAAAGTGAGGAATCCTTCTTTTTTCACTCAGGTGTAGAGCTTAAGCTTTTCAGTCATATCCAGATTCTAAATAAAGAGGCAGACTCGGGTTTAGAGCTTAACAGGAAGAATCCTGCTTGGAACTACGATATTCCATAGTTTTGATGCTAACAGTTTCCTAGAAAAAGAAAGGCTATTAAGTTGGTTCAAAATTGACTTTACACGTAAGCGGTAAACACATAGCATTGTATCAACAAGCTGCACAAGTATCTAACACTCACAATAGATAAACCAAATATCTAGAAAAATTCACGAAAAATGTGACGATGCACAAGTATATTAAAATTACTTGGTGATCAATGTACATAATTAAGTGGTTCCGTACATTTGATCAAAAGAGGATTTGCTACCTAACTACCAACAATTTCAGACCTTTAAAATATAATACATGCGGCTCGTGAAAAACAAGGGACTTCAACATGTTACTGGTAGCTTTATTTTGATATATTTTACGCTTCAACATACATCCATTGATTTTCTTTCTTTCGTGCCCATTTTTTGTTGTCCAATGTAGCTGAGCTTAAAGAGGGCTTCCATATCATGATCTATCATGTTTTGAATTGATATCTTGTAAAACAAAGTTCAACAACTTCTCATAGAAAATTCTCAGAAATCTCTACATTTATTTTGCGGATGAATGTAAGATGTTTTGTGCATAGTAGCATTCAAAAATCAAGAACAACTGATAGAACAATATAACAAAAGGTTATAAAAAATCATTTTCAAAAGTACAAAACATAGCCAGTAGCCATATATAAGTACAGCCGGTACTCATAGTTATATGAAGTGAGCCTAGTTTAAAAATCATGGCAAAGCTTTAATCCACATTTCCACTATTGAAGTTATTTTGCAATTTTACTCTGTATAAACCAATAAATACTTCCATTCAGACCTTCCATCGTATAAGCCTAGCCAAGTTTAAAGTGCAAAATAAAGAAAAAAGTGTTTGTTAGTTTGACTTTCTAGCACAGACAATACTCCAAGAAGATAGGTTTGCCTATGTAGTGGAATATACAGGTTAGCACTTAGAAGTTTAAGATGCGCATCTGCTTGTTTTTAAAGTAGTGGTGATTTGGTATCCGATTGCATGACATATAGGAGTAGAATATACAGGTTCTAACTTGTATTCTGGACTTATACTCAAGGAAGATGCCGCTCGACAGCATCACTGCGAAAGAAGCATCAGGAGGGCCGAAATTGGACATCAATCAAAATTTTGAAATACCTAATTTGGTGCAAGCCGATGCGGCAGCCTCGGGCGGTTCAAGATGTGTCAGCAAGAAGGATTGGGCCATCGGATCAGCGGTGCAATCCTTCAGCACGTTGATGCAGAACATACCACATCCAGCCCAGCGACATGGTCCTCCCGAGGAGACAGAGGTCTTCTACATCGGTTGTTTACGCGCCGTGCGCCGTGGGGGAACCCGGCCGGCGATATGGGAGGTCGTCGACGGGATGCGCCTTGGTGGAGGACACGACCCGGCCGGCGATATGGGAGGTCATCGACGGGATGCGCCTTGGCGGAGGACACGACCCGGCCGACGATGGCGAGGTCGTCGACTGTCGGCAGTGATGGAGGCAGGCAGGGGGAGGCAGACTTGTTCTTCTAGGGTGGCGGCAGGGTTCCATGGCTCGAGGGTGAACACGAAGGGCGGGGAGAGGAAGGGTGGCATGGCGATTGTGGTGATCTTTCCATTGATGACCCGCAAAGAGTTTTTTGTTTCCATGTTTTGCAAATTCCCCGCTTTCCATGTTATTTCAAAATCTTGAGATTGTGGCTATCCCCATGATTGATACGTGACTGATAATTGATACCATTGTTAACGTTAACAAAGGAAAGGAGGGTGACTTACCATAAAAAATAATGGAAAAGTAAATCGAACGGATGGATTTTGAGCGGAGACAGTGAGATTAGATGGAACGGCTAGGATGATTTAAATCTCCTCCACCAAATGCATTGTATGACCTACGACCAACTCCAATATAATATCTTAACATCTTGATAACGCATACACAACAGATTATGAGTATCAAGTCTTTCAACTTCACAAATAGTAAGGCTAAATCAGCTTTTGAAACAGGTGACAAGAAAAATATGTATTGGGCACTCTTACAGAAGAGAATGGGAAAATACCACAAAAAAATGTCCCATGCATTAGTCACAAAAACTTGCAGCAGGTTGTCAAACAGATTATGCATGTTCCGATCTCCTCCATAACCTTGGGTATCACATGCATTCTAATCCTTAATGAACCAAACTAACCTTCACCATGACCAATTCCACACCTTGATCATCTTGCTCACCTTGCACATTTCTGACATTCCAAAATTCAAATGAAGAAGTAAAATCAAGTAATATAATTACATCAAGGCATCAAGCAATCACATGATGGTAAACAACAATCCATAAAACCTATGAGTCTACCCGTAGATAAAAATGATGAACAGTCCAACAACAAACTGATGCAGTCAGCTGTGAAAGGAATACTTACATCGCCTTGTGTAAATCAATGTATTGCAGGTTGTATTTCTAATGTATTATTTCACATTTTTTTATTTCAGATTTGAAAAACCTAGCTAGACATGTGAGGCAACTAACATGGCCATGTGTACTATGTACTTTAGTGCATCCTTCGACCTCTTCTTCCTCTCTGCAAAGTGAAATTTGTTTTTTTTTTTAAATACGCATTATTCACCACATAGAGTAACGAGATTCCTTCAGACAGTTATAAGATTTTTACATTTGAATGTTATCAGCTAATGATAAAAGATTTCTATTAGCAGATCCATTGTTATTTCAGCATCACACAGGACATGTAACGTCCAAATTTAAAAGGTTGCCCATAATTAGCATAATTAAAACCTTCATTGCACGGAATGGAGGTTGTTCTTATTAGCAGCAAAGCATGGTGCTAGCGCTCATGATCCACAACCGTGTTCTTAAGAAAAACATCAGAGATGAATATGATGTGCCCCTAAATACATTTGATTTTTCACGATTAATTAATAAACCTTGACAATATCCCCAAAAAATGTCTGGTAATTGCAGTCCAAATTAAAGTAAAAACATACGCACACCTCTAAAACCAAAATCCGTACCTGATATGAAAAGATCACTCCAATTCTCAAATAATCTTTGACCAAGCACACACAGAAATAATGTATTGCCCAGATTTGACACCATGGCATAAACAAATGGGAAAACATATATGTTCACTCTGTCCAATGATACGTCTCCGACGTATCGATAATTTCTTATGTTCCATGCCACATTATTGATGATATCTACATGTTTTATGCACACTTTATGTCATATTCATGCATTTTCTGGAACTAACCTATTAACGAGATGCCGAAGGGCCGGTTTTTCTTGTTTTTGGTTTCAGAAATCCTAGTAAGGAAATATTCTCGAATCGAATTAACGCCCGCATCCTATTTTTCCACGAAGCTTCAGAACACCCGAGAGCCACCAGAGGGGAGCCCTGGTGGGCCCAGATGATAGGGCGGCGTGGCCAGGGCCTGGGCCGCGCCCCCCTGTTGTGTCACCGCCTCATCGACCTTCCGACTCCGCCTCTTCGCCTATTTAAAGGTCCCTGACCTAAAACCTCGAGACGGAAAAGCCACGGTACGAGAAACCTTCCCAGCCGCCGCCATCGCGAAGCCAAGATCCGGGGACAGGAGTCTGTTCCGCACGCCGGGACGGGGAAGTGCCCCGGAAGGCTCCTCCATCGACACCACCGCCATCTTCATCAACGCTGCTGTCTCCCATGAGGAGGGAGTAGTTCTCCATCGAGGCTCGGGGCTGTACCGGTAGCTATGTGGTTCATCTCTCTCCTATGTACTTCAATACAATAATCTCATGAGCTGCCTTACATGATTGAGATTCATATGATGATGCTTGTAATCTAGATGTCATTATGCTAGTCAAGTGGGTTTTACTTATGTGATCTCCGGAGACTCCTTGTCCCACGTGTGTAAAGGTGACAGTGTGTGCACCGTGTGGGTCTCTTAGGCTATATTTCACAATACTTATTCACTGTTATGAATGGCATAGTGAAGTGCTTATTTATATCTCTTTATGATTGCAATGTGTTTTGTATCACAATTCATCTATGTGCTACTCTAGTGATGTTATTAAAGTAGTTTATTCCTCCTGCACGGTGTAATGGTGACAGTGTGTGCATCCGTGTTAGTACTTGGCGTGGGCTATGATTATGATCTCTTGTAGATTATGAAGTTAACTATTGCTATGATGGTATTGTTGTGATCTATTCCTCCTACATAGTGTGAAGGTGACAGTGTGCATGCTATGTTAGTACTTGGTTTAGTCGTGTTGATCTTTCATGCACTCTAAGGTTATTTAAATATGAACATTGAATTGTGGAGCTTGTTAACTCCGGCATTGAGGGTTCGTGTAATCCTACGCAATGGTGTTCATCATCCAACAAAAGAGTGTAGAGTATGCATTTATCTATTCGTTATGTGATCAATGTTGAGAGTGTCCACTAGTGAAAGTATGATCCCTAGGCCTTGTTCCTAAATACGCTATCGCTGCTTGTTTCTTGTTTCTTTGCGTTACTACTTTGCGTTACTATGCTTTCTTGTCTGGCAAAGCACTTTTCGTGCGTTACTTGCTCATACTTATTCATACCACCTGTATTTCACTATCTCTTCGCCGAACTAGTGCACCTATTAGGTGTGTTGGGGACACAAGAGACTTCTTGCTTTGTGGTTGCAGGGTTGCATGAGAGGGATATCTTTGACCTCTTCCTCCCCGAGTTCGATAAACCTTGGGTGATCCACTTAAGGGAAACTTGCTGCTGTTCTACAAACCTCTGCTCTTGGAGGCCCAACACGTCTACAGGAAAGGAGGGGCGTAGACATCAAGCTATTTTCGCCGTTGGGAGGAAAGGTAAAAGGTACTCACACTCCGGATCTCGGCTACTAAGCTATTTTCGCCGTTGTAAGTACTCGAAGCTATTTCCTTTAGATCCTGCAATTGCATCTTTTTGTTTCTTGTTTACACTAGTTTGGCATAATGGACAACAATGAGCTTCTTATTCTATTTCCTGATTTAAGACATGGATGGTTTGATGCGAAAATTAAAAAACCCATGGAACATACTAGTATGAACACTTTGAATACCATTGTTGCTAATGCTATGGAAAATTCTAAGCTTGGGGAAGCTGGCTTTGATGAGCATGATATTTTTAGTCCCCCAAGCATTGAGGAGAAAATTTACTTTGATGATACTTTGCCTCCTATTTATGATGATTATAATGATATTGATCTTTTAGTGCCACCTACTATGGAGGATAAGTTTAATTATAATTACAATATGCCTCCTATATTTGATGATGAGAATAATAATGATAGCTACTTTGTTGAATTTGCTCCCACTACAACTAATAAAATTGATTATGCTTATGTGGAGAGTAATGATACTTTTATGCATGTGAATAAGAATGCTTTATGTGATACTTATATTGTTGAGTTTGTTCATGATGCCTCTGAAAATTATTATGAGAGAGGAAAATATGGTTGTAGAAATTTTCATGTTACTAAAACACCTCTCTATGTGCTGAAATTTTTGAAGCTACACTTGTTCTATCTTCCTATGCTTGTTACTTTGCTCTTCATGAACTTGTTTATTTACAAGATTCCTATGCATAGGAAGCATGTTAGACTTAAATTTGTTTTGAATTTGCCTCTTGATGCTCTCTTTTGCTTCAACTCTTATTTCTTGCGCGAGCATCATTAAAACTGTTGAGCCCATCTTAATGGCTATAAAGAAAGAACTTCTTGGGAGATAACCCATGTGTTTATTTTGCTACAGTATCTTTGTTTTATATTTGTGTCTTGGAATTTGTTACTACTGTAGCAACCTCTCCTTATCTTAGTTTTGTTGCATTGTTGTGCCAAGTAAAGTCTTTGATAGCAAGGTTCATACTAGATTTGGATTACTGTGCAGAAACAGATTTCTTGCTGTCACGAATCTGGGCCTAATTCTCTGTAGGTAACTCAGAAAATTATACCAATTTACGTGAGTGATCCTCAGATATGTACGCAACTTTCATTCAATTTGAGCATTTTCATCTGAGCAAGTCTGGTGCCATTTAAAATTCGTCTTTACGGACTGTTCTGTTTTAACAGATTCTGCCTTTTATTTCGCATTGCCGTTTTTGCTATGTTGGATGGATTTCTTTGTTTCATTAATGTCCAGTAGCTTTGGGCAATGTCCAGAAGTGTTAAGAATGATTGTGTCACCTCTGAACATGTGAGTTTTTGATTATGCACTAACCCTCTAATGAGTTTGCTTTGAGTTTGGTGTGGAGGAAGTTTTCAAGGGTCAAGAGAGGAGGATGATATACTATGATCAAGAAGAGTGAAGAGTCTAAGCTTGGGGATGCCCCGGTGGTTCATCCCTGCATATTTCAAGAAGACCCAAGCGTCTAAGCTTGGGGATGCCCAAGGCATCCTTCTTCATCGACAAATTATCAGGTTTCTTCTCTTGAAACTATATTTTTATTCGGTCACATCTTATGTACTTTACTTGGAGCGTCTGTTTGTTTTTGTTTTTGTTTTTGTTTGAATAAATGCTTGTGTGGGAGAGAGACACGCTCCGCTGGTTCATATGAACACATGTGTTCTTAGCTTTTAATGTTCATGGCGAAGGTTGAAACTGCTTCGTTAATTGTTATATGGTTGGAAACGGGAAATGCTACATGTAGTAATTGATAAAATGTCTTGGATAATTTGATACTTGGCAATTGTTGTGCTCATGTTTAAGCTCTTGCATCATATACTTTGCACCCATTAATGAAGAAATACATAGAGCTTGCTAAAATTTGGTTTGCATATTTGGTCTCTCTAAAGTCTAGATAATTTCTAGTATTGAGTTTTGAACAACAAGGAAGACGGTGTAGAGTCTTATAATGTTTACAATATGTCTTTTATGTGAGTTTTGCTGCACCGGTTCATCCTTGTGTTTGTTTCAAATAAAACTTGCTAGCCTAAACCTTGTATCGAGAGGGAATACTTCTCATGCATCCAAAATCCTTGAGCCAACTGATGTCTACTTCCCCCTCCTTTTCCTGTAGACAGTGTTGGGCCTCCAAGAGCAGAGGTTTGTAGAACAGCAGCAAGTTTTCCCTTAAGTGGATCACCCAAGGTTTATCGAACTCGGGGAGGAAGAGGTCAAAGATATCCCTCTCATGCAACCCTGCAACCACAAAGCAAGAAGTCTCTTGTGTCCCCAACACACCTAATAGGTGCACTAGTTCGGCGAAGAGATAGTGAAATACGGTGGTATGAATAAGTATGAGCGGTAGCAACGGTGCCGAAAATAGCTTGTGGCGTGTAGTTGATGGTGGTAGTATTGCCAGTAGTAACACAGTAAAACATAAACAAGCAGCGATAGCGATATTTAGGAACAAGGCCTAGGGATTACACTTTCACTAGTGGACACTCTCAACATTGATCACATAAGAATAGATAAATGCATACTCTACACTTTTGTTGGATGATGAACACATTGCGTAGGATTACACGAACCCTCAATGCCGGAGTTAACAAGCTCCACAATTAATGTTCATATTTTAGTAACCTTATAGTGTAAGATAGATCAACATAACCAAATAGATCACATCAATACCATCATAGTAATAGTTAACTTCACAATCCATAAGAGATCACGATCATAAACTAAGCCAAGAACTACATGATGCACACCCTGTCCACTTTACACCATGCAGGAGGAATAGAATACTTTAATAACATCACTAGAGTAGCAGATAGATGAATTGTGATACAAACTCATATGAATCTCAATCATGTAAAGCAGCTCATGAGATCATTGTATTGAGGTACATGGGAGAGAGATTAACCACATAGCTACAGCGGAGCCCTCAGCCTCGGGGGAGAACTACTCCCTCCTCATGGGAGCAGCAGCGGTGATGAAGATGGCGGTGGAGATGGCAGCGGTGTCGATGGAGAAGCCTTGGGGCACTTCCCGCTCCGGCGGTGTGCCGGAACAGAGACTCCTGTCCCCGATCTTGGCCTCGCGATGGCGGCGGCTCGGAAGGTTTGTGGGTTTCGTCAATCGTATCGGGTTTTCGATCCAGGGGCTTTATATAGGCGAAGAGGCGGCGCGGGAGGGTCGAAGGGCGACGACACGGCGGCGCGGCCGGGGCACGGGCGCGCCGGGGGGCAGTGCCCCCTCGGTCCTTCCCGGGTGTTCGGATGCTTCCGGTGAAAATAGGAACTTGGGCATTGATTTCGTCCGATTTCGAGAATATTTCGTTACTAGGATTTCTGAAACCAAAAACAGCAGAAACGAAGGCACTTCGGCATCTTGTTAATAGGTTAGTTCCAGAAAATGCACGAATATGACATAAAGTGTGCATATAACATGTAGAAATCATCAATAATGTGGCATGGAACATAAGAAATTATCGATACGTCGGAGACGTATCACCAACCACTATGCCATTTGTGTCCACCATACCTACCTACTACATGGTATTTCTCCCCCATTCCAAAGTAAATTGCTTGAGTGCTACCTTTAAAATTCCATCATTCGCCTTTGCAATATATAGCTCATGGGACAAAATAGCCTTAAAAACTATTGTGGTATTGAATATGTACTTATGCACTTTATCTCTTATTAAGTTGCTTGTTGTGCGATAACCATGTTCCTGGGGACGCCATCAACTACTCTTTGTTGAATATCATGTGAGTTGCTATGCATGTCCGTCTTGTCTGAAGTAAGGGAGATCTACTGCTTAATGGTTAGAGCATGCATATTGTTAGAGAAGAACATTGGGCCGCTAACTAAAGCCATGAATCATGGTGGAAGTTTCAGTTTTGGACATATATCCTCAATCTCATATGAGAACACTAATTGTTGCTACATGCTTATGCATTAAAGAGGAGTCCATTATCTGTTGTCCATGTTGTCCCGGTATGGATGTCTAAGTTGAGAATAATCAAAAGCGAGAAATCCAAAATGCGAGCTTTCTCCTTAGACCTTTGTACAGGCGGCATGGAGGTACCCTTTGTGACACTTGGTTAAAACATGTGTATTGCGATGATCCGGTAGTCCAAGCTAATTAGGACAAGGTGCGGGCACTATTAGTATACTATGCATGAGGCTTGCAACTTGTAAGATATAATTTACATAATACATGTGCTTTATTACTACCGTTGACAAAATTGTTTCATGTTTTCAAAATAAAAGCTCTAGCACAAATATAGCAATCGATGCTTTCCTCTTTGAAGGACCTTTCTTTTACTTTTATGTTGAGTCAGTTCACCTATCTCTCTCCACCTCAAGAAGCAAACACTTGTGTGAACTGTGCATTGATTCCTACATACTTGCATATTGCACTTGTTATATTACTTTACATTGACACTATCCATGAGATATACATGTTATAAGTTGAAAGCAACCGCTGAAACTTAATCTTCCTTTGTGTTGCTTCAATACCTTTACTTTGATTTATTGCTTTATGAGTTAACTCTTATGCAAGACTTATTGATGCTTGTCTTGAAGTACTATCCGTGAAAAGTCTTTGCTTTATGATTCATTTGTTTACTCATGTCATTACCATTGTTTTGATCGCTGCATTCATTACATATGCTTACAATAGTATGATCAAGGTTATGATGGCATGTCACTCCAGAAATTATCTTTGTTATCGTTTACCCGGACGAGCAGAACTCTTGGGGATGCGATACGTCTCGACGTATCGATAATTTCTTATGTTCCATGCCACATTATTGATGATATCTACATGTTTTATGCACACTTTATGTCATATTCGTGCATTTTCTGGAACTAACCTATTAACGAGATGCCGAAGGCCTGTTTTCTGTTGTTTTTGGTTTCAGAAATCCTAGTAAGGAAATATTCTCGGAATCGGACGAAATCAACGCCCAGCATCCTATTTTTCCACGAAGCTTCGAACACCCGAGAGCCACGAGGGGAGCCTGGTGGGCCCAGATGATAGGGTGGCGCGGCCACTGGGCGCGCCCCCTGTTGTGTCACCGCCTCATCGACCCCTCCGCCTCTTCGCCTATTTAAAGGTCCCCGACCTAAAACCTCGAGACGGAAAAGCCACGGTAAGAGAAACCTTCCGAGCCGCCATCGCGCCAAGATCGGGAGACAGAGTCTCTTTCGGCACGCCGACGGGGAAGTGCCCCCGGAAGGCTCCTCCATCGACACCACCGCCATCTTCATCAACGCTGCTGTCTCCCATGAGGAGGGAGTAGTTCTCCATCGAGGCTCGGGGCTGTACCGGTAGCTATGTGGTTCATCTCTCTCCTATGTACTTCAATACAATAATCTCATGAGCTGCCTTACATGATTGAGATTCATATGATGATGCTTGTAATCTAGATGTCATTATGCTAGTCAAGTGGGTTTTACTTATGTGATCTCCGGAGACTCCTTGTCCCACGTGTGTAAAGGTGACAGTATGTGCACCGTGTGGGTCTCTTAGGCTATATTTCACAGAATACTTATTCACTGTTATGAATGGCATAGTGAAGTGCTTATTTATATCTCTTTATGATTGCAATGTGTTTTGTATCACAATTCATCTATGTGCTACTCTAGTGATGTTATTAAAGTAGTTTATTCCTCCTGCACGGTGTAATGGTGACAGTGTGTGCATCCGTGTTAGTACTTGGCGTGGGCTATGATTATGATATCTTGTAGATTATGAAGTTAACTATTGCTATGATGGTATTGATGTGATCTATTCCTCCTACATAGTATGAAGGTGACAGTGTGCATGCTATGTTAGTACTTGGTTTAGTCGTGTTGATCTTTCATGCACTCTAAGGTTATTTAAATATGAACATTGAATTGTGGAGCTTGTTAACTCCGACATTGAGGGTTCGTGTAATCCTACGCAATGGTGTTCATCATCCAACAAAAGAGTGTAGAGTATGCATTTATCTATTCATTATGTGATCAATGTTGAGAGTGTCCACTAGTGAAAGTATGATCCCTAGGCCTTGTTCCTAAATACGATATCTGCTTTCTTGTTTTCTGCGTTACTCTGCGTTACTTGTTTTCTTGTCCTGGACAAAGCACTTTTCTGGTGCCGTTACTGCTCATACTTATTCATACCACCTGTATTTCACTATCTCTTCGCCGAACTAGTGCACCTATTAGGTGTGTTGGGGACACAAGAGACTTCTTGCTTTGTGGTTGCAGGGTTGCATGAGAGGGATATCTTTGACCTCTTCCTCCCGAGTTCGATAAACCTTGGGTGATCCACTTAAGGAAAACTTGCTGTTCTACAAACCTCTGCTCTTGGAGGCCCAACACTGTCTACAGGAAAAGGAGGGGGCGTAGACATCATCCAACTTTTGCAGTGGATGAGTATATTGATCAGTAAACCATGGCCCAATTGTATGACTAAAATATCATTACCATTCAACAAAATATCATGAGAGAAAAACCAAAAGGAAAATTAAGATCTTACATTCCGCTGGGCAATTTATTGATGTGGTGTCCTTAACGTAGTTCCAGACATTACTATTTTGAAAGAACCCCGTTCTGGAAGTGAGGAATCCTTCTTTTTTCACTCAGGTGTAGAGCTTAAGCTTTTCAGTCATATCCAGATTCTAAATAAAGAGGCAGACTCGGATTTAGAGCTTAACAGGAAGAATCCTGCTTGGAACTACGATATTCCATAGTTTTGATGCTAACAGTTTCCTAGAAAAAGAAAGGCTATTGAGTTGGTTCAAAATTAACTTTACACGAAAGCGCTCAAGATTGACTGTAAACGGTAAACACATAGCATTGTATCAACAAGCTGCACAAGTATCTAACACTCACAATAGATAAACCAAATTTCTAGAAAAATTCACGAAAAATGTGACGATGCACAAGTATATTAAAATTACTTGGTGATCAATGTATATAATTAAGTGGTTCCGTACATTTGATCAAAAGAGGATTTGCTACCTAACTACCAACAATTTCAGACCTTTAAAATATAATACATGCGGCTCGTGAAAAACAAGGGACTTCAACATGTTACTGGTAGCTTTATTTTGATATATTTTACGCTTCAACGTACATCCATTGATTTTATTTCTTTCGTGCCCATTTTTTGTTGTCCAATGTAGCTGAGCTTAAAGAGGGCTTCCATATCATGATCTATCATGTTTTGAATTGATATCTTGTAAAACAAAGTTCAACAACTTCTCATAGAAAATTCTCAGAAATCTCTACATTTATTTTGCGGATGAATGTAAGATGTTTTGTGCATAGTAGCATTCAAAAATCAAGAACAACTGATAGAACAATATAACAAAAGGTTATAAAAAATCATTTTCAAAAGTACAAAACATAGCCATTAGCCATATATAAGTACAGCCGGTACTCATAGTTATATGAAGTGAGCCTAATTTAAAAATCATGGCAAAGCTTTATTCCACATTTCCACTATTGAAGTTATTTTGCAATTTTACCCTGTATAAACCAATAAATACTTCCATTCAGATCCTCCATCGTATAAGCCTAGCCAAGTTTATAGTGCAAAATAAAGAAAAAAGTGTTTGTTAGTTTGACTTTCTAGCACAAGAAGATAGGTTTGCCTATGTAGTGGAATATACAGGTTAGCACTTAGAAGTTTAAGATGCGCATATGCTTGTTTTTAAAGTAATGGTGATTTGGTATCCGATTGCATGACATATAGGAGTAGAATATATAGGTTCTAACTTGTATTCTGGACTTATACTCAAGGAAGATGCCGCTCGACAGCATCAGTGCGAAAGAAGCATCAGGAGGGCCGAAATTGGACATCAATCAAAATTTTGAAATACCTAATTTGGTGCAAGCCGATGCGGCAGCCTCGGGCGGTTCAAGATGTGTCGGCAAGAAGGATTGGGCCATCGGATCGGCGGTGCAATCCTTCAGTACGTTGATGCAGAACTTACCACATCCAGCCCAGCGACATGGTCCTCCCGAGGAGACAGAGGTCTTCTACATCGGTTGTTTACGCGCCGTGCGCCGTGGGGGAACCCGGCCGGCGATATGAGAGGTCGTCGACGGGATGCGCCTTGGCGGAGGACACGACCTGGCCGGCGATATGGGAGGTCGTCGACGGGATGCGCCTTGGCGGAGGACACGACCCGGACGACGATGGCGAAGTCGTCGACTGTCGGCAGTGATGGAGGCAGGCAGGGGGAGGCGGACTTGTTCTTCTAGGGTGGCGGCAGGGTTCCATGGCTCGGGGGTGAACACGAAGGGCGGGGAGAGGAAGGGTGGCCTGGCGATTGTGGTGATCTTTCCATTGATGACCCGCAAAGAGTTTTTTTGTTTCCATGTTTTGCAAATTCCCCGCTTTCCATGTTATTTCAAAATCTTGAGATTGTGGCTATCCCCATGATTGATACGTGACTGATAATTGATACCATTGTTAACGTTAACAAAGGAAAGGAGGGCGACTTTCCATAAAAATAATGGAAAAGTAAATCGAACGGATGGATTTTGAGTGGAGACAGTGAGATTAGATGGGACGGCTAGGATGATTTAAATCTCCTCCACCAAACGCGTTATATGACCTACGACCAACTCCAATATAATAATATAGATAATTTGTTTACTTGAACTTTCTTAACGTTTTATTAAATATGGGTAGAGTAATGATCTCATTTTTATGCATTATGTATTTAAATACAAAGTCTTAAACAATGCACTAATCTTGGACGGAGGAAAAAAAATCCCCAAGTTATCGCGCCCAGAGGGTAAAAATCGTGGTCGATTTGGCAACCTCCCACCGTATGTATCGGCCGTGCACGCCACAGCCGCCCCCGCTTCTAATTTCCATCGCCAAAATCAGAAGAAAATCCCACAGTCCGCCTAGGGTCAGCACCTGCACCGCACGGGCACGCACGACTGCAACCTCTCACAACCCCCAACGCCAACCCCGCCGCATCGTCGTCTCATATCATCTCCTCCGCTCCGCTGGTCGCCTCGCGTCACACGACCCGACTCAAAGTCCAACGCGCCCGTGTCTTTCTCCTCCCCTAGTCCCCACCCCGAGCCCAGCCGGAGGAGCCCCGTCCAAGCAGAAGAGGAAGCGAACTCGGATCCGCGCCCCCTGAATTCGGCCACCGCAGGTACTCGCATCCGATCCATGGTACTCTACCCCCCGCTCTTCCATTTCTTTCCCGATTCGTCTTCTGAATCGACGAAAGTTAGGGTTTTTAAATCTTTGCATTTTGGGCGATTCCGCTTGACGACAAATCTCCGCGCTCGCCTTGTTTCCCCGCAGGACCCCATCGAAACCCTAGGGAAGAAGCAGAAGAGGTCGGGTGCCTTGCCTCCCATGCCCTAGCCCGCCCGTCCGGCCCGCCCGCTGTGCTGCTGGTGGTTCTTGTCGGGCCTGCGATGTCGTGGGGCCGGATGCGGCCGGCAGGGAAGTCGCCCAGGATGAAGCCCGAGCAGCCGCCATTGGTGGTCCTAGACGAGGACGACGCGGATGACGGCGCAGATGACTCCAAGGTTTTCATCATCAACGATCCCATGGAGAGGGCTCGTGCCGCGGCGGTGTGCAATAGCAAGAAGGGGAACAACTCTAGCAGCAATGCGATCAACCTAGATGATGATGAGGAGGAGGAGGAGGAGGAGGACGGGGGTGGTGGCAAGTATGCTTTTCTTTTGTAGACTAATATGGAAACGAAAAGGAGTAAAACAGAAAGAGAAGATGACCAACCAGTGTCTGGTAGACATATTGTGGCGGAAGTTCTCAAAGAGCACAACTCCTCAAGCACATTCCTTTCAATCATTGGGTACCAATCAAGATCTGGGAGGTCTAGGACATCAACTTCTAAAGAATGCGTTCGAGAATTAGAAGAAAACATTGGACAACAGAAGAGAGGCAATAGATGCAAATACGATGTACCAACAACAACAGTTAACTGAGAGAGGTAAAATGCAAGAGGCTGCACTTGAAGAGATGCAAATGAAGCAACAAGAATAATTGACGGCTATGAAAAAGAGCCAAGAAGAAAAGAATAAAACATATGAAAAAGGCAAGAGGAACAAGAAAGCCTTATTAGCTTCCTCTTACGGAAGCATGCTACCCAGAACTAGACACCATACATGACACGGAAGCCATTATTAGATGGTGCTATTCTACCATCAATTTAGTTTCCTCGTCCTTAGTTATGTTAATTTTATAGTGCTTAACTTATTTGGATGTGAGATTATATTTACTTGAGCTAGATATATATTTTGATTTCAATGGCATTTGAGTATATGTTGTCATAGGCATTCAAAATTAATTTTGATTCACAATGTAATTTATATTAAATCTAGAAATTATTGCAGTCAATAATTTAAAATTTTAATACAAATAAATTGATATTGCATAAGAAAATGATTCTAGAAAATAATACCTACAAAAAATTGGAAAATAAATATTATTTCTCGAAATAAATATAATTTTTAAATGAAAATAAAAATTCTGAAAAACCAGTAATATTTCTAAATTAATGAAATGACATCACATATGACGGCATTCATATCCGTGACGCTAATCCATGACGTTTCCTAGCCATATGATGGTCTCCTATGTGCTGACATCACATATGACGTCAGCCATACTCAGTGATGTTTTCTGGCGTGTCGCGTCACGAGAGAGTAATCTGTGATGGGGATTCCGTGACAATGCTTGTGACACTTAAACTACGTCATAGAGGGGTCTACCATGACGTTTACTGCTATTGCATGATGTTTTGAGCTCGTCACGGTATATCAGATCTCTTGTAGTGTTTCCGTGCCGTTTGGAGTGACTTGTCCTCCACACCGCTCCAACGGAGAGTACGTAGCACTCGCAAGAGTGTGAACTTCGGGATACATCGTTGTCTCTGCGTCACCTCGGTTATTCCTATACCCGTGCTCTTTACTTATGCACTTTACTTTGTGATAGTCTTCGTGCTTGAAGTTATATATCTTGCTATCACGTAGTTGTTTGTATTGCTTAGCATAAGTTGTTGGTGCACATAGGTGAACCCTAGTTATATAGGTTTTGTGCTTGAAAAATTAAACGCTAGTTTTATTCCGCATTTGTTAAGCCATATTCGTAAAAGTTTTAAACCGCCTATTCACCTCCCCTCTAGGCGGCATCTGTGTCCTTTCAATTGGTATCAGAGCTCGGTCTCTCACTATAGGCTTTACCGCCTTGAGAGTAAGGATGTCGGCTAGATATTTAGTGCATGATCATACTTTTATATTCGATGGCACAAATTATGATGTTTGGAAAATTCGCATGCTTAGTCATTTTCGGGCCATTGACCCTCATATGGAGCGAACTGTAGATATAGGTTTTTCTCCTCCGATGGATTCCCAAAATCTACCTTTAGAGGATGAGAAAAATTTATATCTCAATGCTCAAGCTTCTAACGTGCTTGTTCATGCTTTGAGCAATGTAGATATTCTTTCAATCTTGCCTTTCCAGAGAGCTCATGATTTATGGACAAAGTTTCAAGAAAAATATGTTGTGTCCAACATTATTGAGAGGATGATTGTATTCCCTCCACTTTCGGCCGCGATGAACTTTCATCCACTGCACCATTGTGTTGCAAGACACAAGGAAATGCCAAGGTGAGTGGTGATGACCATTGCAATGTTGATGGTGAGCCTATTCTCGACGATCCTTCATCTCTATCTCATTACAATGCTTCATCTTTGGACTTAAAGACATCTAGCATTATAAATGATTCTCGATGATCCTTCATCTCTATCATCTTTGGACTTAAACACATCTAGCACTATAAATGATTCACATGCTTGTGTTGATAGTCCTTGCATATACCATGTGTTAAATGCTCATCTAAATGCCATGGTGATATGCTTGCTATTCCTTGTCGTCAAAATATAAATGCTTCTATTTCCTCTAGTTGTTGTGTGTCTAGAAATGTAGAGGAAACCGAAGAATTCATTGGCAATGACAAGATCTTGAATGGAGCTTCAAGTAGCTCTTCTTCTCCATCATCTGAAGTTTCTCATATATTCCTTATGGCTAAAGCTTCTATGGTATCTCATACCTCGGAAGCTAATGTTTCTCATAATGATGAAGATGAAGTACATAAAGAAGAAGATGATTTGATTGCCTCTTTACATGCTATGGGTGAGGTTGTCTTTCGTGCTTTTCGCAACAATAAAATTGCTTGCACTAAATTTGTTAAAATCTTAGTTGTCGCTATTGAGATCCAAAAACTTATTGAGGAGCATGAAAACACCATATCAACAAGATGTTCTCTTGAGTGTGAGTATGCCGATGAAATAGCTTCTCTAAAGAATGAACTTGAAGAAGAACAAACCACCAAAAAATCTCTTGAGGAGACCTTTTCTCTAGAATTGTCTAGAATAAAGGAAAACCATGATAGAGATCTTGAAGTGGCAAATGATTTGAAGCAAAAAATGATAAACTTGTGTTTGTTAATGACAAACTCCTTAAGTATTTTGAGCAACTCAAAATGGCTCTACGGTTATTGAGAGTGCGCTCACCAAACTCACCGAGTCACATGAGCAACTTAAAGCTTCATATCTAAAAGAGCATGCCAACTTGCCTTCTCCTATTGCTATTAATGATGATGCTTGTGCTAGTAACTCTACTTCTTGTGAAGCATTTATCATAAAGGAGAATGTTGAGCTAAGGGCTCAACTTGAATTGCTAATTAGCAATTATGGGATTTTGGAAGAAAGTCATGGAAAGCTCTCTAGTTCCCATGATGATCTTCTAGTCTCCCCTGAGAAGCTAAAGTTAGCTCATGAGGCTATCATGTCAAAGGTAACATCTTGTGAGCCTCATGTGGATACTAGCACTATTTCTCAAAATGATACATTGCCATGTGCTAGTCCTATTAATTCATCCACTCATAGTATTGCAAAATTTTGTGATGAATTATCTTTCTTGTGTTGTTGCTCTAACAATGAAGTTTCTACTTTCTCTAGTATTCCATGTAGAGGAAATCAAAGAGCTCAAGGCTCAAGTCACTTCCGTGAAGAAAGACTTGAAAAAGGATCATGAAGGGAAATGCAAACTTGACAAGATGTTAAGTGTGCAACAATCCCCCAATGACAAGAGCGGACTTGGATTTATCTCCAACAACAAGAAGAAGTCCAAAAGCTCTAAGAACAAGAAGGTCCAAGTTCAAGTCAAAGATCCGTCCAAGATTACTTGCTTCAAGTGCAAAATTGAAGGCATCATGTTAGATGTTATCCATTAAAGAAGAATCCTCATAGTGAGAAGCAAGAAGAGAAGCGGCCTCAAGCTCAGGGCAATGCCCAACCTCGGGCTGAAGAAATGGCACTTTCCAAGAAGAATCAAGCTAATGCTTCCATTGTGGAGAAATCAAGTGAGAAGGAGAAGAGAAGAACTTGCTACATATGCCATGAGAAGGGCCACATCTCCTCCTTTTGCACTATTGGTACCTCATCCAACCCTATCATCATTGATAATGTTTATTCTCTTCGTACAGATGTGGTTGGTAATGTGTTTGCTAAATGTGTTGGTGCTCAAACTGGTGTCAAGAAAAGAAATATTTGGGTTGCCAAACCTATTGTGACTAACATCTTAGGACCCAACTTGGTTGGGGACCAACAAGCTAAAACTTGATCAATAGGTGATGATGGAGGGCATTGGAGACTTAGCTACATCATGAAGAATTAAGGGATCTTCATCATTATATTATCCCAAGTCAAGTCTTTTGGTTATCTTGTTTTTATCATATATCTAATGTTTCTCCTTGCGGTAACATGTGCTCAACTCACTTACATTGAAAGTTACTCGCCCATTTACATATGTTTGTTTTGTACCTTGCATATGCTTGTATATGTTGTGCTTCCTACTTGACTTATCTTGAGAAATCAAGTCTATGTATGCTAGGTTGCGCTTCATGTATTTATGTTTGAGTTGGAGCCTATTCACATCTTGTTGTATCTTAGATGATTCTTTTGAGTGGTTAATGGTCAATCCCATTTTGGGGGAGTGATATGCCATTAGAAATGTCGCAACCCTAAAAATGTACGTGTGTACGTGAGGAACACCACTTAGGATTGATATTGCAAGTTTTTCTAGTTTCTATGTGGTATGTCATCCTCATGAGAAAGTCAAATTCTATGTTTATTAATTATCCCTAGTTGGTTCTTTGTTGCCTTTGTGAAAATAAATTCTCTATCATATTATGAGGGAGTATTATGCTTTGTGCATATTACAAGCCATGAAAATATGTATATTTGAGGTTGTGTCACATAGTATTGATATTGTAAATTATCTCATTCCTATGTGGCATGGTTTGTTCAAACAAGTCCAACTTTATTTAAATGATTTCTTTGCTAATATATTTGCGGATCTTGTTTGTGAGAGTTTTCCTTGGCATGATTTTCAACAATGAGTGTCTCATATCATTTTTGGAAAATCATATGCTTCAAGTTATGCTATTCATTGCTTTACATGATGGTGTAATTAATTGAAGCTATCAAAAAGCTCTCGTTGCATGATGGTTAATTCGTATCTTTTACCATATGTATTTTTTGGTATGAAGATGATCTGAAATATACTTGGAAACTACCATCGGGAAATATTTCCTAAAACCTCTTGTCCTAGGACAATTGGCAATATATTACGAGGTAAATATTTATTGATCATCTTTATATTGACTTTTGTATTTAATTGTTTTAATTCTTGATATGAAATAGTTTGCCTTTGACTCCCATGTATCTTCATTGGATATAATTTGTTTACTTGAAGTTTCTTAGCATCTTATTAAATATGGGTAGAGTAATGATCTCACTTTTGTGCATTGTGTATTTAAATGCAAAAAATATCTCAAAGTTATCGCGCCGAGAGGGTAAAACTCGTGGTCGATTTGGCAACCTCCCGCCGTATCTACCGGCCGTGCACGCCGTAGCCGCCTCCGCTTCCAGTTTTCCCTGCCCAAAATCAGAAGGAAATCCGCACAGTCCGCCTGGGGTCAGAGCATCTCCACTCGTCCCCCCGACGAGGCCCCCGAGCGACGTTTTTTCCATCCGGACGGCGAAATTCGGCCCAGTCGCGCCCCCGGTTCCTCGTTTTCGTCCGGATTTGGCCTTAATCCATCCGGCGAGCCCACGCCACCCCGGCCCCCGGGGCGCGCTCGGGACTCCGGACGAAAGATTTTGGCGCGAAACGGCGTGTGGACCCGCGTAGTCGGCGACCGGAAAACCAAATCCTGTCGATTTTCCCTCCAATTTGCTTGCATATCCCCATTCCCTCCAATTTGCTTGCATATCCCCATTCTCTCCCGCCGAAATCCCCCAATCTCCTCGTCTTCCAGCTCCAGTTCCCGGCGGCGTCTTCTCGTCCACCACCACTCCTCCTCGTCCACCACAATGCCGCCGAAGGCCCGGCGAGGAAGATGCGGGCGAAGAAGACGAAGCCGCGGGCATGGCGAACGCCGAGTGGGCGGCGGACGAGCGGCGCGAGGTGGAAACAAGCGCCGGGCGGAGAGGGTGAAAAGAGCCGCCGCCAAGAGGTGGCGGGCGGCCAGGACGAACAAGCGAGGCTGATCGGCATGGCCTATAGCGGCGGCATGTTCCCCGGCCAATGGCCGCGCAAGGTACAACAAGTTCCCCGTCTTCCTTCTCGCCTTCGCTGTACTCGCCGTCGCCGACGCCGTGTTCCAAGAGGGCGCCTACGTCCAACCGTCCGAGCCCCACCGTCGCCGCCCGAGCTTGACGTCGGCGGCGGCGGCTGTTCGAGGGCACCTCGCCGGCCTGCGACGAGGGCCGCTCACGTTCGGTGCGATGGCGGCGCCGAACGAAGAGGAGATCCACGAGATGATCACCTCCGCTCCACCGCCGCCGCTGCGAGCGGGGTTCTTCATGACCGCCGCCGCTGCGTGCCCGGGTTCTTCACGCAAGAGGAGCGAGGCGACGGCGTGGCGGCGCGCAACGAGCATCGGTAGGATGTTGCCGACGGAAGCCAAGCCGTCGAAGAAGAAGAAGAGCCAACTCAAGCCGCCGCCAACCTGTCGAAGGGGAAGAAGAAGAGGAAGAAGGACTCGCCGCCTGCCGAACCGCGTATCAAATGGACGCCGAAGGAAGAGGAGTGCCTCGCCGAAGCTTGGATGACGTGTGAGGAACGCAACGTCGATCCCTACTTCAACACGACGAACATGAAGTGTACGGAGACAAGGCAATGGCCACCCACGGGGATGCGCGCAAATGGCACGGCGTACAGGAGGAGATCGACAAACGGCCGATCAGCGGCCACAACTTGGAGCAAAGGGTATGCTCCGCCGGCCCTACACCACCGAGGTACATCGTCGTTAGCTGACCCGTATCGCCGTGCTCTTTTTCCCCAGCTGCGCCGAGCTTTGGACATGTACACGGACGACACCGGCCTGCAGTTCAAGTTCCTCAACGTCTACGCCCGCCTCGAGAAGCGAGAAGTGGAAGGAAGTTCGCACATCCCTCTCGAAAAGCAAGACCGAGAGTACCCCGCGGCGCCGGCCGCGCGGAAAGGAGGGGAGAGCGAAGAAGCAGAAAGTCAAACGGACCGCCCCCGCCGGATGGAGGCGACGACTGGGCCGACTTGAGATCGCACGCCGACGGGATCGACGCGGGTGGCGGGAGATGCTCGCCAACCAAGGCGCCGGATCGCCTGCGAAGACGACGGTGGCGGCGAAGAAGAGGAACACAGACTTGGCGTTCCTCATGGGCGGCGGCGACATGGAACGATGGACGAGGAGACGAGGAATTGGTACCGGGGCCACCGCAACGACATCCTCCGAGCCACTACGTCGTCTCGCCGGCTCCTACCTCGTCTACCTCCATCTACCTCGTCATTGCGGGCGCCGACGTGCTGGCTGCTTCATCGCCGCCGCAGCCGCGCCACGCGTGTGAGGAAGCGTCCGTCGGACACCGCCGTGCCGCCGGGACTGCCACGAGCCTGTCGTGTAATTTCCTCCGATCGCCGATCTGTGGTGATCCTTTTGCTCCTTTTGCCGATCAAGCCGTACTTGTAGCGCGGGACGATTTGTTTGAATTTAAACTCTATCCGCCGAACTCGGGTGGACGGAAATATGGTCTCCGCCAATTTCGTTCGTCAGCGTGTTCGTCCGGATTTGGGCGTGGGGAGCGCCAACGAGTGGGGATGCTCTCAGCACCTGCACTGCACCGCACGGGCACGCACGGCTGCAACCCAGTCCCCACCTCCCCCACCCGCAACCCCGCCGCATCGTCGTCTCATCTCCGCTGGTCGCCTCGCGTCACGCGACCCGACTCAAAGTCCAACGCGCCCGTGTCTTTCTCCTCCCCTCTCTTCTCCGAGCAGCCCCTCCAAGCGGAAGAGGAAGCCAACTCGGATCCGCGCCCCCCTTGAATCCCTGAATCCGGCCGCCGCCGCAGCCACCGCAGGTACTCGCATCCGATCCACGGTCCGGTACCCCCGCTCTTCCATTTCTTTCCCGATTCGTCTTCCGAATCGACTAAAGTTAGGGTTTTTAAATCTTTGCATTTTGGGCGAATCCGCTTGACGGCAATCTCTGCGCTCGCCTTGTTTCCCCGCAGGATCTTCGCGAAACCCTAGGGAAGAAGCAAAAGGGGTTCTTGGCTCCCATGCCCTAGCCCGCCGGTCCGGCCCGCCCGCTTTGCTGCCGGTGGTTCTTGCTCCGGCCTGCGATGTCGTGGGGCCGGATGCGGCCGGCGGGGAAGTCGCCCAGGATGAAGCCCGAGCAGCCGCCGTTGGTCGTCCTAGACGAGGACGACGCGGATGACGGCGCGGATGACTCCGAGGTTTTCATCATCAACGACCCCGTGGAGAGGGCTCGTGCCGCGGCCGCGTGTAATAGCAAGAAGGGGAATAGCTCTAGCAGCAATGTGATCAACCTAGATGATGATGATGAGGAGGACGACGAGGGGGGCGGCGGCGGCGGCGGTGATAGGGCTGGCCCCAGCACGGCGGGCGCTGGCGCGTCTCCGGCGACGGCGACTCCCCCTGGCCGTGCTGCTCCCAGAAACAGATATGGGCTGGATTATGTGTCCGACAGCGACCAGAGTGATCTGTCCGAAGGATCAGATTCGGACTCGGACAGTGACGACAGCTCGGATTGTGAGATCCTGCCCTCTGTGGCGGCTCGTGGGCCGTGGGAGAAGGCTGCTTCTAGAAGAATGATGCATCACCCTCCCCCGCAGCAGCGTAAAGGTGGCAGGGCTAGTACTTCTGCGTCAAGTGCCGAGTCAAGTACACACCACGACGAAAATCCAGATAACCTCTTTGCTTCAGGGTCTCCTCTAGATGACAGATTCTGGGAGCATTATGCGTTCAACCCGACTGGGCCAATTGGTACGAGTGGCTCGCCGTCTTCGGTGCCAAATGCAGCCCACGAATCTCCGGTGGATGTTGATTCCAGCGGAATACAAACTGATGGTCGCAATCCCGCTGGCAATTTGGATCCTCATGTGGCTTGTAATGCCGAAGCAACGCAGTCCCCCAAGGGCCCTGTTCCTGAAAAGGCCCCACAAACAAGTCATTCTCCTCACGCAGAGGAAACCCTGAATCCTCAAGGGTGCACGGGCTTTAGCTTCGTCCCCAAGAACAGGGTTTTCCCTGCATGCTCGGCAGATTGGAAAGATGACTGTCCTATGTTTGTCAGCACTCCTGAAAGGATGGATGATCCTGATAAGTTAGGACGAGTGGCTGTTCTCCCAGATGGTCCGGACTTTCAGGATGGTTTAATTGGTGCTCGTGAAAAACACAAGGAATCTGATGAGTATAAAAGGGCACAAGAGGAGGAGTGGGCATCCAGGCAGCGTCAGTTAGCAATACAGGTATACTAATTTGCCCGCTTTGAATTTGTCTTTAACTAGAACTATACGACAACAGCAATAGAGTTAAGAGAGGATTCCTTATTTGGCAATACTTCAAATATGATTCCTTATTTTGCCCTGGAAAATCTTGCCTTCCCTATTTGTCACCTGGTGTAAGTTTTGATGCCGTATATGACACGACCGTCTGTTCCGTTAGATTGTTTTGTCATTTTTTATCAGGTAGACCAAAGTACCCTTGTGTTAGTCGCTAGCTGTCCAAGAAAAGAAAATTTAAGTTGCTAGAAGCGACACCCCCGCCAGCCTAGTTGGAAGCCCATGCAGCGGGCCTGCTAAGACGAGCAAGCCTGAGCCTGATGGATAATTAACACGCGTAGCCGGCTGGACGTAGCAAGGAAGGAAATTGATTCTTGAGGGATCGATCGGGTAGAAAAATATCTAAGCAAAGAGATAGACCAAGGTGCCAGGTGGAGTAGTTGTCAAATAAGGAAGGAAAATTTTTCCAGTGCCAAATAAGGAATCATATTTGGGAGTAGTGTCAAATAGGGAATTCTCTTTAGAATTAAACCTGAGTGTTGTACAAGTATGTTAGTTTTAAGTAGCTGCACACTTTTCTTTTGTGTCTTTTCCATCCCTGCTTTTGTTCTCTTAATTATATTATCAAAATGCAATATCTCACACTAACAATTAATTCATGATGGTCCTTTTGTTCGAAAAAAAAATCCCAGGCTGAGGAGGCGAAGGAGGCAAAGCGGTTGAGAAAGAGAAAAAAGGCTGAAGCTTTACGATTGCTCGACATGGAGAAGAGACAAAAGCAACGAGTTGAAGAAGTTCGTGAAACACAACGAAAGGTCTTTTTTCTACTTATACTATGCAATGAGTTGATTCTTGCTCTGATATCCTTAGTTTCGATATCATTATCTTGATTATTTTCTTTAAGTGAAATTTCATCATACTTACTATTCCCTTTTCTTTGTTGAAAAGACTGAAGAAGATACACAGCTGAAGGAGCAGTGTCGAGGGGCAGTAAGATTGGAGCTCGAAAATTTGGAAAGGACATGCAGAGATGTGTCTTCGATTTTGCGTGCATTAGGCATCCCTGTTGAAGGGGGCGAGGTATGTTGTATATCTACTGATACACGCAACCTTTCCTAAACTTCCTCTTGGCAGAAGATTATTTGCTGTTACTTTCCTAATATTCTAATTGCTGTATTGGTTCCTTTTATTTCTATATTAGAAAGTACAGATACTAATGTCCCTATGCAATAGCTTAAAGACTACATATTTTGAGCAGTTGTAGGTTCTAAATATCTGAATAAATATGTTCATTTGTCTAACTTAAAGCCTTTCGAGTACTTCCATATCTTTCTGTTACAAAATCGAAATGGCCAGATTAACTATTTAATCCAGTGTACATCCCCCAGCCTCTGTTTGCACACTACCTGTGTTATTTATGTACTGTTAAAAGAGATCTTTGAATGAGCTATACACACAAACTGTTCTTCTCTTTAGCATTTGCTGTTTGCATTTTTTGGAACATGTGAGCTCTAACTATCGCCCGTTTACATATCCAAATCTTTTATTTTACTCTACAGAAACAAAAGTACCATAGCACATTCTGATTACTACCTGAATTTCATAAGCAAATGTTGTGATCCAACCCTATGTGCAGTTTTGAATGTAAGCACTGAAAGTTATGTTGTTGTGCAATGACCATATGTATGTAAATAAGAATTAATCAATAGCCAATTCTTATGTCTGATGTTCATTTCTGATATTATGCTTATTATTCCTTCAGGTTAAAGGTGCTTATAAGCGAGCCCTTTTGAAATTCCATCCGGACAGAGTATCACGAACGGATATTTATCAACAGGTGAAAGCAGAGGAGACGTTCAAGTTTATTTCGCGCTTTAAGGAGAAGCTCAAGCTGTAGTTTTCCTGCTAAGAGGGTTATAGGAGGATTATCTTTTTGATTGATAGGCTGAAATCCCGTCAGCAGGTCAAGCTGTGGTAACTGATGTTGAAGGGAAAACAGTGTAATCCTTAGAATTAGTGCAGAGTATTATATCTGTCATTTTGAGTCCTTTCGTTTATTTGTTGTGTCTAGGATGGTGTTTCTCTCTGATGGTATGGAAAATGTTTATAGGTGTGGCAGAAGGGTCGTTTTTACTGATGTTGCTTCAGTTAACTGGCAGAGTACCAACCTTGTTCCCTTGAGTAAGATGGTTAGTTTTACTACCTGTTTCCTTGCAACTTGTTCTGCAGAAATTATACATGTACTGTAATATAAGTATGGAATGGTTACTTGCTTCTCCCAACAAGAGGGTTACATTTATCTGAAATTCTGAATGATGTGCTCCATTTTGGGGCTTGCCAATTCAATGCATATGGTGTAAGATCACGGAGACAAAGGTCCAGATTAATTTATTTTCAACAATCACAATATACATAATACTCATATTGGATAGTTTAATTCACAGAAACAGACGGTACCCAAGAGGGTCGTAGAAAGTGGAAAATTTGTCACTCACGCTACACATGTATTACAAGTTAAATAACTCTTACGTGAAGTCAGCTCACGCAGGAGGGAAACTGAGCAGAACAGAGTGAAATATACACATTGCAACCTGCTACCTTTCTCCGAATTTTCCCTTTCTGCTTTCCTCTAGGGGTCAGCTTGCTAGCAACCACAAGAAGACAGGCCGGTGCAGCTCGCTACACGTACTGAATAATACGTTTAGATGGAGTGGAAGGCCCCTTCAGCCATTGTTGATGTGACTCACCATCCATGGTGGAAGCACCGTGCGAGCTGAAGGCTGCCCCGTCGCATCCTCTGCTCTGTCGCTGGCCGCTGCTGGGGGATTACTGCACAACCCGACATAACAATAGTGTATTATTTTGTTACTTAAGAGTCGAAAGAATGGAAGTAAAATGGCATGGAGGAAGGACTGTGAATGTGCATCACCTGCAATTTGTTGCTGGGGTAGCTTCCCCCATCATAAAGGAGGAGGAGGAAGAGCTGGTTTGGGGCTGAGTTTGCTCCCACTGCGCTTGCTGCGTGTGGGCCTTCTGCTTCTCTATGAGCTGCAGGAAGGGACCAGGGTTTCTGTCAATTTAACTTGGTTTGATGAAACAGTATAGATCGGTTGAACCATAAAAGCAACTGTAGCTTACTTCCTTCTGGAGAATTTTATTCTCCTCCTGCAGTGACCTCTCCTGCAACATAAAAAATGAGGTTTTGTGTAAAGCACTGAATACTTGCATACATCTCATAAATGGATTTAAGCATGCAAGTTTGCTAAATATTCTCACGACAAGTTGGCCAGTTCTGCTACCGGTTGACAAAAAAAATCACCTTCTTTTGAAGCTCAGATATGGATTCGTGCATAAGCTGGTTCTGCACACATACAGAAATTTTAGTTGTCAGTGCTTGAACGTAAGGAGCATGTCACTGTAAAACGCATCAACATAACGTGGATATCTCAGTCTAGAATTTGAATGAAGTGTACTTTTCTGAACTTTTTCTGCAAGTGTTTTTCTTGTTTTTTTCTATATATTCTGTTGCTGTATTGATGTATCTACCTTTCTGGCTCTAATATGTTTCAGTGAACTTTCCAGCTGCTGCTCTAGTTGCTGCAACTCCTTGAGATTCAATGATTCAAGATCCTCTCCCATTAGATGCCTACAGGTGCAGGGTGTAGAAGTTCAAACACATTTAACTTAACAAAGTATACAACATACTGCCAACCAAAACCAAAATAGCTAGAAATTACTTTTGACATCTCTGTATTGTCTCAACCTTCGCCTTCAGTTTCCTATATTCATGACACCAGTTTCCCTGCAAAAGAAAATGAGGTTTGCATTACTAATTTTGGGTGAAATAAGAAGGTACAAGGACAGGAATGCTAAAGCAAGTTCATTAAGTCAGACCTGAACTTAGACTCTTAAGAGACCTAAGAACAAGGATCAAGCAGGGATCGAAATACAATGGATTGGTCTGTGCTTTGTACTTGAATTTCGTAACTTCAAATTAATTATTTCAGTGCAAGAAGTCTTACATTAGGTGTAAAAATAACATCTCGTAATACTAAAGGGCTTCAAAGGAGGTATAATATTAAACACGACATAGTATATATGTACACACTTTTATTTGTTACAGAAACAACATTCTTCAATATTCTTCGGCATACATACATGCTGAATTTGTCTGTCAGAAATAAGATAAAACTGGTTGGACCTATCGGTTTGAGCTGCAACTTGGTTTATATCAAATACCATCAGAAGTGATTGGAAATTGGCCAAAAACTAGCAGTTAGGTTCTGGAGCTCCTAGTTGAACCTCACTAGATCTCTTCGTTTTGCTGGACTATAGCCTCAGACAAGCTGTAGGAAGAAACCAGAGCTGACAACTAGTGTCGCATGATCCTTAATGGCCGATGGTAGAATAATACAGCCAAGGTCTGGAGAATCAATGATTTATGTTAAGATCAGCGATAAATCTAGGAAAAAGTTCCGATTCTCATAAATGCACACTTTTATTTCACCCTATTATTATGTCTGTCAATTTTTCTTTCTACTCTTTTGGAAACTCAATTAGCTAATTTAGAATTGCCAACCATCCCTTGCATTTCAATCTACTACTGACAATTTAGTAAAGCAAAAAGTTAGATGCCTAAGCATTCACCAAGGACAAACTGAATAGCAGACAGAAACAAAATGAACCAGGAGTCAGTAGTACCTACAATTCAATTACTGTAACTTAATAGCTCATAAAAAGAATTTAAAAATACATAGTGGTCTAGTTAATAAAGTTCAAAATATCACAGTAGAATTTTACTCACAGTTCACAGCCAAATAAAAACACACCAGTTTGTTTTTGTGTTACCTGAATTTCAGATTCGGTTGAAATGAGCACTTTCTCTGCATAGGAGTAGCGCTCATACCGCTCAAGAATTTTGTCCATACTGCATCAGAGCAACAAATGTTAAGTCACTGGATGTACACATCAATATTATTAACTATATCCAGTGCATGGCATGAATATCTCAATAAAAGATATATATGCTACATTTGAACCATCGTTGATTTCTACGATAATCAGTTGTTTCATATTGACATATGCAAATTAGCTTGAAACACTGATAACAAATTCTCATCAAACTGTTTGAATTCATATCTGATGGTGAGAATGAAAATAACCATAGGTTAATTAAACCAAAGGTATAAAGGTCCACGATATAGCTGGGCAAGGGCAACCTGGCCCGGCCGGCCAGAAAATCCAGGACCAAGCCTAGTCCAGCGATCGGGCCAGGGCCAGGCCTGGGCCTGCGTTTTCTGCATATTTGTGAAGAGGCCCGGAGGAATTTTCCTCTGCCTAGCCAGGACTGGGCCTGGTTTTTCGTCCCAGTGGTCGGGGCAGGCCTGGCCTGGGCCTAGATTTTCTGCGGCGAGCTTTTTTCCGCTCAGCCCGATAAATGCTCAGGTATAGCCCATGATAATCAACATCCACATCAAAGCCTTTGTTCCAAGCTAGTTGGGGCAGGCTAGATATGAAACAAAGAGAGCAAGAGAAAATAGTAAACAATGTACTAAGATGTAGGCACATGGATTGATGATTTCCATGCAGTCCTAGTAAGAGCAAAATCTTAAGGTACATTCCAATCCTTCAAGTCCCTTTTTACCGCATCCCCCATGTCAACTTTGGTCACCTGTGCCCCTGATGATATTTTTCCTACCCTTTAGGATTCTACTAGTGCTTCTAGAGGCCTCCGATATGCCCAAACCACCTTAGTCAGTGTTGAACTGGCTTTTCTTCAATCAATTCTACTCTTTACCATATTACGTATTACCTCGTTCCTAACTCGGTAGTTTTTTGTGTGGCCGCAGCCTCCAAACCAGTGCTAAAGCTTAGTTGGGGCCAAAGTGGGCCTAGCCCACCAACTCATACGACATTTTCATGATATTACTATGTATATAGCTTGGACCTCGCCCTCCCATCCTAAATGAGGATGGGATAATATACAAAGAATGCTAAAGAATAATGAACAACATGACAACACCCTTAGAAGATGAAAATGACTATGAAAAGAGAGTAAAAAAGACCCACATCTTGGGTGAGACCATGCTCCGATGAGTAAGCCTAGGTTTCAATGGTCATGCTGAGTAGTTATAGAGACAATATATTGCTGGTAGTAGATTCAGATGAGAAGTTCTAATGCCGAAGAGATTAAATGTTCCATGTAAAACTGCATCTGAAGCATTGGATGGCTGAACATCAAAAAAAAAAGCGTGACATGGGTCACACTCCAAAGTGCGGATACTAACTACTACAATCAGCCAAAATGTACTACAGAACCCAGCACCTGAGTTCAAATCCTCACCGACGCGAATTTAGGTTCCTATTTATACTTGAGGCCGAGAATGGACCTGCTACTCATGCAATTTATCTTGAGTACTATGCTTTAATATTCACCAAGATTAAAAATCCTAGTACTCATGCTTAATGGCTATGTGCATTCCTAGTTGGTGCAGAGGTTGGGAACTGAAATTCTCCCCATTTTTATAGATATGTTTCTATCACTGACTTCCATCAAGCTCCTCTCCTCCCGGGCCGCTCACGCGAGGGCAGTTCCGAAGGACCCCACACCTCCCAAGCACACAAGATCCGATCCTACCCCACCGGCCGCTTCCGTCGCCGGCGGTGGCGGCCACGCCTGGCTGTCGAAGGGCGGCAGGCGGGGATGGCGTGGCCCGTCGGGCTCCCTTCACATGGGGGGTTCAACTTCGGGCGGCGCAGGTGGAGACCAGACGGCGGCGGGGCGGCGGCGCTTGCTGTTTGGGTGGCTCTGCTCTCTACGACCATTACGGGGCACGCTTTCTCGTTCCATGGTGAAGTCAGCCGACATGGAATGCCATGGAAGTCGAGATCTAAAGAATAACTATGGTGGTTCCAGTCTTTGTGGAGACGAGGAATTGGCTTGGTGATTTCTGACATATGGAGCATCGGCATTGCAAGTGGGGGCGTCAACACAAAAGTTCAAAGTCTTACCTCTGGCTTTGATTGGTTGTGCCTGGCAATGACCTTGTTGAAAGCATTATTTTGTAAGGACTTTCTCTAGGGTGAAAACCTAAGATCTTTAATTGGGCGGCGCATGTGCACTATTTCCTTCTTGGAGGTGTCGCTTTGGAGGAGCTGGACTTCTAGTGTTGTCTTGGTGGTGTTAGTACTGCTGCTTCAAGGAATAGATTACCGTAGCGGACTTTTCTTTTATTGTAATTCTTCTTTTTTTGGCCTGTGTGCATCCATAATGCCACTAGGGCATCACGTTGTTGCAGAGGCTAGGTGTAGTTGCTATCTTTGTGATATTAATATATTCCCTTTATCGAAAAAAGAATGTACTATAGAAAGGGGCATACATGATCCAACTTAGGGAAAAAACTCCGTACCAATCATGTCCGCATATCACATCACTCTTAAATTTAGGTGGCCTCGTGTCTTCAACCTCGATTTCTGACTTCAATCTTAAATTTAGGCATGTTTCCCAATCTTGCTGGACAAGATTACCCCTTTCATCTTACATCCATTGAGCCATATGTCACACACTCCAGATTGCTAGGGTCATGATTGGTTCCCTGCATGAGGGGCAACCAGGAATAAGAGAAGTTAAGTTTGTCCCTCTAAATTCTTGATTTAGGGTTTAGGATGGCGCCACATCCCTAGGAATGCCTTGATTCACCCGATTCTAGGGAGCAAGGCTTGCTCAAGGAGAAACATGGGGATAGGTGGGAGCCGACCCTTCTCATTGGCACCGGCTGGTCTCTTCTACTTCTTTGTCTCCAGCAGCTGCGCACCTCCATCACCACTAAGTACCAGTTCACCTCTCCTCCGTTTCCAACCATGTCATGCCTCCACTCTTGCGGCAGTAGTAAAATCCCCATACCCCACCTTAAAGTTAGTTAGGTTGATTTCACTGGCAAGATAGTGTACATGCACCATACTCTGGTGACCTACAGTGACCTACAATAGGACGACATATGTGTCCTGCTATATAGGCCTCAACCCTCCATAGCTGCAATGCAGGAGTGGCTACTCTTGGTCTATAAGAGGGTGAATGATGGCCCTTTCCCCTAATAAGATATGCATAGCAAGATGTGATAGGGTGGAAATCTTATCAGCATCTACAATTGTAGAGATGCAAATGCCATACAAATGCTTTAAATATGAAGAGCCTCCCTTTCCAGCTTTGCAAAACATTTCGGGATATGTTTACTACATGATAGCATCCACACAACTTTGGGCGAGGAAGTGGCAATAGTCCTTCAAGTTGTTAGTCATAAACTAGAGGTTTACACTGGTTCACAACAATTTAGGAGATCCATTATTAGAGTCCATCGGTATTTCAAGAAAGTCTTGTATGCAGGTGGCGAGCTTAGAGGTGAGGTGATCAAGCCACCACCTGGTGACACACCAAAGAAGATAAGAGGGAGACGAAGATGGTATCCATACTTCAAGATATGGAAGACGCTAAGCACTCTTATAACCGTTTCATCAACATAACAGTTTTTTCATGTTGGCATAGCACTGTATTAGTGCAACTAATGGTACACCCCAGTGTGCCAATTGTCAAGCTTCATGCACTAGCCAACACAACCAAAATTCCAAACTAATGGAAATGTCAAGTACAATCCACTTATACACTCCAACACCCCATTTGTATTTGATGGGAAGAAGTCAACACGTGTAGAGACTCAAAGGTTGGCTCAAGAGGTTTTGTACATGGACTGCGGACTCAGAGTTATGACTCGAGAGGCATATATGTGAATGCCAAAGGGAAACATCAATTTTAGGATCAATTGCGCATGCTAGGACTCGAGCTCAAGACCTTAGGCTTCGATACCATGTCAAGCTTCATTCACTAGCCAACGCAACAAAAAATCCGAAACGATGGATAGGACTAGTACACAATCCATGTGTACACTTCATTACCCCCTCATGTGTCACGAGGAAGACAATTCAACATAGGCTCAAGCCTTGTAGGTGGACCGGTGACTCAGAGGTATGACTCAAAAGGCCTTGTACATGGACTGATGGAAATGGTTACTGCAATCCACCTATGCACTCCCCTCCTCAGGTGTGAGGGGGAAGGCAAGTGAACATGTGTAAACACAGAGGTAGGCTCAAGAAGCCTTGTAAGTGGACACGTGATTCAGAGATATGACTAACATGCCTATATGTGAACACCAATGCGGCGACAACAATTCTAGGATAAGTTGCGAAAGCTAGGAGTCGAACTCAAGATCTTAGGCGATCATAGCATGTCAATCTTCATGCACTAACCAACGCATCCAAAAGTCCGAACAGATGGAAAGGGCTAGTACAATCCACTAATCCGCTAATACACTTCAACACCAATATCAGTGCTTGTAGTATTTAGGGGAACATCGAATGTGCAACTCTCTCCGTTTACTAATGTAAGACCTTTAACATTTTGTAGATTCACTCATTTTAGTCCGTACCTAGTCTACTTTTAGTGTGTAAGTCCACTAATTTTGATTCGAATCTATTCCACTTTGAAATGTCTAAACAGTCTTACAATAGTGAACAGGGGATGGAGTGCCTATTATTGATTTTTTTTCTCAAGTTCTCGTGTCTTAGGTGGTTGGGAAGGATTAGAGTCGTGATGCAAACATTCTAAATGAAAGTTTCTCTAGACCATATGTATTAAGTGCTCTGAGATAATATTGTAGACCTTCATACCTTGCACTGAGTCACGGGTTTAGGATTTGTTCTTGTTTACTTCATAATTAATGTTCCACTTGGAAGATCGTGGATATGCATGTCGACTTGGCTGTTCGGAAGCACTAGGTACCATCAGAACTATCCTCATAAAGCTACAACAATCTTTAGACGTCGGCACTCAAGCCTTAGATTGAAAGTTGAGAAGGCATTTGCGGCTTTGAAGAACAGATGGAAGAGCCTAGATCAAAAGTCATTCCACCCTTTGACCACCAAGTTAAGCTTGTCTGCATGTTGCATTCTGCAAAACTAGATACTTGGATTTGATATTGATGAGTGGGGTGCCCCAAGAGGAGGATGTGGCGGTTGAATCCACTAAACAAGGCCATGATGTGGCACCAACTGATAAATGTTGCTTGGACAAGAAAAAGGACAGAGTGTGCCGAGGCCATGTTGGCAAACCGAGGAGCCACAAGGATCTTACGATGGCAGTTAACGTTGTTCGTGTCATTGTGATTTTCCAATTGATGGACCAAGTATTTCCACTTGTTAAGTAGTTGGACTATAACTGTTTAATTCAATACTTCCATTGCATGGTAGGGTTGTAATTTGACTTTAGTCTCATGTTTCTTTCCTTTTAATTTGGTGGCAGTATGCAAAGGTCAACACTCTTGAGAAGAGGTACAAAGATAGGGTGAAGCCAAATTTCTCATGTGCAAGCAACCAAAAACGGGTGTCACAATTGCTCCCTCATGCAATTTAAGCAACCAAACACGAGCAAGTGCCTCTAGGCCTGTCCCGACAAGAGAAAACAAATGCATGCAACCAACAAGACATGAGCTTTTGTGGTAACTGGTATAGTATTATGAGAAGACAAAGTTGATTTAGGAAAAACCAGTTCATGGGTTAATTGGATAATCATGTTACTTGTACTTGTGAGAAGATAAACAAAATTTTCCTTTTGAAAATACTGTATGCATGATTGATTCATAGAACAAGGGACACTTGACATGTAAAAAAAGTTTTTATCATAAAGGATTGAATGGTTATCACAGAAAATAGATAAGAAACAAACCTTTTATGTAACACAATAAAATGTGGTGAACAAATAATGTTAAAGGTACAAGTGAACAATAAAGATACTTCAACGGGAGTGTGCAGTTGAAAGTTCTTTAGAAGAAACATATACATGATCCATTGGAAGGAGTAAGACAAAAGATAGAAAAAAAATCAAAATATATCAAGATAATAAAATAAATAGTGTTGGCACATTTATAGTCCATATATATATATCATGTATACATGTATTTGTGGTTTGTGACGGCTAGTTAGTCAGCAAGTATTTAACCTCCTTAGACAAGAATGCTCCTCATCGGCGACAAATTGACCATTTCATTTTCCCAACTGATGTTGCCGTATAGAATGCACGTCTAGGCTCCGTAGGTGCTATCCAGTGGCGGAACACTTAGCGCCTAGCGCCATTTTGAACCTTGCACATATGTAACTACATTCATGTGATATAAGTCTTGTTAAAAATAAGGGATCCAAGCTCAGTAAGTTCAGATAGTGGATGTACTACCCCACCAACTCGACTCCTATTTCTATCTACACTTTTAAAATAGAATGTAGCTATTATTCACTACGGGAAAATAAGTCTTTATCGTGCAAATAGCAAAGGGTCCTATATGCACGGCAAAGGCAAAGGCTTTGCCGTGCGACGCCGCACAGCAAAGGTCGCACAACAATGCCATTGACGGCAAAGGCTTCTTTGCCGTGTGCCAAACATGTTTTATCTAAAAACAGGCCCCAAACTGGCCAGTTCGGGATTCAAACCTAGGACGCAGAGTAGGAAAAGTGTGCAACCTTGCCACTGGGCTAAGTGTTCGTTTGTTGATAACTATACCACGCAACGCCTTTTAAGTTGAGAAGAAATCCAGTTTTTTTGTCGTGCGCTTACACTAGGCAAAGACTTCTTTGCCGTGCTTTTGTTAAAAATACTAGGCAAAGGCTTACTTTGCCGTGCGTTTGTTAAAAACACTAGGCAAAGGCGTGCACGGCGTTGTCTTTTCTGCTTTGCCGTGCATCAAATCTTTGACGTGGGCTGTGTTGGTCCATTGCCGTGCAGCTTTCTTTGAAGTGCGCTCTTTTCCGTCGTTGCCGTGAATCGTATCTTTGCCGTGCGCTCGTGTCTGTCTTTGACGTGACCAAGATCTTTGCCGTGCGTTTTCCTCCGTGCACACGGCAAAGATTTCTTTGCCGTGCGGGGACACACGACAAAGGTAGGCTGCACTGCAGCGCCTATTTTTCCCGTAGTGATTACTCTTTATAATGTGACACTAAGTATGTACTACTATATTTCTTATTTAACATAAGGCACAAGTCTTCCTATTATTCTGTATTCGTTAGTTTGTGAACATCACACATTTTTTGAATTATCTTATGTATTTTGTGTAAAGATAATGCACCCTTATCAACATAATGTTTTTACCCGAATTTTGTACAACCAGGCATGGTAGCACCTCACATGTGAAATACAATTTTTGCCATTGGTTGGTGCGGAAATGACCCATTTGTGTTTTTACAATAAAATGTGAGGTACGTTCTTCCTCGCAATAAAGGAGACTAGCCTGTTTAAAATCTTGATCTTGAAAGTGATGGTACAAGTTGAGCACCAACTTCCTAATATCTAAACTTGGGATCCTAGTATTTGCAAATCTAGGACAATCCTCACCTTGAACATGTATGAGTCACCTTGTATATGGCTACCTGCCATGCGCAACCAACGGTACAACCGCTCCTGAGGTTGAAAGCGGATCGGGGAAGTGAGGGCGGAGGAGGAAGATGAATTTTGATATGTGGATCAGGGAATACATTTACAATAATGAGAAAAAAACTGTGTTCTGGATCAGAATCACACTTTTGACGATGTGCCAAACAGGAACAAGGTCAGGATTAGCAAGGTCTACAATCCGATTTCGGTGACCAAGTTGGATTTCAACTCAAATTACAACTATGTTGTTAGGGTTTACAAACTTTCTCATAAAATCATATAGCCATGTATATTTCAGGCATGATTTATACCGATGTGATTTTGTTTCATATTAATTAACATCATTCTGGAGTTGACAAATCACAGTTCCATATCGTTTTGCAAACATATACTGTATCCAAAGACAATGTGAAGTGCAACCAGATAGATTGTATGACATGGAATCATGGATCCATTTTGAATGACTAAAAAGGTGTTAATACATTGTGAATGACGCCTGACACCAACTGACCAACGTTCATAAGCAAAAAGTGGTAAGATCTAGGATGTCCTACAGCAAAGCAGGAATGATGCATGCGATATTGAGATGCATGCCTACGTCTAAGAACTTCTACGGTAGGAAACTCAAACAAATAAATAAACAAGTCCTAAAATAATCAAGCATGTACACACGGAACGATGTACAGTGGGGAAAGGTCGCCAAGTTGATTTTGTCGGTACTGAACCTACCGTGTTACAGTTTGGTCAACTGCGTGAAAACAATTGCATTTATCTACTCCAGGAATATAAATTTTTTTTGAGAATACAGTACAACGTAGACGCTCACAAACACGCACGTACAAACACCCCTATGAACGCACGCACGCACACCCTACCCCTATGAGCACCTCCGAGGGACTAAGCCGACATATCTTGAGGTTGACGAAGTCACCACTGGCGCCTCGCTGTTGACGGGCACGTCACCTACCACTGAAAGCATAGCGCCGGTTAAATCCTGGAATAAATCCAGGTAATGCAAACACCCATGTCAAGTCTAGGACTTGAACCTGGGTGGACTGGTTCCTACTCCAGGAATATAAATGAACGTACTAAAACTGCATTTGGCTTAATCTGCCCGTGTTCACTTGTCACGTGAATTATTACTATTTTAAAGAGTAATACTTTGGTTGAATCTGGGGAGGCTAGTGCGTGGCTAAAATCGGTAACTTATATAAACGTCCTTGCTTTAAGACAAAATATAGTGGAACACGTTTGGTTTGTACGCAGTACAGGCAAGGTTTAAAATAACAAGCTATTTCTCCGCTAATAGCGCGCTATAGCATATCTAGAGGGTCCACGCTTAGTAATTTTGCTCGCTGTGGCGCTATTTGGAAACAACATGATATATCGCCCTAAAACTTCATAGCGTTAGCGCGCTATTTTTTTCAGGCAAGTTGCTTTCACTTTTTCGTGGTGATGAACTACAAACTGTTGGTTCCACTTCTAAATCACAAGATAATATCGCTAATGCTAATAATTTTTAATAAATAATTTATACTATGTTGTTGCCTTGTGAAATGTTGATGTTAGCCTTCTAAAATACTTGAGATCTATTTTTATATGTGGTTATGTATGTATGATTCAGTCACTTTTGGACTATATATATCTATTCGTTCTAGTAAAATTATTTATTTTTAGGCTATATTTAGTATTATTTTGAAAATGCTATTTAAAATATACCACGCTATTACCACGATATAGCGTCCATATCATTTGAAGGAGGCTAAACCTTGAGTACAGGCCATATTTGGCCTTGAGCTATCCACTTGAAAAGAAACTTCTCTTAGATTGTATGACTTGTCTAAGTCAAAATTTGTATAGTTTAGTCATGTCAATAGAAAAATATCAACATTCAAATACCAAATAAATACGGTAACTAAATATTTTTTTCATGATTTGATCTAATCATATTGATTTAGTATATGTGGATATAATATTTCAAACCTTTTTTTAATTTTTATTGAATTTTTTTTTGATTTTTTAATTCAAAATTCTAGAGTCAAGATATAGAGAATTATGACCTCAACATTTTTTTAGATAATCACATTTTATTCGAAATCCAAATTCAAATTCAAATTTTCAAATTTTATTTTTGGCCTTAACAAATTAAAATTATGAAATAAAGATTCAAAAAATAATGTATTTTTATTTAATATTTAAATTCTTAGAATATGATATTCAGGAATAGTAATACTAAAGCTTTACATGAGGTCGCTACACTGTTTGGCTTAGGCGAAGGATCCTAAAACTCATGAACAAACAATAAGCATGTTAGTAATGTGAAACACCAAAACTGTAACATCAATAATTCTCATTAGTTATTAACTATGATAAATCTATTTATGACATATGCTATATCTTATGATTTCACTTACAATACATCATGTATGAAGAAGTTTTTATCATTTTGGGGAAACATAATGCAAAAAAAGAACTAGTTTTCGGTTCCAGCGATTCTATCAGTAGATCGACATAGACTTTGTTGGAGTTTAATTTTATTTTTTCAAAATATTAATTTAATTTCTTGAATGGAAAATGATAACCTACAATCCTACATGTGCATGGTGGATAAACATAAGATCTTAGTGATCCAAGCTGATCGTCTGGGCTTGTCTGTGGGGGTAAAGATGTCGCAGGAGCAAAAATGGAACCTGACTACCTCATAGTTGATATTTTTAGACAAAACCTTGGATGTACTAAAAGTACCCCTTTCAACTTTTGAAACTTTCCTTAGCTTCATCCAAATTTTGATGTATCTATTGTTGGGAGATACAAAAGGTGTAGAGAATAACTGGTTCTCTTGACCTGGGAAAGCACTGGAGCGACACAACGTGTAACACAAATCCAAAACATAATCCCTAATAGTCTTTTGTTCTAAATTCTAAGACCTTTTGGTTGGCTGGGCCTAGTATTTAGCACAGAAGGTTAAGTCAGTTACACTGTCAGCTTTGGACCTTTGGAAGATGTGGTTAACAATTGGGTCCCAGTTATCCAAAACCAGGATCAGCTAACGTACCAGTGAAGTGTGCAATATTATCTGCTTTTAGTGTATGCATGGGCTGTCTTCTTGATCAGTTCTGGTTTTGTGCTTGAGCCGTCGGCTGTGACCAGGCTATATATTATGATGGTTTATATGCATATTTGTATTAGAAATCCAGAAAGCTGTAAAATCTGAGGTCCCGTGACTACAAGAGCTGGCTGACAAACTAGACCATGGAATATCATCACAACGCATCCGCGGTTTCATAGGATCTGGACAAGCATGTAACAATTAGGATGCCAACATGCCACGGGAGCAAACATTGATCCAACAAATGCATGGCTACCGATTAGAATGTTCTCAGATGCTGAACTCAGCACTGCTCCTAAGATTATAATATGACTACATCCATTTTGTAGCTTAATTTAAGTGACTTTTATGCTTATGGACCTCAGCGACCCAGAAGTAATTTGCATCACATGCCCGGCTTGATACATGCATGCAAGCATTAATCTAACCAATAACTGTTCTACTGCCTGCATGCATAGTCATTTCCGTAGAGCAACCGAATAGAAGGTAAGCCAATCAACTTTGCTTACTCTTTCTTCAGCGCCACTTATTCAGTCATACTACTCCAGTGAAGAACTTAGTATATACTTCAAGTTCAGTAATCAACATAACAATCTCGCTTTCTCGACAAGATTACAGACAGCATTGGCTATATTTATCAAAAGAGGAGTTACCCTTCCGAAGCTAAGAAGGGGTAATGTCAGCAGGGAGAAAGGCTGGATCGGTCTAGGTGATTTCATCAGCTCCTATTTATTTTGTAAGCAGGTAAGGTAATCAGTAGGTAATTTCTGTCTCACAAACAAACTGGGGAAGCAGATAGAAGGGAACGGGGTGCAGAAAACATATGAACAATTAATTTGACCTGGCGGACGAGTTTCATCAGCTCCTGGCAAACGATGCATTACGGAGCTTCGGCAGCTCCAGACAACTAGTCCGATGAGATGAAGCAACAAATTGGGCGCCAGCTTTGAGAGAATGGAGTTGATGAGGTTCTAAGCAGCAAATTAAGCTCACAGTAATTGATCAGACAGGCAACGACGTGCCATCAAATAAGATGCCAACTGAGATGACGAGGGTAAGCTTGGTACACAAATACTATCAGGCTACTGCTACTGGAGTGAGAGGTAAATTCGCGAAATAAATATCCGCAGCTAGAAAAAGAAGGACGTGTAAAGTAGCAAGATATTTACTATGGCACCCCTTCCACTTGGGTTGCCAGCTGGCGGGTCTGGAACGGAAAAATTCCCCAAAATGAAGAGATGATTTGTCGTGGCTGGACGCCGGTGGTCAGCAAAGCAGTGAGTTGCGCTGCCGCCGAGCAGCAGGCTGGGCTCGGGCCGCCAGAGAAGGGCTCGGGGGTAGAAGTTCTGACCATACTACTTTGAGATTCGCTTTGCCAGATGTCAAATATAGGACTGGGTCCAGCCATCGGGAGGTGCGACCCAGGCCGTATAGGATTTCTTTCCGCGGATGAACAAGGTCCCCGGCGATAGCGGAGCATAAAATAGCGCAGCAGCCCATCTCTCGTCGTACGGTCCAAGGCAGGAATCGCAGCCGCGGGGGGCAGCTTACTCCACCATCGATTCTAGTCAACCGAAACGAGCAGCCGAGGCAGAATTCGAAACAGGAAAGAACACGGAGCGGCAAACTCAATGAATCGAACAACGCAGAAATGGAGGTCCGAGCAGCGGTCGGCGGACTAAGAGCGGCATGAAATCGAAGGTGGAACGGAGAGAAATTAATAAGCAGGCGCTGTAGATGTAGGGTACTAACCATGAGTCAGTTGCGAACTCGTAGAGCTTTCCCTTGGTGGAGAAGATGATGAGCCCGACCTCGGCGTCGCAGAGCACGGAGATCTCGTGCGCCTTCTTGAGCAGCCCCGAGCGGCGCTTGGAGAAGGTGACCTGGCGGTTGATCTTGTTCTCGATCCGCTTGAGCTGCACCTTGCCGCGCCCCATCTCGCCTCCCTCCCTCGAACGAAGAGCAGACCAAACCCTAATCCACAACCCGCCCGGACGGCGACGGCGACGGCTAGTCCCGAGGGTGCAGGTGGAGCCGTGGGGCCGGTGTCATGGCGTTCGTCCAGTGGGGAAGAAGAGGAGAGGAGGGGCGAACAGCAACAAGGGTTCCGTTCCGGCAAGGGGGGAGGAGGTTTTTAAGGGATCTGGGGCAGATCGCGGTATGTCGATACCGGGCTGGTCTGGAGCATATCCGTTGTCGACCTGCCATTGGCCCAAGCCCACCCAGTGGGGCCCCGGGGTCGAACCGCCACAGGATGGCCTGCTGCGGGCCCGGATCCCGTTGACGTGTCCGCCAATCGTACGCCCGAATCTCCAAATTCTGCTGTCCGAATTCCTCGCACCTCTGTATCCATTGCTCGTGCTCGTGCCACATCAACGGAGCAGCGCTTTTTTGTTTTCTCCACAGAAAGAAAGGGCTTTTCTTTTCTTTTTTCAGAGGCAATTTATTCCCCTCTTGTGCTTTTTTTGTGTGTGTGTGTGTGACGGCGGCGTGGGATGAATGGGGAAATGCTAGGTCAAGTCTGGTGCGGGTGGAGTCTGGTCCGTCCAGGAAAGATGGAAATGGAAGGCGAGATGAATAGATGATGGTGCGGAGTGGTGCGGGCTGCGACAGTAGGAGGCTTGCTTAATTTGGGCCGTCTCGCTTCTCCCGTTTGGGACTGCCTCCTGTCCTGCCTGCGACTACGTCGTCTCGTGCGCATGATTGATTTCTGGACTTTCAAGTGTTGCTCTGCTACTGCTGACAGTAGTGGGGTGGTAGCTACTGGCCGGCGTTGCCGCGTCTGGTCTTTGCCCTCAAATGTCGCGTCCCTACTACACGGCCCACGCCCACGAGCGGCTTGCATTTCCGGCAATGCGCTGCGTCGGTTGAGAACGTGACTATTTTTCTACTTTTGGTTCATCTGTGTAGTATTTGGAGAAAGAAGATACTTGCAGTTGGAGTAGTACTGTCATTTTCCGAGATTTAATGAAAACTTCACCATTTCCCGAGTGAATTGTCCGATCGTGTGGTTGTCCACAGTCCCTGGTTGTCCATAGAGCTGCTCGTTCCCTCCATTCACGAATTAATGCGTAACTTTTTTTGTTTTGATAAATTGCCTGTTTAGCGAAATTTAATGGCTCATCTAACTGAAGTCTGACCGCTGAGTTTGGTGCCAACGAGGATGAAGCTGAAGTTGTGCAGGTCGGCGCAGAAGCAGGGTCAACGCCAAACCACATGGCGTCGAACCTACGAAGACATAATGACGAAAATCCTTGGTCATTACTTGTTGGTATCGAACCTAGGAGGCGGATTCATAAATAATTTCGCAAGGGAGCCATTATTTTTACTAAAGAATCAGAGTTGTCAAAAATTTCAATAAATATACCACCATTATTTTAAGTCAGACTTTTAAAATTTGACTAACTTTATAGAGTGGAGTAGAAACATATATAACATCAAATCGGTCGGAAAGTCCTTTTGGTTCCCGAAATGCAGTGCTTCCTGCATATTAAAAACTTTGAAAATTATATTAACATGTTTGAGAAAATGTTATTTTTTTTCTCTAAGTATCCAATGATGTATCCCACAAACGTGCAAAAATCTACTCGGAATGTTTCGCATTCTAAGCTACACACAAAAATGACAAAACCTAAATAAAATGGAGATTGGAAATCACTAAACTCATATCCTCATTTTTGTTATTTTTGCGCCGCTTAAAATATAGAACATTTTAATTGATATTTTGCAGGTTTGATGGATACATCATTTATATAGAACCGTATGAATATAGCTGTAATAACTCATACAAATTCTTTCTGAAGGAAAAAAATAACTCATACTCGGATGTGAATTTTTGGCTCCTACATGCACCAGAACCTGCTAAAGCAATAAAATTTAAAATACTAAAATTATTTTTTAAAAATTCTATAAATCATGTGTGTAGAGAATATATGCAGGTACCTACATGTTAAGTTTCAACATAAAACATAAAAGTATGCAACCTACACAAAAATATCAAATTGTGATGTTCATAATATAAGGATTAAGCGTATACTATTTATAGTATAACAAAGCTTCTTTTTTATTTGTTTTTGTGTAGGTCACATGCGGTCATATTTTAAAAAAATAAATTGCACAAGTAAGTATTAGTAATTTCAAAATTCTAAAACATTTAAAGGCATTTTCGAATATTTTAAAATCAGATGCGCTTGTACCAGGTTCTCTGCCATATTTTTTACTCATATTCCTATGAGCTTCTCGGTATAGGATGGTGCAACTATAAATGCGCATGTGCACATTTGCAACATCAAAATTGCACGCTCAAAAAAAAAAGCACGCTCAGGCTCAGGCTTCTACTAGGCCTAATAGGGCGTGCCATGAAGTTGAGTGTTGTGAAACTTTTGAGGAGATAGTTGTTTACTACTGGTCATACTTATTCATACCACCTGTATTTCATACTTTGTTGAATTTGCTCCCACTACAATTAATAAGAATGACTATGCTTATGTTGGGAGTAGTAATTATTTTATGCATGAGACTCATGATAAGAATGCTTTATGTGATATTTATATTGTTGAGTTTGCTCATGATGCTACTGAAAGTTATTATGAGAGAGGAAAATATGGTTGTAAAAATTTTCATGTTACTAAAACACCTCTCTATGTGCTGAAATTTTTGAAGCTACACTTTTTTATCTTCCTATGCTTGTTACTTTGCTCTTCATGAACTTGTTTATTTACAAGATTCCTATGCATAGGAAGCATGTTAGACTTAAATGTGTTTGAATTTGCCTCTTGATGCTCTCTTTTGCTTCAACTCTTATTTCTTACGAGTGCATCATTAAAACTGCTGAGCCCATCTTAATGGCTATAAAGAAAGAACTTCTTGGGAGATAACCCATGTGTTTTTTTTACTACAATACTTTGTTTTATATTTGTGTCTTGGAAGTTGTTTACTACTGTAGCAACCTCTCCTTATCTTGGAAGTTGTTTACTACTGTAGCAACCTCTCCTTATCTTAGTTTTGTTGCATATCTTAGTTTTGTTGCATTGTTGTGCCAAGTAAAGTGTACTTTCCATTATGTCTAACTAGTGTAAACAAGAAACCAAAAGGTGCAATTGCAGGATTTAAAGGAAATAGCTTCGAGTACTTACAACGGCGCCGGAAAATAGCTTAGTAGCCGAGATCCGGTGAGTACCTTTTACCTTTCCTCCCCTAGCGGGAGAAAAGTGCTTGATGTCTACGGGTGCTTCTATTCTTGTATACAGTGTTGGGCCTCCAAGAGCAGAGGTTTGTAGAACAGTAGCAAGTTTCCCTTAAGTGGATTACCCAAGGTTTATCGAACTCGGGGAGGAAGAGGTCAAAGATATCCCTCTCATGCAACCCTGCAACCACAAAGCAAGAAGTCTCTTGTGTCCCCAACACACCTAATAGGTGCACTAGTTCGGCGAAGAGATAGTGAAATACAAGTGGTATGAATGAATATGATCAGTAGTATGGAGCCAGAAAATAGCTTGCTGGCGTGCAGTTGATGGTAGTAATATTGCCGGAAGTAAACATGCAGTAATGCATGCAGTAACGATAAAAAGAAGTAAACAAGCGCGATAGCGATATTTAGGAACAAGGCCTAGGGATTAGACTTTCACTAGTGGACACTCTCAACTTTGATCACATAACAGAATAGATAAATGCATACTCTACACTCTCTTGTTGGATGATGAACACATTGCGTAGGATTACACGAACCCTCAATGGAGTTAACAAGCTCCACAATTCAATGTTCATATTTAAATAACCTTAGAGTGCATGAAAGATCGACACGACTAAACCAAGTACTAACATAGCATGCACACTATCACCTTCACACCATGTAGGAGGAATAGATCACATCAATACCATCATAGCAATAGTTAACTTCATAATCTACAAGAGATCATAATCATAGCCTACGCCAAGTACTAACACGGATGCACACACTGTCACCATTACACCGTGCGGGAGGAATAAAACTACTTTAATAACATCACTAGAGTAGCACATGGATAAATTGTGATACAAAACACATTGCAATCATAAAGAGATATAAATAAGCACTTCACTACGCCATTCATAAGTGAATAAAGTATTATAGCCTAAGAGCCCACCGGTGCACGCACTGTCACCTTTGCACACGTGGGACAAGGAGTCTCCGGAGATCACATAAGTAAAACCCACTTGACTAGCATAATGACATCTTGATTACAAGCATCATCATATGAATCTCAATCATGTAAGGCAGCTCATGAGATTATTGTATTGAAGTACATAGGAGAGAGATGAACCACATAGCTACCGGTACAACCCGAGCCTCAATGGAGAACTACTCCCTCCTCATGGGGCAGCAGCGGTGATGAAGATGGCGGTGGAGATGGCAGCGGTGTCGATGGAGAAGCCTTCGGGGGTCCCCGTCCCGGCGGCGTGCCGGAACAGAGACTCTGTCCCAGATCTTGGCTTCGCGATGGCGGCGGCTCTGGAACTTTTCTCGTACCGTGGCTTATTCGTCTCGAGGTTTAGGTCAGGGACCTTTATATAGGCGAAGAGGCGGCGTCAGAAGGTCGAAGGGGCGACGACACCATAGGGCCGTGATGACCCACACGTATAGGGGATCGCAACAGTCTTCGAGGGAAGTATTACCCAATTTATTGATTCGACACAAGGGGAGACAAAGAATACTTTAACAACGGAGTTGTCAATTCAGCTGCACTGAAACAGACTTGCTCGCAAGAGTTTATCGAGTAAGTTTTATGGCAGTAGAAATAGTGAAATAACAGCGACGGTGAAATAAAGACAGCAGTAGTGATTATAGTAAAACAGAGGATTAAAATACTGTAGGCACATGGACGGATTTAACGCATGGATGAGAGAAACTCATATAACAATCAAAGCAGGGCATTTGCAGATAATAATAAAACGGTATCCAAGTACTAATCAATCAATAGGCATGTGTTCCATATTTAGTCGTACTTGCTCGCAATGAGAAACTTGCACAACATCTTGTCCTACCACCGGTGGCGGCCGGGCCTCTAGGGAAACTACTGGATATTAAGGTACTCCTTTTAATAGAGTACGGAGCAAAGCATTAACCTCCGTGAACACATGTGATCCTCACATCACTACCATCCCCTCCGGTTGTCCCGATTTCACTTCGGGGCCATTGGTTGGACAGCGACATGTGTATACAACTTGCAGGTAAGATCATAAACAACGAATATCTTCATGAATCAATAACATGTTCAGATCTGAGATCATGGCACTCGGGGCCTAGTGACAAGCATTAAGCATAACAAGTTGCAACAATATCATAAAAGTGACATCTACGGATACTAGGCACTATGCCCTAACAATCTTATGACTATTACATGACCAATCTCATCCAATCCCTACCATCCCCTTCACCTACAGGGGGGAATTACTCACACATGGATGGGGAAACATGACTGGTCGATGGAGAGGCGTTGGCGGTGATGGCGGTGAAGATCTCCTCCAATTCCCGTCCCGGCGGAGTGCCAGAACGGAGACTGGCTCCCGAGACGGAGTTTCGCGATGTGGCGGCTCTCTGGAGGGTTTGGCGACTTCGACTTCTCTCCGTGCGTTTCAGGTCGAAACCAATAAGTAGTCCGAAGGGGGCGTCGGAGGCCGGCCGAGGGGCCACACCACAAGGCCACGCGGGCCCCCTGGCCGCGCGCCCATGTGGTGTGGGGCCCTCGGGCCTCCACCTCCTTTGCCCTTGGCTCCGTCAATATTCTGGTAAAATAGGCCCTTCGCATAAATTCCGAGGATTTTCCCGAAAGTTGGATTTACAAAAACGAGACACAGAGCGGTTCTGCTGAAAACAGCGTTAGTCCGTGTTAGTTGTATCCAAAATACACAAATTAGAGGCAAAACAATAGCAAAAGTGTTCGGGAAAGTAGATACGTTTTGGACGTATCAACTCCCCCCAAGCTTAGCTTATTGCTTGTCCTCAAGCAATTCAGTTAACAACTGAGCGATAAAAGAACTTTCACGAAGACATTTGCTCATATGATGTATATAATCTCATGCTATGGCTAATACTTAAGCAGTTCATAATGAGATACATGCAAATAAGATCATCCAACAGCTATGTCAATCATGGAGAAGTACCAACAATTAATAATAAGCACCATGAATCATGTATATAAGCAGGATTGCAATGTTCATAAGAGAATATGATAAAGTGGTATCTCGCTTGCCTGTATTTGATCGGCAAAACATAAATGCCGAGGCACCTCTTGAGTTCATAGAAAGACTAGAAGTAGTGATTGTCAAAGATAAAAGCATCAAAGTTATACCACAATCAATCATATTTTGAGACAAGCATATTATACTAAGAATGACAGTTGTGCTCTCAAGATAGTGCTCAAAGAAAGAATGAAGACACAACATAAAAGTAAAAGATTGACCCTTCACAGAGGGAAGCAGGGATTAACATGCGCTAGAGCTTTTCATTTGTAAAACAGGAGTAAAACTATTTTGAGAGGTGTTTGTTGTTGTCAACGAATGGTAATGGGTACACTAACTACCTCATCAACCGGACTCACAAGAGCGGCTCCCATTTTATTTATTTTTGGTTGGCACTCCTTCCAACCTTTCTTTCACAAACCATGGCTAACCGAGTCCCAACAATCACATACCATGAAGGAGTGCCTTTTTATTTAAGTTTTATATGATGATGACACTCCCCCAACCTTTGCTCACACAAGCCATGGCTAACCGAATCCTTCGGGTGCCGTCCAACAATCACAAACCATGGAGGAGTGTCTATTTAAGTTAATTAATTCGGGACTGGGAATCCCATTGCCAGCTCTTTTTGCAAAATTATTGGATAAGCGGATGTGCCACTAGTCCATATGAGAGTCCGTCAAAAGTAAATGACAAGGTTGAAAGCTAAACACCACATACTTCCTCATGAGCTATGAAACATTAACACAAATTGAGAAGCATTTTGAAAGTTTTAAAGGTAGCGCATGAGAATTTACTTGGAATGGTTTGAAATGCCATGCATAGGTATTTATGGTGGACACTTTGGAACAACTTGGTTTTCAGGTGTTTGGAAGCACGAGGCTCCGTACAAGTGAAGGCTAGCAAAAGACTAGGGAGCGACAAATCAAGAGAGCAATCTGTCATAATCATGCTTGCGGCAAAATAAATTAATGGAGGCATAAAAGTGATACAAGAACTCTGGAGCAATATAAATCATCGAGGCTTAATTGACTTTTTGTTCAGTCATATGCATGCGTGAGCATGTGCCAAGTCAATATAAATGAATTATTCAGAGGAGGATACCACAATGCCATACTTACTTATGAATAAAACAATGCAAGCAAACATCCATGACATGCTACTCATATTAATAAATTGGAACTAAACATGAGAGATCATGAACTACTAGACTTTCTCAAATAACATATACCTCACATGAACCAACTAAGCATGCTCACATGGATGAGTATATTTACAAAAATGAAAGCAAATAGAGTTCATACAGCCTCTCACCACAATCAGATTGTCGTAGATCGTCATTATTGCCTTTTCACTTGTGTAGCTTGGATAATATGAAATGAAAACCACGCTCCAGCCACCGAAGACCATTAAACTCATGATGAACTTTACAAACCAAAGAAGAACAGCAAATATTTTTGGTGTTTTCGAATTGGAAACAAGAACTAGAGAAACAAGCAAACAAAGCAAAATCTTTTGGGTTTTCTCATAGCAAACCAACGATAGCAAACGAAATAAACTAAGAGCAAAGAACCAAATAAACAAATGGTGAAGAGAAACAACATAAATATTTTTGGTCTTTTTGTGTTTTAGGAAAGAAACAAAGCGAAAACAAAAGAATGCAAACTAACAGAAACACAGAAAAGCAGGATGACAGAAATCTGCTGACAGCAGTACAGAAATCGAAATTAACAAAAATCTTCCATTGCTCAGACCAAAAAGTGTTCAACTAATGAAAGTTAGATAACAACCTGGGGCACATGCTCAAAAATTGGCAACTCAAAATAACGTTATGGCTGTGCGCACGAATTTTTTTGGTAACAGCCCAGAATCTGTTTTGGACAGCACTTCCCCAAATATCATCTCCCTCTCATTAGAAAACCACTCTAGAGACTAAACAAGTATGTACAAGTATCCAGCAACCATAATATTCAAAGAATGAGTGATGCCGGTATACCTCCCCCAAGCTTAGGCTTTTGACTCTTCTTGATCATATATCATCCTCCTCTCTTGACCCTTGAAAACTTCCTTCACACCAAACTTCTCATAAACTTCATTAGAGGGTTAGTACTCAAAAAAAACTTTAATCCACCTTGGACCTGTAGTGACACATTGCAAGAACTCAATAAAACATTAGCTACAGCTCTCCACGTCTAGAAAGCCTCACTTAAAGTCACAAGAGACAATGCAAAAAACAGAGACAGAATCTGCCAAAACAGAACAGCCAGTAAAGACGAATTTTAAAATGGTACTTCCGTTGCTCAAATCAGAAAACTCAAAACTAATGAAAGTTGCGTACATATCTGAGGATCACGCACGTAAATTGGCAGATTTTTCTGAGTTACCTACAGAGAAATATGCCCAGATTCGTGACAGATAGAAATCTGTTTCTGCGCAGAAATCCAAATCTAGCATCAACCTTGTACTAGAGACTTTACTTGGCACAACAATGCAATAAAATAAAGATAGGAGAGGTTGCTACAGTACTAAAACAAATGGAGGAGAAAGAAAGAAAGAAAGAAATGTTGTTTAGCTCTCTTATGCATTAAAATATACTTGTTAACAAGGTTGATCAAGTCTTGCTATCAAATAAATTTTATATGACATAAGAAGAAATAAACCTCAAATCAATCATGTTACCTTATATTGAATTGATATGGATCCAATCACAAGAGTTTGATATTCTTCTTTAGGCTCATATATAGGACAATCAATGGATCCCACTTTGATAGTTTTCACATTAAAAATTGTATTGACTCCACATACTTTATCAATCCTCTTGGGAAAATAGACAGTGTGTTCCTTATCATCAACATTGAAAGTAACCATGCCTTTATTGCAATCAATAACAGCCCCTGCAGTATTAAGAAAGGGTCTTCCAAGAATAATGGACATATTATCATCTTCAGGCATTTCCAACACAACAACATCAGTTAATATCAAGCAATGCTGAGTAACTTGAACAGGAACATTTTCACATAAACCAACAGGAATAGCAGTAGATTTATCAGCCATTTGCAAAGATATATCAGGTGGTATCAACTTATCTAAATCAAGTCTCTTATAAAGAGAAAAAGGCATTACACTAACACCTGCTCCCAAATCACATAGAGCAGTTCTAACATAATTATTCTTGATGGAACAAGGAATAGTCGGTATACCTGGTCGCCAAGCTTCTTTGGAATCTTACCATTGAAGGAGTAATTAGCGAGCATAGTGGAAATTTCCTCATTGGGGATTTTCCTTTTGTTAGTAACAATATCTTTCATATACTTTGAATAAGGAGGCAATTTAATAGCATCAGTCAAAGGGATTTGCAAAAATAAAGGTTTCATCCAATCACAAAATTTATTATAATGTTCCTCCTCCTTTGATTTTAGTTTCTTAGCAGGAAAAGGCATTTGCTTTTGAACCCAAGGTTCTCTTTCATTACCATGTTTCTCAGTAATAAAATCTTCTTTAGTGTACTTTTTATTTTTAACAGGCTTTTCAGGTTCTTTTTCAATTTCTTCTTTATCAGGAGTATCATTCTTATCATTATCTTCCTCATGTTCATTACCACTTTCAGTTTCAGCATCAGAAATAGAAATACTATTAGGATCATTAACAGGTTCAGAGGATTCTACAACATTCTTATGTTTCTTTTTCTTTTTCTTAGATGGAGCACTAGTTTTAATTAGTTGAGAATCTTGTTCAACTCTTTTGGGATGCCCTTCAGGATATAGAGGATCTGGGTAGAAACACCACCTCTAGTTGTTACTTCATAAGCATGTTTTTCTTTAGAATTATTTCCTAACAAGTCATTTTGCACTTTAGTAAGTTGATCAATTTGAGTTTGAACCATTTGAAAATGTTTAACAAGTATCTTAACATCATTGGAGGTTCTCTCCACAATACCATGCAATTCACTAATAGCTCGAGAATTTTCCATTAAATGATTCTCTACTCTCATATTAAAGTTTTCTTGCTTAACAATGTAATTATCAAATTCATCTAAGCATTGAGCAGGAGATTTTGAATACGGAATATCTTCCCTAGTAAAGTGTTGAAGCGAGTGTACCTCAATCATGAAGGGGGAATTGTCTCACATATATCTTCTATAGGAGGTAAATTCTTCACATCTTCAGGTTTAATACCCTTCTCTTTAAGAGACTTCTTGGCTTCCCTCATATCTTCATCATTTAATTTAATCATACCCCTCTTCTTCACTATCGGTGTCGGGGTTGGTTCAGGTGTAGACCAATCATCATGATTCCGGCCTATTTTAGCCAATAATTCTTCAGCGTCGTCTGGAGTTCTTTTCCTGAAAACACAACCAGCACAACTATCCAGGTATGCCCTAGACTCAATGGTTAGTCCACTATAAAATATATCAAGTAAATCATGCTTTTCCAAATCATGGTCAGGCTGAGCTCTAATAAGAGAACAAAATCTAGCCCAAGCCTCAGGCAATTTCTCTCCATCTTCCTGGTCAAAATTATAAATTCTCTGCAAAGCAGCATGTTGAGCACTAGCAGGAAAGTATTTTCGAAAGAAAACATCACGCAAGTCAATTGGACTTTTAATAGAACCAGGAGGCAAATTATTATACCAAGTTTTAGCATCATCTTTAATGAGAAAGGAAAAAATTTAGCGACAAAATAAGTACGCATCTTGACATCATCAGAAAACACGCCACTAAGAGTAGATAACTCAGTCAAGTGTTCAACAGCACTTTCTTTTTCAGTACCACAAAAGGGTGTTTTCTCAACAATAGCTATATGAGATAGATCAAGAGAAAAATCATAATCTTTATCCCTAATGTTTATAGGAGATGTGGCAAATTTAGGATCAGGAGATGGTTTATATCTAACAGCATGTTCGCAAGCAACTTTTTAATTTTTCTTGCATCAGTAGTAGCATTGCATTTTTCAATAAAATCATCATCAAGCTCTACATAATCTTCATCAAGATCATCACTAGAATATTCAACAGACTCAGGTGAATTAACAGGTGTAGCAGCATTTTCATTAGGAGTTTCAGTATTTTCAATTTGTCTAGACTTAGCAATTGTAGCATCTAGAAAAGATCCTAACGAACCATCATTATCAAGCACAGCAGAAACATTATCAATATTATGAGAATTTTCAGATTCAGCAGAAGTACCAGCATGTGAAGCATGTGGCGGTGAAACAAGTTTATCAATCACAGATGGTGAATCAAGAGCAGCAGAGGTACTCAGAGTTGTACCTTTTCTTGTAGTAGATGGTAATATGGCGATCTTAGTATCGCGAGGTTTACCCATGATGGAGAATTTGCAGCGAACAATATCAATCCAAGTGAACTTCCAAATAAAGCTATGCTCCCCGGCAACGGCGCCAGAAAATAGTCTTGATGACCCACAAGTATAGGGGATCGCAAAGTCTTCGAGGAAGTATTACCCAATTTATTGATTCGACACAAGGGAGACAAAGAATACTTGTAAGCCTTAACAGCGGAGTTGTCAATTCAGTGCACCTGGAAACAGACTTGCTCGCAAGAGTTTATCGACGATAACAGTTTATGGCAGTAGAAATAGTGAAATACGGTGAAATAAAGACAGCAGTAGTGATTATAGTAAACAGCAGAATTAAAATACTGTAGGCATAGGGACGGATTTAACGGCGTTGCATGGATGAGAGAAACTCATATAACAATCAAAGCAAGGGCATTTGCAGATAATAATAAAACGGTATCCAAGTACTAATCAATCAATAGGCATGTGTTCCATATTTAGTCGTACGTGCTCGCAATGAGAAACTTGCACAACATCTTCTGTCCTACCAGCCGGTGGCAGCCGGGCCTCTAGGGAAACTACTGGATATTAAGGTACTCCTTTTAATAAAGTACCGGAGCAAAGCATTAACACTCCGTGAACACATGTGATCCTCACATCACTACCATCCCCTCCGGTTTTCCCGATTTCTGTCACTTCGGGGCCATTGGTTCCGGACAGCGACATGTGTATACAACTTGCAGGTAAGATCATAAACAACGAATATCTTCATGAATCAATAACATGTTCAGATCTGAGATCATGGCACTCGGGCCCTAGTGACAAGCATTAAGCATAACAAGTTGCAACAATATCATAAAAGTGACATCTACGGATACTAGGCACTATGCCCTAACAATCTTATGACTATTACATGACCAATCTCATCCAATCCCTACCATCCCCCAGCCTACAGCGGGGGAATTACTCACACATGGATGGGGGAAACATGGCTGGTCGATGGAGAGGCGTTGGCGGTGATGGCGGTGAAGATCTCCTCCAATTCCCCGTCCCGGCGGAGTGCCAGAACGGAGACTTCTGGCTCCCGAGACGGAGTTTCGCGATGTGGCGGCTCTCTGGAGGGTTTCTGGCGACTTCGACTTCTCTCCGTGCGTTTTCAGGTCGAAACCAATAAGTAGTCCGAAGGGGGGCGTCGGAGGCCGGCCGAGGGGGCCACACCACAAGGCCGCGCGGGCCCCCCTGGGCGCGCCGCCATGTGGTGTGGGGCCCTCGGGCCTCCACCTCCTTTGCCCCTGGCTCCGTCAATATTCTGGTAAAATAGGCCTTCCGCATAAATTCGAGGATTTTCCCGAAAGTTGGATTTCTGCAAAAACGAGACACAGCAGTTCTGCTGAAAACAGCGTTAGTCCGTGTTAGTTGTATCCAAAATACACAAATTAGAGGCAAAACAATAGCAAAAGTGTTCGGGAAAGTAGATACGTTTTGGACGTATCAGCCCCGGGCCAAGGGTGGCCTAGATGTGGTGTGGCACCCAGCGGTCGGATGTTCCGGGGCAAAATAGGAACCTTGGCGTTGATTTCGTCCAATTCGAGAATATTTCGTTACTAGGATTTCTGAAACAAAAACAGCAAAAAAACTGGCACTTCGGCATCTCGTTAATAGGTTAGTTCCAGAAACGCATAATAATGACATATAATGTGTATAAAACATGTAGGTATCATCAATAAAGTAGCATGGAACATAAGAAATTATAGATACGTTGAGACGTATCATGGTGATGAATATGTTGCTATGTATCTTAGTTCTTATAAGTTGCTTGTTGAGCGGAACCATGTTTCTGGGGACGCCATCAACTGTTACACCTTTGTTGAATATCATGTGAGTTGCTATGCATGTTCGTCTTGTCTGAAGTAAGGGTGATTTATCATGATTAAATGGTTTGAGTATGCATATTGTTAGAGAAGAACATTGGGCCGCCAACCAAAGCCATGTATCATGGTGGAAGTTTCAGCTTGGACATTAATCCTCAATCTCTTATGAGAATATTATTGTTGTTGAATGCTTTAAGCATTAAAAAGAGGAGTCCATTATCTGTTTTCTATGTTGTCCCGGTATGGATGTCCTCAAGTTGAGATCTATCAAAACTGAGAAATCAAATGCGATCTATCTCCTTGGACCTTTGTACAGGTGGCATAGAGGTACCCCTTTGTGACACTTGGTTGAAACATATGTAATGCAATGATAATCCATGGAAATCCGAGCTAATTAGGACAAGGTGCAAGCACTATTGGTATTCGATGCATGAGGCTTGCAACTTATAGGAGGTTTTATGCATAACACATATGAATTATTACTACCGTTGACAAAATTGTTTCCATGTTTTCAAAATAAAAAGCTCTAGCACATGAGTAATCCATGCTTCCCTCTGCGAAGGGCCTTCTTTTAATTTATGTTGATTCAGTTTACCTACTTCTTTCTATCTTAGAAGCAAACACTTGTGTCAACTGTGTGCATTGATTCTTACATGTTTACTTATTGCACTTGTTATATTACTTTGTGTTGACAATTATCCATGAGATATACATGTTACAAGTTGAAAGCAATTGCTGAAACTTAATCATCATTTGTGTTGCTTCAAAACCTCTTACTTTGAAATGCTTTATGAGTTAGTTCTTTATGATGCTTGTCTTGAAAGTACTATTCATGAAAAGTTTTGCTATATGATTCTGTTTAGTCATTATCTTTTTGTTTGCAAACTATTGTTTTGAATCAATCTTATGCTTTATAGCTATATAAGAGTTGTTTTATTTTTTTAATCTTCTTTTTGTTTTTAAAAGCCTTTATCCCAGTCATCCTGCTGGGGGAAAAAGGGAAATATTCTCCGAAACAAAAGCCCACGGTCTTATTTTCCATGGAGCCTTCCAGAAGTCCGAAGAGGAGACGCGCCACCTCATCGCGCCGGGGTGGGCCCCTCGACGTCCCCGACTCTGCCTTCGCCTATATATTCTCTCCGTCGCGAAAACCCTATGACCGAGAGCCACGATACGGAAAAAGTTCCAGAGACGCCGCCACCGTCAATCCCATCTCCGGACTGATGCGTGAGTAGTTCATCCTTGGACTATGGGTCCATAGCAGCTAGATGGTTGTCTTCTCCTCTTGTGCTATCATGTTTAGATCTTGTGAGCTGCCTATCATGATCAGGATCATCTATTTGTAATGCTACATGTTGTGTTTGTTGGGATCCGATGAATATTGAATACTATGTCAAGTTGATTAATTGATCTATCATATATGTGTTGTTTATGTTCTTGCATGCTCTCCGTTGCTAGTAGAGGCTCTGGCCAAGTTGATACTTGTGACTCCAAGAGGGAGTATTTATGCTCGATAGTGGGTTCATGCATCCATTGAATCTGGGACAGTGACAGAAAGTTCTAAGGTTGTGGATGTGCTATTGCCACTAGGGATAAAACATCAATGCTTTGTCTAAGGATATTTGTGTTGATTACATTACGCACCATACTTAATGCAATTGTCTGTTGTTTGCAACTTAATACTGGAGGGGGTGCGGATGCTAACCTGAAGGTGGACTTTTTAGGCATAGATGCATGCTGGATGGTGGTCTATGTTCTTTGTCGTAATGCCCTAATTAAATCTCATAGTAGTCATCATGATATGTATGTGCATCTCTATTTGTCAATTGCCCAACTGTAATTTGTTCACCCAACATGCTATTTATCTTATTGGAGAGATACCACTAGTGAACTGTGGACCCCGGTCCATTCTTTTACATCTGAAATACAATCTACTGCAATCTTTGTTCTCTGTTGTTCTTCGCAAACAAACATCATTCTCCACACCATACGTTTAATTCTTTGTTTTCAGCAAGCCGGTGAGATTGACAACCTCACTGTTAAGTTGGGGCAAAGTATTTTGATTGTGTTGTGCAGGTTCCACGTTGGCGCCGGAATCCCTGGTGTTGCGCCGCACTACACTCCTCCACCAACAACCTTCACGTGGCCTTCATCTCCTACTGGTTCGATAACCTTGGTTTCTTTACGAGGAAAACTTGCTGTGCGCATCACACCTTCCTCTTGGGGTTCCCAACGGACGTGCGCATCACGCGCCATCATATACTTCATGGGTGTAGCATCGACAGTGGCTAGATCCGGCAAGCCCGGGTGGCCCATAGATGGTGATGGTGGCGTATGGCACGGGCGGCCCAGCTGTAGATCAAGATGGATGAAGTCCAGCCCAGGAACAAGGAGCCGGATCCACCGACCAAGGAAATCGGATCCGGCCTGGCCCATCAGCCGGATCCAGTACGACGTATAGGGAAGGCGAATCCTTGACATGCACGGCAATGTAATATTCCGTAGTTAGGCAACTTGTATTCCGGCTAGGACTATCCGTGTAAACCCTAGATCCTGGCACCTTTATAAGCCGGATCCCAGGAGCCTTAGAGGCACAACCACAATTCATTGTAACAAGGTGAAAGCGCCCGATAATTCCAGACAAGTAGCGTAGGCCCTGTCATCGTGCGGTGTTCCGGCTGGGTAAACCACGTACCACCGTCCTGAGGACTCTCCGCCCGATGGCCCCTACTTCTTCTCCCCCTCGTGAGGATCCCTCCTCCGAGGTACCGTCGAATAGGCAACGACAGTTGGCACCCATCGTGGGGCCAGCGGCGTCTGGAGGCCGAAACCGGAAGGGTTTCTCCATGGGAAGCTTCAACGACTCCATCACTGTGGGGCGTGTTCTTTACGCCAGGAACTTTCCGATCGTCCCTCAGTACGAGTGCTGGCTGATGACCCACAAGTATAGGGGGTGTATCGTAGTACTTTCGATAAATAAGAGTGTCGAACCCAACGAGGAGCAGAAGGTGTTGACAAGCAGTTTCGATGAAGGTTTCACTGTAAATGCTCACAGACAAGTATTCAGGGGGTTTTGATATTGCAGATAAATAAAGTACAAGTAAATAAAATGCGAGAGAAATAATTGCAGCGAGTGGCCCAATCCTTTTTAGCACAAAGGACAAGCCGGTTTGTTTACTTATAATGACCAAACGTTCTGAGGACACACGGGGATTTTAGTCTAGTGCTTTCGCTACATACAGCTGATTAATCTTCATTGTTTTGATAAGTGTTGTGTGGGTGAACCTATGCTAATGCACCGCCCTTCCTAGGACTAATACATACTTGTGATTATACCCCTTGCAAGCATCCGCAACTACAAGAAAGTAATTAAGATAAATCTAACCACAGCCTTAAACTCTGAGATCCTGCGATCCCTCCTGCATCGATATACTAACGGGGGCTTAGGTTTCTGTCACTCCGGCAACCCCGCAATTAGCAACCGAATACAAGATGCACTCCCCTAGGCCCATAAATGGTGAAGTGTCGTGTAGTCGACGTTCACACGACACCACTAGAAGAATGACACCACAACTTAAATATCATAACATTGAATATTACTCAACCATAATTCACTACTAGCATTTAGACTTCACCCATGTCCTCAAGAACTAAACGAACTACTCACGAGACATCATATGGAATACAATCAGAGGTGATATGATGATGAATAACAATCTGAACATAAACCTTGGTTCAATGGTTTCACTCAATAGCATCTACAACAAGTATAGAATATCACCCACCGGGGGTGTATTAGTACTTTCGATAAATAAGAGTGTCGAACCCAACGAGGAGCAGAAGGTGTTGACAAGCAGTTTCGATGAAGGTTTCACTGTAAATGCTCACAGACAAGTATTCAGGGGGTTTTGATATTGCAGATAAATAAAGTACAAGTAAATAAAATGCGAGAGAAATAATTGCAGCGAGTGGCCCAATCCTTTTTAGCACAAAGGACAAGCCGGTTTGTTTACTTATAATGACCAAACGTTCCTGAGGACACACGGGGATTTTAGTCTAGTGCTTTCGCTACATACAGCTGATTAATCTTCATTGTTTTGATAAGTGTTGTGTGGGTGAACCTATGCTAATGCACCGCCCTTCCTAGGACTAATACATACTTGTGATTATACCCCTTGCAAGCATCCGCAACTACAAGAAAGTAATTAAGATAAATCTAACCACAGCCTTAAACTCTGAGATCCTGCGATCCCTCCTGCATCGATATACTAACGGGGGCTTAGGTTTCTGTCACTCCGGCAACCCCGCAATTAGCAACCGAATACAAGATGCACTCCCCTAGGCCCATAAATGGTGAAGTGTCGTGTAGTCGACGTTCACACGACACCACTAGAAGAATGACACCACAACTTAAATATCATAACATTGAATATTACTCAACCATAATTCACTACTAGCATTTAGACTTCACCCATGTCCTCAAGAACTAAACGAACTACTCACGAGACATCATATGGAATACAATCAGAGGTGATATGATGATGAATAACAATCTGAACATGAACCTTGGTTCAATGGTTTCACTCAATAGCATCTACAACAAGTATAGAATAACACCGGGAGAGTTTCCCCTATCAAACAATCAAGATCAAACCCAAATCGTTACAGCGGTGACGAGGTGCTGCGGTGGTGATGGCGGTGTAGATGATGGAGACGATGATGATGATGATGGAGATGATGTCCAGCTCGATGACGATGGCGATGGCGTCGATTTCCCCCTCCGGGAGGGAATTTCCCCGGCGGATTCCTGCCCGCCGGAGAGCTCTTTTCTCTCTGGTGCTCTCCGCCCCGCAGAGGCGGCTGTAACCCTTCGTGAGGATCCCTCTGTGGCTTAGGTTTTCGGGACGAAGGAGTACGCGAAGAAAAGGAGGCGAAAAGGGTCGTGGGCCCCCCAGAGCATAGGGTGGCGCGGCCAGGGCCTGGGCCGCGCCGCCCTATGGTCTGGGCCCACAGTGGCCCCTCTCTTCTTCCCCTTCTGGCTACCTCCGTCATTTGGAAAAATAGGAATTTACGTGAAATTCCCTTCCACAGTCGATCTTCCGAAATATTGCGTTCTGACGGTGCTTTTTCCAGCAGAATCCTGGCTCCGGTGCTTGATCCTCCAATGATGATGAAACATGCAAAATAGATGAAATAACATAAGTATTGTGTCCCAATATGAAATATATCAATGAATAACAGCAAATTATGATACAAAATAGTGATGCAAATTGGACGTATCAACTCCCCCAAGCTTAGACCTCGCTTGTCCCCAAGCGAAACTGAGCTCGAGAAACAAGACCACATGTTTATGGAGTGAAGAGTCGATAAATAAAATACGGACAAGAAGCATCATATTCATTCACACAAGACATTCTAGTAAACAACTTCCTCATATAACTCATCTCGAAATAAGTAAAGAGAAATCACAAGTAAAGGTGCATAAGAAATCATAGTTGGTGATGGCAAACTTTGTTCTTGGTCAGAGAACTACTAACGGATTGTACTTCTAAGCAAAGCTTTCATATTAGAATTTATAGCTGAGCCTTCATATTTAAGCATAACAATCTCTTCATAATCATTGATAACTTCAAAGTCATATTCATTCAGATAAAATTGGTACTAAACAAGAAAGTATAAAAGACATGATTAACTGAATCATAGCATAAATGATTGGTTCACAACAACTCAATTGCTTGCTTAGGATAGAGGGAAATAGGTATACTGACTCAACATAAAAGTAAAAGACAGGCCCTTCGCAGAGGGAAGCAGGGATTAAATCATGTGCTAGAGCTTTTCAAGTTTTGAAATCATATAAAGAGAATAAAAGTAAAATTTTGAGAAGTGTTTGTTGTTGTCAACGAATGGTAGCGGGTACTCTAACCCCCTTGCCAAACGAACCTTCAAAGAGCGGCTCCCATGAGGGACGGTATCTCTACCAGCAAGGTAGATCATCCCCCTTCTCTTTTGTTTACACATGTATTTTAGTTTTATTATGGGTGACACTCCCCCCAACCTTGGCTTTCTCAATCCATGGCTAACCGAATCCTCGGGTGCCTTCCAACATTCACATACCATGGAGGAGTGTCTATTGCAAAATTAAGTTGCTTACTGATGAATCAGAGCAAAACATGTGAAGAGAATTATTAATGAAAGTTATTAATTGGGGCTGGGAACCCCGTTGCCAGCTCTTATTGCAAAATTATTGGATAAGCGGATGTGCCGCTAGTCCATTGGTGAAAGTCCGCCCAACAAGATTGAAAGATAAAACACCACATACTTCCTCATGAGCTATAAAACATTGACACAAATAAGGAGTAATAGTTTGAATAATTTAAAGGTAGCACATGAAGTATTTACTTGGAATGGCAGAAAATACCATGTAGTAGGTAGGTATGGTGGACACAAATGGCATAGGTTTGGTCTAAGGTTATGGATGTATGAGAAGCATTCCCTCTCGATACAGGTCTTTGGCTAGCAAGGTTTGATAGCAAGCATAAAGGTTGAGGGAAACAAACAAATATACATATGATAGAAACAATCATGCATCTTTCTCATAAGCACAAGCAATTTTAACTTAAGAATACTAAGCATAGAGATAATGGAGTAATGTATCTAAGTGTATTTCTCTCTTTTATTAAACATCAGGATGTTGTTGCTATTGACCAATGCTAAGTTTGCCAAAACCAAATAGATTTACTTAATGTTCCCAAAGTGATATCAATACTCATGTCAAGAGTAATCATATAATGGAGATTGCAAACTAAAATAAGGTGTGCAAAAAGTAAATGATAAGACTTCTCATTAATATTCCATAACGATAACTCACACCAACGGATACATAGATAACCAACTAAGAGAGATACTTCCACATTGCATACTATTCCATATAATAACTTCCCTACTCATGATATGACACTACTTGATAGTAAAAGATAAAGGTGGTGGTGATGTGATACCGCGGCACTCCCCCAAGCTTGGAACAAACCAAGGGGATGCCAATACCGATGATGAATTACTCCTTCGGCGATGGTGGTGATGAATTCCTGACAAGCTTCTCAATAAGCTCCTGGAGCTCGTCAATCCTGTATATGAGATTGCGAATCATCTCTGAATTGTGCTCGACGCGGTTAAGGAGTCTGTCCGACGGTGAGTCCCAACTCTTGGAGTTATTTCCCTCTTGCTATCTTCTCCTTCTCCTTATTGATCCTTTCATCCATCTCTTCCTTCCAAGGCCCCTTGTCCTTGTTGTTGGAGACCATGGTGCTTCTAGATCAAAACAAATCTGGCAGAAAACAGCTCGAAACAAAACACGACGAGAAAACGATATTACGGACCTCCAGGGGTCCGGGGGATTATATAGCAAATATTTTTACGACAAAAGGAAGGTTCCAGGTCGAAAACGAGTCGGAAAGGGGCAACGAGGCGGCCAGACCATAGGTCGGCGCGGGCCCAGGTCAGGCCGCGCCGGCCTATGGTGGCCCTCGTGCGTCTTTTCCACTCCGTTTCGATTCCGTAATTTTTCATATTTTCCAAAAACAGCAAAAATAATGTTCGGAAAGGTAAACGCGGACTTTTCATTACCAGTACTGTTACCTATTCAAAGTCGAGTTCTGGCGGACTGTCAATTTGTCCTTTGATGAAAGCCTCCGGTGTTTCCACTTGAATAATATCAACATCAACATTATAAGAATCGCCCGAGATATAATGCTTGAGTCTTTGTCCATTCACCACTTGTGTGGCATTGCCTTGGAGAGAGCTAATTTTAATTGCTCCTGAACGATACACCTCCTCAACAACATATGGTCCTTCCCACTTCGAGAGTAATTTCCCTGCAAAGAATCTGAGACGAGACCGATACAATAGAACTTGATCTCCAACATTAAATTCTCTTTTAATGATCCTTCTATCATGCCACTTCTTAACTTTTTCTTTAAAGAGTTTAGCATTTTCATAAGCTTCACTTCTCCATTCATCTAGAGAACTTAATTGCAACAACCTCTTATTACCGGCTAATTTAGGATCTTTATTTAGTTCTCTAACAGCCCAATAAGCTTTGTGCTCTAGTTCTAAAGGTAAATGACAAGCTTTTCCATAAACCATTTTATAAGGCGACATTCCCATAGGATTTTTATAAGCAGTTCTATAAGCCCATAACGCTTCTTTCAATTTGCTAGGCCAATTCTTTCTAGATTTATTAACAGTCTTACCCAAGATAGCTTTAATCTCTCTATTTGATAATTCTACTTGACCGCTAGTTTGAGGGTGATAAGCAGAAGCAATTCTATGATTAATACCATACTTAGCAAGAGTTTTTCTAAAACCTCCATGAATGAAATGAGAACCTCCATCAGTCATAATATATCTAGGTACTCCAAATCTAGGAAATATAATATCTACAAGCATTTTTATAGAGGTCTCACCATCAGCACTTTTTGTAGGTATAGCTTCTACCCATTTAGTAACATAATCAACAGCGACAAGTATATGAGTGTTACCTTCTGAAGAAGGGAAAGGTCCCATGAAGTCGAATCCCCAACAATCGAATGGTTCAATAACAAGAGTATAATTCATAGGCATTTCATTGCGTCTAGAGATATTACCAACTCTTTGACATTCATCACAAGATAAAATAAATTTCCTTGCATCTTTGAAGAGTGTTGGCCAATAAAAACCTGATTGTAGAACCTTTTGCGCGGTTCTATCTCCAGCGTGATGTCCTCCATAAACACTTCCATGACATTTATTCAATATCTCCTGTTGTTCATATTCAGGAACACATCTTCGCATAATACCATCCACTCCTTCTTTATATAAGTGTGGGTCATCCCAAAAATAATGCCTCAAGTCATAAAAGAATTTCCTCCTTTGCTGAGCTGAAAAGGTTGGAGGCAAATACTTCGAAACAATAAAGTTAGCATAATCTGCATACCAAGGGCTCTCTCGCGAGCTCACCTTTATTACAGCCAATTGTTCATTTGGAAAACTATCATTAACAGGAACAGGATCATAAGCAATATTTTCCAATCTAGACAAATTATCAGCAACAGGATTATCGGCACCTTTCCTATCTATAATATGTAAATCAAATTCTTGCAACAGTACCCATCTAATAAGCCTTGGCTTAGAAAAGTTCTGATAGACAACGTCTCAAAATCGTCCGCTAAGGGGTATTTTTCGTCGCCTATGGGCCTAACCCGACGATATGGGTTCCGTTGTGGAAACTGCGTCAGGCAAAGTCCAACGACGATTTTTTCGGTCCGTCGCGCTTGGGCGCCCTTCCGCCACGGAAAATCGGACCGTTGCGGAAGTGTTTTCGGGAGCCCGTTGACTGCTGACGTCATGCAAACTGACACGTGGCAGACGCCGTTAACTGCCAGTTAACGGCGTTAACCGGCTGAAACCCCGTGGTAGATGGTAGGCCCACACGAGGCCTGCCACGTCTTAAGCGGGCCGGGCCAGATGACATAGTTTGACCGGTCAACTATATAGCTGGGCCGGTCCATTAGTTACGTGGGCCGGGCCTAACCTCTAATGTTGATGGTCAAAAGTTAAATGGGCCGGCCCATTTAACATGTGGGGTCCACCTTACAGCAACTGGGCCGGCCCAAGAAGCAAGTGGGCCGGGCCAAAAACACAGGTGGGTCCCACTTTCCTGTTAAAAGGCCGGCCCATTTAGTGTGTGGGGTCCACCGTATAGCAAGTGGGCCGGCCCAACAAGCTAGTGGGCCGGGCCAAAAACACAAGTGGGTCCCACTTTCCAGTTAAAGGGTCGGCCCATTTCGTTTGTGGGGTCCACCATACAGCAAGTGGGCCGGCCCAACAAAATAGTGGGCGGGCCAAAAACACAGTGGGTCCCACTTTAAAGGGCGGCCCATTTAGTATGTGGGGTCCACCATATAGCAAGTGGCTGCCCACAAGATAGTGGGCCCAAAAACACAGTGGGTCCCACTTTCCTTAAAGGCAGCCCAATTAGTATGTGGGGTCCACCATATAGGTGGGGCCCAACAAGATAGTGGGCGGGCCAAAAACAGTGGGTCCCACTTTCCTCTTAAAGGGCCGGCCCATTTAGTATGTGGGACCACCATATAGCAAGTGGGCGGCCCAACAAGAGTGGGCCGGGCCAAAAACACATGGGTCCCACTTTGTTAAAGGGCCCCAACACGTATGTGGGGTCCACCATATAGCAAGTGGGCGGCCCAACAAGATAGTGGGCCGGGCCAAAACACAGGTGGGTCCCACTTTTCTTAAAGGGCCGGCCCATTTATTATGTGGGGTCCACAAAAAAGCAAATGGGCCCCAGTAGTTGGGGGGTCCACCTTAAAGCAAGTGGGCAGCCCAATTAGTGTGGGGTCCACCGTAAATCAAATGGGCTGGCCCAAGAAGTAAGTGGGCCAGCCCGTTTAGTTGTTGTTTATATGCCGGCATAATATGCGCTTTAGGATTTTGCGGGCAGGCACATATGTGATTTCGCTTAATTGGGCCGTTTAAGGGATGGGAATTCGTGATTTAGATACTGAGAATATTTACGCAGCATTGATTTCTGTCGGATAGCCTCACTTACCACAAGCACCAAAGAAAAAATGCGCGAAAGAACTATAAAAACTAACTAAATATTACATCAGCTGCAAGGCATTGAAAAAAATATTACAGAACCCAGAGAAATTGAATGGTAATTAAACCTAGCAATACAATGAAGCGATCCGGCAATCTTTTAAGTTGTCCATGCAGCACCTATATCTGAAACAAAGACATTACAAGTTAAGACAGCAACAATGGAAAGGCAAAGACACTACAATATTGTTTGGCAAAGAATTTGGAACTCATCATTTCGTCGTTATAACAAGATCATTGTAATGTGCACAATAAGCAAACAAAGAGTGCATGCCGCATACCAACAGCCAATATAACAGAGCATGTTAGAATGAAACAGCAGACTTACTACTGTCGAGTCCCATGCAAACCAACATGTTCAGGGAGTACAAAATTGGCATGAACAACATAGTAGCAGGCTATAAATTTTGTAACAACGACTGAGCAAGATGAAGTTATGATGGCTACATCTACAGAGCAGGGAATGTAAACCAAAAATAGAAGTTACGATGGCAAAAGCTAAAGAGGAGGGAATGTGAACCAACATGTGCCAAGTGCAATTACTTCATTTTGGCCGTGAACTAAATAATACTCCTGAACTTATAGTGAAGGGGATGCAAATCAAGATGTTTCGGGATATAAACTTGTAATGAGCAACACATGGAGGATAGTTAATGCTGGAGCTTAGGATGGACCAGATACAGAATATAGTGGGATCACCTGTGAACTTGTATAAGAGGGAATGCAAACCAATATGTTCAGCTTTCCATATGTGAGCGTCATGCCAAGTCAGAGAAACAAGTCAATAATGCAGCTTTTGAAGAACAAGATGGCACGCAAAATTATTATCTAGTAGTATGACAAGTTTATTTGTACTACAGGCTAGATAGCAGAGTGATAGCATGCCAAACTAAGTCCTTACTTTGTTAGCTTACAATGAACTAGATACAAAACAATGGCATCACCTGTAGTACAGGGAATGCAAGCCAACATGTTCATGGAGTAAAAAATTGGCACAAACAACATAGTAGCAGGCCATAATTTTTGTAACAACGACTGAGCAAGATAAAGTTATGATGGCTAGATCTACAGAGCAGGGAATGTAAACCAAATATAGAAGTTACGATGCCAAAAGCTATAGAGCAGGGAATGCGAACCAACATGTGCAATTACTTAAAATTGGCCATGAACTAAATAATAGCAGGATGTTACTATAATACCTACAGTATAATTTTTGTAACAACGACTGAGCAAGATAGAAGTTATGATGGCTACATCTACAGAGCAGGGAATGCAAACCAAAATGTTCAATCGCTTAAAGTTAGCAATGAAGTAGAAAATAGCAACGTGTTACGGTCATAGCTAGGAATGAACTAAAAGAGCTTCAGACAAACAAGCATCTGAACCCAGAACATGGCGCTAAAACAAGGGACTTACATTAGGAGAAGCACTCTGTGGGAGTCACAGCAGATCTTCCTGGGGTTGATAGATCCGGTGATGAAGTACGCTACATGTGCTACTTGGGGTTGGAGAGACGGCCATTACACTTCATGGTTACTCATCTAATCTGCAAAGACGTAACGGCGCGTCGTTAGCACAAACAGGTTCCCCCAAGATTAAACAAGAACTTGCAGGCAAGCAATAGAAAAGCGACAGTAGAAGAGTTTAGATCATGGACGGCGCCGGTGAAGCAGATTCGGTTCATGCACATCGGTGTCGGTGAGCAAGATCCGATGCGGTGGACGATGCCGCAGCTGAAGCGACTGCGGTAGACTGCTGGATGAGCATATGGTTTCGAGGTTCGGCGGGGATGATCCGGTCCGGTTGATGACGGCGTCGATGAAGCGGCTCCGGCAGGCAGCCGGATGACGAGGATCGCGAGGGCTCGGGTAGGCCAGGGAAGTCCGGCGGGGATGTTCCGGTGCGGTGGTCGTGGAGGTGGTAGAGAGAGGGACTTGGGAAGTTCCGGTGGGTGGTCTGAGGGAAATGAATTTTTTTGGGAGGGTTTCCGGGCTAGGGAGGTGGTGATCCAAAAAAGACCCCCCCACCAACCGACTTTGCTGTCATCTCCACAAGGGTAGAATGGGAATTTGAAAGCGTGTGAATTTTTTGTATTTTGTGGGCGGGAAGTTTTGCCGCTATGAGATTTTGAATTTGGCTAAGGTCCAAGTATAATGATAAAAAATTGTGAGACCGTACTAGTACCTCTGTTCAAGGCCGAGTGCAAAATCAAATCATCATCACCTTGAATATCGGTTACTATCATCGTGTTCTATCTTCTTATCCCATTCAAAAACACGCCTGAAATATTTCTAGATTGGCGGGAGATTTTGCCGCCCGACTGAGATTTGATTTTGAATATGGCTATGGTCAAGTAATATAATATAATACTAATATAAAGACGGTACACCTGGTTAAGTACTAATTGCTCTGCTTCGGCAGTTAAGGCCAGCAGCCACATCAAGCCATCATCATTACAAACAAAATCAGTCAAATCTAGAAGCTAGTATAGGATAAATTCACAGCAGCATAATAAATCCAGAAAACTAATATAATACTACATAAACTGCATACAAGAGCCAAAAGCAGCCAATAACAATGTTAATGTTCACGACAAACTAATCTGAAAATAATACAAGACACAATGTATGGCCAACATGAAGATTAGGATACCCCAGGATGAACGAATATGTTCTTCATTCAGCATATATTTCTTCGTCACTCCATTGAAGGAAATTTTCATTGAACTCCTTTCGTCTGCAGTGTGCAGCCAATACATCCTCCAAACGGTATGGCCTTTGTTCATTTCTCATACCGTAGTTTCCTAATCTATTCACATGTATTGGCCACTCATCCCAGGCCTTTATATCATCAAAGTACTCTCTGATATAACCAAAATCTGTGTAGTAGATGCAGCCAGGTCGAAGTGTCGGGTGCACTCTGGTGTCGACGGAGATACACCGGATATAATGGACGAAGAAGGCACGACTGCCAATGTTATTGACGGCATGGAGAGAGCGGCTCTCAGTGTCCACACGGTACACCAATGGTTGACCTTCCTCCAAATGCTTGTTGTCCAACAACACAAGCAGCAGAGCACCATCCGACTCCACAAGGTAGAACTTGTTATTTCCAAGTTCTGGAAATGAAAATAGTGTATCCATTTTGACAGTGCTCGCACGCTGCTCCAACTGGACATTGTTGGTGCACACTAATTTTCCGAACTCAAAATTGTTCACAGCTATTGCATACAATTCACCATTGAACGGGGTAATGCAACGCAGACAATGGTGCTCGATCGAAAATCTTCCTTCTCCCCAATCTTCATCTATACCCTTAGTTGGAGTGCTCTCATCGACCCAAGCAATTTCCGCCGGGTAATCTTTGGAAACGAAGACCATAGTCGGGGACTTCATCACAGCGACTGACTTCAGAATAACGTTTGGCATATGCGCCTCAAACATAGTATTCAATGTCTTTGTGAGTGGGTTCAGAAGCCGTATCTTGTGCGGCTGGTTCTTCTGGGCAAGCACGATGACGCCACGGCAAAAGCCGACAAAGTAGTATCTAAAATATATTGATGAAGATAACATTCAGCACTAAGATGTTTACGATTGAAAATAAAAATAGATTAACTCTATAGATATGGAGGAATTTGAACCTTGCATGAACTTCCGTTAGATCGATGGTGACGTAGCGGGATGTGCGGAGGTGGAGGAAGGTGAAATCAGCAGCGCGTGGAAGGCCGTGGTCTAGCATGATCCATTCGTGCAGGTGCACGTCGGGCTCAGGTAAACCTGAGCGCCAATTTCTACAGACTTGCCTCATAGCAGAGTAGGTGTCAGCGTACTGCTCGTTCGCCAGTAAGCATTCGCCGATCTTGTGAAGTGGTCCATCAGCCGAGAGAGAGGCCCAGTTCACGGAGGCGACGGCCGCCGGCGCATTCTTCTTGTCCATCGCCGGCAGGGAGCGCGCGTGGGCGGTTGGTGTTTTTTCCTTCGATTTGGAGAAGTTGATGGGACGTGAGAGGCGTGGTTGCGTGCGTGAGTGAGAATGAGACTGTGTGCAGAGGGAGGGAGAGAGGGGGCTCTGGCAACGTGACGGTTGGTCTCGGCAGTTTCTCAAAAAAGCTAGACGTTTGGTCTCAACACGCGCACCGCCTAACCGCTGTGCACCGCGACACGCGTCCGTGGTACTGCACGTCTGCACCGTTACGTGTACTCAGTTAGCCTTACACTGGAAAAATATCTGCACTCAGTTTTCCCCTCGAGTACTAATACTGGCTAGTGCATTACCTCATAAAAAAAATACTGGCTAGTGCAATATACTCAGTTTTACCCTCAAGTGGCTGATCAACAGAGAGTCAACAAATGGGATTAAGCTATCTAATTGAGTAATTTCATGCGCAAAAAAAAATCATAGTGCCTCCTACTCATGGAGTCTTGTTAAGAAGAGGAGGTCTAATACGTGGAAAACAGAATAGCACACCACAGGTCCGAAATGATGGAAAGGGCTAGGCAATCCACTTATTATAGAACTCAACAAAAACCACATGGAACTATATTAAACTTATGCAGTAGCCAACGCAACCAAAAGTCAGAAGTGCAGGCTGAATCCCAAAGGCACAACACAAAAAGGAAACTTGCAACCTTATATAAAAGGGGCTATGCAACCCACTTATATACACATTAACAGCCATCCTCGTGTGTGACAAGAGAAATTCAACACTGGATTCGGAGGTAGGCACATGAAGCTTTACAAGGGCCAATGGGGCACCAACAATTTAAGGATGAATTGAACCACACCGTCAACAATTCAAACTCGAGACCTTGGCTCTAATACCATTTAAGTTCGAACGGATTGAAAAGGCTAGGCAACCAATTTCTAAAACATCCACAGGAACAACTACCAAGTTGATCCCAGCCGTAGATAAATGCATCCACCAACAAAATAGGAACAGTGCCTCAGTCTCAGTAAACATTTCACAATACCAAGGTACTCACATGTCAATGTCAGTGTTTTCATCTCCAATTATCTATGGCATTTTATTAGTCTTTTGAGAGATTATAACAAACTTGATTGGCCTCCTGCAGTAGGGCATCACATGCTTCTGATCTCGATCTCAACATGTCAACTTGGTTTCTTAACACATCTGCTGCAGCTCGTTCTATTTGGATTTGTTCCTCCAGAACTTGTGCAGAGAAAGACTTGGACTTGGACTTGGACTTGGACTGCAAAAACCCAGCATTTCGCAGGAAAGTGTTTTTGGTGATATCTTTATTTTTAAGTACCATGGTAAATGTCTCCATACATTCTTCTAGAGTTTTTTCCATACCATCTTTCCCGGGTTTTGCCATCTCCAATTTCATATTTGCCTGAAAAGTTTTGAGTCGTGTAAAAATAAAAGTTATTACAGAGAAACATGCAGACGGTAGATTTAATGTGTATGAACTACTTCTAATCCTACAAGTTGGTATGCCTGATTACACATCAAATGCATTTTCACAAAAACGCCTACAAGATCATATTGACATATTGCTCCTACAAATTGGCAAGTGTGTAGTTAAAAAATTTAAATCATAAAGAAGACTTACAATAACACTTTCTGCAAGTTCTCCTATCACATTATGTTTGTTCTTCTGGCATGCCTCGAACTGCTCTGCCAGAGTCATCTCTTTGTCTGGTTGCATGTTGTTTGCATGATCTACTTTCTGCATTTTTGTACAATCATATGGAGATCAAATAACGTGGTTGAAATGGAGGATGGAAATATAACATGCACACGGAGTTCTACACAATTTACGAGTAACATATGTAGCAGTACAGACCAGCGGGGCATTACTTTTTGCCAGAGATGCCCAACCAAGTGACGAGATCCTGTACGGCTTGGTAAACGTTGTTTCAAGCGGTTAGCCTGGTTCCTTTTAGACAACGTCTGCAAAAGGAGACTAGTGAGACACTGGCGCAAAATAAGTATTCGGAATTTAATCTGGTTTCACGGTCCTCATAAGCCATACCACATTCTTTGGATCAGACCAATGCTTGACAAGATCTCCCCACTGCTCGTCAGTCATACAGGGTGCAGGAGACTTTGTTCGAACATTGGCAGTAATCTGGCCAGTGAAGTATGTCGCCTTAAGCTTATAGCGGTGCTGGCGCAACAATTCTTTGAATATGGAAGCGATGACAAACTTTACATCCTCATTATCCTCATCGAATTCAAACCTTAACTGCTCACAACGGTGGAATGATTGGTGAGTTATATAGCATAGAAACAACAGTAAGCTACAAGAAATGGGACAGATCAATGTGGAATAATTTATCATTACCAGGAGAAGCATGACTTACGTGTAAATTATGCACTAAACTCTCGAACTGTGAAGGGGTGTCAACGTGCTGCTTCCACAATGGGAAGGTAGGAAGTTCATTCCTGATAAAATGGCCAACCTGTGATACAAGATATGAAGATTCATGCGGATGAAGTGGCCTTCTGCCACCTACAATAGATGTGATGCGAAATCTTGAACCCATTCCGGAAATCTTAGCTGCAAGTTTTTTTCCTACCGTTGGCCCCCTCGTTTTTATTGATCGTGGCGAACCTACCAAGTTAAGCATTACATCAAGCTATCATGGTATATAGATACATAAGGGAGCATTAAACTACAAGTCTTGAAAAAAGTATTACCTTTTTTGGCGTGGGTCTCATCATCGGGAGAGGAGTTGTCTTTCGCAGGACTAAGGGTCGGAGGGAGATCATCACCAGTTTGCTGGTGTTGTGGCAGCACTGTTTGGACATTTGAGGCTGTATCATCTGGGACTAGCATCATGTGTCCTTGGCCATTATTACCTACCACCACTCCTGATGGTGCCAATTCTTGGCTAGAATTTGCTGTGGAAACTGGTTCTGTTGGCAATTGTTGCTGAGAATCAGTATTGGCAACTGGTGGTTGTGGAATGTGTGGGCTGGTACATGCTGGGGCTACTTCTGTCTGATTCGATGGTTTGTGGTTTTTACGAGACCTTTTACTGTTATCATTCTTGGCCTGTTCGCCACCTCGTGTCAGTCTCTTGTTAGACCTTGTAATAGGAGGAGCAGCACGAGCATCAGGCTTAACTCTTTTTTTATTACGCACTGTCACCCATCCTCCGGTATCAGCCTGAGGTTCCTGTTGAGTGTTCTTCCTCCTATTCGTTCTTGAAAAGTTCTTTCCCGAATCTGCAGATGCCTGTCACACATAAATGATATTTCAATGTACAATATTATATGATGATGATATGCAGATGGAATGGAAAAACAGTCAGGCAACATATGCCAAAACATATATGAGGCGTTAACTAAGCAGGAAAAATTGTAGTAATGAGATTGAACATGGCATGGGTAACATATTTGGTAGGACTGGGATACAACAAATGGAAGTTGGGACAAATAATTCGATGACAGGACAGAGAAAACTCACCTTGTTGTGTTGCAGACGATAGTCGACCAGGGCATCTTCCTGAGTCAGCTCGCCATCACAATCAGCAGGATCAAATTCTGAATCAGAGGAATGTTCCGTATCCTTTGTGAGGGAGGTGGGTGGCGTTTTTGCACTAGACCTTGTAGAAGGATGTAGTGTTAGGCCCAACGAGGCTGCAACTCGGCTATTATGCAGAATAGTTTGCCTCCGTTGCTCTTCGTACTCATTCTCGAGTGGAAGACCTAACATGCATTGGCGAGAAATGCAGATGAGATTTATCATGGAACTGTGCATATAAGAACAAATTAATAGTAGCAGTGAGACTGCTCAAAAGGTGTAATGACAAACAAACTATGGCTCAAAAATAATTGATGTTCATATTGTCAAGCTTCATGCACTAGCCAACGCAACCGGAAGTCCGGACTGATGGAAAGGGCAAACAAATTATGGCTCAAAAATAATTTATGTTGGGCAACAAAGGGCAGCAGCAACAATTTTTAGGATAAGTATGATGTCAAGCTTCATGCAGTAGCCAACGCAACCAAAAGTCCGAACTGATGGAAAGGGCTAAGCAATCCACATATAGACTCAAACACATATAAGTGTCATTTTCATGCCAATGGTTAACCATATGGAATGGCGTGTGCTTAATATAATTGCCTAGGGTCTTCCAAATTCCAACAGATCGATCTATTGGATGAACTTGCTAGAGCATGCAATTCGAAATGGTATCAGACCTACAAGGTCCTGAGTTCAAATCCTAGCAAGTAGCAACGCAGTATTCAAAATAAATATTTGCAGCCTTCCTAAAAAAATATCTAATGATACATGCCTAAGGCTCGGTCTATTGAATGAGTGGTTTTATCACTTAGCACCACAAGTTGGGGATTTTTAATCACAAAACACCAACATTTGGGGAAATTATTTCACATAACACATTATTTGTCATTAGTCGGCTTGACAAGAGCATGACCCTACAGCGTGACACCAATTTACAGTACGTGAGCATGTTTGCTACAAACAAATGAATTTTGGTGTGAAATTTTGTAGACACTCTGTGGAAATGAGAATATGAGTCACACTTGTTACATATGCTACACACAAATGAATTACCATATGACAAATATCCACAAGAAATTATAACCACACAAGAACATGAGATTTGGGTAATATATTCTGTACCAGCATAAGGTTTTGATAATGTTTACCAATACAACTACCCTGGACATAAGATTTTATTTTGAACTGTCTGGACTTAAGATTTAACAACTAGTGTTGACAAACAGCTTTGTATTTGCGTTTAACAGCAAATACCACAAAATAAAGTCTAATTGTCTTTCTCCTGCGGTCACTCTTAAACTGACGGTGGCCGGAGGTCACTAATGGGCTATCAAACAGAGATCGTGTATTCTGCGAAACAATTACCCCAAATGTTAGTGTTTTGTGATACAAATTTCTAGGGTTGTGGTTCTGTGATAAAAAAAATCCTGAACTTCTGGTGTTAAGTGATAAAACCTCATTGGATGAACTGGCTAGAGCATGCAATTCCACATGGCGCACACAGAGTTGCAAATAGAAAAAAATACAGGCAGTTTAATACTATCAATAAATTGCTCTCCTAGCTTGACTGCTATCATAACCTTTGTAATACGTACTACCACCATCCCGAAGTTTTTATCAAAAATCATTAACATGCAAAATACAAATTTAATATCATTAAATAGATAACGAATATATTTTCGTACGGTATCTACAAAATATTATATTTCTTGATAGATTGTTCTGAAAGTTTGGTCAAACTTTACTTGGTTTGACTTTTATAAATAAGCCTTCAGGTTTGGGGTGGAGGTAGTAATGTACTATCCTCCGTCCTAAATTAGTTGTCTCAAGTTTGTTAAAATATGGATGCATCAAGACACTAAAACATGTCTAGATACATTCATATTTAAAAAAATTTGGGACAACTAATTTGGGACGTTCAAACCCCAAAAAAGTACCGCACAGAAGTGATATTTGGAAAAGAAATGCGTAACGAAAGCGGACATAAGCTCTGCCTCTCCATCAGCAGATGTAAGGTTACGATCAGCAGAGTTCCGAGATAAAAAAAATACAGGCAGTTTAATACTATCAACAAATTGCTCTGCTAGCTTGACTGCTATCATAACCTTTGTAAAATGCATACTTCAAACCCCCAAAACATATCACACAGAAGTGATTCTCGGAAAAGAAATGCATAACGAAAGCGGACATAACCTCGATCTTCCTCTCGATCAGCAGATGTAAGGTTAAGATCTCATATAGCTACGCGGCAAACAACTATCTACACTGATCTAATATCAGCAAGAATGCATTGCAAGAAAGCAACGAAAACTAGTGTAAGAAATCAAATGCATATAACAAAAGCGGACATGTAAAGTATTCATCAACCTTCGTCTGAGGCCCGGGCGGATTTACTCTTTGGTTGGGGGTGGTCGACTTTGGGGCCGCGTTTTTTGCCCATCTCGATCTCCGGTGAGGTGGACTACAGAGTCGGGGAAGCAGATCCGGAGGAGATATGGCGCGGTGAACGTCGGCGTCGAGGAAGCTAATCCGGCTTGCTAGGCAGCAAGGGAGCCGGTAAAACGTGGTCGGTCACTACGGTGGCCGGTGAGAAGGCAGTGATGGTGAGGAGGGGCGGTGGGGCACGGCCGTCGTCGTGGGAGTGTGCCTGGTAGAAGCATGAGAAAGATGTGGTGTTCGAATTGTGCTCTACAGGGAAATATCCTCTGTGGACCGATGTTTATAGGCCGACGGGCAAACCGCAGGTTTTGGGGTAGCTTGAAAATGGGACGCGCCAACAATTTCGGCGCGTGTTTTGCGGCAGAGATGAAAGTCACCCATAAGAAACTTTCCTCATGGATGCTTGTTGCTTGGTCGTGTGGACAACATATATAGTGGGAGATGCCCATAGCTAGCTAGGCCATTCATATCAAACTCGAGTGATTATCACTAAGTTTACAATGAATATATTTCATGACACTTGATATTGGCCGGATAGTAGAAAATATATTTCATGACTATCGATCCCATATTAGTTAATTTATATTATTTCAATTGCTAAAATATTTTCATATTCTTTTAGAGTTCTAAAAAACACACTACACAAGGGATATCACTACCTTCTAGGTCCCGGTCATCAGATTTAGAGTAAAGTAGCTTAGCGACAGATTTAGACCTTTGTGCAACAAATACATGAGTTGGTGATATGTGCAAAAGAACAGGTTAAGTGAGTGTTTTGTGCAACAATGACAACAATAAGTGGAGTTTCGATCGTGCAAAGGATAAAAGGTGGAAGAGGGATCACACGGAAGGAGAAATTAAGAGAAAGGGAGAGCAGTGCCTCACGGGGCCGCTGTTATTTATGGTGAAAAGAAATGCTTCACTTTTTTCGGTGAGTGATGTTGACTGGCACACAGGGTTTCAGTTATGTAGACCTGCAGTGCAGGCTACGCGCCCGTCTAATATTCATTTTTTTCAGCGACAGAGAGAGAGAGAGAGAGAGAGAGAGAGAGAGAGAGAGAGAGTCTTGACGACGAGTCTTTACTTGACAAAGAAGATTGCTGGGAGTTTGCCTACCTACCGCACGTGACTTGTGCTCACTGATGTGTGGGACCTACACGCATGGGACCACACGTAAGTGACCGACCTACTTTATTCTAGGGGTGCCCCTCAAGCTAATACATAATCTGCAACATGAAACTATATTCGCTTATAAAATCTGAACTTTGAAATCCAATTTAATTTAAGTCTATTATTGGTCATATCAACTATCAAGTCTAAAATTACATTCTGAAACTTGTTCAACGCTTTCTCATGAATTATTATGGTAGTTTTTTAAAATCAAATGCTAATTGATTGAGATAATAAAAAACATATTTTTTTTGAGAAACACAGTACAAACGCAGATGCTCACATACACGCGTATACACTCATCCCTATGAACACACACACGCACACCCTACCCCTATGAGCACCTCCGGAAGACTGAGCCGGCGGATTGAATCTTGAAATTGACGAAGTCACCACAGGCGCCTCGCTGTCGACGGGAACGTCGCCTCCTATTTGTAAATAAAAATAAGAAGTCAATGTTGTGGTAAGTTAGGAGGTTCAAAGGGTAAACCAAATATAACGTTTTGTTCAATCTCATAGTTCATATTACCAAGTTTGATTATCCCTGGACAACATTGTTTGTTATAGTGTTCCCTAATTGGGCATGGTGGTGCATCTTGCCATTTCTAACAATGTTGATGACTAGACTTTTCAAGTTTTCGGTATAAAAAATCGTTTTTCATTTTCTAGATGATAAAATATGTTTTTTTGTGCATGGGGTAGAAAAGATATGGGTCAAAATGGCGCATCTACATTTTTTAAATAAATTACGCCATATTTTAATGACAAATCCCAAATTTACGGTTTTTAGTGCTTTCTAGCTAGTTTCGCACATTTAAATGACTTTATGCTGATTTATTCAAAGTAATTCAAATTTGAATTGTAGATATGTTATAACTTGGTCCTACAAGTCCCCATAAATAATTTTTATATACATATTACTTACTATATATAGAAACCAGCGATAGTACTGAAATATTCAACCCCTTTGCAGGATAATCATGTAAAACATTTTGACCTGGTTTTGAAATAAATAAATGAAACTGAAGAAAACCTGAAAAATGAAACCCTTCTACATGGAGTGTGCTTGTATGTGTTAGTTGACAGGGAAAATAAGAAACATGTGATAGGGTAGTGAAAAACAAAATGTCTTCACAAAGCGGACTATCGTGTATGAAGATTCATGGTTTGCAAGCCAAATGATATAGTTATGGCCATATTTGTGGCACAGTTTGTTACAATGTGCCCAAATTGGGCATGGTGGTGCATCTTGCCATTCCCAACAATGTTAATGACTAGACTTTTCAACTTTTCGGTATAAATTTTTTTTTTCATTTTCTAGATGACAAAATATGTTTATTTTGTGAATGGTGTACATATAAGATACGGGTCAAACTGGCAACTCTACATTTTTTAGATAAATTACGCCATATTTTAGTGCCAATTCCCAACTTTTACGGTTTTAGTACTTTCAAGATAGTTTCGCACATTTAAACGACTTTATGCTGATTTACTGAAAGTAATTCCAATGTGAAATGTGGGGGTGTTATAACTTCGTCAAAGAAATCCCCCAAAAACATAGTTTAGGGTTGGGGGTAGATACGGAGTACATGATTTGTATGTTTTGAATATGTCTATACCTTGTTTATCAACCTGATTGTTAATTACTATATATATGACGTAAGAAGGCTATGTGCTTTGGGTTTTCATTTTTTTTGATTTTTTACGAATTTTTATGCTCATTTGAATCTTGGTCAAATCCTAGGTTTGACTAGGATTTAAACAAACTTAAAACATGAAAATGAAAAGGTAAGCCTGGATCCTTCCTAGTCACTCTAAAATTAAGCTTTTGGGAAGTTTTAGAAATTTCCATGTTTGAAACCCGAAACCACTTCTCTTCATGCTTGACTTCATAAGACAAAGTTAAGGGTTAGGGGTAGATACATGCCTTTTCTGTTTTGAATATGTCTAGACCTTGTTCATCAACTTGAATGCTTACTATATATATATATATGACATAAGAAGGCTATATATATATGTGCTTTGGTTTTTGGTTTTTGTTTTTTCTGAATGTTTATATATGCCCATTTGAATCTTGGTCAAATCCTAGGTTTGACCAAGATTTAAACAAGTTTAAAACATGAAAGTGAAAAGGTAAGCATGGATCCTTCCTAGCTAGTCATTCTAAAATGAAGCTTTTGGGGGGTTCTTGAAATCTCAATGTTTGAAACCCAAAACCACTTCTCTTCATGGTTGACTTCATAAGACATGCAGAGTTTAGGGTTAGGGGTAGATACATGATTTGTCGGGTTTGAATATGTCTAGACATGCTTGTTTATCAACTTGAATGCTTACTATATGACATAAGAAGGCTATATATGTGCTTTGGTTTTTCATTTTTCTAGTTTTTTGAATGTTATATGCCCATTTGAAGATTTTGGGTGGTTCTTGAAATTTTCATGTTTGAAACCAATACGACTTCTCTTCATGCTAGACTTCATAAGATCGACCGAGTTTATGGTTAGGGGCTAGATACATGATTTGTCTGGTTTGAACATGTCTAAACCTTGTTTACCAACTTGCAAGGCTTACTATATGACATAAGAAGACTATGTGCTTTTGTTTTTCATTCTTCTATTTTTTTATTTTATGCCCATTTGAATATTGGTCAAATCCTATGTTTGACCTGGATTTAAACAAGTATAAAATATGAAAACGAAAAGGTAAGCCTGGATCCTTCTTAGTCACTCTAAAATGAAGCGACTTTTGGGATGTTCTTGAAATTTTCATGTTTGAAACCCAAAACCACTTCTCTTCATGATTGCTTCATATATAAGACAGAGTTTAGGGTTAGGGGCAGATATATACATGATTTTCTAGTTTGAATATGTCTAGACCTTATTTATCAACTTGAATGCTTACTATATGACATAAGAATGCTATGTACGTGCTTTGGTTTATCATTCTTTTGGTTTTTTCCTGAATTTTTATGCCCATTTGAATCTTGGTCAAATCCTAGGTTTCACAAAGATTTAAACAAGTTTAAAATCTGAAAATTAAAAGGTAAGCATGGATCCTTCTTAGTCACTCTAAAATGAAGCTTTTGGGAGGTTTTTGAAATTTCCATGTTTGAAACCCAAAACCACTTCTCTTCATGCTTAATTGACTTCATAAGACAGAGTTTAGAGTGTTAGGGGTAGATACATGATTTGTCTAGTTTGAATACGTCTAGACCTTGTTTATCAACTTGAATTCTTACTATATGACATAAGAAGGCTATGTGCTTTGGTTTTTCATTTTTCTGATTTTTTTTGAATTTATATGCCCATTTGAATCTTGGTCAAATACTAGCTAGGTTTGACCAAGATTTAAACAAGTTTAAAACATGAAAATGAAAAGGTAAGCCTCGATCCTTCTTAGTCACTCTAAAATGAAGCTTTTGGGGGGTTTTTGAAATTTGCATGTTTGAAACCCAAAACCACTTCTCTTCATGCCTTACTTCATAAGACGGAGTTTAGGGTCGTTAGGGAGTAGATACATGATTTGCCTGGTTTGAATATGTCTAGACCTTGTTTATCATCTTGAATGCTTACTATATGACAGAAGAAGACTATGTGCATTGGTATTTCATTTTTTTTTGAATTTTCATGCCCATTTCAATCTTGGTGAAATCCTAGGTTTGAGCAAGATTTAAACAAATTTAACACGTGAAAACGAATAAGCATGGATCCTTCTTAGTCACTCCAAAATGTACCAATTGATAGATGTGTTAACTTTGCTTCATGGAAAAAATAATGTCATGTAAATGAGTTAACTTGGATTTCCTGCCGTTGAATCCATAGGAAACTTTGTTCTAATGCACTATAATAATCAACCGTGTTTTTACACCAACATTGCCAACAGGTCTGTCACTTACGTGTGGCGCCCATGCGTGAGGTCCCACACTTCAGTGAGCACAAGTCAAGTGCAGTAGGTACGCAAACTCCAAGCCATCTTCTTTGTCAAGAGAAGACGCATCAGGATGCGTTTTGGAAATCTGTGGGTCCTTCTGGATCCTTCGGTTGTCCCTCTCACAAAAAAACAAATCTCTCTCATTCTCGGCCTCGCTCGACTCGCTCGCTCGCTCGCTCGCACCTCCTGCTCACTGACAAACCCTGCACAAAAGTCAACATCATCACCCGAAAAAGGGGAGACACCATAATGCTCTCCCTTCTTCTCTCCTTCCGAGTGATCCCTCTTCCTCCGAGTTTCACTCGACGGGCAAACACACATGTGCTGCATAGTAATAATAATAAAAAGGTAGAAAAATCAACCTACGAATCTATAATTAAATACGTTAAACTAGGGTTTTGCCCAGTACTACAGATCAAGTTCATAAAAAATCCAACTACGGGGTTCGAACAACCCCATTTCTAATCCAAGATTTTTTCGACCTCATCCAAATGGCCTCAAACTATAGGGTTAATTAGCATCTAGTGCAGAATGTGTGAACATGTATGCACTATGTGTGCTATAACTTGTATGTCTTTCAAATTTGAACCAAATTTGAAATATATGAAATGGGGCTTTTGGCTTAAACGTTTGAAACCCAAAACGACTTCTCTTCATGCTAGGCATCATAAGACCGAGTTTAGGGTTAGGGGGTAGATACATGATTTGTCTGTTTTGAATATGTCTATACCTTGTTTATCTACTTGAATATGCTTACTATAGATATATATGACGTAAGAAGACTATGTGCTTTGGTTTTTTTTTTTTATTTTTCCAGAATTTTTATGCCCATTTGAATCTTGGTCAAATCCTAGGCTTGACCAATATTTAAACAAGCTTAAAACATGAAAATGAAAAGGTAAGCTTGGATCCTTCTTTGTCACTCTAAGATGAAGTTTTTGGGAGGTTTTCAAAATTTCCATGTCTGAAACCCAAAAACACTTCTCTTCATGCTTGACTTCATAAGACAAAGCTAGTTTAGGGCTTTAGGGGGTAGATACATGATTTGTCTAGTTTGAATATGTCTAGACCTTGTTTATCAACTTCAATTCTTACTATATGACATAAGAAGACTATATGTGCTAGCTTTGGTTTTTGATTTTTTGATTTTTTTGAATGTTTATGCCCATTTGAATCTTGGTCAAATCCTAGGTTTGACCAAGATTTAAACAAGTCTATAACATGAAAATGAAAAGGTAAGCCTGGATCCTTCCTAGCTAGTCATTCTAAAATGAAGCTTTTGGGGGGTTCTTGAAATCTCAATGTTTGAAACCCAAAAACCACTTCTCTTCATGGTTGACTTCATAAGACATGCAGAGTTTAGGGTTAGGGGGTAGATACATGATTTGTCGGGTTTGAATATGTATAGACATGCTTGTTTATCAACTTGAATGCTTACTATATGACATAAGAAGGCTATATATGTGCTTTGGTTTTTCATTTTTCTAGTTTTTTGAATGTTATATGCCCATTTGAAGATTTTGGGTGGTTCTTGAAATTTTAATGTTTGAAACCAATACGACTTCTCTTCATGCTAGACTTCATAAGATCGACCGAGTTTATGGTTAGGGGCTAGATACATGATTTGTCTGGTTTGAACATGTCTAAACCTTGTTTACCAACTTGCAAGGCTTACTATATGACATAAGAAGACTATGTGCTTTTGTTTTTCATTCTTCTATTTTTTTAATTTTATGCCCATTTGAATCTTGGTCAAATCCTATGTTTGACCTGGATTTAAACAAGTATAAAATATGAAAACGAAAAGGTAAGCCTGGATCCTTCTTAGTCACTCTAAAATGAAGCGACTTTTGGGATGTTCTTGAAATTTTCATGTTTGAAACCCAAAACCACTTCTCTTCATGATTGCTTCATATATAAGACAGAGTTTAGGGTTAGGGGCAGATATATACATGATTTTCTAGTTTGAATATGTCTAGACCTTATTTATCAACTTGAATGCTTACTATATGACATAAGAATGCTATGTGCTTTGGTTTATCATTCTTTTGGTTTTTTCCTGAATTTTTATGCCCATTTGAATCTTGGTCAAATCCTAGGTTTCACAAAGATTTAAACAAGTTTAAAATCTGAAAATTAAAAGGTAAGCATGGATCCTTCTTAGTCACTCTAAAATGAAGCTTTTGGGAGGTTTTTGAAATTTCCATGTTTGAAACCCAAAACCACTTCTCTTCATGCTTGACTTCATAAGACAGAGTTTAGAGTGTTAGGGGTAGATACATGATTTGTCTAGTTTGAATATGTCTAGACCTTGTTTATCAACTTGAATTCTTACTATATGACATAAGAAGGCTATGTGCTTTGGTTTTTCATTTTTCTGGTTTTTTTGAATATTATGCCCATTTGAAGATTTTGGGAGGTTCTTGAAATTTTCATGTTTGAAACCAATACGACTTCTCTTCAGGCTAGACTTCATAAGATCGATCGAGTTTATGGTTAGGGGGTAGATACATGATTTGTCTGGTTTGAACATGTCTAAACCTTGTTTATCAACTTGAAAGCTTACTATATATATGACATACGAAGACTATGTGCTTTTGTTTTTCATTCTTCTATTTTATTTTATTTTATGCCCATTTGAATCTTGGTCAAATCCTATGTTTGACCTGGATTTAAACAAGTATATAATATGAAAACGAAAAGGTAAGCATGGATCCTTCTTAGTCACTCTAAAATGAAGCGGCTTTTGGGATGTTCTTGAAATTTTCATGTTTGAAACCCAAACCACTTCTCTTCATGATTGATTTCATATATAAGACAGAGTTTAAGGTTAGGGACAGATATATACATGATTTTCTAGTTTGAATATGTCTAGACCTTGTTAATCAACTTGAATGCTTACTGTATGACATAAGAATGCTATGTGCTTTGGTTTATCAATCTTTTGGTTTTTTCCTGAATTTTTATGCCCATTTGAATCTTGGTCAAATCCTAGGTTTCACAAAGATTTAAACAAGTTTAAAATCTGAAAATTAAAAGGTAAGCATGGATCCTTCTTAGTCACTCTAAAATGAAGCTTTTGGGAGGTTTTTGAAATTTCCATGTTTGAAACCCAAAACCACTTCTCTTCATGCTTAATTGACTTCATAAGACAGAGTTTAGAGTGTTAGGGGTAGATACATGATTTGTCTAGTTTGAATACGTCTAGACCTTGTTTATCAACTTGAATTCTTACTATATGACATAAGAAGGCTATGTGCTTTGGTTTTTCATTTTTCTGATTTTTTTTGAATTTTTATGCCCATTTGAATCTTGGTCAAATACTAGCTAGGTTTGACCAAGATTTAAACAAGTTTAAAACATGAAAATGAAAAGGTAAGCCTCGATCCTTCTTAGTCACTCTAAAATGAAGCTTTTGGGGGGTTTTTGAAATTTGCATGTTTGAAACCCAAAACCACTTCTCTTCATGCCTTACTTCATAAGACGGAGTTTAGGGTCGTTAGGGAGTAGATACATGATTTGCCTGGTTTGAATATGTCTAGACCTTGTTTATCATCTTGAATGCTTACTATATGACAGAAGAAGACTACGTGCATTGGTATTTCATTTTTTTTTGAATTTTCATGCCCATTTCAATCTTGGTGAAATCCTAGGTTTGAGCAAGATTTAAACAAATTTAACACGTGAAAACGAATAAGCATGGATCCTTCTTAGTCACTCCAAAATGTACCAATTGATAGATGTGTTAACTTTGCTTCATGGAAAAAATAATGTCATGTAAATGAGTTAACTTGGATTTCCTGCCGTTGAATCCATAGGAAACTTTGTTCTAATGCACTATAATAATCAACCGTGTTTTTACACCAACATTGCCAACAGGTCTGTCACTTACGTGTGGCGCCCATGCGTGAGGTCCCACACTTCAGTGAGCACAAGTCAAGTGCAGTAGGTACGCAAACTCCAAGCCATCTTCTTTGTCAAGAGAAGACGCATCAGGATGCGTTTTGGAAATCTGTGGGTCCTTCTGGATCCTTCGGTTGTCCCTCTCACAAAAAAAAAAAACAAATCTCTCTCATTCTCGGCCTCGCTCGACTCGCTCGCTCGCTCGCACCTCCTGCTCACTGACAAACCCTGCACAAAAGTCAACATCATCACCCGAAAAAGGGGAGACACCATAATGCTCTCCCTTCTTCTCTCCTTCCGAGTGATCCCTCTTCCTCCGAGTTTCACTCGACGGGCAAACACACATGTGCTGCATAGTAATAATAATAAAAAGGTAGAAAAATCAACCTACGAATCTATAATTAAATACGTTAAACTAGGGTTTTGCCCAGTACTACAGATCAAGTTCATAAAAAATCCAACTACGGGGTTCGAACAACCCCATTTCTAATCCAAGATTTTTTCGACCTCATCCAAATGGCCTCAAACTATAGGGTTAATTAGCATCTAGTGCAGAATGTGTGAACATGTATGCACTATGTGTGCTATAACTTGTATGTCTTTCAAATTTGAACCAAATTTGAAATATATGAAATGGGGCTTTTGGCTTAAACGTTTGAAACCCAAAACGACTTCTCTTCATGCTAGGCATCATAAGACCGAGTTTAGGGTTAGGGGGTAGATACATGATTTGTCTGTTTTGAATATGTCTATACCTTGTTTATCTACTTGAATATGCTTACTATAGATATATATGACGTAAGAAGACTATGTGCTTTGGTTTTTTTTTATTTTTCCTGAATTTTTATGCCCATTTGAATCTTGGTCAAATCCTAGGCTTGACCAATATTTAAACAAGCTTAAAACATGAAAATGAAAAGGTAAGCTTGGATCCTTCTTTGTCACTCTAAGATGAAGTTTTTGGGAGGTTTTCAAAATTTCCATGTCTGAAACCCAAAAACACTTCTCTTCATGCTTGACTTCATAAGACAAAGCTAGTTTAGGGCTTTAGGGGGTAGATACATGATTTGTCTAGTTTGAATATGTCTAGACCTTGTTTATCAACTTCAATTCTTACTATATATATGACATAAGAAGACTATATGTGCTAGCTTTGGTTTTTGATTTTTTGATTTTTTTGAATGTTTATGCCCATTTGAATCTTGGTCAAATCCTAGGTTTGACCAAGATTTAAACAAGTCTATAACATGAAAATGAAAAGGTAAGCCTGGATCCTTCCTAGCTAGTCATTCTAAAATGAAGCTTTTGGGGGGTTCTTGAAATCTCAATGTTTGAAACCCAAAAACCACTTCTCTTCATGGTTGACTTCATAAGACATGCAGAGTTTAGGGTTAGGGGGTAGCTAGATACATGATTTGTCGGGTTTGAATATGTCTAGACATGCTTGTTTATCAACTTGAATGCTTACTATATGACATAAGAAGGATATATATGTGCTTTGGTTTTTCATTTTTCTAGTTTTTTGAATGTTATATGCCCATTTGAAGATTTTGGGTGGTTCTTGAAATTTTCATGTTTGAAACCAATACGACTTCTCTTCATGCTAGACTTCATAAGATCGACCGAGTTTATGGTTAGGGGCTAGATACATGATTTGTCTGGTTTGAACATGTCTAAACCTTGTTTACCAACTTGCAAGGCTTACTATATGACATAAGAAGACTATGTGCTTTTGTTTTTCATTCTTCTATTTTTTTATTTTATGCCCATTTGAATCTTGGTCAAATCCTATGTTTGACCTGGATTTAAACAAGTATAAAATATGAAAACGAAAAGGTAAGCCTGGATCCTTCTTAGTCACTCTAAAATGAAGCGACTTTTGGGATGTTCTTGAAATTTTCATGTTTGAAACCCAAAACCACTTCTCTTCATGATTGCTTCATATATAAGACAGAGTTTAGGGTTAGGGGCAGATATATATATACATGATTTTCTAGTTTGAATATGTCTAGACCTTATTTATCAACTTGAATGCTTACTATATGACATAAGAATGCTATGTGCTTTGGTTTATCATTCTTTTGGTTTTTTCCTGAATTTTTATGCCCATTTGAATCTTGGTCAAATCCTAGGTTTCACAAAGATTTAAACAAGTTTAAAATCTGAAAATTAAAAGGTAAGCATGGATCCTTCTTAGTCACTCTAAAATGAAGCTTTTGGGAGGTTTTTGATATTTCCATGTTTGAAACCAAAAACCACTTCTCTTCATGCTTGACTTCATAAGACAGAGTTTAGAGTGTTAGGGGTAGATACATGATTTGTCTAGTTTGAATATGTCTAGACCTTGTTTATCAACTTGAATTCTTACTATATGACATAAGAAGGCTATGTGCTTTGGTTTTTCATTTTTCTGGTTTTTTTGAATATTATGCCCATTTGAAGATTTTGGGAGGTTCTTGAAATTTTCATGTTTGAAACCAATACGACTTCTCTTCAGGCTAGACTTCATAAGATCGATCGAGTTTATGGTTAGGGGGTAGATACATGATTTGTCTGGTTTGAACATGTCTAAACCTTGTTTATCAACTTGAAAGCTTACTATATATATGACATACGAAGACTATGTGCTTTTGTTTTTCATTCTTCTATTTTATTTTATTTTATGCCCATTTGAATCTTGGTCAAATCCTATGTTTGACCTGGATTTAAACAAGTATATAATATGAAAACGAAAAGGTAAGCATGGATCCTTCTTAGTCACTCTAAAATGAAGCGGCTTTTGGGATGTTCTTGAAATTTTTCATGTTTGAAACCCAAACCACTTCTCTTCATGATTGACTTCATATATAAGACAGAGTTTAAGGTTAGGGACAGATATATACATGATTTTCTAGTTTGAATATGTCTAGACCTTGTTAATCAACTTGAATGCTTACTGTATGACATAAGAATGCTATGTGCTTTGGTTTATCAATCTTTTGGTTTTTTCCTGAATTTTTATGCCCATTTGAATCTTGGTCAAATCCTAGGTTTCACAAAGATTTAAACAAGTTTAAAATCTGAAAATTAAAAGGTAAGCATGGATCCTTCTTAGTCACTCTAAAATGAAGCTTTTGGGAGGTTTTTGAAATTTCCATGTTTGAAACCCAAAACCACTTCTCTTCATGCTTAATTGACTTCATAAGACAGAGTTTAGAGTGTTAGGGGTAGATACATGATTTGTCTAGTTTGAATACGTCTAGACCTTGTTTATCAACTTGAATTCTTACTATATGACATAAGAAGGCTATGTGCTTTGGTTTTTCATTTTTCTTTTTTTTTTTGAATTTTATGCATGCCCATTTGAATCTTGGTCAAATACTAGCTAGGTTTGACCAAGATTTAAACAAGTTTAAAACATGAAAATGAAAAGGTAAGCCTCGATCCTTCTTAGTCACTCTAAAATGAAGCTTTTGGGGGGTTTTTGAAATTTGCATGTTTGAAACCCAAAACCACTTCTCTTCATGCCTTACTTCATAAGACGGAGTTTAGGGTCGTTAGGGAGTAGATACATGATTTGCCTGGTTTGAATATGTCTAGACCTTGTTTATCATCTTGAATGCTTACTATATGACAGAAGAAGACTATGTGCATTGGTATTTCATTTTTTTTTGAATTTTCATGCCCATTTCAATCTTGGTGAAATCCTAGGTTTGAGCAAGATTTAAACAAATTTAACACGTGAAAACGAATAAGCATGGATCCTTCTTAGTCACTCCAAAATGTACCAATTGATAGATGTGTTAACTTTGCTTCATGGAAAAAATAATGTCATGTAAATGAGTTAACTTGGATTTCCTGCCGTTGAATCCATAGGAAACTTTGTTCTAATGCACTATAATAATCAACCGTGTTTTTACACCAACATTGCCAACAGGTCTGTCACTTACGTGTGGCGCCCATGCGTGAGGTCCCACACTTCAGTGAGCACAAGTCAAGTGCAGTAGGTACGCAAACTCCAAGCCATCTTCTTTGTCAAGAGAAGACGCATCAGGATGCGTTTTGGAAATCTGTGGGTCCTTCTGGATCCTTCGGTTGTCCCTCTCACAAAAAAAAAAACAAATCTCTCTCATTCTCGGCCTCGCTCGACTCGCTCGCTCGCTCGCTCGCTCGCACCTCCTGCTCACTGACAAACCCTGCACAAAAGTCAACATCATCACCCGAAAAAGGGGAGACACCATAATGCTCTCCCTTCTTCTCTCCTTCCGAGTGATCCCTCTTCCTCCGAGTTTCACTCGACGGGCAAACACACATGTGCTGCATAGTAATAATAATAAAAAGGTAGAAAAATCAACCTACGAATCTATAATTAAATACGTTAAACTAGGGTTTTGCCCAGTACTACAGATCAAGTTCATAAAAAATCCAACTACGGGGTTCGAACAACCCCATTTCTAATCCAAGATTTTTTTCGACCTCATCCAAATGGCCTCAAACTATAGGGTTAATTAGCATCTAGTGCAGAATGTGTGAACATGTATGCACTATGTGTGCTATAACTTGTATGTCTTTCAAATTTGAACCAAATTTGAAATATATGAAATGGGGCTTTTGGCTTAAACGTTTGAAACCCAAAACGACTTCTCTTCATGCTAGGCATCATAAGACCGAGTTTAGGGTTAGGGGCTAGATACATGATTTGTCTGTTTTGAACATGTCTAAACCTTGTTTACCAACTTGCAAGGCTTACTATATGACATAAGAAGACTATGTGCTTTTGTTTTTCATTCTTTTTTTTTTATTTTATGCCCATTTGAATCTTGGTCAAATCCTATGTTTGACCTGGATTTAAACAAGTATAAAATATGAAAACGAAAAGGTAAGCCTGGATCCTTCTTAGTCACTCTAAAATGAAGCGACTTTTGGGATGTTCTTGAAATTTTCATGTTTGAAACCCAAAACCACTTCTCTTCATGATTGCTTCATATATAAGACAGAGTTTAGGGTTAGGGGCAGATATATACATGATTTTCTAGTTTGAATATGTCTAGACCTTATTTATCAACTTGAATGCTTACTATATGACATAAGAATGCTATGTGCTTTGGTTTATCATTCTTTTGGTTTTTTCCTAAATTTTTATGCCCATTTGAATCTTGGTCAAATCCTAGGTTTCACAAAGATTTAAACAAGTTTAAAATCTGAAAATTAAAAGGTAAGCATGGATCCTTCTTAGTCACTCTAAAATGAAGCTTTTGGGAGGTTTTTGAAATTTCCATGTTTGAAACCCAAAAACCACTTCTCTTCATGCTTGACTTCATAAGACAGAGTTTAGAGTGTTAGGGGTAGATACATGATTTGTCTAGTTTGAATATGTCTAGACCTTGTTTATCAACTTGAATTCTTACTATATGACATAAGAAGGCTATGTGCTTTGGTTTTTCATTTTTCTGGTTTTTTTGAATATTATGCCCATTTGAAGATTTTGGGAGGTTCTTGAAATTTTCATGTTTGAAACCAATACGACTTCTCTTCAGGCTAGACTTCATAAGATCGATCGAGTTTATGGTTAGGGGCCGGTAGATACATGATTTGTCTGGTTTGAACATGTCTAAACCTTGTTTATCAACTTGAAAGCTTACTATATATATGACATACGAAGACTATGTGCTTTTGTTTTTCATTCTTCTATTTTATTTTATTTTATGCCCATTTGAATCTTGGTCAAATCCTATGTTTGACCTGGATTTAAACAAGTATATAATATGAAAACGAAAAGGTAAGCATGGATCCTTCTTAGTCACTCTAAAATGAAGCGGCTTTTGGGATGTTCTTGAAATTTTCATGTTTGAAACCCAAACCACTTCTCTTCATGATTGATTTCATATATAAGACAGAGTTTAAGGTTAGGGACAGATATATACATGATTTTCTAGTTTGAATATGTCTAGACCTTGTTAATCAACTTGAATGCTTACTGTATAACATAAGAATGCTATGTGCTTTGGTTTATCAATCTTTTGGTTTTTTCCTGAATTTTTATGCCCATTTGAATCTTGGTCAAATCCTAGGTTTCACAAAGATTTAAACAAGTTTAAAATCTGAAAATTAAAAGGTAAGCATGGATCCTTCTTAGTCACTCTAAAATGAAGCTTTTGGGAGGTTTTTGAAATTTCCATGTTTGAAACCCAAAACCACTTCTCTTCATGCTTAATTGACTTCATAAGACAGAGTTTAGAGTGTTAGGGGTAGATACATGATTTGTCTAGTTTGAATACGTCTAGACCTTGTTTATCAACTTGAATTCTTACTATATGACATAAGAAGGCTATGTGCTTTGGTTTTTCATTTTTCTGATTTTTTTTGAATTTTATGCATGCCCATTTGAATCTTGGTCAAATACTAGCTAGGTTTGACCAAGATTTAAACAAGTTTAAAACATGAAAATGAAAAGGTAAGCCTCGATCCTTCTTAGTCACTCTAAAATGAAGCTTTTGGGGGGTTTTTGAAATTTGCATGTTTGAAACCCAAAACCACTTCTCTTCATGCCTTACTTCATAAGACGGAGTTTAGGGTCGTTAGGGAGTAGATACATGATTTGCCTGGTTTGAATATGTCTAGACCTTGTTTATCATCTTGAATGCTTACTATATGACAGAAGAAGACTACGTGCATTGGTATTTCATTTTTTTTTTGAATTTTCATGCCCATTTCAATCTTGGTGAAATCCTAGGTTTGAGCAAGATTTAAACAAATTTAACACGTGAAAACGAATAAGCATGGATCCTTCTTAGTCACTCCAAAATGTACCAATTGATAGATGTGTTAACTTTGCTTCATGGAAAAAATAATGTCATGTAAATGAGTTAACTTGGATTTCCTGCCGTTGAATCCATAGGAAACTTTGTTCTAATGCACTATAATAATCAACCGTGTTTTTACACCAACATTGCCAACAGGTCTGTCACTTACGTGTGGCGCCCATGCGTGAGGTCCCACACTTCAGTGAGCACAAGTCAAGTGCAGTAGGTACGCAAACTCCAAGCCATCTTCTTTGTCAAGAGAAGACGCATCAGGATGCGTTTTGGAAATCTGTGGGTCCTTCTGGATCCTTCGGTTGTCCCTCTCACAAAAAAAAACAAATCTCTCTCATTCTCGGCCTCGCTCGACTCGCTCGCTCGCTCGCTCGCACCTCCTGCTCACTGACAAACCCTGCACAAAAGTCAACATCATCACCCGAAAAAGGGGAGACACCATAATGCTCTCCCTTCTTCTCTCCTTCCGAGTGATCCCTCTTCCTCCGAGTTTCACTCGACGGGCAAACACACATGTGCTGCATAGTAATAATAATAAAAAGGTAGAAAAATCAACCTACGAATCTATAATTAAATACGTTAAACTAGGGTTTTGCCCAGTACTACAGATCAAGTTCATAAAAAATCCAACTACGGGGTTCGAACAACCCCATTTCTAATCCAAGATTTTTTTCGACCTCATCCAAATGGCCTCAAACTATAGGGTTAATTAGCATCTAGTGCAGAATGTGTGAACATGTATGCACTATGTGTGCTATAACTTGTATGTCTTTCAAATTTGAACCAAATTTGAAATATATGAAATGGGGCTTTTGGCTTAAACGTTTGAAACCCAAAACGACTTCTCTTCATGCTAGGCATCATAAGACCGAGTTTAGGGTTAGGGGGTAGATACAGGATTTGTCTGTTTTGAATATGTCTATACCTTGTTTATCTACTTGAATATGCTTACTATAGATATATATGACGTAAGAAGACTATGTGCTTTGGTTTTTTTTTATTTTTCCAGAATTTTTATGCCCATTTGAATCTTGGTCAAATCCTAGGCTTGACCAATATTTAAACAAGCTTAAAACATGAAAATGAAAAGGTAAGCTTGGATCCTTCTTTGTCACTCTAAGATGAAGTTTTTGGGAGGTTTTCAAAATTTCCATGTCTGAAACCCAAAAACACTTCTCTTCATGCTTGACTTCATAAGACAAAGCTAGTTTAGGGCTTTAGGGGGTAGATACATGATTTGTCTAGTTTGAATATGTCTAGACCTTGTTTATCAACTTCAATTCTTACTATATGACATAAGAAGACTATATGTGCTAGCTTTGGTTTTTGATTTTTTGATTTTTTTGAATGTTTATGCCCATTTGAATCTTGGTCAAATCCTAGGTTTGACCAAGATTTAAACAAGTCTATAACATGAAAATGAAAAGGTAAGCCTGGATCCTTCCTAGCTAGTCATTCTAAAATGAAGCTTTTTGGGGGGTTCTTGAAATCTCAATGTTTGAAACCCAAAACCACTTCTCTTCATGGTTGACTTCATAAGACATGCAGAGTTTAGGGTTAGGGGGTAGCTAGATACATGATTTGTCGGGTTTGAATATGTCTAGACATGCTTGTTTATCAACTTGAATGCTTACTATATGACATAAGAAGGATATATATGTGCTTTGGTTTTTCATTTTTCTAGTTTTTTGAATGTTATATGCCCATTTGAAGATTTTGGGTGGTTCTTGAAATTTTCATGTTTGAAACCAATACGACTTCTCTTCATGCTAGACTTCATAAGATCGACCGAGTTTATGGTTAGGGGCTAGATACATGATTTGTCTGGTTTGAACATGTCTAAACCTTGTTTACCAACTTGCAAGGCTTACTATATGACATAAGAAGACTATGTGCTTTTGTTTTTCATTCTTCTATTTTTTTATTTTATGCCCATTTGAATCTTGGTCAAATCCTATGTTTGACCTGGATTTAAACAAGTATAAAATATGAAAACGAAAAGGTAAGCCTGGATCCTTCTTAGTCACTCTAAAATGAAGCGACTTTTGGGATGTTCTTGAAATTTTCATGTTTGAAACCCAAAACCACTTCTCTTCATGATTGCTTCATATATAAGACAGAGTTTAGGGTTAGGGGCAGATATATACATGATTTTCTAGTTTGAATATGTCTAGACCTTATTTATCAACTTGAATGCTTACTATATGACATAAGAATGCTATGTGCTTTGGTTTATCATTCTTTTGGTTTTTTCCTGAATTTTTATGCCCATTTGAATCTTGGTCAAATCCTAGGTTTCACAAAGATTTAAACAAGTTTAAAATCTGAAAATTAAAAGGTAAGCATGGATCCTTCTTAGTCACTCTAAAATGAAGCTTTTGGGAGGTTTTTGAAATTTCCATGTTTGAAACCCAAAAACCACTTCTCTTCATGCTTGACTTCATAAGACAGAGTTTAGAGTGTTAGGGGTAGATACATGATTTGTCTAGTTTGAATATGTCTAGACCTTGTTTATCAACTTGAATTCTTACTATATGACATAAGAAGGCTATGTGCTTTGGTTTTTCATTTTTCTGGTTTTTTTGAATATTATGCCCATTTGAAGATTTTGGGAGGTTCTTGAAATTTTCATGTTTGAAACCAATACGACTTCTCTTCAGGCTAGACTTCATAAGATCGATCGAGTTTATGGTTAGGGGGTAGATACATGATTTGTCTGGTTTGAACATGTCTAAACCTTGTTTATCAACTTGAAAGCTTACTATATATATGACATACGAAGACTATGTGCTTTTGTTTTTCATTCTTCTATTTTATTTTATTTTATGCCCATTTGAATCTTGGTCAAATCCTATGTTTGACCTGGATTTAAACAAGTATATAATATGAAAACGAAAAGGTAAGCATGGATCCTTCTTAGTCACTCTAAAATGAAGCGGCTTTTGGGATGTTCTTGAAATTTTTCATGTTTGAAACCCAAACCACTTCTCTTCATGATTGACTTCATATATAAGACAGAGTTTAAGGTTAGGGACAGATATATACATGATTTTCTAGTTTGAATATGTCTAGACCTTGTTAATCAACTTGAATGCTTACTGTATGACATAAGAATGCTATGTGCTTTGGTTTATCAATCTTTTGGTTTTTTCCTGAATTTTTATGCCCATTTGAATCTTGGTCAAATCCTAGGTTTCACAAAGATTTAAACAAGTTTAAAATCTGAAAATTAAAAGGTAAGCATGGATCCTTCTTAGTCACTCTAAAATGAAGCTTTTGGGAGGTTTTTGAAATTTCCATGTTTGAAACCCAAAACCACTTCTCTTCATGCTTAATTGACTTCATAAGACAGAGTTTAGAGTGTTAGGGGTAGATACATGATTTGTCTAGTTTGAATACGTCTAGACCTTGTTTATCAACTTGAATTCTTACTATATGACATAAGAAGGCTATGTGCTTTGGTTTTTCATTTTTCTGATTTTTTTTGAATTTTATGCATGCCCATTTGAATCTTGGTCAAATACTAGCTAGGTTTGACCAAGATTTAAACAAGTTTAAAACATGAAAATGAAAAGGTAAGCCTCGATCCTTCTTAGTCACTCTAAAATGAAGCTTTTGGGGGGTTTTTGAAATTTGCATGTTTGAAACCCAAAACCACTTCTCTTCATGCCTTACTTCATAAGACGGAGTTTAGGGTCGTTAGGGAGTAGATACATGATTTGCCTGGTTTGAATATGTCTAGACCTTGTTTATCATCTTGAATGCTTACTATATGACAGAAGAAGACTATGTGCATTGGTATTTCATTTTTTTTTGAATTTTCATGCCCATTTCAATCTTGGTGAAATCCTAGGTTTGAGCAAGATTTAAACAAATTTAACACGTGAAAACGAATAAGCATGGATCCTTCTTAGTCACTCCAAAATGTACCAATTGATAGATGTGTTAACTTTGCTTCATGGAAAAAATAATGTCATGTAAATGAGTTAACTTGGATTTCCTGCCGTTGAATCCATAGGAAACTTTGTTCTAATGCACTATAATAATCAACCGTGTTTTTACACCAACATTGCCAACAGGTCTGTCACTTACGTGTGGCGCCCATGCGTGAGGTCCCACACTTCAGTGAGCACAAGTCAAGTGCAGTAGGTACGCAAACTCCAAGCCATCTTCTTTGTCAAGAGAAGACGCATCAGGATGCGTTTTGGAAATCTGTGGGTCCTTCTGGATCCTTCGGTTGTCCCTCTCACAAAAAAAAAAACAAATCTCTCTCATTCTCGGCCTCGCTCGCTCGCTCGCTCGCTCGCTCGCACCTCCTGCTCACTGACAAACCCTGCACAAAAGTCAACATCATCACCCGAAAAAGGGGAGACACCATAATGCTCTCCCTTCTTCTCTCCTTCCGAGTGATCCCTCTTCCTCCGAGTTTCACTCGACGGGCAAACACACATGTGCTGCATAGTAATAATAATAAAAAGGTAGAAAAATCAACCTACGAATCTATAATTAAATACGTTAAACTAGGGTTTTGCCCAGTACTACAGATCAAGTTCATAAAAAATCCAACTACGGGGTTCGAACAACCCCATTTCTAATCCAAGATTTTTTTCGACCTCATCCAAATGGCCTCAAACTATAGGGTTAATTAGCATCTAGTGCAGAATGTGTGAACATGTATGCACTATGTGTGCTATAACTTGTATGTCTTTCAAATTTGAACCAAATTTGAAATATATGAAATGGGGCTTTTGGCTTAAACGTTTGAAACCCAAAACGACTTCTCTTCATGCTAGGCATCATAAGACCGAGTTTAGGGTTAGGGGCTAGATACATGATTTGTCTGTTTTGAACATGTCTAAACCTTGTTTACCAACTTGCAAGGCTTACTATATGACATAAGAAGACTATGTGCTTTTGTTTTTCATTCTTCTATTTTTTTATTTTATGCCCATTTGAATCTTGGTCAAATCCTATGTTTGACCTGGATTTAAACAAGTATAAAATATGAAAACGAAAAGGTAAGCCTGGATCCTTCTTAGTCACTCTAAAATGAAGCGACTTTTGGGATGTTCTTGAAATTTTCATGTTTGAAACCCAAAACCACTTCTCTTCATGATTGCTTCATATATAAGACAGAGTTTAGGGTTAGGGGCAGATATATACATGATTTTCTAGTTTGAATATGTCTAGACCTTATTTATCAACTTGAATGCTTACTATATGACATAAGAATGCTATGTGCTTTGGTTTATCATTCTTTTGGTTTTTTCCTAAATTTTTATGCCCATTTGAATCTTGGTCAAATCCTAGGTTTCACAAAGATTTAAACAAGTTTAAAATCTGAAAATTAAAAGGTAAGCATGGATCCTTCTTAGTCACTCTAAAATGAAGCTTTTGGGAGGTTTTTGAAATTTCCATGTTTGAAACCCAAAACCACTTCTCTTCATGCTTGACTTCATAAGACAGAGTTTAGAGTGTTAGGGGTAGATACATGATTTGTCTAGTTTGAATATGTCTAGACCTTGTTTATCAACTTGAATTCTTACTATATGACATAAGAAGGCTATGTGCTTTGGTTTTTCATTTTTCTGGTTTTTTTGAATATTATGCCCATTTGAAGATTTTGGGAGGTTCTTGAAATTTTCATGTTTGAAACCAATACGACTTCTCTTCAGGCTAGACTTCATAAGATCGATCGAGTTTATGGTTAGGGGGTAGATACATGATTTGTCTGGTTTGAACATGTCTAAACCTTGTTTATCAACTTGAAAGCTTACTATATATATGACATACGAAGACTATGTGCTTTTGTTTTTCATTCTTCTATTTTATTTTATTTTATGCCCATTTGAATCTTGGTCAAATCCTATGTTTGACCTGGATTTAAACAAGTATATAATATGAAAACGAAAAGGTAAGCATGGATCCTTCTTAGTCACTCTAAAATGAAGCGGCTTTTGGGATGTTCTTGAAATTTTCATGTTTGAAACCCAAACCACTTCTCTTCATGATTGATTTCATATATAAGACAGAGTTTAAGGTTAGGGACAGATATATACATGATTTTCTAGTTTGAATATGTCTAGACCTTGTTAATCAACTTGAATGCTTACTGTATAACATAAGAATGCTATGTGCTTTGGTTTATCAATCTTTTGGTTTTTTCCTGAATTTTTATGCCCATTTGAATCTTGGTCAAATCCTAGGTTTCACAAAGATTTAAACAAGTTTAAAATCTGAAAATTAAAAGGTAAGCATGGATCCTTCTTAGTCACTCTAAAATGAAGCTTTTGGGAGGTTTTTGAAATTTCCATGTTTGAAACCCAAAACCACTTCTCTTCATGCTTAATTGACTTCATAAGACAGAGTTTAGAGTGTTAGGGGTAGATACATGATTTGTCTAGTTTGAATACGTCTAGACCTTGTTTATCAACTTGAATTCTTACTATATGACATAAGAAGGCTATGTGCTTTGGTTTTTCATTTTTCTGATTTTTTTTGAATTTTATGCATGCCCATTTGAATCTTGGTCAAATACTAGCTAGGTTTGACCAAGATTTAAACAAGTTTAAAACATGAAAATGAAAAGGTAAGCCTCGATCCTTCTTAGTCACTCTAAAATGAAGCTTTTGGGGGGTTTTTGAAATTTGCATGTTTGAAACCCAAAACCACTTCTCTTCATGCCTTACTTCATAAGACGGAGTTTAGGGTCGTTAGGGAGTAGATACATGATTTGCCTGGTTTGAATATGTCTAGACCTTGTTTATCATCTTGAATGCTTACTATATGACAGAAGAAGACTATGTGCATTGGTATTTCATTTTTTTTTGAATTTTCATGCCCATTTCAATCTTGGTGAAATCCTAGGTTTGAGCAAGATTTAAACAAATTTAACACGTGAAAACGAATAAGCATGGATCCTTCTTAGTCACTCCAAAATGTACCAATTGATAGATGTGTTAACTTTGCTTCATGGAAAAAATAATGTCATGTAAATGAGTTAACTTGGATTTCCTGCCGTTGAATCCATAGGAAACTTTGTTCTAATGCACTATAATAATCAACCGTGTTTTTACACCAACATTGCCAACAGGTCTGTCACTTACGTGTGGCGCCCATGCGTGAGGTCCCACACTTCAGTGAGCACAAGTCAAGTGCAGTAGGTACGCAAACTCCAAGCCATCTTCTTTGTCAAGAGAAGACGCATCAGGATGCGTTTTGGAAATCTGTGGGTCCTTCTGGATCCTTCGGTTGTCCCTCTCACAAAAAAAAACAAATCTCTCTCATTCTCGGCCTCGCTCGACTCGCTCGCTCGCTCGCTCGCTCGCACCTCCTGCTCACTGACAAACCCTGCACAAAAGTCAACATCATCACCCGAAAAAGGGGAGACACCATAATGCTCTCCCTTCTTCTCTCCTTCCGAGTGATCCCTCTTCCTCCGAGTTTCACTCGACGGGCAAACACACATGTGCTGCATAGTAATAATAATAAAAAGGTAGAAAAATCAACCTACGAATCTATAATTAAATACGTTAAACTAGGGTTTTGCCCAGTACTACAGATCAAGTTCATAAAAAATCCAACTACGGGGTTCGAACAACCCCATTTCTAATCCAAGATTTTTTTCGACCTCATCCAAATGGCCTCAAACTATAGGGTTAATTAGCATCTAGTGCAGAATGTGTGAACATGTATGCACTATGTGTGCTATAACTTGTATGTCTTTCAAATTTGAACCAAATTTGAAATATATGAAATGGGGCTTTTGGCTTAAACGTTTGAAACCCAAAACGACTTCTCTTCATGCTAGGCATCATAAGACCGAGTTTAGGGTTAGGGGGTAGATACAGGATTTGTCTGTTTTGAACATGTCTATACCTTGTTTATCTACTTGAATATGCTTACTATAGATATATATGACGTAAGAAGACTATGTGCTTTGGTTTTTTTTTATTTTTCCAGAATTTTTATGCCCATTTGAATCTTGGTCAAATCCTAGGCTTGACCAATATTTAAACAAGCTTAAAACATGAAAATGAAAAGGTAAGCTTGGATCCTTCTTTGTCACTCTAAGATGAAGTTTTTGGGAGGTTTTCAAAATTTCCATGTCTGAAACCCAAAAACACTTCTCTTCATGCTTGACTTCATAAGACAAAGCTAGTTTAGGGCTTTAGGGGGTAGATACATGATTTGTCTAGTTTGAATATGTCTAGACCTTGTTTATCAACTTCAATTCTTACTATATGACATAAGAAGACTATATGTGCTAGCTTTGGTTTTTGATTTTTTGATTTTTTTGAATGTTTATGCCCATTTGAATCTTGGTCAAATCCTAGGTTTGACCAAGATTTAAACAAGTCTATAACATGAAAATGAAAAGGTAAGCCTGGATCCTTCCTAGCTAGTCATTCTAAAATGAAGCTTTTGGGGGGTTCTTGAAATCTCAATGTTTGAAACCCAAAAACCACTTCTCTTCATGGTTGACTTCATAAGACATGCAGAGTTTAGGGTTAGGGGGTAGCTAGATACATGATTTGTCGGGTTTGAATATGTCTAGACATGCTTGTTTATCAACTTGAATGCTTACTATATGACATAAGAAGGATATATATGTGCTTTGGTTTTTCATTTTTCTAGTTTTTTGAATGTTATATGCCCATTTGAAGATTTTGGGTGGTTCTTGAAATTTTCATGTTTGAAACCAATACGACTTCTCTTCATGCTAGACTTCATAAGATCGACCGAGTTTATGGTTAGGGGCTAGATACATGATTTGTCTGGTTTGAACATGTCTAAACCTTGTTTACCAACTTGCAAGGCTTACTATATGACATAAGAAGACTATGTGCTTTTGTTTTTCATTCTTCTATTTTTTTATTTTATGCCCATTTGAATCTTGGTCAAATCCTATGTTTGACCTGGATTTAAACAAGTATAAAATATGAAAACGAAAAGGTAAGCCTGGATCCTTCTTAGTCACTCTAAAATGAAGCGACTTTTGGGATGTTCTTGAAATTTTCATGTTTGAAACCCAAAACCACTTCTCTTCATGATTGCTTCATATATAAGACAGAGTTTAGGGTTAGGGGCAGATATATACATGATTTTCTAGTTTGAATATGTCTAGACCTTATTTATCAACTTGAATGCTTACTATATGACATAAGAATGCTATGTGCTTTGGTTTATCATTCTTTTGGTTTTTTCCTGAATTTTTATGCCCATTTGAATCTTGGTCAAATCCTAGGTTTCACAAAGATTTAAACAAGTTTAAAATCTGAAAATTAAAAGGTAAGCATGGATCCTTCTTAGTCACTCTAAAATGAAGCTTTTGGGAGGTTTTTGAAATTTCCATGTTTGAAACCCAAAACCACTTCTCTTCATGCTTGACTTCATAAGACAGAGTTTAGAGTGTTAGGGGTAGATACATGATTTGTCTAGTTTGAATATGTCTAGACCTTGTTTATCAACTTGAATTCTTACTATATGACATAAGAAGGCTATGTGCTTTGGTTTTTCATTTTTCTGGTTTTTTTGAATATTATGCCCATTTGAAGATTTTGGGAGGTTCTTGAAATTTTCATGTTTGAAACCAATACGACTTCTCTTCAGGCTAGACTTCATAAGATCGATCGAGTTTATGGTTAGGGGGTAGATACATGATTTGTCTGGTTTGAACATGTCTAAACCTTGTTTATCAACTTGAAAGCTTACTATATATATGACATACGAAGACTATGTGCTTTTGTTTTTCATTCTTCTATTTTATTTTATTTTATGCCCATTTGAATCTTGGTCAAATCCTATGTTTGACCTGGATTTAAACAAGTATATAATATGAAAACGAAAAGGTAAGCATGGATCCTTCTTAGTCACTCTAAAATGAAGCGGCTTTTGGGATGTTCTTGAAATTTTCATGTTTGAAACCCAAACCACTTCTCTTCATGATTGACTTCATATATAAGACAGAGTTTAAGGTTAGGGACAGATATATACATGATTTTCTAGTTTGAATATGTCTAGACCTTGTTAATCAACTTGAATGCTTACTGTATGACATAAGAATGCTATGTGCTTTGGTTTATCAATCTTTTGGTTTTTTCCTGAATTTTTATGCCCATTTGAATCTTGGTCAAATCCTAGGTTTCACAAAGATTTAAACAAGTTTAAAATCTGAAAATTAAAAGGTAAGCATGGATCCTTCTTAGTCACTCTAAAATGAAGCTTTTGGGAGGTTTTTGAAATTTCCATGTTTGAAACCCAAAACCACTTCTCTTCATGCTTAATTGACTTCATAAGACAGAGTTTAGAGTGTTAGGGGTAGATACATGATTTGTCTAGTTTGAATACGTCTAGACCTTGTTTATCAACTTGAATTCTTACTATATGACATAAGAAGGCTATGTGCTTTGGTTTTTCATTTTTCTGATTTTTTTTGAATTTTATGCATGCCCATTTGAATCTTGGTCAAATACTAGCTAGGTTTGACCAAGATTTAAACAAGTTTAAAACATGAAAATGAAAAGGTAAGCCTCGATCCTTCTTAGTCACTCTAAAATGAAGCTTTTGGGGGGTTTTTGAAATTTGCATGTTTGAAACCCAAAACCACTTCTCTTCATGCCTTACTTCATAAGACGGAGTTTAGGGTCGTTAGGGAGTAGATACATGATTTGCCTGGTTTGAATATGTCTAGACCTTGTTTATCATCTTGAATGCTTACTATATGACAGAAGAAGACTATGTGCATTGGTATTTCATTTTTTTTTGAATTTTCATGCCCATTTCAATCTTGGTGAAATCCTAGGTTTGAGCAAGATTTAAACAAATTTAACACGTGAAAACGAATAAGCATGGATCCTTCTTAGTCACTCCAAAATGTACCAATTGATAGATGTGTTAACTTTGCTTCATGGAAAAAATAATGTCATGTAAATGAGTTAACTTGGATTTCCTGCCGTTGAATCCATAGGAAACTTTGTTCTAATGCACTATAATAATCAACCGTGTTTTTACACCAACATTGCCAACAGGTCTGTCACTTACGTGTGGCGCCCATGCGTGAGGTCCCACACTTCAGTGAGCACAAGTCAAGTGCAGTAGGTACGCAAACTCCAAGCCATCTTCTTTGTCAAGAGAAGACGCATCAGGATGCGTTTTGGAAATCTGTGGGTCCTTCTGGATCCTTCGGTTGTCCCTCTCACAAAAAAAAAAACAAATCTCTCTCATTCTCGGCCTCGCTCGACTCGCTCGCTCGCTCGCTCGCACCTCCTGCTCACTGACAAACCCTGCACAAAAGTCAACATCATCACCCGAAAAAGGGGAGACACCATAATGCTCTCCCTTCTTCTCTCCTTCCGAGTGATCCCTCTTCCTCCGAGTTTCACTCGACGGGCAAACACACATGTGCTGCATAGTAATAATAATAAAAAGGTAGAAAAATCAACCTACGAATCTATAATTAAATACGTTAAACTAGGGTTTTGCCCAGTACTACAGATCAAGTTCATAAAAAATCCAACTACGGGGTTCGAACAACCCCATTTCTAATCCAAGATTTTTTTCGACCTCATCCAAATGGCCTCAAACTATAGGGTTAATTAGCATCTAGTGCAGAATGTGTGAACATGTATGCACTATGTGTGCTATAACTTGTATGTCTTTCAAATTTGAACCAAATTTGAAATATATGAAATGGGGCTTTTGGCTTAAACGTTTGAAACCCAAAACGACTTCTCTTCATGCTAGGCATCATAAGACCGAGTTTAGGGTTAGGGGGTAGATACAGGATTTGTCTGTTTTGAACATGTCTATACCTTGTTTATCTACTTGAATATGCTTACTATAGATATATATGACGTAAGAAGACTATGTGCTTTGGTTTTTTTTTATTTTTCCAGAATTTTTATGCCCATTTGAATCTTGGTCAAATCCTAGGCTTGACCAATATTTAAACAAGCTTAAAACATGAAAATGAAAAGGTAAGCTTGGATCCTTCTTTGTCACTCTAAGATGAAGTTTTTGGGAGGTTTTCAAAATTTCCATGTCTGAAACCCAAAAACACTTCTCTTCATGCTTGACTTCATAAGACAAAGCTAGTTTAGGGCTTTAGGGGGTAGATACATGATTTGTCTAGTTTGAATATGTCTAGACCTTGTTTATCAACTTCAATTCTTACTATATGACATAAGAAGACTATATGTGCTAGCTTTGGTTTTTGATTTTTTGATTTTTTTGAATGTTTATGCCCATTTGAATCTTGGTCAAATCCTAGGTTTGACCAAGATTTAAACAAGTCTATAACATGAAAATGAAAAGGTAAGCCTGGATCCTTCCTAGCTAGTCATTCTAAAATGAAGCTTTTGGGGGGTTCTTGAAATCTCAATGTTTGAAACCCAAAAACCACTTCTCTTCATGGTTGACTTCATAAGACATGCAGAGTTTAGGGTTAGGGGGTAGCTAGATACATGATTTGTCGGGTTTGAATATGTCTAGACATGCTTGTTTATCAACTTGAATGCTTACTATATGACATAAGAAGGATATATATGTGCTTTGGTTTTTCATTTTTCTAGTTTTTTGAATGTTATATGCCCATTTGAAGATTTTGGGTGGTTCTTGAAATTTTCATGTTTGAAACCAATACGACTTCTCTTCATGCTAGACTTCATAAGATCGACCGAGTTTATGGTTAGGGGCTAGATACATGATTTGTCTGGTTTGAACATGTCTAAACCTTGTTTACCAACTTGCAAGGCTTACTATATGACATAAGAAGACTATGTGCTTTTGTTTTTCATTCTTCTATTTTTTTATTTTATGCCCATTTGAATCTTGGTCAAATCCTATGTTTGACCTGGATTTAAACAAGTATAAAATATGAAAACGAAAAGGTAAGCCTGGATCCTTCTTAGTCACTCTAAAATGAAGCGACTTTTGGGATGTTCTTGAAATTTTCATGTTTGAAACCCAAAACCACTTCTCTTCATGATTGCTTCATATATAAGACAGAGTTTAGGGTTAGGGGCAGATATATACATGATTTTCTAGTTTGAATATGTCTAGACCTTATTTATCAACTTGAATGCTTACTATATGACATAAGAATGCTATGTGCTTTGGTTTATCATTCTTTTGGTTTTTTCCTGAATTTTTATGCCCATTTGAATCTTGGTCAAATCCTAGGTTTCACAAAGATTTAAACAAGTTTAAAATCTGAAAATTAAAAGGTAAGCATGGATCCTTCTTAGTCACTCTAAAATGAAGCTTTTGGGAGGTTTTTGAAATTTCCATGTTTGAAACCCAAAACCACTTCTCTTCATGCTTGACTTCATAAGACAGAGTTTAGAGTGTTAGGGGTAGATACATGATTTGTCTAGTTTGAATATGTCTAGACCTTGTTTATCAACTTGAATTCTTACTATATGACATAAGAAGGCTATGTGCTTTGGTTTTTCATTTTTCTGGTTTTTTTGAATATTATGCCCATTTGAAGATTTTGGGAGGTTCTTGAAATTTTCATGTTTGAAACCAATACGACTTCTCTTCAGGCTAGACTTCATAAGATCGATCGAGTTTATGGTTAGGGGGTAGATACATGATTTGTCTGGTTTGAACATGTCTAAACCTTGTTTATCAACTTGAAAGCTTACTATATATATGACATACGAAGACTATGTGCTTTTGTTTTTCATTCTTCTATTTTATTTTATTTTATGCCCATTTGAATCTTGGTCAAATCCTATGTTTGACCTGGATTTAAACAAGTATATAATATGAAAACGAAAAGGTAAGCATGGATCCTTCTTAGTCACTCTAAAATGAAGCGGCTTTTGGGATGTTCTTGAAATTTTCATGTTTGAAACCCAAACCACTTCTCTTCATGATTGACTTCATATATAAGACAGAGTTTAAGGTTAGGGACAGATATATACATGATTTTCTAGTTTGAATATGTCTAGACCTTGTTAATCAACTTGAATGCTTACTGTATGACATAAGAATGCTATGTGCTTTGGTTTATCAATCTTTTGGTTTTTTCCTGAATTTTTATGCCCATTTGAATCTTGGTCAAATCCTAGGTTTCACAAAGATTTAAACAAGTTTAAAATCTGAAAATTAAAAGGTAAGCATGGATCCTTCTTAGTCACTCTAAAATGAAGCTTTTGGGAGGTTTTTGAAATTTCCATGTTTGAAACCCAAAACCACTTCTCTTCATGCTTAATTGACTTCATAAGACAGAGTTTAGAGTGTTAGGGGTAGATACATGATTTGTCTAGTTTGAATACGTCTAGACCTTGTTTATCAACTTGAATTCTTACTATATGACATAAGAAGGCTATGTGCTTTGGTTTTTCATTTTTCTGTTTTTTTTTGAATTTTATGCATGCCCATTTGAATCTTGGTCAAATACTAGCTAGGTTTGACCAAGATTTAAACAAGTTTAAAACATGAAAATGAAAAGGTAAGCCTCGATCCTTCTTAGTCACTCTAAAATGAAGCTTTTGGGGGGTTTTTGAAATTTGCATGTTTGAAACCCAAAACCACTTCTCTTCATGCCTTACTTCATAAGACGGAGTTTAGGGTCGTTAGGGAGTAGATACATGATTTGCCTGGTTTGAATATGTCTAGACCTTGTTTATCATCTTGAATGCTTACTATATGACAGAAGAAGACTATGTGCATTGGTATTTCATTTTTTTTTGAATTTTCATGCCCATTTCAATCTTGGTGAAATCCTAGGTTTGAGCAAGATTTAAACAAATTTAACACGTGAAAACGAATAAGCATGGATCCTTCTTAGTCACTCCAAAATGTACCAATTGATAGATGTGTTAACTTTGCTTCATGGAAAAAATAATGTCATGTAAATGAGTTAACTTGGATTTCCTGCCGTTGAATCCATAGGAAACTTTGTTCTAATGCACTATAATAATCAACCGTGTTTTTACACCAACATTGCCAACAGGTCTGTCACTTACGTGTGGCGCCCATGCGTGAGGTCCCACACTTCAGTGAGCACAAGTCAAGTGCAGTAGGTACGCAAACTCCAAGCCATCTTCTTTGTCAAGAGAAGACGCATCAGGATGCGTTTTGGAAATCTGTGGGTCCTTCTGGATCCTTCGGTTGTCCCTCTCACAAAAAAAAACAAATCTCTCTCATTCTCGGCCTCGCTCGACTCGCTCGCTCGCTCGCTCGCACCTCCTGCTCACTGACAAACCCTGCACAAAAGTCAACATCATCACCCGAAAAAGGGGAGACACCATAATGCTCTCCCTTCTTCTCTCCTTCCGAGTGATCCCTCTTCCTCCGAGTTTCACTCGACGGGCAAACACACATGTGCTGCATAGTAATAATAATAAAAAGGTAGAAAAATCAACCTACGAATCTATAATTAAATACGTTAAACTAGGGTTTTGCCCAGTACTACAGATCAAGTTCATAAAAAATCCAACTACGGGGTTCGAACAACCCCATTTCTAATCCAAGATTTTTTTCGACCTCATCCAAATGGCCTCAAACTATAGGGTTAATTAGCATCTAGTGCAGAATGTGTGAACATGTATGCACTATGTGTGCTATAACTTGTATGTCTTTCAAATTTGAACCAAATTTGAAATATATGAAATGGGGCTTTTGGCTTAAACGTTTGAAACCCAAAACGACTTCTCTTCATGCTAGGCATCATAAGACCGAGTTTAGGGTTAGGGGGTAGATACAGGATTTGTCTGTTTTGAACATGTCTATACCTTGTTTATCTACTTGAATATGCTTACTATAGATATATATGACGTAAGAAGACTATGTGCTTTGGTTTTTTTTTATTTTTCCAGAATTTTTATGCCCATTTGAATCTTGGTCAAATCCTAGGCTTGACCAATATTTAAACAAGCTTAAAACATGAAAATGAAAAGGTAAGCTTGGATCCTTCTTTGTCACTCTAAGATGAAGTTTTTGGGAGGTTTTCAAAATTTCCATGTCTGAAACCCAAAAACACTTCTCTTCATGCTTGACTTCATAAGACAAAGCTAGTTTAGGGCTTTAGGGGGTAGATACATGATTTGTCTAGTTTGAATATGTCTAGACCTTGTTTATCAACTTCAATTCTTACTATATGACATAAGAAGACTATATGTGCTAGCTTTGGTTTTTGATTTTTTTGAATGTTTATGCCCATTTGAATCTTGGTCAAATCCTAGGTTTGACCAAGATTTAAACAAGTCTATAACATGAAAATGAAAAGGTAAGCCTGGATCCTTCCTAGCTAGTCATTCTAAAATGAAGCTTTTGGGGGGTTCTTGAAATCTCAATGTTTGAAACCCAAAAACCACTTCTCTTCATGGTTGACTTCATAAGACATGCAGAGTTTAGGGTTAGGGGGTAGATACATGATTTGTCGGGTTTGAATATGTCTAGACATGCTTGTTTATCAACTTGAATGCTTACTATATGACATAAGAAGGCTATATATGTGCTTTGGTTTTTCATTTTTCTAGTTTTTTGAATGTTATATGCCCATTTGAAGATTTTGGGTGGTTCTTGAAATTTTCATGTTTGAAACCAATACGACTTCTCTTCATGCTAGACTTCATAAGATCGACCGAGTTTATGGTTAGGGGCTAGATACATGATTTGTCTGGTTTGAACATGTCTAAACCTTGTTTACCAACTTGCAAGGCTTACTATATGACATAAGAAGACTATGTGCTTTTGTTTTTCATTCTTCTATTTTTTTTATTTTATGCCCATTTGAATCTTGGTCAAATCCTATGTTTGACCTGGATTTAAACAAGTATAAAATATGAAAACGAAAAGGTAAGCCTGGATCCTTCTTAGTCACTCTAAAATGAAGCGACTTTTGGGATGTTCTTGAAATTTTCATGTTTGAAACCCAAAACCACTTCTCTTCATGATTGCTTCATATATAAGACAGAGTTTAGGGTTAGGGGCAGATATATACATGATTTTCTAGTTTGAATATGTCTAGACCTTATTTATCAACTTGAATGCTTACTATATGACATAAGAATGCTATGTGCTTTGGTTTATCATTCTTTTGGTTTTTTCCTGAATTTTTATGCCCATTTGAATCTTGGTCAAATCCTAGGTTTCACAAAGATTTAAACAAGTTTAAAATCTGAAAATTAAAAGGTAAGCATGGATCCTTCTTAGTCACTCTAAAATGAAGCTTTTGGGAGGTTTTTGAAATTTCCATGTTTGAAACCCAAAACCACTTCTCTTCATGCTTGACTTCATAAGACAGAGTTTAGAGTGTTAGGGGTAGATACATGATTTGTCTAGTTTGAATATGTCTAGACCTTGTTTATCAACTTGAATTCTTACTATATGACATAAGAAGGCTATGTGCTTTGGTTTTTCATTTTTCTGGTTTTTTTGAATATTATGCCCATTTGAAGATTTTGGGAGGTTCTTGAAATTTTCATGTTTGAAACCAATACGACTTCTCTTCAGGCTAGACTTCATAAGATCGATCGAGTTTATGGTTAGGGGGTAGATACATGATTTGTCTGGTTTGAACATGTCTAAACCTTGTTTATCAACTTGAAAGCTTACTATATATATGACATACGAAGACTATGTGCTTTTGTTTTTCATTCTTCTATTTTATTTTATTTTATGCCCATTTGAATCTTGGTCAAATCCTATGTTTGACCTGGATTTAAACAAGTATATAATATGAAAACGAAAAGGTAAGCATGGATCCTTCTTAGTCACTCTAAAATGAAGCGGCTTTTGGGATGTTCTTGAAATTTTCATGTTTGAAACCCAAACCACTTCTCTTCATGATTGACTTCATATATAAGACAGAGTTTAAGGTTAGGGACAGATATATACATGATTTTCTAGTTTGAATATGTCTAGACCTTGTTAATCAACTTGAATGCTTACTGTATGACATAAGAATGCTATGTGCTTTGGTTTATCAATCTTTTGGTTTTTTCCTGAATTTTTATGCCCATTTGAATCTTGGTCAAATCCTAGGTTTCACAAAGATTTAAACAAGTTTAAAATCTAAAAATTAAAAGGTAAGCATGGATCCTTCTTAGTCACTCTAAAATGAAGCTTTTGGGAGGTTTTTGAAATTTCCATGTTTGAAACCCAAAAACCACTTCTCTTCATGCTTGACTTCATAAGACAGAGTTTAGAGTGTTAGGGGTAGATACATGATTTGTCTAGTTTGAATATGTCTAGACCTTGTTTATCAACTTGAATTCTTACTATATGACATAAGAAGGCTATGTGCTTTGGTTTTTCATTTTTCTGGTTTTTTTGAATTTTATGCCCATTTGAAGATTTTGGGAGGTTCTTGAAATTTTCATGTTTTAAACCAATACGACTTCTCTTCATGCTAGACTTCATAAGATCGACCGAGTTTATGGTTAGGGGCTAGATACATGATTTGTCTGGTTTGAACATGTCTAAACCTTGTTTATCAACTTGAAAGCTTATTATATGACATACGAAGACTATGTGCTTTTGTTTTTCATTCTTCTATTTTTTTATTTTATGCCCATTTGAATCTTGGTCAAATCCTATGTTTGACCTGGATTTAAACAAGTATATAATATGAAAATGAAAAGGTAAGCCTGGATCCTTCTTAGTCACTCTAAAATGAAGCGGCTTTTGGGATGTTCTTGAAATTTTCATGTTTGAAACCCAAACCACTTCTCTTCATGATTGACTTCATATATAAGACAGAGTTTAAGGTTAGGGACAGATATATACATGATTTTCTAGTTTGAATATGTCTAGACCTTGTTAATCAACTTGAATGCTTACTGTATGACATAAGAATGCTATGTGCTTTGGTTTATCATTCTTTTGGCTTTTTCCTGATTTTTTATGCCCATTTGAATCTTGGTCAAATCCTAGGTTTCACAAAGATTTAAACAAGTTTAAAATCTAAAAATTAAAAGGTAAGCATGGATCCTTCTTAGTCACTCTAAAATGAAGCTTTTGGGAGGTTTTTGAAATTTCCATGTTTGAAACCCAAAACCACTTCTCTTCATGCTTGACTTCATAAGACAGAGTTTAGAGTGTTAGGGGTAGATACATGATTTTTCTAGTTTGAATATGTCTAGACCTTGTTTATCAACTTGAATTCTTACTATATGACATAAGAAGGCTATGTGCTTTGGTTTTTCATTTTTCTGTTTTTTTTTGAATTTTATGCCCATTTGAATCTTGGTCAAATACTAGCTAGGTTTAAAACATGAAATTTAGCCCCCAAAAATTGTACATATATGGATTCACTTTGAGATAATTCATGAAACTTTGGAAATGGCCATCTCGTGTCATGTTTCCCCACAAATGAGAATTGGATTAATTGGTGGCAGACAAGTAAACACACATTTATGTGCGACAACCCAAAATGCACATATTTTGCAAAGTTTTCATGCGTGCATGAAAAGTTGCAAATATATACATAAAATGGGCCATGATTCAAAAGTTTGACATGGTTCTTGTGTAGTAGTAGTACCAAAGCTCACACGTGGGAAGAAATTAAGATGGTCGAATTCCAACATATATGTTGCCACACTTTTTTGAAGGGCTCTTTTCTAAAACATTGGTATGGCATGTCTGCTATTTTCCCTAGCTATATAGAAAAATGATGAACAATCCATGATTTCCGATTGCCGTTTTTGAACCACCTTTGGCTTGATTTCAAATTTAGGTCAAAATCATGGGGGGGGGTAGGGGACAAGATCGTGTTTCTTTGGCTTGATTTGCAAGTTTTTTGGGGTCCCACAAATTTAGGGTAGCATCACAAGGTTTTTTTTCTAAATTTTTCGACACTTAGAATTCAAATATTATGAAGTGGTATCATGGTATCATGTAAGGGATGGTATCACTAGATATTTTCCCCCTATCCGGGAAGTGATGTTGACTGGCACGCAAGGTTTTTCAGTGCTGCAAACCTGCAGTGCGGCGATTTTGACAGAAATAACCCTTTTGGCAAAGAAAATTACGGACTGACCCTCTGAGCAATCTATTTCACTGGACTAACCTTTTTGTGTGGCTTTCTGTGTTTTTCTTCGCCAAAAGGATTACTTTTGTCAAAATCGCCCCCCTGCAGTGCAGGCTACGCGCCCGTCTAATATTCTTTTTTTTTCAATGACAAAAGGGGGGAGAGAGAGAGAGAGTCTTGACGACGTGTCTTCACTTGACAAAGAAGATTGTTGGAAGTTTGCCTACCTAAAGTGTGGGACCTGCACGCATATGGGACCCTGCAGCCCTCTGAGGGCAGTCCGTGTGAGACGCAAAATAGGGTTTTTAGTTTAGTAAGGCAAAAAAATTAAGCCTTGGAGGGCCGAGGCGGGGCGGCCGTCCGCCATTTTATACCTTTTACGCCCCCCACACCTCGTTTCATTTGTCATGTCTACCAAGGAAGAGCTCGGAGGAGAAGATGCAGTCCTAGCTTCTCGACCCCCTGGCGCCCCACGCATAAATACTACTACCAGAAGTACACTGTCTCTAACAATCCTGCCTGCGAAGGGAGATCTCGGAGGAGACGATGCGGGCTCAGCGTCCCCGCCGTTGATTAGCCAGGACACAAGGGTTACTACGCCTCTTTTAATTACCTTCGTTTTGCTGGTAATACTCGGACTTATATCTGTTATCTTCCGCAGGAGAGGGTCGATATCGCCGGAGAAGATGATGTGAGGCAGATGATCAAGCTCGCAGGAGAAGATGATGTAAAGGAGATGGTCAAGCTCGGAGCAGAAGATGATGTAAAGGAGATAGTCAATGTCGGAGAAGATGATGTAAAGGAGTTAGTCAATCTCGGAGAAGATGTGGTGGCATTGGACCAACCGCGGTCTTTGGGCGAGATCCCGGAGATTCACTTACCTCGTTTGCACTGGTAATGATATGCCTGATCTGTAACATTTTGAACATTTTTCGTCGGCTTACACATGAGCTATCTCGGCTTAGGGTCAACAAGGCCCCGGGAGCGGAACTTCCGCATCTCGGCGCGGAGAACTCCGAGTTACGCCAGAAGCGCCCTGGGGAATCGCACGCGCAGGCGCAGCACATCCGTTCGCAGGATCTCTCATCCTTCGACGTCAGGTTCCAGCGAGAGGTCGTAGAAGAAGATAAGTTGCCAGCTTCCCCGCCGTTCAAGAGGATGAAGGAGCTGAAGACGGAGGTTAATATTACTAGCTGACTTTGGGTTGCTGGTTTTTGGGTACTTCGAGTCACTGACATGTAGACACCACTTAAGTCTGTCCTACATGTTAGTGACCATATTCGTTAATCAGCCAATTTGTGCCCTTCGTTTGCCGGTAACGCTCGATATGTTTGTTGTTACCTTTGGCAGGATCACTCCCCTTGCTTATCTTGTCGGAGGATGAAGTTGGATCTTGCCAGCATGCGGGAGGAGAACAGAGAGTTAGGGATCAAGATATTTCGGTACAGGCAGGCGGTGTCTTTCCTAGAAGTGGATGAGATCACGGCCTGTGCTCGTAGGAGTTGTGACGAGGCCATTCATCTGGGAGAACGGATCAAAGCTCAGCTTGTCTCTTTGATGGAAGTCGCAGAACGCGTGATTTTCAATGCTAGAGAGGCGCGGGAACGACTTCTGGTGGCTGAAGATCTCGCATAGCAGTTTAATCATGTGCGCTTATTAGCTGCCTACTACTTTTGTAATTATTCACAATTATATATGTATCAATGGCTTGCCTTTTGTGTGATGGAGGAAATTGCACATACCACCACTTCTTGGTGCAGTTTTTGCACATAACACAATTTGAGATTCTTTTTACACAAATAACCAGATTTTGACGTAAACTTTTGCACAAAAAACAACCTTACTCCATGTTTTCTTTTGTCTTCTAAAGACAAGTAGGTGCTTCGAAAAATACCTCCGTTCCAATGCTTAAAGCTTTGTATATTTTTCTTGAAAAGTCAAACCAAGTAAAGTTCGACCAAACTCTTAGAAGAATCTATCAGCACATATAATATTTTGTAGACACCATATGAAAATATAATTTATTTTCTATCTAATAATGTTGATTTTGTATCTTGCATATTAATGCTTTTGGTAAAAACTTAGTCAAACTTAACATAGTTTGACTTTCTAAAAATCAATATAATCCTTAAGCTTTGGGAAGTGGTTCTAGACGTGGTCTAGACGTGTTTCTACATATTGCCTTCGCATTTGCTAAACGCATGGAGTTTCTTACGAAGTACAAAGTTTATTTTTCGAAATATTTTCGACTTTGTATTATTTTTATTCATTTTCCCCCTGGTTGTCATGTTTTCTGTCCGGCTTCCCCAGCCATGCGCGCGTGACACGAGTAGTGGGAGACATGGTGCCCAAAGGGATAGCTTTTATTAATGGTGGCGACGGTTCCCTAGGCCAATGCTGGCGATACGTCTCATCGTCGCTAGCTGTGCCTTCCCCATGCGGCCGTATTAATGCACACCACTGCTCCTTTGCGCCTCCGCGGCTGATCAAGTAAGTTTGATCATAAAAGATGATCACATAAGCTCGACGATTACCTATAACCTAAAAATTATCTTAATTTGTAAACGAAGACATAAAATAACTAGTTGTTTGATTAGGAAAGACAAAGGAAATTTCTATTGAGATTGAGTTCATTTCATAGTTGTTATAGACACATAGCAATATTACCGAGAGATAGGATTGTAGAGAAAGCAATCCATAGGTATTTTGGAGGGTTCTCAATCCTTTGAATCAAGCAAGCTCTATAGGAAAAATCCCTATGTGTAAAAATCCTACTCCGTACAAGATACCTTTAGAAATCCTTTGAACCAAACAAACTCGGATTCATATTAGTTGACTATAATATAGATATATCTAGACACATTTTAGTTCTAGATTCATCCATATCATTTGACAAGTAATATGAATCGGAGTGATTATATTAAATGGAGTACTAGTATATATTGTTCGAAAAAATTAAGTTATACTGTAATAAAGAAACCATTTCTGTGGTCAAACTGATTTGACGGGACAGTAACTGCACCAGGACGTAGTGGCGTGCTATCCTAGCCGAAGTTTTACTCGGCGCCTCGATGCAGCTGCTGAAGAATAAAAAAAGTCATATCCACTCCTACTCTTCATGTCCATCGTTTCCATCCTTGGCTCTCCACTTCCATCATCGTTCTCCACTCGCCAACCGCTGCTAGAAGTTTTTTCATCCTCTAGATCTCCCATTTGCATAGCTTTCTCTCCTCACCCCTCCGCAGAACCGCAGCACTCCTCCTTCCCGCTCGACTCTCCTACAAAACTCCAATCACACATACTTGCATCCGCCCTTTTAAATCCATCTCGTCTCCATGGCGGCATCGAACGACGACCAGCTGGATGGCGACTGGGGGAAGCTCCCCGCCGAGCTGTTCAATCTCATTGCCCAGAGTCTGGACGTTACAGTCGACGTCCGGCTGGCCGCATGCTCCAAAACGCTGTGCCGCCATGTCGCCGACAACATGAATCTACACCATTGGGATGGACCCTGCTTGCTGATGCCCGATTCTGCCCATTGGCACTATGATGATAGTAGTGCGCACCACACGGTGTACCACGTTGTGCCCCTCGACCATCCTCGGCGCACAGCCATCCTGCCGTTCATGGACAATAGATTCTGGGTTGGCATGAATGGCGACTGGATCGCCGGCGTGGACAGTGGTGGGAACTGGTTCCTCGCGAACATCTACACGCACCAAGAAATCTCCCTACCATCGTCGGAAACTTGCAACATTTTTCGGGAGGAATGGATTGGCTTCCCCGACTTGCCTCCTGAAAGGTACATGACGTATGGGCGTGCCATGTTTTTGTTGAAGATTGTAATTTGCGAAGTGCCCACAAAAGCTGGACATTACTCAGATTACAAGCTCATCGCTCTATTCAATTCTGGACTCGCTTACCTGGCTAATGGTAGCCAGGAGTGGAGGTTATTCTCTCTTGCTAGTTGGGGTGTAGATTACAGTGATGCCATCGAGCACAACGGCTTTATTGTTGCGGTGGATGGGTGGACCGGCACCACATATTGCTGGGATCAATCACAGGCTGGTAATTCTTCAATCCATATGATATACTTCGCAATAAATTTTAATATCAAGCCCATTCATGATATATTGTAACTGAAATAACTAATTGCTCACTAAGACTTTTTTTCACCTTTCAAATGACTGTGCACCATTAAATTATCCTAACCTGACTGAACCATTGCTACAAACGAATTACAGTAGTATATGCTGTGCACTAATCTGTCAACCCAAACCAGATTATTGCAGTATATGAATGCATTCCTGAATTAGTTACTGCATGCTCTTGTCAGAATATGAATAAGGAGCTTAGCCCTGGCCTCTTCATCAATTGATGCATGCAAACTTTCAATTTATTTCAATATTCGATGTACTCAAAGCATTACAATCATGGATCAGATAAGGTTGAGACATGTATCTACCATCAATGAATATGAGTGTAATTAACATACATCTCAAATGGGAACAATTTTATTTCTTCGAGATTTTATACAAGTATAATGACTGCATCCTCCATTTGATCCTACAAATGTGAAGTTGCAGCTACTGGTATTATTGTCTTCCCGAGCCATTCAAACACTATTTTTTGTTGTCTCCGTTTACAATGCAGATGCACACCTTGCCCCGCCATTCGTGATCCCATCACCGATGAAGGAACCATCTGGCAGATGGTTTTTAGCTCGATCAGCCGATGGCAAGCGCTTGATGATCATCCATGAAGATCGGTATATACGTAGCAATGATCACCTTGAGCCTGCAGAAGTTCTGCATCATGGTAATGGCCTTATCCTGCGGGAGTGTCCTGCCCCTGTCATACATGTTTTTGAGAAAGATCTATCCCTGATTGGACCCAATTGGAGTCGAGTTGACAGCCTTGGCACACACTCTCTGTTCATTGGACTGAATTATCCATTGAACCTGAAGATAAATGATGGCAATGCTCCTGATGGAACATTGACTCCATTCATGAGGTCAAATTGTGTGTACATCGCGTACTATGCATTTCGGGAACCAGCATTTAGTTGTATTTGTCGTTGTAACCTGCAGCAAGGGGAAAATGAGCTCATGGGAGTTATCACCCTTCCAGAAGATGGTTGGGGATTTCCCCGACAGGCGACAATGTGGTTTAAGCCTAGTCTGAAAAATATCCGCATGTTGATGCAACCCTAAACTGAGCCATGAATCTTTCTGGAGCAAATAATCTTTTTTGTACGATATGTTTGAACAATTTAGTAACCTGTTCTGTATCTTAAGATGCTCTTCCTTTTTTCTGAATCTTATATACCTGGACCCATTTCAGTGTGTCTGTTTACTCATTTTAGTGCGTATGTAAACCCACATTGAAGTAATCTAATCTTATAATTTAAAACGGATGGTGATGAACTCTGTATTTCCATCCTTCGTAAACCGTGCATGTCTGTTTATTTTTAGTTTCATTTCAGCAACTGTTATTAGTATATGCACACCTTTTTTTTAATGTTGAGAGGAGTATAAGGGCATTACAATGCTATATACTATATGGCGCTAATAGAGAACAAATGAATGTCAAAAGATTGTAAAATCCTCCAGGTACTCTCCTTGCAGCGCTAATTGCTGATGACAGACTGACTTCCTGTTGGTTCCGGTGCTTTAGCTAGGACAGGTGAAAAGAGTTTCACGCCCCTGCTTTCTTTTGCGTCGACGCTAGGACTACCGCTGGGATTAGCCTCTCCAACCGCCAAACGACGAGGAAATAATTCCTAGCGCCCTTGCAGTAGCGCCTGTGTTGGACATGCCCTAATGTTTTCCAGCTAAAAGATGCAATCTTTTAAGCACTTGGGTACGGTATTTCCCCACCAGCCTGGATGCAGGCCGCCAAACGCGTCTTAACCAAGGTTTAAAATAGCGTGCTAAATGAATTAGCGGCAGCCACCTTCAAACGATATGGACGCTATATCGTGGTAATAGTGTGGTATATTTTAAATAGCATTTTCAAAATAATACTAAATATAGCCTAAAAATAAATAATTTTACTAGAACGAATAGATATATATAGTCCAAAAGTGACTGAATCATACATACATAACCACATATAGAAATAGATCTCAAGTATATTAGAAGGCTAACATCAACATTTCACAAGGCAACAACATAGTATAAATTATTTATTAAAAAAATTAGCATTAGCGATATTATTTTCTGATTTAGAAGTGGAACCAACAGATTAGTTCATCACCACGAAAAAGTGAAAGCAACTTGCCTGAAAAAAATAGCGCGCTAACGATATGAAGTTTTAGGGCGATATAGCATGCTGTTTCGCAAATAGCGCCACAGCGAGCAAAATTACTAAGCGTGGACCCTCTAGATATGCTATAGCGTGCTATTAGCTTCATTGAGGCCCTGGTTTGACAAAGCAGCCTGAGTACGTATCTAAAAAAAATATCAGCCTGAGGACGCATGCTTGTAAAAAAGAGAGAGCAGACTACAATTACTTCAGTCCCGAACCCTCTCTCTCCCACCCATACTCCCACCCACTTCTCCTCTTTTACACTAATGACTGCCATGAACGGCTCGCCTCCTCCTTCCACCGGCAGCTGCTTCGCCGACACAGATGAACATCACCGATATTTCCTGAACTCAGCCGATTTGATCCACCGCATCCTCCAGCAGCTTGATGGACGTCCAGTCTCTTCTATCCAGATCGTGACTAGAGAAGGATCTACGAGTACATCCGTTTCTTACCCTTTGGCAGCGTCGGTTCCATCTCTCGCGGTACTTTCTTCTCCGCTGGAAGCACCATCTGGCTCGGCACTGATTTCCCTGGCGGCGGCACCAGCTTCTCCGGCTGCGCCGACCCCAACCCCCGCGGCACGGTCTTCTCCGGTGGCGGCACCACCAAAAGATGCTGTAAGTTGTCCTGAACTCACTAGGATGCAGGTGTAAGTAGTCAATGATAGTTGGGATCTTAAACAAGTTCTTTTTTCTTTAAAATTTAATGACGGGAAACCGTAGTATTCTTCTGCAAAAAAATTTTAATGACGGGAAACAGTAGATGTTAAGTACTAGTTCTGGCAAAAAAAGATGTTTAGTAATATTATCCATCACAGAGCAGGGTTTCGCAGTCTGAACATACAAATATATGCTCCATGTTACCTGTTTCAGAAAGTCTGAAAGCTTGCTCAGTACCTGTAAAATCAAATTGTCTTGCTGCTGCTAGATTTTGTGCAAACTAATTAAAGAGATAGCTAGATGCATTTTCTCCATGTATGCTACGTTCTGATTTATATGCTGTTGATTGATATATACCGTGCTTAACTAGATGCAGAAGCAAACTCGCTCCAACGTCAATGAGCAACTACGTCTTAGGACTGTCGATTGTACATGTCCTCTGCACCGCCCCGAGTTCAGAATTCAAAGAAATTCACTAGCCAAAAAGCCAAAGGTGACGGGCAGGCGTGATGCAGCATTTCAACGTTGTATATTAAAAGGGCGAGGGAAAGGCCGCCCTAAACGGGTTGGTCACTCGGCGGACCCTCCTCAGCCCTCGCGCTTCTATGTGCAACTGGACGGCAACGATGACATGTATATGTTGGTCATCCCCAGAGAATTCAAGCAATGTCTGAAAGGGATTCTTCCCAGGCCTATCAAGCTCAAGACCAGCGTAGGCTGCGCCTGGTATGTGCACATCGATGAGTACCAGGGTGAACTGGTCTTGAAGGATGGTTGGTTCGGGTTTGCAGAGGCGCATGAACTGCAGCTTGATGACCTTCTCGTCTTCGAGGTGAAAGACACTTCCTTGATGAATGTGTTGATCTACGACAGTAACACCTCCACCCAGAGGATAATCTTTTGTGCTGATCACCCTTAGTTGCATGCATGATCTGCAGTGTTTTTAGGAAGAGGGGATCAGAATAACCTCAATATTTTATTGAATTAACTAGATGCTGCTTTTGGACCTGGGTTACTCCCCTGCTGATGTTCAAGCTGAACTTGGTTTTTGTATTAAGCTGAACTGGGGATCAGATACACTGTGATGAGACTTTGTTAATTAGCTAATATAGTATATGTTAGACTTGTTTTATTTTATTTTAATTTACTGTGATATGCTGCGGTAGTTTCAATGTGCGGTCTGATGATTTGTATTATATGTAGGTACACGGAGCTCAATATTTTGAAATATTCATAGATTTGTAAGTGTAAATGTGATATATCCCAGATGTAGTCAATGCTATCTTGTACGAACTTGTAAAATCTCAGGGAAAAATACATTTTATTTTAGAAAGTGTAAAAGTGACCAATTTTTTGATCTGATTGTAGCAAACACAAGTGCAGATGGTCAAACCCCAAAAACTTCTCATATTCATTGTTACATGGTCGAGATATAAAGGTATTTCACGCACTGGTTTAATACTCAACTGCTTACATCCATGTTTGTTTGCAGTTTTTTTTGGACACCTCTTAATGCTCCCTCCGATCCATATTTTTTTTAGATACACAGTACAAACACAGACGCTCTCATATAGATGTATCTAGACACATATTAGTTGTAGAGACGTCCATTTTATCATCATGTAATGAGGATCAGATGGAGTATCGTTTTCATTTTACCAAAAGAAATGGATATATTACTGTATAGTACAACGTAGCCTGAAGCCCTGAGCTCTGAATGCAATTTCTGTGTGCACACTGAACGGATCATAACCCACACGACATGTCTCACTGGTCTGTAGGTCCGGACCCCACCAGATACTGATAAAGCCCAGTGACCCGCCGGGTGAAGTTTTGTGTGTGGATTCCTGCGTACCTGGCTTCGTTCCTCCTAGACACGCGCATTTTTTTTGACCGGGGGACACGCGCATTTATTCCCTTGCTGATTGCTGATGTATCATTCTCAGTTTCTCACAGCCCCCTCATGTTCAGAACTTCAGATCTCCCCAGATCCCTCGCCGTCCATCTCCCCTGAGTCCTCTCTCTACACCACCGGCGTCCACCACCGCTCGGACTACGCGGCTTGGACTCCGTCCTCTACGGATGCGGCGACGTCGCATCTAAAAACTCCACTAAGGCGGCGCGGCATCCCCGATTCTCTCGGTCCATGGCTGCAATGGCGGTATGTTTCCCCCGAATCACTAGCGTTGCCGGTCACATCTTTATTATATCTAAGCTGTATTGCCGGTTGCTTAGCATTGTTTGATATACAGTACTTCTCTCAGCCAGTGTATATATTAATCCTCTGGTAAAGACTCGGGTTACACATGCACCCATGCTAGCTATGTTGGGACTGGATCTAATGTGTGCAGTAATAATCGTTCAAATATGCTATTGGTCAATCCACGGCCGATGATCACATATGAGGACACCGAGCATGCATGTCTGGCTTGTGGACTCTTTAGGCCGACGCTGATTTTTTTTTGTTTGCTTGGTCAATCTGTACTGGCGGATGATGAACTGCAGATGCATTATTCTGATGCTAGACATAGCCAGCAAGCATGCATGGCTCATGCTAGCTTGATTTCTATTCTCATAGCTACTATTTATATCGATTTGGCTTCTGCGATACAATGATACACTATGCTGAATAATTTGATGATACAAGGTTGTACATATCAGCCTAGCTAGATTCAGAAGCTTATTGTTCAGACTGTGTGTTTGATAAGAACAATGATCCGCTGAGTTTGCTAGGTGCCTTTTATTATGCATTTGCTTGGAATTACGGTCAGAAGCTAGAGGCATTATCTAATTGAGGCCTCTTTTTTGCAGTGTTCAAACAAGAAGCTCAAGCTTGGAGAGAGCTTATCATGGAAGGAGACATCTGTAGAGCCAGCCCCAGTGTGCAAGGTGTTTGGGCGCATCGATGAGGAGAATACCCCTGACAGCTTCTGCAAGGTACTATGTACATCGGAGTTAGAGGTGATTTCCATCCCCAGTCGTGTTCTACCCTGGTTTTACGGTGGGTGTCCAGAGTCCATCAACCTGAAGATGTCCACTGCATGCACCTGGATTGTGGACCTGAAGCAACAAGATGGCAATGTTTTAATGGACAAAGGATGGCCAGAGTTTGTCAAAGCACATGACTTGAAGGTAGGATACCTCCTGACCTTCAAGAAGCTTGACACCAAATCATTGCAGGTGCTCATATTTGGTTACAATTGCTGTGAGAAGGTTATATGGTGTTCAGGTTATCACCCATCGCTGGGGCAACAATATCAATCACAGCTGTATTAAGTTGTCTTACAAATGTTCTTTAGAGAGAGCTGGTCTATAATAGTATACTGCTCTCTTTAATGATGCATTGTGGTGAACATGATGGTACCATTACTGGATTGTGGTCACATGTGAGGGGGGATGTTGAAATGTATAATTGGATTGCCTAGCCCTTTCCATTAGTTCGGACTTTTGGTTGCGTTGGCTAGTGCATGAAGCTTGACAAACCTTATTTATGTGTACAGCTCTCTAGTTGTACTATTAATTATTATGTGCTTATGTTGGCTGGATTGTGATGAACATGAGATGTTTTGTTGTTTACGTAAAGAAAAAAACGTGATGTTTTTTTGAATCCTGCGCTGGATATGTTTTGCACAAACTAGTGAAGTGACCGCTGACAAAACATATTATGCGCAAATAGGCAACCCTCAGCAACGATCATGGGTTCAAGTGTCCAGGATCCAGTGCCTTGACATAAGCAAGGCACAGATGAACAGTACGGTGACTTGTAGATTTGGCCGTTGGATTGAAAATAGATAGCTAAGATCAAAGTACTGTAGCATGTAGCATATGTACTGTTCATGGTTCTAAAGCACATGCACTGTGGACGACGTACTGTAGCACATGTCCTGTACATTGGTTGGTACTGTAGCAGTTACTAGTTAATAGTCATCTGTCTAATTATTTTTTATCCAACGGTTGAAAGGGAGGGGCAAGGCATGGTACGGAGTACTATTTATGTGTGCCTCGCTTTCATCAAGGCACTCGATCTCATTCCGGGTTCAAGTATTACCCCATGTAGCACCACTTTTTTTTTGGGTTAGCCAGACAACCTTCCCAATAAAAAAAAGTACTACCTTCCCTGCATGGGCCAATTGTTTGTACTTTTGGGCTGCCGCCGGCCATGTACATGGTGATTGCTGTCAGCCTGCTTACTTCGCTGATAACATTCCAAAAACACTTAATGGGCCTCCGACTCATGCCATTGGGGCCCTTCCTAATTTAAACACGGATATCCTATGATTGGCCCTCTAGAAACCGAGATTCTACATATAAAGTTATTTTTATTTCGTATCAATTATGATTATGATTCTTTTTAAATGCGCATAGCCAGTATGCGCATCTACATGGGCTCTATATTTTGATATATTCATATAGTCGATTTCAAAATTGTCATTAATTATATAAAGTTCCAAGATTTATTCTATTAGTGTGCAAGATCTTAGAGTGTATTTGTAGTTTAAAAAAATGACAAACCTCTTCATCAGATTGTTGTTAACAAGTGCAGTGTTGTGAACCCAAAATATATTACATACTCCCTCGTAGATCAAATTTGATCTAATTAAGTTGAACTAAAACCCGGATCAACAATTAGTATGGATTAGATGCATGGAGTACGAAAAACAAATGAATAGGCAATATTTCAATTTTTCCTTCAGTTGAGAATGCTAGAGCAGGACCCATTTGCCAGTAGCGTCCCTCAACATTTGAAGGTAAAAACAAACAGAAGGGATCGAAAAAAAAGCATCCTACATATCTCGGCTTAAAATATATCGAGAATTCACATATTTCTTGTACATAGAGGCTGACATCGGGGACCCATTGGCCAGCAGTGGAAAAAAAATCAAAGAGAGGAAACAATTATCGTACAGAGAAGCTGACATGTGGGACGCATTTTGCAGCAGCGTCCTCAACTTTAACAAAGGCGGCAGGGGATCGAAAGAAAAAGCAAAGTTGCCAGAAATCAGCGGTCAAAAATAAATCCAAGAAACGAAATGTTTATTGTTCCTAGAGGCTGACATATGGGACCCACGAGCGAGCAGCGTCCTCAACGTTTCAAAGGCGGCAGGGGATCGAAAAAAAGGCAAGTGACCATATATCAGGTGCCAAAAATAATCCAAGGAAAGAAATTTATTGTACATAGAGGATGACATATGGGTCCCGTTTTGCAGGAGCCGTCTCACCGTTTCCAAGGCGGCACGGGATCGAAAAAAAAGAAAGGAAAGGTTTATCGTTCAGAGAGGCTGAGATGTGGGACCCATGGGCCAGCAGCGTCCTCTTAGTTTCAAAGGCGGCAGGGGATAAAAAAAAGGCAAATAGCCAGTAATTAGGGTAAAAAAAATCAAACAAAGGAAACTTTGACTGTTCATAGAGGCTGACATGTGGGACCCATGAGCCAGCAGCGTCTCAACGTTTCAGAGGCGGCATGAGATCGAAAGAAAAAGGCAAATAGCCAGAAATTATGTGTCAATAATAAATCAAACAAAGGAAAGGTTTATTGTTCATAGAGGCTGACATGTGGGACCTCTGAGCCAGCAGCGTCCTCAACGTTTTAATGGCGGCACGAGATCGAACGATAAAATAAGCCAAAAATCATTTGGTAAACAAAATCCAAGAAAAGAAACATTTACCGTTCTGAGAGGATGACATGCGGGACCCATGAGGCAGCAGCATCCTCAACGATTCCAAGGCGGCAGGGGATCAAAAGAAAAAAAGGAAATATCCAGAAATTAATTAGGGGTTCAAAATAAATCCATCAAAAGAAACTTTTATTGTTCATAGAGGATGACATGTGGGACCGACGTGCCAACAGCATCCTCATCGTTTCAAAGGGGGCAGGAGATCAAAAGAAAAAGGCAAATAGCCAGACATTAGGGGTCAAAAATAACTCCAAAAAAGGAAACTTTTATTGTTCGTAGAGGATGACATGCGGGACCCATGATTCAGCAGCTTACTCAACGTTTCAAAGGCGGCATGAGATCGAAAGAAAAACGCAAGTGACAAAATATCAGGAGCTAAAGATAATCAAGAAAAAAAGAAACTTTATTGTACATAGAGGATGACATGCGGGTCCCATTTAGCAGCAGCGGTCTCAACGTTTCAAATGCGGCTTGAGATCAAAAGAAAAAGAAAATAGCCAGAAATTAGGGGGTAAAAAAAACTCCAAGAAAGGAAAGCTTTATCGTTCATACAGGCTGACATGTCGGACCTATGAGCCTGCAGCTTACTCAGCGTTTCAAAGGCGGCAGGCCGGCAGGGGATCAAAAGAAAAAGGAAATAGCCAAAAATCAGATGGTGAAAAAAATCCAAGAAAAGAAACTTTTATTGTACATAGAGGATGACATGCGGGTCCCATGAGCCAGCAGGTTCCTCAACGTTTCAAACGTGGCATGAGATCGAAAGAAAAAGGAAAGTGACCAAATATCAAGAGCCAAAAATAATCCAAGAAAAGAAACTTTATGTTACATAGAGGATGACATGTGGGTCCCATTTTGCAGCAGCGGTCTCAACGTTTCCAAGGCGGCACAGGACCAAAAGAAAAATGAAGTAGCCAGAAATCAGGGGGTGAAAAAATCCAAGAAAAGAAAGATTTCAATTGGGCTGTATCTGGACATCTGGGCCTTCGAACTATCCTGCTGGGCCTTTTGTCTCGTACAATTTCAGCCCACTCCAAAACAGGAAAGTTCGGATTTTTCTAAAAAAAACAGGAAAGTCCTATGCATCGCAAAAACAAAAAACAAGGACACTCAACATATAAGTTTGTTTATGTAAAAATAAAGATTTAATTTATCCGTTTGCAATAGCTCAGAGCGAAATAATCAAGATATCACATGTTTCTTGTACGGGGAGGCTGACATCGGGGACCCATGAGCCAGCAGCGTCGTCAACGTTTCAAAGGCGGCAGGGGATCGAAAATAAAATAAAAAACCAAAAGTCAGTTGGTAACAAAATCCAAGAAAAGAAAACATTTATCATTCTGAGAGGATGACATGCGGGACCCATGAGGCAGCAGCATTCTCAAACGTTTCCAAGGCGGCAGGGGATCAAAAGAAAAATAAAGGAAATAGCCAGAAATTATTTAGGGGTCAAAAATAAATCCACCAAAGGAAACTTTTATTGTTCATAGAGGATGACATGTGGGACCGACCTGCCAACAGCGTCCTCATCGTTTCAACGGGGGCAGGGGATCAAAAGAAAAAGGCAAATAGCCAGAAATTAGGGGTCAAAAATAACTCCAATAAAGGAAACTTTTATTGTTCGTAGAGGATGACATGCGGGACCCATGAGCCAGCAGCTTACTCAACGTTTCAAAGGCGGCATGAGATCGAAAGAAAAAGGCATGACCAAATATCAGGAGCCAAAAATAATCCAAGATTTATTGTACATAGAGGATGACATGTGGGTCCCATTTTGCAGCAGCGGTCTCAATGTTTGTAATGCGGCTTGAGATCAAAAGAAAAAGAAAGTAGCTAGTAATTAGGGGGTGAAAAAAATCCAAGAAAAGAAACTTGATGGACATAGAGGATGACATGCGGGTCCCTTGAACCAACAGCTTACTCAACGTTTCAAACGTGGCATGAGATCGAAAGAAAAAGGCAAGTGACCAAATATGAGGTGCCAAAAAAACTCCAAGAAAAGAAAGTTGATTGCTCATAGAGGATGACATGCGGGTCCCATTTAGCTGCAGCGGTCTCACCGTTTGAGAGGCGGGGGATCGAAAGAAAAAGTCAAGTGACCAAATATGAGGTGCCAAAAATAATCCAAAAAAGAAAGTTTTATAGTACATAGAGGATGACATGCGGGTCCCATGAGTCAGCAGCTTACCATACGTTTCCAAGGCGGCAGGGGATCAAAAGAAAAAGGAAATAGCCAAAAATCAGAGGGTGAAAAAAATAAAGAAAATAAACTTTTATAGTACATAGAGGATGACATGCGGGTCCCATGAGCCAGCAGGTTCCTCAACGTTTCAAACTTGGCATGAGATCGAAAGAAAAAGGCAAGTGACCAAATATGAGGAGCCAAAAATAATTCAAGAAAAGAAAGTTTTATAGTACATAGAGGATGACATGCGGGTCCCATTTAGCAGCAGCGGTATCAGCGTTTGAGAGGCGGCAGGGGATCAAAAGAAAAAAGAAATTGCCAAAAATCAGATGGTGAAAAAAAACAAGAAAATGAACTTTTATAGTACATAGAGGATGACATGCGGGTCCCATGAGCCAGCAGGTTCCTCAACGTTTCAAACGTGGCATGAGATCGAAAGAAAAAGGCAAGTGAAAAAATATCAGGAGCCAAAAATAATTCAAGAAAAGAAAGTTTTATAGTACATAGAGGATGACATGCGGGTCCCAGTTAGCAGCAGCGGTATCACCGTTTGAGAGGCGGTGATCGAAAGAAAAAGGTAAGTGACCAAATATGAGGTGCCAAAAATAATCCAGAAAAGAAAGTTTTATAGTACATAGAGGATGACATGCGGGTCCCATTTAGCAGCAGCGGTATCACCGTTTGAGAGGCGGCAGGGGATCGAAAGAAAAAGGCAAGTGACCAAATATGAGGTGCCAAAAATAATTCAAGAAAAGAAAGTTTTATAGTACATAGAGGATGACATGCGGGTCCCATTTAGCAGCAGCGGTATCACCGTTTGAGAGGCAGGGGATCGAAAGAAAAAGGCAAGTGACCAAATTTGAGGTGCCAAAAATAATCCAGAAAAGAAAGTTTTATAGTACATAGAGGATGACATGCGGGTCCCATTTAGCAGCAGCGGTATCACCGTTTGAGAGGCGGCAGGGATCGAAGAAAAAGGCAAGTGACCAAATTTGAGGTGCCAAAAATAATCCATGAAAAGAAAGTTTTATAGTACATAGAGGATGACATGCGGGTCCCAGTTAGCAGCAGCGGTATCACCGTTTGAGAGGCGGCAGGGGATCGAAAGAAAAAGGCAAGTGACCAAATTTGAGGTGCCAAAAAAACTCCAAGAAAAGAAAGTTGATTGCACATAGAGGATGACATGCGGGTCCCATTTAGCAGCAGCGGTCTCAACGTTTCCAAGGCGGCAAGGGATCAAAAGAAAAAGGAAGTAGCCAGAAATCAGGGGGTCAAAAAAATCCAAGAATAGAAAGAATTTTGGTTCATAGAGGATGACATGCGGGACCCATGATCCTGCATCGTAAACGGCTCGTTGAACGAGATGGCGCGATGTAGAAAAAAAACAATGCCAGAGAGGCTGCCATCTGGGCCCTACATCCCTCGGCGGTGCGGATTTGCGTTGACTCGGCCGGCGAACCCGAGATTTCGAGATGCACCACGTCCCGGGCCACCATACGCCACGTTTTGGCCGCTTTCGTCGGGCTAGGTGGCCTCAAAAACGAGAAAAAAAAGTTTTGACATGCACCACGGAGGGACCAAAATCGTCGGCCATGGTACACCAGCAACCACGGCGCGACTTCAACTTCGTCGGCCATGGCAACTTTTCTTGTAGTGCTTGGCTTAGCATCTTTCTTTGTCATGAGGTATCTAATTGCAGCATGATCAGTATGAATTGTAACTTTTGAATCAACAATATAAGGTCTAAACTTATCACAAGCAAAGACTACAGCTAACAATTCTTTTTCAGTTGTAGCATAATTTCTTTGAGCAGCATCAAGAGTCTTACTAGCATAATGAATAACATTTAATTTTTTATCTACTCGCTGTCCAAGAACAGCGCCTACAGCAAAATCACTAGCATCACACATAATTTCAAAAGGCAAATTCCAATCAGGAGGTTCAACTACAGGAGCAGTTGTTAAGGCTTTCTTTAAAGTTTCAAAAGCTTCCTTACAATCATCATCAAAAACAAAAGGTACATCTTTTTGAAGAAGATTAGTAAGAGGCTTTGAAATTTTAGAGAAATCTTTAATAAATCTCCTATAAAACCCAGCATGACCAAGAACACTACGAATACCTTTAACATCCCTCGGATAGGGCATCTTCTCAATCGCTTCAACTTTAGCTCTATCAACTTCAATACCTTTCTCAGAAATTTTATGTCCCAATACAATTCCTTCATTAACCATAAAATGGCATTTCTCCCAATTAAGAACAAGGTTAGTTTCTTCACATCTCTGCAAAACTTTATCGAGGTTTCGCAAGCAATTATCAAAAGAATTCCCATAGACAGAAAAATCATCCATGAACACCTCTACAATACTTTCGCAAAAACCATGAAAAATAGCAGACATGCATCTTTGAAAAGTAGCAGGAGCATTACATAAACCAAAAGGCATACGCCTATAAGCATAAGTTCCATAAGGACAAGTAAAAGTGGTTTTCTCTTGATCTTTAGCTTTAACAGCAATTTGTGAAAACCCAGAATAACCATCAAGAAAGCAAAAATGAGTATTTTTAGACAACCTCTCTAACATTTGATCAATAAAGGGTAAAGGGTAATGATCTTTCTTAGTAACCTTATTAACTTTTCGAAAATCAATGCACATTCTATAACCTACAACTATTCTTTGAGGAATAAGCTCATCATTATCATTAGGCACAACAGTCATTCCTCCTTTCTTAGGGACACAATGAACAGGACTAACCCATCTACTATCAGCAATAGGATATATAATACCAGCTTCAAGGAGTTTTAATACCTCGTTCCTTACCACTTCCTTCATCTTCGGAATTAGACGACGTTGATGTTCAACAACAGGCTTTGCATCTTCTTCCATATTAATAGCATGTTGGCAAATAGAAGGAGAAATCCCTTTCAAATCATCAAGAGTATAGCCAATAGCTCCTCGGTGTTTCTTCAATATTTCCAATAACCTTTCTTCCTCAATCTCTGAAAGTTTAGAACTAATAATAACAGGATATATTTTCTTATCATCAATATGAGCATATTTAAGATTATCAGGTAAAGGCTTTAGATCAAAAACAGGATCTTCCTTCGGTGGTGGTGTTGTACCCAGATCTTCCACCGGTAAATCATGCTTGAGAATAGGTTGGCGACGAAAAATTTCCTCAAGCTCATCTCTTTCTTTCCTAAAAGCTTCACTTTCACTATTCTCCAAATGTTGCTGCAAAGGGTTATTAGGAACAAGAACAATAGATGCACACTGCTCCATTTTAAAATCATTACTAGGCAAGTCAACTTTATAAGGAGTTTTGGTAAATTTAGAAAAGTTAAATTCATAAGGTTCACCAGCAAATCTAGTCAAAATTTTCTCTTTCTTACAATCTATAATAGCTCCACAAGTATTTAGAAAAGGTCTACCAAAAATGATAGGACAATAATCACTAGCAGCAGAACCAAGTACCAAAAAGTCAGCAGGATATTTAATCTTACCACATAGAACTTCCACATCTCGAACAATACCAATTGGAGAAATAGTTTCTCTATTAGCTAGATGAATAACCACATCAATATCTTCAAGTTCACAAGAACCAATTTCGTGCATAATCTCCGTGTAAAGTTCATAAGGAATAGCACTAACACTTGCACCAATATCACATAAACCATAATAGCAATGATCACCAATTCTAACAGATAGCATAGGAACACTAACTTGTTTGGGTTTATTAGGATGTGAAACAATATTAGAAGCATCTTCACAGAAAATAATATGACCATCCTCCACATTTTCAGTCACAAGATCTTTAACTATAGCAACAGCAGGTTCAATTTTAATTTGTTCTTCAGGTTCTTTAGGTTTCTTTTCACTTTTATTAACCGCACTAGATATGACAGAGTACTCCTTCATTTTAGCAGGGAAAGGAGTTTTTTCAATATAAGCTTCAGGAATAACATTATCAACAGTTTCAATCACTACACATTTGTTTACAGATGAATCAATTTTATCTTTATACGGTTCATGATACTTATCAAAATTCTTCTTAGGCAGTTCATAATGAGAGGCAAAAGCTCTATAAAGATTTGCAACAACTTGGGAATCAAGACCATATGTAGCACTCATATTACGAAATTTATCAGTATCCATAAAAGCTTCAATGCATTTATAATCATAAATTATACCTGATTCTCTATCTTTGTCATTCTCCCATCCTTCAGTATTTTCTTGGATCCGATCAAGAAGGTCCCTTTTAAACTCTTCATTCTTGCGTGTAAATGATCCAGAACAAGAAGTATCCAACAAGGTCTTGTCTTGAAAAGAAAGTCTTGCATAGAAATTATCAATAATAACATTACCAGGAAGCTCATGAATGGGGCATTTGAGCATTAAAGACTTCAATCTCCCCCAAGCTTGGGCAATACTTTCTCCATCATGAGGCCAGAAATTATATATGCGGTTCCGATCTTTGTGAATTTCACTTGGAGGATAAAATTTGGAATAAAATAAAGGCACAATGTCCTCCCAATCAATAGAATCACCATTCTTCAGCAATTTATACCAGTGCGCCGCTTTACCAGACAGCGATATAGTGAATAGTTTCTTCCTAACTTCATTCATGGAAATACCTGCACATTTGAATAACCCGCATAATTCATGCAAAAATAGTAAATGATCACCAGGATGGACAGTTCCATCCCCTTCATAGCGGTTATCCATAACACGTTCAATAATTTTCGTAGGTATTTTATATGGTACTACTTCCTCACCTGGCGCTTCATCCACTACCGTTGCAGTAGTAGTAGATTTCCCAAATAGAAATTGAAGAGAAGATCTCTCCATAATGATTATAGCAGCAGGCAGAAATAAAATCAGCACAAACAGTAAAGGTTTTCCTTACCAATTCCACTTACCAATAGCGCTTCACTCCCCGGCAACGGCGCCAGAAAATAGTCTTGATGACCCACAAGTATAGGGGGTGTATCGTAGTACTTTCGATAAATAAGAGTGTCGAACCCAACGAGGAGCAGAAGGTGTTGACAAGCAGTTTCGATGAAGGTTTCACTGTAAATGCTCACAGACAAGTATTCAGGGGGTTTTGATATTGCAGATAAATAAAGTACAAGTAAATAAAATGCGAGAGAAATAATTGCAGCGAGTGGCCCAATCCTTTTTAGCACAAAGGACAAGCCGGTTTGTTTACTTATAATGACCAAACGTTCTTGAGGACACACGGGGATTTTAGTCTAGTGCTTTCGCTACATACAGCTGATTAATCTTCATTGTTTTGATAAGTGTTGTGTGGGTGAACCTATGCTAATGCACCGCCCTTCCTAGGACTAATACATACTTGTGATTATACCCCTTGCAAGCATCCGCAACTACAAGAAAGTAATTAAGATAAATCTAACCACAGCCTTAAACTCTGAGATCCTGCGATCCCTCCTGCATCGATATACTAACGGGGGCTTAGGTTTCTGTCACTCCGGCAACCCCGCAATTAGCAACCGAATACAAGATGCACTCCCCTAGGCCCATAAATGGTGAAGTGTCGTGTAGTCGACGTTCACACGACACCACTAGAAGAATGACACCACAACTTAAATATCATAACATTGAATATTACTCAACCATAATTCACTACTAGCATTTAGACTTCACCCATGTCCTCAAGAACTAAACGAACTACTCACGAGACATCATATGGAATACAATCAGAGGTGATATGATGATGAATAACAATCTGAACATGAACCTTGGTTCAATGGTTTCACTCAATAGCATCTACAACAAGTATAGAATAACACCGGGAGAGTTTCCCCTATCAAACAATCAAGATCAAACCCAAATCGTTACAGCGGTGACGAGGTGCTGCGGTGGTGATGGCGGTGTAGATGGTGGAGACGATGATGATGATGATGGAGATGATGTCCAGCTCGATGACGATGGCGATGGCGTCGATTTCCCCCTCCGGGAGGGAATTTCCCCGGCGGATTCCTGCCCGCCGGAGAGCTCTTTTCTCTCTGGTGCTCTCCGCCCCGCAGAGGCGGCTGTAACCCTTCGTGAGGATCCCTCTGTGGCTTAGGTTTTCGGGACGAAGGAGTACGCGAAGAAAAGGAGGCGAAAAGGGTCGTGGGGCCCCCAGAGCATAGGGTGGCGCGGCCAGGGCCTGGGCCGCGCCGCCCTATGGTCTGGGCCCACAGTGGCCCCTCTCTTCTTCCCCTTCTGGCTACCTCCGTCATTTGGAAAAATAGGAATTTACGTGAAATTCCCTTCCACAGTTGATCTTCCGAAATATTGCGTTCTGACGGTGCTTTTTCCAGCAGAATCCTGGCTCCGGTGCTTGATCCTCCAATGATGATGAAACATGCAAAATAGATGAAATAACATAAGTATTGTGTCCCAATATGAAATATATCAATGAATAACAGCAAATTATGATACAAAATAGTGATGCAAATTGGACGTATCAACTCCCCCCAAGCTTAGACTTCAAACAATCAAGATTTAACCCGAATTGCTACAGCGATGACGAGGTGCAGCGGTGGTGATGGCGGTGTAGATGGTGGAGATGATGATGATGATGATGGAGATGATGTCCCGCTCGATGACGATGGCGATGGCGTCGATTTCCCCCTCCGGGAGGGAATTTCCCCGGCGGATTCCTGCCCGCCGGAGAGCTCTTTTCTCTCTGGTGCTCTCCGCCCCGCAGAGGCGGCTGTAACCCTTCGTGAGGATCCCTCTGTGGCTTAGGTTTTCGGGACGAAGGAGTACGCGAAGAAAAGGAGGCGAAAGAGGCTGTGGGGCCCCCAGAGCATAGGGTGGCGCGGCCAGGGCCTGGGCCGCGCCGCCCTATGGTCTGGGCCCACAGTGGCCCCTCTCTTCTTCCCCTTCTGGCTCCCTCCGTCATCTGGAAAAATAGGAATTTTCGTGAAATTCCCTTCCACAGTTGATCTTCCGAAATATTGCGTTCTGACGGTGCTTTTTCCAGCAGAATCCTGGCTCCGGTGCTTGATCCTCCAATGATGATGAAACATGCAAAATAGATGGAATAACATAAGTATTGTGTCCCAATATGAAATATATCAATGAATAACAGCAAATTATGATACAAAATAGTGATGCAAATTGGACGTATCAACTCCCCCAAGCTTAGACCTCGCTTGTCCCCAAGCGAAACTGAGCTCGATAAACAAGACCACATGTTTATGGAGTGAAGAGTCGATAAATAAAATACGGACAAGAAGCATCATATTCATTCACACAAGACATTCTAGTAAACAACTTCCTCATATAACTCATCTCGAAATAAGTAAAGAGAAATCACAAGTAAAGGTGCATAAGAAATCATAGTTGGTGATGGCAAACTTTGTTCTTGGTCAGAGAACTGCTAACGGATTGTACTTCTAAGCAAAGCTTTCATATTAGAATTTATAGCTGAGCCTTCATATTTAAGCATAACAATCTCTTCATAATCATTGATAACTTCAAAGTCATATTCATTCAGATAAAATTGGTACTAAACAAGAAAGTATAAAAGACATGATCAACTGAATCATAGCATAAATGATTGGTTCACAACAACTCAATTGCTTGCTTAGGATAGAGGGAAATAGGTATACTGACTCAACATAAAAGTAAAAGACAGGCCCTTCGCAGAGGGAAGCAGGGATTAAATCATGTGCTAGAGCTTTTCAAGTTTTGAAATCATATAAAGAGCATAAAAGTAAGATTTTGAGCGGTGTTTGTTGTTGTCAACGAATGGTAGCGGGCACTCTAACCCCCTTGCCAAACGAACCTTCCAAGAGCGGCTCCCATGAGGGACGGCATCTCTACCAGCAAGGTAGATCATCCCCCTTCTCTTTTGTTTACACATGTATTTTAGTTTTATTTAGGATGACACTCCCCCCAACCTTGGCTTTCTCAATCCATGGCTAACCGAATCCTCGGGTGCCTTCCAACATTCACATACCATGGAGGAGTGTCTATTGCAAAATTAAGTTGCTTACTGATGAATCAGAGCAAAACATGTGAAGAGAATTATTAATGAAAGTTATTAATTGAGGCTGGGAACCTCATTGCCAGCTCTTATTGCAAAGTTATTGGGTAAGCGGATGTGCCGCTAGTCCATTAGGAAAAGTTCGCCCAACAAGATTGAAAGATAAAACACCACATACTTCCTCATGAGCTATAAAACATTGACACAAATAAGAAGTAGTATAGTTTGAATAATTTAAAGGTAGCACATGAAGTATTTACTTGGAATGGCAGAAAATACCATGTAGTAGGTAGGTATGGTGGACACAAATGGCATAGGTTTGGTCTAAGGTTATGGATGTATGAGAAGCATTCCCTCTCGATACAGGTCTTTGGCTAGCAAGGTTTGATAGCAAGCATAAAGGTTGAGGGAAACAAACAAATATACATATGATAGAAACAATCATGCATCTTTCTCATAAGCACAAGCAATTTTAACTTAAGAATACTAAGCATAGAGATAATGGAGTAATGTATCTAAGTGTATTTCTCTCTTTTATTAAACATCAGGATGTTGTTGCTATTGACCAATGCTAAGTTTGCCAAAACCAAATAGATTTACTTGATGCTCCCAAAGTGATATCAATACTCATGTCAAGAGTAATCATATAATGGAGATTGCAAACTAAAATAAGGTGTGCAAAAAGTAAATGATAAGACTTCTCATTAATATTCCATAACGATAACTCACACCAACGGATACATCGATAACTAACTAAGAGAGATACTTCCACATTGCATACTATTCTATATGATAACTTCCCTACTCATGATATGACACTACTTGATAGTAAAAGATAAAGGTGGTGATGATGTGATACCGCGGCACTCCCCCAAGCTTGGAACAAACCAAGGGGATGCCAATACCGATGATGAATTACTCCTTCGGTGATGATGGTGAATCTTTGTCGTCATCAGACTTCCATGGAAGAGGCCCTCCATCAACAAAAGACATCTTGGTTTCCGGAAACCTGAAACTAGCAGCATGACTTATGCGCTTAAACCTGTTTTCATACTCACAGTTCTGATTATGGACATCATAGAGTTGAGCTTGGAGTTTGTTGGTGGTGTCGTGAAGTGAGAAGATATCGTCCCACAGCTTTGCAGTCTCCTTCTTGTGTCCATCAATGAGTTCAGACACAATCTTGTGAAAGATATCCACTTCACGCTCAGCCATCTTCTTGTAGTTGAAAACCTCTTGTTCCAGTTTCTCCATCCTGTCTTCCAAGCTCCCTTCTCCCTTAGGACCCTGGACATCTTTGATCTGCAACTCTCCATCCACGAGCTGCAACTCTTTGGGGTGCATCTTCAGCTCGTTCATGTACGGGTTGACGACGTCCTCAAAGAAGCTGTCCTTCTGAGTTCCCGACGAAGACATGATGGATCTAGATCCGAAGCAGATCCTGGCAGAAAACAGCTCGAAACAAAACGCGACGAGAAAACGATATTACGGACCTCCAGGGGTCCGGGGGATTATATAGCAAATATTTTTACGACAAAAGGAAGGTTCCAGGCCGAAAACGAGTGGAAACGGGACGCCGAGGTGCCGTCACCATAGGTCGGCGCGGCCAGGGTGGGGCCCGCGCCGGCCTATGGTGGCACGCCCTCGCGCGTCTTTTCCACTCCGTTTCGATTCCGTAATTTTTCATATTTTCCAAAAACAGCAAAAATAATGTTCGGAAAGGTAAACGCGGACTTTTTATTACCTATACTGTTACCTATTCAAAGTCCAGTTCTGGCGGACTGTCAATTTGTCCTTTGATGAAAGCCTCCGGTGTTTCCACTTGAATAATATCAACATCAACATTATAAGAATCGCCCGAGATATAATGCTTGAGTCTTTGTCCATTCACCACTTGTGTGGCATTGCCTTGGAGAGAGCTAATTTTAATTGCTCCTGAACGATACACCTCCTCAACAACATATGGTCCTTCCCACTTCGAGAGTAATTTCCCTGCAAAGAATCTGAGACGAGACCGATACAATAGAACTTGATCTCCAACATTAAATTCTCTTTTGATGATCCTTCTATCATGCCATTTCTTAACTTTTTCTTTAAAGAGTTTAGCATTTTCATAAGCTTCACTTCTCCATTCATCTAGAGAACTTAATTGCAACAACCTCTTATTACCGGCTAATTTAGGATCTTTATTTAATTCTCTAACAGCCCAATAAGCTTTGTGCTCTAGTTCTAAAGGTAAATGACAAGCTTTTCCATAAACCATTTTATAAGGTGACATTCCCATAGGATTTTTATAAGCAGTTCTATAAGCCCATAACGCTTCTTTCAATTTGCTAGGCCAATTCTTTCTAGATTTATTAACAGTCTTACCCAAGATAGCTTTAATCTCTCTATTTGATAATTCTACTTGACCACTAGTTTGAGGGTGATAAGCAGAAGCAATTCTATGATTAATACCATACTTAGCAAGAGTTTTTCTAAAACCTCCATGAATGAAATGAGAACCTCCATCAGTCATAATATATCTAGGTACTCCAAATCTAGGAAATATAATATCTACAAGCATTTTTATAGAGGTCTCACCATCAGCACTTTTTGTAGGTATAGCTTCTACCCATTTAGTAACATAATCAACAGCGACAAGTATATGAGTGTTACCGTCTGAAGAAGGGAAAGGTCCCATGAAGTCGAATCCCCAACAATCGAATGGTTCAATAACAAGAGTATAATTCATAGGCATTTCATTGCGTCTAGAGATATTACCAACTCTTTGACATTCATCACAAGATAAAATAAATTTCCTTGCATCTTTGAAGAGTGTTGGCCAATAAAAACCTGATTGTAGAACCTTTTGCGCGGTTCTATCTCCAGCATGATGTCCTCCATAAACACTTCCATGACATTTATTCAATATCTCCTGTTGTTCATATTCAGGAACACATCTTCGCATAATACCATCCACTCCTTCTTTATATAAGTGTGGGTCATCCCAAAAATAATGCCTCAAGTCATAAAAGAATTTCCTCCTTTGCTGAGCTGAAAAGGTTGGAGGCAAATACTTCGAAACAATAAAGTTAGCATAATCTGCATACCAAGGGCTCTCTCGCGAGCTCACCTTTATTACAGCCAATTGTTCATTTGGAAAACTATCATTAACAGGAACAGGATCATAAGCAATATTTTCCAATCTAGACAAATTATCAGCAACAGGATTATCAGCACCTTTCCTATCTATAATATGTAAATCAAATTCTTGCAAAAGAAGTACCCATCTAATAAGCCTTGGCTTAGCATCTTTCTTTGTCATAAGGTATCTAATTGCAGCATGATCAGTATGAATTGTAACTTTTGAATCAACAATATAAGGTCTAAACTTATCACAAGCAAAGACTACAGCTAACAATTCTTTTTCAGTTGTAGCATAATTTCTTTGAGCAGCATCAAGAGTCTTACTAGCATAATGAATAACATTTAATTTTTTATCTACTCGCTGTCCAAGAACAGCGCCTACAGCAAAATCACTAGCATCACACATAATTTCAAAAGGCAAATTCCAATCAGGAGGTTCAACTACAGGAGCAGTTGTTAAGGCTTTCTTTAAAGTTTCAAAAGCTTCCTTACAATCATCATCAAAAACAAAAGGTACATCTTTTTGAAGAAGATTAGTAAGAGGCTTTGAAATTTTAGAGAAATCTTTAATAAATCTCCTATAAAACCCAGCATGACCAAGAACACTACGAATACCTTTAACATCCCTCGGATAGGGCATCTTCTCAATCGCTTCAACTTTAGCTCTATCAACTTCAATACCTTTCTCAGAAATTTTATGTCCCAATACAATTCCTTCATTAACCATAAAATGGCATTTCTCCCAATTAAGAACAAGGTTAGTTTCTTCACATCTCTGCAAAACTTTATCGAGGTTTCGCAGGCAATTATCAAAAGAATTCCCATAGACAGAAAAATCATCCATGAACACCTCTACAATACTTTCGCAAAAACCATGAAAAATAGCAGACATGCATCTTTGAAAAGTAGCAGGAGCATTACATAAACCAAAAGGCATACGCCTATAAGCATAAGTTCCATAAGGACAAGTAAAAGTGGTTTTCTCTTGATCTTTAGCTTTAACAGCAATTTGTGAAAACCCAGAATAACCATCAAGAAAGCAAAAATGAGTATTTTTAGACAACCTCTCTAACATTTGATCAATAAAGGGTAAAGGGTAATGATCTTTCTTAGTAACTTTATTAACTTTTCGAAAATCAATGCACATTCTATAACCTACAACTATTCTTTGAGGAATAAGCTCATCATTATCATTAGGCACAACAGTCATTCCTCCTTTCTTAGGAACACAATGCACAGGACTAACCCATCTACTATCAGCAATAGGATATATAATACCAGCTTCAAGGAGTTTTAATACCTCGTTCCTTACCACTTCCTTCATCTTCGGAATTAGACGACGTTGATGTTCAACAACAGGCTTTGCATCTTCTTCCATATTAATAGCATGTTGGCAAATAGAAGGAGAAATCCCTTTCAAATCATCAAGAGTATAGCCAATAGCCCCTCGGTGTTTCTTCAATATTTCCAATAACCTTTCTTCCTCAATCTCTGAAAGCTTAGAACTAATAATAACAGGATATATTTTCTTATCATCAATATGAGCATATTTAAGATTATCAGGTAAAGGCTTTAGATCAAAAACAGGATCTTCCTTTGGTGGTGGTGTTGTACCCAGATCTTCCACCGGTAAATCATGCTTGAGAATAGGTTGGCGACGAAAAATTTCCTCAAGCTCATCTCTTTCTTTCCTAAAAGCTTCACTTTCACTATTCTCCAAATGTTGCTGCAAAGGGTTATTAGGAACAAGAACAATAGATGCACACTGCTCCATTTTAAAATCATTACTAGGCAAGTCAACTTTATAAGGAGTTTTGGTAAATTTAGAAAAGTTAAATTCATAAGGTTCACCAGCAAATCTAGTCAAAATTTTCTCTTTCTTACAATCTATAATAGCTCCACAAGTATTTAGAAAAGGTCTACCAAAAATGATAGGACAATAATCACTAGCAGCAGAACCAAGTACCAAAAAGTCAGCAGGATATTTAATCTTACCACATAGAACTTCCACATCTCGAACAATACCAATTGGAGAAATAGTTTCTCTATTAGCCAGATGAATAACCACATCAATATCTTCAAGTTCACAAGAACCAATTTCGTGCATAATCTCCGTGTAAAGTTCATAAGGTATAGCACTAACACTTGCACCAATATCACATAAACCATAATAGCAATGATCACCAATTCTAACAGATAGCATAGGAACACTAACTTGTTTGGGTTTATTAGGATGTGAAACAATATTAGAAGCATCTTCACAGAAAATAATATGACCATCCTCCACATTCTCAGTCACAAGATCTTTAACTATTGCAACAACAGGTTCAATTTTAATTTGTTCTTCAGGTTCTTTAGGTTTCTTTTCACTTTTATTAACCGCACTAGATATGACAGAGTACTCCTTCATTTTAGCAGGGAAAGGAGTTTTTTCAATATAAGCTTCAGGAATAACATTATCAACAGTTTCAATCACTACACATTTGTTTACAGATGAATCAATTTTATCTTTATACGGTTCATGATACTTATCAAAATTCTTCTTAGGCAGTTCATAATAAGAGGCAAAAGCTTTATAAAGATTTGCAACAACTTGGGAATCAAGACCATATGTAGCACTCATACTACGAAATTTATCAGTATCCATAAAAGCTTCAATGCATTTATAATCATAAATTATACCTGATTCTCTATCTTTGTCGTTCTCCCATCCTTCAGTATTTTCTTGGATCCGATCAAGAAGGTCCCTTTTAAACTCTTCATTCTTGCGTGTAAATGATCCAGAACAAGAAGTATCCAGCAAGGTCTTGTCTTGAAAAGAAAGTCTTGCATAGAAATTATCAATAATAACATTACCAGGAAGCTCATGAATGGGGCATTTGAGCATTAAAGACTTCAATCTCCCCCAAGCTTGGGCAATACTTTCTCCATCATGAGGCCAGAAATTATATATGCGGTTCCGATCTTTGTGAATTTCACTTGGAGGATAAAATTTGGAATAGAATAAAGGCACAATGTCCTCCCAATCAATAGAATCACCATTCTTCAGCAATTTATACCAGTGCGCCGCTTTACCAGACAGCGATATAGTGAATAGTTTCTTCCTAACTTCATTCATGGAAATACCTGCACATTTGAATAACCCGCATAATTCATGCAAAAATAGTAAATGATCACCAGGATGGACAGTTCCATCCCCTTCATAGCGGTTATCCATAACACGTTCAATAATTTTCGTAGGTATTTTATATGGTACTACTTCCTCACCTGGCGCTTCATCCACTACCGTTGCAGTAGTAGTAGATTTCCCAAATAGAAATTGAAGAGAAGATCTCTCCATAATGATTATAGCAGCAGGCAGAAATAAAATCAGCACAAACAGTAAATTTCCTTACCAATTCCACTTACCAATAGCGCTTCACTCCCCGGCAACGGCGCCAGAAAATAGTCTTGATGACCCACAAGTATAGGGGGTGTATCGTAGTACTTTCGATAAATAAGAGTGTCGAACCCAACGAGGAGCAGAAGGTGTTGACAAGCAGTTTCGATGAAGGTTTCACTGTAAATGCTCACAGACAAGTATTCAGGGGGTTTTGATATTGCAGATAAATAAAGTACAAGTAAATAAAATGCGAGAGAAATAATTGCAGCGAGTGGCCCAATCCTTTTTAGCACAAAGGACAAGCCGGTTTGTTTACTTATAATGACCAAACGTTCTCGAGGACACACGGGATTTTAGTCTAGTGCTTTCGCTACATACAGCTGATTAATCTTCATTGTTTTGATAAGTGTTGTGTGGGTGAACCTATGCTAATGCATCGCCCTTCCTAGGACTAATACATACTTGTGATTATACCCCTTGCAAGCATCCGCAACTACAAGAAAGTAATTAAGATAAATCTAACCACAGCCTTAAACTCTGAGATCCTGCGATCCCTCCTGCATCGATATACTAACGGGGGCTTAGGTTTCTGTCACTCCGGCAACCCCGCAATTAGCAACCGAATACAAGATGCACTCCCCTAGGCCCATAAATGGTGAAGTGTCGTGTAGTCGACGTTCACACGACACCACTAGAAGAATGACACCACAACTTAAATATCATAACATTGAATATTACTCAACCATAATTCACTACTAGCATTTAGACTTCACCCATGTCCTCAAGAACTAAACGAACTACTCACGAGACATCATATGGAATACAATCAGAGGTGATATGATGATGAATAACAATCTGAACATAAACCTTGGTTCAATGGTTTCACTCAATAGCATCTACAACAAGTATAGAATAACACCGGGAGAGTTTCCCCTATCAAACAATCAAGATTTAACCCGAATTGCTACAGCGATGACGAGGTGCAGCGGTGGTGATGGCGGTGTAGATGGTGGAGATGATGATGATGATGATGGAGATGATGTCCCGCTCGATGACGATGGCGATGGCGTCGATTTCCCCCTCCGGGAGGGAATTTCCCCGGCGGATTCCTGCCCGCCGGAGAGCTCTTTTCTCTCTGGTGTTCTCCGCCCCGCAGAGGCGGCTGTAACCCTTCGTGAGGATCCCTCTGTGGCTTAGGTTTTCGGGACGAAGGAGTACGCGAAGAAAAGGAGGCGAAAGAGGCTGTGGGGCCCCCAGAGCATAGGGTGGCGCGGCCAGGGCCTGGGCCGCGCCGCCCTATGGTCTGGGCCCACAGTGGCCCCTCTCTTCTTCCCCTTCTGGCTCCCTCCGTCATCTGGAAAAATAGGAATTTACGTGAAATTCCCTTCCACAGTTGATCTTCCGAAATATTGCGTTCTGACGGTGCTTTTTCCAGCAGAATCCTGGCTCCGGTGCTTGATCCTCCAATGATGATGAAACATGCAAAATAGATGGAATAACATAAGTATTGTGTCCCAATATGAAATATATCAATGAATAACAGCAAATTATGATACAAAATAGTGATGCAAATTGGACGTATCAACTCCCCCCAAGCTTAGACCTCGCTTGTCCCCAAGCGAAACTCGGCGAGACCGTCGATTCCGACGGAAACGCACTGGTAAGTAACGCTGACGCGACCGCCGCTGAGCAGGACGCAGTCGCGAAGATCCGATCTGAGTCGCAGGAACTTCCTAAGGAAGATTCCGCCTTAGATCTGAAAAATTCAAAGCCCACCCAATCCGCCCCTGAGCAGGAAATAATGGTGGAAGACCAATGCAGATCCGCCTGGGTCTCCCAGGTGTTAGAGAAGCAAAGGTGCCACTTCGTGCACTTCCTCGCACATACCGCAGGAATGGCCCCTCCTCAGGATGGAGCTGGACCCACGCAGGTTGAGGCTGCCGGAGACAGCGATACTCGATCAACAAGAGGTTGCCGGAGACAACAATGCTCCAGATCAGCAAGAGGATGCCGAAGACAAAGAAGAGTCAATACTTGAGAACCTAAGGCCACTATCTGACGATGCGTCCTCCATGGACACAGAGGAATACAACTGTGCTATGAAGGAGTTGGAGGATGAGGATAAAGCTGAGGCAGAATCCGCTCCGCAAAAATGTCGTCACGATCAGAATCGGGTCGGAGCAAGGAACCGACGCATAAAAAACTCCGCCCAATGCTGGAATTCCAGGCCCGTCGAATCTGGAAGCTCCGCGTCGAGATTGCTCTCGCATCATGCCGGATCCTGGAGAGGGATGTGGCCTTGCATTCGGGGAAGAGATGTCAATAGAAGAGCTTGCTAGGGTAGCAGACCGGGGTGCCATTGCGCACTCAAAAATCCTAACCAAGCCTATAACTCCGGAAGAAGCCGCAGATCCAGAAGCTTTAGAAGCCAAAAGGAAGGAACCGCCGCTCACCCAGTTCGCCAATACCGCAGTAGTAATGCTCGAGGAAAGGCAGGACGCGGAGGAACTGATGGAGTTGGTTGGGGAGAGCGAGCGCAGAACCACATAGTACCTGCAGAAAGCCAGAGCACTTAGGGATCGGTGGGAGACAATAGTCAGTGATGCCAACGTGGAAGGTAAAGGATCCGACAGAAGCCATTCGCCCCGGAGGATCAATTTTGAGAGCCCCACCAATCTTCAGCCGCCGCAACCCAAAGGATAACATGAAGAAGGCTGCGGAGATTCCGGCCAATAATGATGAAGAAATCGACCTCAATCACCTCTCCAGACACTGCCGCCCAGAATGAAGCAACGAGTAAGGCGAATACTTCACGCAGATGGAATCCAACCTGATCTTCGCGTATCCACGCGCAGAAGAACGCCTCAGAAGGGAGCATCGTGACGAACAACTGTGGAACATCCGCATCCGATCCCCGTACCCTCGGAAACTTCTCCGGCGGGATAAGAACAAGGGAAAGGATTCGATGTATACTGGTAGAGACAAGTACCGGAACCCATCACCTCCCGCCCGAACCCGCGTGCTCCTTCACCACCTCGCCGATGGAGTCCATTGGAACGCGACCCATGGGCCTGGTGGAATTAACATTCGCGACAACATTGTTCCCCGAGGCACCCGAGCCCCGCAGTGGAACGAAGAACGTGAGCCCGAGCCCGCAGAGCCGAATGAAGAACGGAGCCTAAGCCCCGCAGAAACCGGAACGAGGCAGCACGCCGCCATGGCGAAGGTAGCCACCGAGCCGGAGCCGACATCGGAAGGACGTGGAGAATCTGAAGGCGAAAACAAAAGGTCTGATTGGCCCCCTCGCAGATCTCCCTACCCACCGCCTAGTGGGGGAGGTGGAGGCGGAGGCAGAGGCCGAAGGCCTCAACGAATATAGGACTGGGTACATAGGCCCAAAATGCTTTGCCAGGAGGATCCGAGAGGAACCAATGCCAAAAGGCTTGAATTTCAAACTACCCGGAAATCTGAAGCACTATGATGGCAGAGAGAGGCCCGATACCTGGATCGATGACTTCTTCAATGCAGTCAGCTTTGCCGGAGGGAGCCCCAATATGGCATGCCGCATGCTCCAGCTTGTACCTTGCCGACCCAAACTGTACTTGGCTCAACGACCTCGAGGAAAACCCCATCTTTGTTGGTTTGACCGGTTCCCTTCAAGAAGCACTTCAGGGCACCTACAAGAGACCCTCCACGGCCAGCGATCCGCAGTGCCTGCATCCGTAAGAAAATGAAACCTCCCGAGCCTTCCTCTCTCGGTGGTTAGCAACAAAAACGAGTGCGAGAACGTGGATAACCGCACAACAATGCTAGCTTTCATAGGTGGCTTGCAAAGAGGGGGTTGCTCCGGCGCAAGCTAACTTGCCTTGTCAACGAGAATAAGCTGACCTTGGATGCCATGATCTCCATCGCACTCACACTGCCGCCGATGACGACGCAGGTGGAGAATCTCTCGGCCACAGCCATACCCCGCATCAAGAAAAGAAGAACCGTGATGTCGCGTCAGCAACAACAAGCGGAAGAACCCCCTGATGACCAGAAGGGCGGAGGATCCGACATGGTAGCCATGACGTTCCAACGCGGAGGTCAGGAGGCGGAAGAGGCCGCGGACGTGGAGGCGGAGCAGGCAGGGGCCAGCAGCGCGCTGACGAGGTCACCGCAGCCGGATCCCGCGCCCCCCAAACGTACGAAGAATACAGGGATATGCCGTGCCTGGCCCATCTGGATCCGGCTACGGGCAAATCCACCCATACCAATCGCAACTGCAAGTGGGTCAACGATCTGAAGAACGACCCGGAGGCAGGATACAAGCGAGCCCGGAAGCACCGCCCACGCGGCAAAGGAGGCAAGGGCAAGAACAAGGATAAAGACGAGACAGTTCCGAGGCGATGGAAGAAGGTGAAGCTTCACGGACCCAAAGAGGGCTCCGCAGTAACAAATCCAATCCCTTCGTCAAAAAGAGTGTAGGTACACCACTTTCCGAACCCCGACGGTCCGGCCAAGAATCAGCGCTCCGGATCCTGAACGCCACAGTTCCGGCTGTGCCGCAGTATGTCAAGTGGTCGGAGAAAGCCTGTACCTTTGACAGGTCGGATCATCCGGCCGTCATCCCCAAAGAGTGCTACGCTCTGGTTGTGAGTCCCCGCATAGACGGGTATGACTTCTCCAAGTGCCTCATGGACGGTGGAGCCACCAACATCATGTACCTAGAGACTCGAGAGGATTAACCTTACCAAGGAGCAGCTCAAGCATAGCACCACGTGCCTGGTGTGGTTCCGGGTAAAAAGTCAAACTCTCTGGGCAACATCAAACTTCGTGGCCTTCAGCCGACAGCAATTTCCGCGAAGAGACACTACGCCACATATTATTTTTAACGACAAACAACTTTCGCCACCTAATATACCAAATTGGCCATGTATTACTCTCTGATGACAAATGTTCGCATTAGGTTCGTCATGGAAGTCTGGCTAGATTATTACCGTGACAGATGACATTTGTTTGTCATTGTCAAATCTATGATATCGCGACGACCAAATTAGTTGAAGCGACAAAGTGTCTGCACAATGGAAATTCGTGGCCATAATTTATTTCAACACAAATAATTTTGGTGGCAAGAAACTATATCAACAAATCTTATATACGTGGAAAACGAATGGCCACAAACAACTCAATCGTGGTAAAAGAATTTTCTGGAATCGCGACGGCCAAATTAGTTGAAGCGACAAACTACAACGACAATGAAAAAATCCGTGGACATAATTTATTTCAACAGAAATTATTTTGGTGGCAAGAAACTATGTCAACAAACCTTATATGGAAAAAAACGACCACAAACAACTCACCATGGTAAAAGAATTTTCTGGTATCGCACGGCCAAATTAGTTGAAGCGACAAACTAATGCAACAATTATAAATTCGTATGACTGTATTTCAACGTAAATTATTTGGTGGCGCCAAATAGTAGTCGCAGCGGTCTAAATATTAGTAGCTACAAACAAGAGAGACAATCTAAACTATTCTGCGCCACTCTATCACAACGCAGAATGTTAGTGGAGAAAATTATTTAAACAAACCTTGTTAGTGGTGCCAAGTTATCACAACATGTGAACAAAACAGGTAGTCGTGGCGACTAAGACTTGACGCAACACTACATTTACCGTGGTAATAACCTATTGCCACGTTAAAAATAAAAAAATAAAAAACATAGGGGAAACAAAAAATACGGGCATTCCATGGAATAATGTAAAACAAAATAATATGGAAATAAATTTCGGATTGGAACCACATAATATTGTAACCCAAATCAATAATCTTGTTACAAAAATTGGCATGAAAAGTAGGAAAAATAGACAACTAATTATTGTAGCAATTTTTTGATGGACAAGATATCATCATTATCGGTGATCATGGATTGGCGTTGCGCTTGGACTGTTGTGATGTCCTTAAGAGGAAACTAAGCATTGCATCCATTTCTTGTTGCCTTTTTCAAATGCAAGACGAGTCTCTTCGCTGGCCTTGTTGGCAGCTTCAAGCTGTTCTCGCTCCCTTTCCAGTTCCTGAAATTTCTCTTCCTGGGCTTGCATTCTCTTCTCCATCTCTTCTTGATACTTTGCACTTGCATCCACTACAAGAAAAGTTCTGATAGACAACGTCCCAAAATCGTCCACTAAGGGGCATTTTTCGTCGCCTATGGGCCTAACCCGACGATATGGGTTCTGTTGTCGAAACTGCGTCAGGCAAAGGCCTACCACGTTTTTTTCGGTCCGTCGCGTTTGGGCGCCCTTCCGCCACGGAAAATCAGACCGTTGCAGAAGTGTTTTTGGGAGCCCGTTGACTGCTGACGTCATGCAAACTGACACGTGGCAGACGCCGTTAACTGCTAGTTAACGGCGTTAACCGGCTGAAACCCCGTGGTAGATGGTAGGCCCACACGAGGCCTGCCACGCCTTAAGCGGGCCGGCCCATTTAGTTTGCGGGCCGGGCCAGCTGACTTAGTTTGACCGGTCAACTATATAGCTGGGCTGGTCCATTAGTTACGTGGGCCGGGCCTAACCTCTAAGGTTGACTGGTCAAAACTTAAATGGGCCGGCCCACTAAGCATGGGGTCGGCCGAATGCACTCGCTTGACCGGCCAAGAAAAGGGCCGCCCACAAGACATGTGGGCCCACTTTCTTTGTTAAAGGGCCGGCCCATCTACCATGTGGGGTCCACCATAAAGCAAGTGGGCCGGCCCATTAGCATGTGGGTCCCACTTTCCATCGGGCCCATTTACTGTGGGGTCCACCATAAAGCAAGTGGGCCGGCCCAAGGAGTTAGTGGCACCACAAGAAAAGTTGCCATGGCCGACGAAGTTGAAGTCGCGCCGTGGTTGCTGGTGTACCATGGCCGACGATTTTGGTCCCTCCGTGGTGCATGTCAAAACTTTTTTTTTCTCGTTTTTGAGGCCACCTAGCCCGACGAAAGCGGCCAAAACGTGGCGTATGGTGGCCCGGGACGTGGTGCATCTCGAAATCTCGGGTTCGCCGGCCGAGTCAACGCAAATCCGCACCGCCGAGGGATGTAGGGCCCAGATGGCAGCCTCTCTGGCATTGTTTTTTTTCTACATCGCGCCATCTCGTTCAACGTTCTCCGATCGAGCCGTTTACGATGCAGGATCATGGGTCCCGCATGTCATCCTCTATGAACCAAAATTCTTTCTATTCTTGGATTTTTTTGACCCCCTGATTTCTGGCTACTTCCTTTTTCTTTTGATCCCTTGCCGCCTTGGAAACGTTGAGACCGCTGCTGCTAAATGGGACCCGCATGTCATCCTCTATGTGCAATCAACTTTCTTTTCTTGGAGTTTTTTTTGGCACCTCAAATTTGGTCACTTGCCTTTTTCTTTCGATCCTCGCCGCCTCTCAAACGGTGATACCGCTGCTGCTAAATGGGACCCGCATGTCATCCTCTATGTACTATAAAACTTTCTTTTCCTGGATTATTTTTGGCACCTCAAATTTGGTCACTTGCCTTTTTCTTTCGATCCCTCGCCGCCTCTCAAACGGATACCGCTGCCGCTAACTGACCCGCATGTCATCCTCTATGTACTATAAAACTTTCTTTTCTTGAATTATTTTTGGCTCCTGATATTTTTTCACTTGCCTTTTTCTTTCGATCACCTGCTGCCTCTCAAACAGTGATACCGCTGCTGCTAAATGGGACCCGCATGTCATCCTCTATGTACTATAAAACTTTCTTTTCTTGGATTTTTTTGGCACCTCATATTTGGTCACTTGACTTTTTCTTTCGATCCCCTGCCGCCTCTCAAACAGTGATACCGCTGCTGCTAAATGGGACCCGCATGTCATCCTCTATGTACTATAAAACTTTCTTTTCTTGGATTTTTTTGGCACCTCATATTTGGTCACTTGACTTTTTCTTTCGATCACCTGCTGCCTCTCAAACAGTGATACCGCTGCTGCTAAATGGGACCCGCATGTCATCCTCTATGTACTATAAAACTTTCTTTTCTTGAATTATTTTTGGCTCCTCATATTTTTTCACTTGCCTTTTTCTTTCGATCCCCTGCCGCCTCTCAAACGGTGATACCGCTGCTGCTAATGGGACCCGCATGTCATCCTCTATGTACTATAAAACTTTCTTTTCTTGAATTATTTTTGGCTCCTGATATTTTTTCACTTGCCTTTTTCTTTCGATCTCATGCCACGTTTGAAACGTTGAGGGAACCTGCAGGCTCATGGGACCCGCATGTCATCCTCTATGTACTATAAAAGTTCTTTTTCTTGGTTTTTTTTCACCATCTGATTTTTGGCAATTTCTTTTTTTCTTTTGATCCCCTGCCACCTCTCAAACGCTGATACCGCTGCTGCTAAATGGGACCCGCATGTCATCCTCTATGTACTATAAAACTTTCTTTTCTTGAATTATTTTTGGCTCCTCATATTTGGGCACTTGCCTTTTTCTTTCGATCTCATGCCACGTTTGAAACGTTGAGGAACCTGCTGGCTCATGGGACCCGCATGTCATCCTCTATGTGCTATAAAAGTTTCCTTTGTTGGATTTTTTTCACCCTCTGATTTTTGGCTTGCCTTTTTCTTTTGATCCCCTGCCCCCTTTGAAACGTTGAGTAAGCTGTTGGCTCAAGGGACCCGCATGTCATCCTCTATGTCCATCAACTTTCCTTTCTTGGATTTTTTTTCACCCCCTAATTACTAGCTACTTTCTTTTTCTTTTGATCTCAAGCCGCATTACAAACATTGAGACCGCTGCTGCAAAATGGGACCCACATGTCATCCTCTATGTACAATAAAGTTTCTTTTCTTGGATTATCTTTTGCTCCTGATATTTTGTCACTTGCCTTTTTCTTTCGATCTCATGCCGCCTTTGAAACGTTGAGTAAGCTGCTGGCTCATGGGTCCCGCATGTCATCCTCTACGAACAATAAAAGTTTCCTTTCTTGGAGTTATTTTTGACCCCTAATTTCTGGCTATTTGCCTTTTTCTTTGGATCTCCTGCCCCTTTGAAACGATGAGGACGTTGTTGGCAGGTCGGTCCCACAAGTCATCCTCTATGAACAATAAAAGTTTCCTTTGATGGATTTTTTTTGAACCCCTAATTAATTTCTGGATATTTCCTTTTTTTTCTTTGATCCCCTGCCGCCTTGGAATCGTTGAGGATGCTGCTGCCTCATGGGTCCCGCATGTCATCCTCTCAGAACGGTAAATGTTTCTTTTCTTGGATATTGTTTACCAAATGATTTTTGGCTTATTTTTTCTTTCGATATCCTGCCGCCTTTAAAACGTTGAGGACGCTGCTGGCTCACGGGTCCCACATGTCAGCCTCTATGAACAATAAGCGCTGAGGACGCTGCTGCCTCATGGGTCCCGCATGTCATCCTCTCAGAACGAAAATGTTTCTTTTCTTGGATTTTTTACCAACAGATTTTTGGTTTATTTTTTCTTTCCATCCCCTGCCGCCTTTAAAACGACGCTGCTGGCTCATGGGTCCACGATGTCAGCCTCCCCGTACAAGAAACATGTGATATCTTGATTATTTTGCAGACAATAAACAGTGTATTGCGCTCTGAGCTATTGCAAACGGATAAATTAAATCTTTATTTTTACAACATATATCTTGAATCTCCTTGTTTTTTGTTTTGGCGAAGCATAGGACTTTCCTGTTTTTTTTTTGAGAAAAATCCGAACTATCATGTTCTGGAGTGGGCTGAAATTGTACGTGTCAAAAGGCCCAGAAGGATAGTTCGAAGGCCCAGATGTCTAGATGCAGCCCAATTGAAATCTTTCTTTTTTTTTTCACCCCCTGATTTCTGGCTACTTCATTTTTCTTTTGGTCCTGTGCCGCCTTGGAAACGTTGAGACCGCTGCTGCAAAATGGGACCCGCATGTCATCCTCTATGTACAATAAAGTTTCTTTTCTTGGATTATTTTTGGCTCCTGATATTTGGTCACTTGCCTTTTTCTTTCGATCTCATGCCAAGTTTGAAACGTTGAGGAACCTGGCCATGGGACCCGATGTCATCCTCTATGTACAATAAAAGTTTGATTTCTTGGATTTTTTTTCACCCTCTGATTTTTGGCTATTTCCTTTTCTTTTGATCCCGCCTTGAAACGTTCAAAGAAGCTGCTGGCTCATAGGTCCCACATGTCACCTGTATGAACGATAAAGCTTTCCTTTCTTGGATTTTTTTTGACCCCCTAATTTCTGGCTACTTCTTTTTCTTTTGATCTCAAGCCGCATTTGAAACGTTGGGACCGCTGCTGCAAAATGGGACCCGCATGTCATCCTCTATGTACAATAAAGTTTCTTTTCTTGGATTATTTTTGGCTCCTGATATTTGGTCACTTGCCTTTTTCCTTCGATCCCATGCCACGTTTGAAACGTTGAGGAACCTGCTGGCTCATGGGACCCGCATGTCATCCTCTATGTACTACAAAAGTTTATTTTCTTGGGTTTTTTTTCACTCTCTGATTTTTGGCTATTTCCTTTTTCTTTTGATCCCCTGCCGCCTTGGAAACGTTGAGTAAGCTGCAAACTCGTGGGACCCGCATGTCATCCTCTATGTACAATCAATTTTCTTTTCTTGGAGTTTTTTTACCCCCTAATTTCTGGCTACTTTCTTTTTCTTTTGATCTCAAACCGCATTTGAAACGTTGGGACAGCATGTCATCCTCTATGTACAATAAAAGTTTCTTTTTTTGGATTATTTTTCACCCTCTGATTTTTGGTCACTTGCCTTTTTCTTTCGATCTCATGCCGCCCTTGAAAACGTTGAGGCACTGGTGGGTATCGATATTTCTTATGTTCCATGCTACTTCTACAATATACATTATGCATATTTATGGGTCTCAACGAGCGCCGAAGAGCCTTCCCTTGTTTTTGGTTTCAGAAATCCTAGTAAAGAAATATTTCGAATTGACGAAACTTTCGCCTGGGTCCTATTTTTGCACGAAGGAAGACCGAAGACCTAACGAGTGGGGCCACGAGGAGGCCAAGCCGCGCGGCCCAAACTCATCCCCCCGGGCCCTCGTGGCCCCCGCGTTGACCTTCCGCCTACTTAAAGCCTCCGTCGCGAAACCCCCAGACCGAGAGCCACGATACGAAAACCTTCCAGAGACGCCGCCGCGAATCCCATCTCTGGGGATTCGGAGATCCTCCGGCACCCCGCCGGAGAGGGGATTCATCTCCCGAGGACTCTTCATCGCCATGATCGCCTCCGGAGTGATGAGTGAGTAGTTCACCCGACCATGGGTCCATAGCAGTAGCTAGATGGTCGTCTTCTCCTTGTTGTGCTTCATTGTTAGATCTTGTGAGCTGCCTAACATGATCAAGATCATCTATATGTAATTCTATATGTTGTGTTTGTCGGGATCCGATGGATAGAGAGTACTATGATTATGGTGATTATCAATCTATTGTTCATGTGTTGTTTATGATCTTGCATGCTCTCCGTTATTAGTAGAGGCTCTGGCCAAGTTTTTACTCTTAACTCCAAGAGGGAGTAATTATGCTCGATAGTGGGTTCATGCCTTCATTGATACCTGGGACAGTGACAGAAAGTTCTAAGGTTGTGATGTGTTGTTGCCACTAGGGATAAAACATTGATGCTATGTCTAAGGATGTAGTTATTGATTACATTACGCACAATACTTAATGCAATTGTCTGTTGCTTTGCAACTTAATACTGGAGGGGGTTCGGACGATAACCTGAAGGTGGACTTTTTAGGCATAGATGCAGTTGGATGGCGGTCTATGTACTTTGTCGTAATGCCCAATTAAATCTCACTATATTTACCATGTCATGTATATGCATTGTTATGCCTTTCTCTATTTGTCAATTGCCCGACTGTAATTTGTTCACCCAACATGCTTTTATCTTATGGGAGAGACACCTCTAGTGAACTGTGGACCCCGGTCCTATTCTTTCCATAGCATACAATCTACTTGTTTTACTGTTTTCTTTGCAAACATCTTCCACTCGATACGTTTAATCCTTTGTTACAGCAAGCCGGTGAGATTGACAACCTCACTGTTTCGTTGGGGCAAAGTACTTTGGTTGTGTTGTGCAGGTTCCTAGTTGGCGCCGGAATCCCTGGTGTTGCGCCGCATCACATTTCGCGACCATCAACCTTCAACGTGCTTCTTGGCTCCTACTGGTTCGATTAAACCTTGGTTTCTTTCTGAGGGAAAACTTGCTACTGTGCGCATCATACCTTCCTCTTGGGGTTCCCAACGAACGTGTGAGTTACACGCCATCAAGCTCTTTTTCTGGCGCCGTTGCCGGGGAGATCAAGACACGCTGCAAGGGGAGTCTCCACTTCTCAATCTCTTTACTTTGTTTTTGTCTTGCTTTATTTTATTTACTACTTTGTTTGCTGCACCTAAACAAAACACACAAAAATTAGTTGCTAGTTTTACTTTATTTACTGTCTTGCTCTCTATATCAAAAACACAAAAAAAAATTAGTTACTTGCATTTAATTTATTTTGTTATCATGTCTAGTCCTGTACTTGTTTTTATTTTCACTAGTTAGGCATAATGGAAAACAACAAAAAAATTAGAGATCTTTATGAACTTTATCTTGAATTAGGACATGATGTGTTTGAAGAGAAAATTAAAAAACCCATGGAACTTTGTTTGCAAAATAGTTGTAGCAATGTTATTAGCATGAACTCTTTGAACACTATTATTGCTAAAGCTATGGAAGAATTTAAGCTTGGGGAAGCTGGTTGTGATATTTTTAGTCCCCCAAGCATGGAGGAGAAAATTTACTTTGATGATACTTTACCTCCTATATATGATGCTTGCAATGATGAATATGATATTTTCAGTCCACCTACTATTGAGGAGAAAATTAATTATGATTACAATATGCCTCCTATATATGATGATTATGGTGATGAGAATAATAGTGATAGCTATTTTGTTGAATTTGCTCCCACTACAACTAATAAAATTGATTATGCTTATGTGGAGAGTAATAATTTTATGCATGTGGCTCATGACAAGAATGTTTTATGTGATAGTTATATTGTTGAGTTTGTTCATGATGCTACTGAAAGTTATTATGAGAGAGGGAAACATGGTTATATGCATCTTAATAATATTAAGTTTCCCCTCTTTATGTTGAGAATCTTGAAATTGCACTTGTGTTGCTTTTCTATGCTTGTCACTTTGTTCTTCATGAATTTATTTGTGTACAAGATTCCTTTTCATAGGAAGTGGGTTAGGTTTAAATGTGTTTTGAATTTGCTTCTTGATGCTCTCTTTTGCTTCAACTCTTATTTATTGCGAGAGTATCATTAAAATTACTGAGCCCATCTTAATGGCTATAAAGAAAGCACTTCTTGGGAGATAACCCATGTTTTTACCTACAGCAATTTTTTGTTTTATTGAGTCTTGGAAGTTGTTTACTACTGTAGCAACCTCTCCTTATCATGTTTTTGTGCCAAGTAAAGTTTCTATGTCAAAGTTGATGTTATATTTGGGATCGCTGCGCAGAAACAGCATTGCTGTCTGTCACGAATCTGGGCATAATTCCCTGTAGAAAATTCGAAAAAATCTGCCAATTTACGAGCGTGATCCTCAGATATATACGCAACTTTCATTAGTTTTGAGTTTTTCCATTTGAGCAAGTCTGGTGCCATTTATAAATTCGTCTTTACGGACTGTTCTGTTTTTGACAGATTCTGCCTTTTATTTCGCATTGCCTCTTTTGCTATGTTGGATTTATTTCTTTGATCCATTAATGTCCAGTAGCATTATGCAATGTCCAGAAGTGAAAAGAATGATTGTGTCACCTCTGAATGTGTGAATTATTAATGATGCACTAACCCTCTAATGAGTTTGCTTGAAGTTTGGTGTGAAGGAAGTTTTCAAGGGTCAAGAGAGGAGAATGATATACTAAGATCAAGAGGAGTGAAAGCTCTAAGCTTGGGGATGCCCCCGTGGTTCATCCCTGCATATTTTAAGAAGACTCAAGCGTCTAAGCTTGGGGATGCCCAAGGCATCCCCTTCTTCATCGACAACATCATCAGGTTCCTCCCCTGAAACTATATTTTTATTCAGTCACATCTTGTGTTCTTTACTTGGAGCGTCGGTTTGTTTTCGTTTTTGTTTTTGTTTGAATAAGATGGATCCTAGCATTCACTTTGTGGGAGAGAGACACGCTCCGCTGTTGCATATGGACACATGTGTCCTTAGGCTTTACTCATAATGTTCAAGGCGAAGTTTCTTCTTCGTTAATTTGTTATATGGTTGGAATTGGAAAATGCTACATGTAGTAATTCTAAAATGTCTTGGATAATGTGATACTTGGCAATTGTTGTGCTCATGTTTAAGCTCTTGCATCATATGCTTTGCACCCATTAATGAAGAAATACATAGAGCTTGCTAAAATTTGATTTGCATATTTGGTTTCTCTAAGGTCTAGATAATATCTAGTATTGAGTTTTGAACAACAAGGAAGACAGTGTAGAGTCTTATAATGTTTACAATATGTCTTTTATGTGAGTCTTGCTGCACTTGTTCATCCTTGAGTTTGCTTCAAATAACCTTGCTAGCCTAAACCTTGTATCGAGAGGGAATACTTCTCATGCATCCAAAATCCTTGAGCCAACCATTATGCCATTTGTGTCCACCATACCTACCTACTACATGGTATTTACCCGCCATTCCAAAGTAAATTGCTTGAGTGCTACCTTTAAAATTCCATCATTCGCCTTTGCAATATATAGCTCATGGGACAAAATAGCCTTAAAAACTATCGTAGTATTGAATATGTACTTATGCACTTTATATTTTATTAAGTTGCTTGTTGTGCGATAACCATGTTTCTGGGGAACGCCATCAACTATTGTTGAATATCATGTGAGTTGCTATGCATGTCCGTCTTGTCCGAAGGTCTATCATTTTAGTGGTTGGAGCATGCAAAATTGTTAGAGAAGAACATTGGGCCGCTAACTAAAGCCATGAATCATGGTGGAAGTTTCAGTTTTGGACATATATCCTCAATCTCATATGAGAATAATAACTTTGCTACATGCTTATGCATTAAAGAGGAGTCCATTATCTGTTGTCCATGTTGTCCCGGTATGGATGTCTAAGTTGAGAATAATCAAAAGCGAGAAATCCGAAATGCGAGCATTCTCCTTGGACCTTTGTACAGGCGGCATGGAGGTACCCCTTTGTGACACTTGGTTGAAACATGGCATGCAAAGATCCGGTAGTCCAAGTTAAGTAGGACGAGGTGCGGGCACTATTAGTATACTATGCGTGAGGCTTGCAACTTGTAAGATATAATTTTCATAACTCATATGCTTTATTACTACCGTTGACAAAATTGTTTCATGTTTTCAAAATAAAAGCTCTAGCACAAATACAGCAATCGATGCTTTCCTCTGCGAAGGACCATTCTTTTACTTTTATTGTTGAGTCAGTTTACCTATCTCCTTCCACCTTAAGAAGCAAACACTTGTGTGAACTGTGCATTGATTCCTACATACTTGCATATTGCACTTGTTATATTACTTTATGTTGACAATATCCATGAGATATACATGTTACAAGTTGAAAGCAACCGCTGAAACTTAATCTTCCTATGTGTTGCTTCAACACCTTTACTTTGATTTATTGCTTTATGAGTTAACTCTTATGCAAGACTTATTGATGCTTGTCTTGAAGTACTATTCATGAAAAGTCTTTGCTATATGATTCAGTTGTTTACTCATGTCATTACCATTGCTTTGATCGCTGCATTCATTACATATGTTTACAAATAGTATGATCAAGATTATGATGGCATGTCACTTCAGAAATTATCTTTGTTATCGTTTTACCTGCTCGGGACGAGCAGAACTAAGCTTGGGGATGCTGATACGTCTCCAACGTATCGATAATTTCTTATGTTCCATGCTACTTTATTGATGATACCTACATGTTTTATGCACATTATATGTCATATTTATGCATTTTCTGGAACTAACCTATTAACAAGATGCCGAAGAGCCAGTTGCTTTTTCTGCTGTTTTTGGTTTCAGAAATCCTAGTAAAGAAATATTCTCGGAATTGGACGAAACTTTCGCCCAGGGTCTATTTTTGCACGAAGCTTCCAGAAGACCGAAGACCTAACGAAGTGGGGCCACGAGGCCAGGGTGGCCGGCGCGGCCCAAGCCCTGGCCGCGCCGACCTATCCCTGGGCCCCGTGTGGCCCCCGCGTTGACCTTCCGCCTACTTAAAGCCCGTCGCGAAACCCCCGCATCGAGAGCCACGATACGGAAAACCTTCCAAGAGACGCCGCCGCCGCGAATCCCATCTCGGGGGATTCTCGAGACGCTCCCGCACCCGCCGGAGAGGGGATTCATCTCTCGGAGGACCTTCATCGCCATGATCGCGCCCGGAGTGATGATGAGTAGTTCACCCTGGACCATGGGTCCATAGCGTAGCTAGATGGTCGTCTTCTCCTTGTTGTGCTTCATTGTTAGATCTTGTGAGCTGCCTAACATGATCAAGATCATCTATATGTAATTCTATATGTTGTGTTTGTCGGGATCCGATGGATAGAGAGTACTATGATTATGGTGATTATCAATCTATTGTTCATGTGTTGTTTATGATCTTGCATGCTCTCCGTTATTAGTAGAGGCTCTGGCCAAGTTTTTACTCTTAACTCCAAGAGGGAGTAATTATGCTCGATAGTGGGTTCATGCCTTCATTGATACCTGGGACAGTGACAGAAAGTTCTAAGGTTGTGATGTGCTGTTGCCACTAGGGATAAAACATTGATGCTATGTCTAAGGATGTAGTTATTGATTACATTACGCACAATACTTAATGCAATTGTCTGTTGCTTTGCAACTTAATACTGGAGGGGGTTCGGACGATAACCTGAAGGTGGACTTTTTAGGCATAGATGCAGTTGGATGGCGGTCTATGTACTTTGTCGTAATGCCCAATTAAATCTCACTATATTTACCATGTCATGTATATGCATTGTTATGCCTTTCTCTATTTGTCAATTGCCCGACTGTAATTTGTTCACCCAACATGCTTTTATCTTATGGGAGAGACACCTCTAGTGAACTGTGGACCCCGGTCCTATTCTTTCCATAGCATACAATCTACTTGTTTTACTGTTTTCTTTGCAAACATCTTCCACTCGATACGTTTAATCCTTTGTTACAGCAAGCCGGTGAGATTGACAACCTCACTGTTTCGTTGGGGCAAAGTACTTTGGTTGTGTTGTGCAGGTTCCTAGTTGGCGCCGGAATCCCTGGTGTTGCGCCGCATCACATTTCGCGACCATCAACCTTCAACGTGCTTCTTGGCTCCTACTGGTTCGATTAAACCTTGGTTTCTTTCTGAGGGAAAACTTGCTACTGTGCGCATCATACCTTCCTCTTGGGGTTCCCAACGAACGTGTGAGTTACACGCCATCAACCTGCTGGCCCATGGGACCCACATGTCATCCTCTATGCACTATAAAAGTTTCTTTTCTTTGATTTTTTTCACCCTCTGATCTTTGGCTATTTCCTTTTTCTTTCATCCCCTGCCGCCTTGAAACGTTAGTAAGCTGCTGACTGGTGGGACCCGCATGTCATCCTCTATGTACAATCAAGTCTCTTTTCTTGGATTTTTTTTACCCCCTTATTTTTGGTCACTTGCCTTTTTCTTTCGATCTCATGCAGCCTCTGAAACGTTGAGAAGCTGCTGGCTCATGGGACCCACATGTCATCCTCGATACTATAAAAGTTTCTTTTCTTGGATTTTTTCACCCTCTTATTTTTGGCTGTTTCCTTTTTCTTTTGATCCCCTGCCGCCTTGGAAACATTGATTAAGCTGCTGACACAAGGGGCCCGCATGTCATCCTCTATGTACAATCAACTTGCAAGATCTTGGGGCGGAAGAGCTTGTATAAGTGGGACCCATATGTCATCCTCTATGTACAATAAAAGTTTCTTTTTCTTGGATTATTTTTTGCTCCTGGTATTTGGTCTCTTTCCTTTTTCTTTCGATCTCATGCCGCCTCTGAAACGTTGAGTAAGGTGCTGGGTCATGGGACCCGCATGCCATCCTCTATGTACAATCAACTTTCTTTTCTGGGAGTTTTTTTACCCCTAATTTCTGGCTACTCTTTTTCTTTTGATCTCAAGCCGCATTTGAAACGTTGACACCGCTGCTGCAAAATGGGACCCGCATGTCATCTTTTATGTACAATAAAGTTTCTTTTCTTGGATTATTTTTGGCTCCTGATATTTGGTCACTTGTCTTTTTCTTTCGATCTCATGCCCCCTTTGAAACGTTGAGGAAGCTGCTAGCGCATGGGTCCCGCATGTCATACTCTATGAACAATAAAAGTTTCCTTCCTTGGAGTTATTGTTTACCGCTAATTTCTGGCTACTTCCTTTTTTCTTTTGATCCCCTGCCGCCTTGGAAACGTTGAGTAAAGCTGACACAAGGGGCCCGCATGTCATCCTCTATGTACAATCAACTTGCAAGATCTTGGAGCGAAAGAGCTTGTATAAGTGGGACCCATATGTCATCATCTATGTACAATAAAAGTTTCTTTTCTTGGATTATTTTTTGCTCCTGATATTTGGTCACTTTCCTTTTTCTTTCTATCTCATGCCGCCACTGAAACGTTGAGTAAGGTGCTGGCTCATGGGACTGTACAATAAAGTTTCATTTCTTAGATTTTTTTTACCCACTGATTTTTGCTAACTTGCCTTTTTCTTTTCGATCATATGCCGCCTTTGAAATTGAGGTCGCCGCTGGCTCATGAGTCCCACAAGTCAGCCTCTATGAACAATAAACCTTTCCTTTGTTGTATTTTTTTTACCCCTAATTTCTGGCTATTTGCCTTTTTCTTTTGATCCCCTGCGGCCTTTGAAACGATGAGGACGCTGCTGGCAGGTCGGTCCCACATGTCATCCTCTATGAAGAATATAAGTTTCCTTTTTGGATTTATTTTTGACCCCTAATTTCTGGCTATTTGCCTTTTTCTTCTGATCCCTGCCGACTTCGAAATGATGAGGATGCAGCTGGCAGATCGGTCCCACATGTCAGCCTCTATGAACAATAAATGTTTCCTTTGTAGGATTTATTTTTTACCCCTATTTTCGGGCTACTTGCCTTTTTCTTTGAAACGTTGAGGACGGTACTGTCTCATGGGTCCCACATGGCATCCTCTCTGAACGATAAACCTTCATTTCTTGTTAACGACAGGTTTATCAGTATTATTTTCGCAGACTAATACAAGCTCTTTGGCTCCAAGATCTTGCAAGTTGATAGATTAAATCAAGGAATTATTAGGATATGTTTTAAATTTCAAATCCACTTTATGAATTTTTAAAAATACCGTTATCCATGTGGGTATGGAGCGATCAAGGATTTTCATATTGGGCATGAGCAGTTTCAAAAATTGGAACCCTATAATTCAAAATAAATAAAAACAACTTTTATGTAGAATCTCCGTGTTTTTTTTTTTGCCAATCATAGGATCTGTGTTTCATTAGAAAAGGGCCGAAATTGCATGAGCAGAAAGGCCCATTTGAAGTTATTGGGCTTCGACGGCCGGAGCAAGTAGACCGATAACAATTACCATGTAGATGTTCCTTGGCAACCCAAAAGTGAAATATTGGGCCCAACAGGGGAAGGTTGAACAGTACTTTTTCTATTGGGAAGGTGGTACATGGGGTTATCCTGACAAAAAAAAAATGGAACATGGGTTACTGAAGGTTGCCCATTTGTGCCTAATATGTTTGTCAGCAGGAGCTTTACCTTCCGCCGCCGCCGCTCCGCTTCCGCCGCCGCCGCCATGCCTCGTCGCGGGTCGAGCTACCGGTACGGCGGCGTCTCGAGCTCGGGGTACAGCAGCGTCCGCGCGCGCCCCAAATTAAGGTACTTCCTCCTCGGGACGGCACCTACGATAGGCTCGGCTGGCCTTGGGGCATTTACCCCTAGCCTCTTCCATGCTCAAGTTTTTGAAATGTTTCTGGCTCTGTTCAACACTGGATCAAATTTGTCAACATGACCATTCTTATGGATTGTGATGCCACTATTTCGTGTCTTCAAATGTTGTTCACGCTCATAGGAGCTGTAATGGACACCATTGGCATTGCAAGCTGCAGCTACCAACACCCTCTTATCTGGACCACGTGATAGGACAAGGAGATCAGCACTAACAGCGCCTGGATTCTCCGCATGGAGTTTCGAGATCTACGATTACAAAATAGACAAGAGGTCATCTCATGTGAAAACACATAGACAAGTCAGAGTGCAATTGAACATCTTACATATTTCTCAAACCAGTCCTGAAACCCACTCCCACGTGCCGATAGCTTTCCATTCGTTTCCATGTACAACCTGCAAAACATAGCCAAGTCAGCTGAATATATTTCATTTTGATACAAGTTCATAGTATATGCGAGGAACTGAGTAGTTCGTGTGCATAGTACTCACTTAACATATTCATCAGCCTCTGTAGCATTATTCAGCACATACCAAGACAGCTGTTCAAATTCAGACTGCTCTAATGTTTTTTCGGTCCTCTTTCCTATTAGCTCAACACCATGTTTAAAAACAGATCCTCCAACTTCCAAAATTCTGCGACCCCGATTGAATCTGGTCTCAATATCAGGAATATATCTTGAGGCAAATGTATATGCTTCAGCAGCAATATACGCCACTGCAATGCAAGCCTCCGGTCTAGCTTTGTTCCTAACTGTATTCTTGAAAGTGCACAGTCGACGTTCTATAGGGTACATCCATCCATACTGTACCGGACCTCTTAAAAGTGCCTCATCAGGTAGATGAACAGCCAAATGCACCATCACATCAAAGAAGGCTGGAGGATATATCAGCTCCAGCTTGCACAGGATTACTGCTATGTCCACCTTAAGACGTTCTACAACAGCTCTGCTTAGAGTTTTACTACATATTTCCCTAAAGAACCTTCCCAACTCTGCAATCACGTTGTACATATTTGGCTTCACTAAATCTTTAATGCCAATAGCTAAAAGCCTTTGCAGCAGGATGTGACAATCGTGAGTTTTCAACCCTTGGAGCTTGTTTCCTTCAGCATTGAGACAATTTGCAATGTTGGAAGCAAATCCGAACGGGAACATCACACCTCGGAGGTACTCACAAAATAATCTCCTTTTAGGCATCGGCAATGTGAATTCCGCGCCTCGAAATTTATAATGTTTTTCCTTGCCTTTGTTCACTTTGTCATTACGATCCAGTTGCAAGTGCCTGTTAACATTCAATGTTGCACAATCAATCCTAGCATTTGAGCTATCTTTTGTCTTGGATGGAATGTTGAGTAATGTGCCGACAATGCTGTCACATATATTCTTCTCCATGTGCATGATATCAATATTATGCCGAAGCTTCTTACCAGCCCAATACGGCAAGTCCCAAAGAGTGGTCCTGCGCTTATAAAATATTCTCGGTCTATCATTTTCCATTTCCTTCCTCTTGGTACGTGCTGCTATTTCACCTCCCATCTTCCTTTTGGTAGCTGCTAGACTCAGTTCATCTCGTCTCTTCTTCCTTTTTCTATCTGCTACTACTGCTGCTGCATCTTCTGTATTCTTCTCTGCTGTACCTCCATTTGGCAACGGGGAGAGAAACCGCTGGTTATTACTAAACCAAAACCGTCCCCGTGAGGCAAAGTTCTTCCCGTCCCCATCCCTGATAACTGCCACGGGGACATACTGCATACCATAACCACCACCATCGGGTTAACGGCTAACCAGCGGTTACCCATCCCTGACAATAGGCTAAAAAAAATTGAGCAGCACTTCTCTAGTACCTTAGCTAAAAATATTGACAGCAAATCAATAGGAGAAAACTGGGCACATAGCCGCACAGGGACACATAGCAGTTTAAGTTTCAGCCATTACATGACACAAATGGTAGGAGTAGCAGTTTAAGTTCAGCCATTACATGACACAAATCAATTGGCAGTTTAACTTCAGCCATTACATGACAAGAGTCATGACTCATGACAATACAGAATTCGAATGAACCGAAAATGAAGATAAATTGCAGTCTTTACTCCAAGCTTTGCTTCATCATTTCAGACTTGTAGAAGCACTGAAGTGCAGGCTGCGACTCACTAAACATTACAGCTTCAGGCCCTGCATAAGGTGAAAAGATTAGACTGAAAGCTTGTTCTATACAAGTATCATCATCCTGTCCGAAACAAGTGAATAACTGATGATCCATTCATCTATCATAGTAGTATCATCATCTTGTCCGAAACAAGCAAGTGAATAACTGATGATCCATTCATCTATCATAGTAGTATAGTGAAAATGCTACAGTATTAGAGATAGATGCTAACCTCGAGGCCTTCCTCAATATCTTCAAGAACACTCCAGAAGCTAGCTTCTTGTCCATTGTCATCATCTACAAGCAAACACAAATACAACAATTTAGACATGAAAAATAAAGGAATATAACTAGAGATGTTGCTCTATGCTCTCTGCTGTACGCCTGTACCTGCTGTGGCGGCTGGTGGTTTTCCTGGTTTAACATTTCTGACCGCTTCTAGGTGCGCCTCCAACTCGTGACTCTTAAAGTGCTGCGGTTTAGTCTTTTTACAGGCCTGATCACCAATAAATTGCAATTTTTTTCTATTTTTTCGGAAACTGTGATCTAATGGAAGGAAACGGCGATGGCCCATATAGCATATCTTGTTTATTATCCTCACTGCCAGCTGATCAGTATCACAGTGAACACATGCATTATAACCTGATGTTACTCTGCCTGACATAGTGCCCAAAGCTGGATAATCATGGGTGCAATACAGTACAGCAGCACGTAATAGAAAATTTTGTTCTTTAGGTTGACACACATCCCATGTAGGGACACCCTCCCATAATGTTTGCAAGTCTCTAATAAGAGGCTGCATGAACACATCAAAATCCTTCCCAGGAGATTTGGGACCTGGGATGAGTAAGGCCATCATACAGTTCGACTGATCGGTGCATGTCCAGGGAGCCTGGTTGTAAGGTGTAACTAGTACTGGCCACATGCTATACGAGTTGCTCATGTTGCCAAATGGGTTGAATCCATCTGTAGCAAGGCCAAGTCTCAGGTTCCTTGGATCTGCAGCAAAATCTGGATGATCCAGGTCGAATTGCTTCCATTCATCGCCATCAGCAGGATGCCTCAGTAAATCAGGGTCGGGCGTGAGAATCTCTTTGTGCCATCTTGTTTCCCGAGATGTTTGTTCTGAAGCAAACAACCTCTGCAATCTTTGTACAAGTGGAAAGTATCTCAGAACCTTCCAAGGAATCTTTTTCTTACCACCAGCTCCATCATGTTTCCATCTTGATTCCTTACATACTGGACATTCATCGAGGTCATTATACTCCATCCAAAACAGTGCACAGTTATTTTTGCAAAAATCAATCTTCTCATATCCAAGTCCCAGTACCTTGATGTACTGCTTCACCTCATAAAAGGATTTTGGCAGTCCAGCCCCAGGGAGTGCATCGCTGTATGTCTTCGCAACTGCATTGAACGCTTTATTGGTAATCCCCTGGTATGACTTGTCATGAAGTAATTTCACAATTAATTCGAATCTTGACACAACAGAACCAGGGGCCACTAAGCGCTTAGCATCTTCTATCAGGTCATGGAAAAGAGGCTTTTTGTGATAAGCATGGGGCTGTTGGCTTGCATATGGATACAGATCCCGTAACAAATTAGCAGTAGCCTCATCCTGGACGAGATCTTCAGGCTGATAACCATCAGAATAAAGAGGATCAATAATGTCAGGCTGATCATAGTGTTCACCATGGTTAATCCACCTGATATATGTCTGGTCCATCCCATAAACGAATAAATGATCTGAGACTACATGTTGAGGCTTGGACCCAATATTCAAACATACGCGGCATGGACAAATCACTTCCTTTGTCTTGTCGCCGTCAGTAAAATCACTAACGTGCTTCATGAAGTCTTCAATACCACTCAAATATGTTGGTGTGGTTAATGAGTCAAATAATATCCAAGTTCTGTCCATCTGTTGAGGAGATAGATGGTCAGAGAAGCGATAAGCTATTTCAACAAACAGGTCACCTACGAATGTAAGCAAGCATACCTGAGCAAACAGGTCGAATATAAAACTATAAATGCTACATTATTTGAGCCGATTTCAGCAAACAAACTGAGTGCAAAACTACGGCTACCTAGCGAACAGATTTTTTTAGGCTGACCACTGGGTTTCCCCACTTTGTATTTTTTTATTAATAAAAAGAGGGAAATATGTACAAAAGTTGCTGGAGAGCAGCAACTAAAAGGATCATAGATCCCAAGCAGCAAAATATATATATAATGTTCTACCCATGATATGATTTCCTCTTTGCCTTATGAACAAGGAGAGCAATTTCATCCTTGAATCTCTTGTGCCATCTATAAATGCTTGGGGGGAGGGGCGAACAGATCTATCGAAAGCAATACAATACCAACACATTCTTTCTTCTTTTTTGCCGTAATTCCGCCGATCTATTAGCAGTGCAAAGAAGCCAAAAGTAATAAGATTACATACAGGTTCATAGACCACCAGGGCCGTACCTGAGAATACGGAGGGCCTGAGCAAAACAAGAAATAGAGGCCCTCAACATGATCATTGGCAACTAAAATGATTTTATATATACTACTCACTCCATTTCAATAAACAATGCACCCTTGTTTTTCGTATTTTATCTTCGAAAAAATATTAATCTATATCTCTCTATTTAAAAATGATGTTTCAATTTTATGTAGATATACATGTATTTAGATGAGTTTAGTTTGCAGATACATGCAAGTTTTGATGAAGTTGAAACATATTTTTCAGGATGAAGTATATAAAAAAATTGATATAAAACTGGTATCATTAGAAAGTATTTTCCAACACGATTCTAACAATGCTGCTTATGTATTATATGATCGTGATATTGTTGTCCTATTTATTTGGTCAAGGTTCACATTGAAATGTGGTAAAATAAATTAAAAGAAGTGCATCGTGTGAAAAAGCAATCTAAGAATTCAAAAGTGCTAATTGTTAGTCGAAACATGACATCATTGAGACAAAATATTAATATTCATTGGAAGACTAACTGAATTAGCTGCACTCGCGATGAAAGAGAAAGAGAAGATACGGGTAAGAGCAAGTACAATAAGGTACAGTCTTTTTGTTTGTTTGTTTGGGTTGCTCATCAAGCTTATCGCTCGATACAATAAGGTACAGTCAGCGGGAGTGGTGTTTGGAACATGGGTGCATAGTGGGTGGTATCATAGAGTACTATCATAGATATGCTATATTTATTATAGTGGAGTATTGAAAATGGCATATATAGAAGGGGATATTGAGAATTGAGAGTGGCATAAACACAACTTCAGTTTTTGTAATGGCATAAACACAACTTGTGAATTGAGGAGTGGCATAGAACCAATTAACACTTGTTTCAATAACAGCCATCAAAAGCCAATCGAACGCACGAGAATGGATCCAAAATTTACCCATTTTAAGTTTCACGAGAAAATTTTAAACTTAAAATTCGTACTGCCTAGAAGTTTTTGAAACAAAAATCCAGTAAATCTTATATGTCGGGTTATGCATTCTGGGGGAGTTTCATCAGATTCAGCCATATTGTTTATCAATAAACCTCATTTTATGTTTTACAACCAACTTTAAACTTAAAATTCAAACTGTCCAGTAAAAAGAACAACATTCCAGTAAATCTTATATATTTCTTCTGCATTCCGGGAAAGATTGGTCGGATTCAAAAAAAATAGTTTGGGAATAAACATTGTTTTTGTCTGGAAACGACTTATTGTAGAGTGATTTTTGGTTGGATACATTCATGTGTGTTCGATTGGCTTTGGATGGCTGATATTGAACCAAAGTCAACGCTGGGCTTTTGACCTAGCTGAACGTCACTGGAGCTGCGTCAAAAGTCCAGCCATGACTTTGTCTCAATAACAGCCATCAAAAGCCGATCGAACGCACAGGAATGGATCCAACCAAAAATCACTCAACCGCTGGAATTTTGACCTGAAAGTCACTGAAGCTGTGTCCATACTTGCCCAACAGGTTGCGTATGAACGTAAACCAACATATCTGAGCAAACAGGTCGAATATAAAACTATATAACTAAATGCCACGTTATTTGAGCCGATTTCAGCAAACCAACTGAGGTCTATTTTTTTAGGCTGGACAGTGGTTTCCTCGCTGTGTATTTTTCACTGTAATAAAAAAGAGGGAAAATGTTACTGGAGAGCAGCAACTAAAAGGATCATAGATCCCAAACAGCAAAATCTAGCTAAAAAGGTTATACCCATGATGATAAGCCATGATATGATTTCCTCTTTGCCTTACAAACAAGCAGTGGCGGACCTAGGATTTTAGGAAAGGGTATGACACAACAAAATTTTGGAGTTTCTATTGAATTTCTTTTGTCCTAATAAAAATAATTAAATAAAATACTTTCTCGGATTCATACTAATTAACTCAAATTTGTCTAGATATAAATGTATCTACTCAACAAACTTGTCTAAGATACATCAGTATCTAGACAAAGTTGAGTCAATTAATTTGGATTGAAGGGAGTATGTCAAAATGATTAAATAAAACAGATTTTGCATATAATCAAAATGTAAATTGTTGAAAAATGCACCGTTGACGGGGTGCTCTAATTTTGAACTGAATTCTCACTAAATATATATAATTAATCATATACTTGACTACCAAAGATTAATTATCAGTTGATTAATCGTATATACAGTAGCAAGATATTTCCTTTGATTAATCATGATATCTAATCAGGTCATGGTGCATGGCCATAGCTGGCCTTGTAGGCTTACACGCGAGACAAAATCGCACATCTTGAAAAACATGCAAGTAGACTGTTGGCTAAAGCCAATGCATTAATCAATCGGATGTCTAATCAATCGGTTACATGCACTAGCTCAGTGTTCGCATGGCTGCACGCCACATGTATTAGCACCGCATGTATACATATACATCACTCATCTTGATTAATTGCTCAGCTCATTAAACTATCAAAGATCTTGCACGGCTTGGACGCAGGGTATGCCGTGGCATATACGGCATACCCTGTAGATCCGCCACCGCAAACAAGGAGAGCCATTTCATCCTTGAATCTCTTGCGGCTTCTGTAAAAGCTTGGGGGCGAACAGATCAATCGAAAGCAATATAATACCAACAAATTATTTCTTCTTTTTGGCCGTAAATCCACCGATGTATTAGCAGTGCAAAGAACCCAGAAGTAATAAGATTACAAACAGGTCCATAGAGGACTGGCACCAAGCGACGACTACAAACATTGGGCAATGGTGAGCAGTACAGTGTACAGTACGAACGAATTCGAGCAAATAGGTAAAGCGGAAAACAATGTCAAACAAACACATCGAGAGGAAAACAATATCAACCGATCGATTCGAACGAACTAACGAACTTATAAGGGCTGGGCGACGGCGACTGACTTCGATTGAGCTATAATGAATCGTACTTGCCCAGGCCTGAAGATAGCATGCATACCGTGAGGATCTACCAGCTGACCGCGCCTGCCGGTGCGGCTGGAGAAGAACGGCGCCACCAGCAGTCGCCGGCTGACGCGGCTGATAGACAGCGTGGGGAAGTTTTGGTGCGCGGCCTGGTTCACCGAGGGTGTGTCTAGAGAAGAACAGGGCGCCGAAGGAGGTGTCTAGAGAAGAACAAGGTGGGCTGGGTGCTGAGTTAAAGGCGAGCGTTCGAAATATTGGGCGCGCGTTCGAAAGTTTAGGAGCGCGAGGGAGGTGTCTGCTGTGCTGAGTTAAAGGCGAGCGTTCGAAATTTCCCCGTCCTCTTCTTTTTTGGGCTAATCTATCTATACCTCTATTCTATCTACATGTTTTTTATTTTTTTCTATTCTATACATGAGTTTTTGAAATTGAATTTTTTCACTCTGTCAGCCTTCCGGCCAATGCTCATTTGAAGTAATTGAAGCTGTTGATTTGCAGCTTAGAGGTGCTATCTACCGCTCATCATACAAGGACTCTTCAGATCTAAACGGCTGTGAATGCACGGATTCGTCACCCATCCTTCCCTTGGACTGGCGATGCTGAAAGCCTGAAACACTGGAACCCTCTAGATACTTCGGGATACCTCACTGCCCCACATTATTAGACAGGCCTTTTCCGACACGGGAAGTCAAAAGTTGGGGGCTCCATGCAGTACATATGAATACTCGCTAGCTGCATGGTCTAGAAGCAGACTAGAGTAAATCATCAATTCGTCAAATCAATTGGTGTATAATTTTTTTTAGCAGCTAAGACGCCGGCATGAACCATTTTATCAACTTGAATGCTTACTACATGACATAAGAAGACTATGTACTTTGGTTTTTCATTTTTCTGATTTTTTAAATTTTGTGCCCATTTGAATCTTGGTCAAATCCTAGGTTTGACCAAGATTAAACAAGTTTAAAACATGAAAATGAAAAGGTAATCATGGATCCTTCTTAGTCACTCTAAAATGAAGCTTTTGGGATGTTCTTGAAAATTCCATGTTTGAAACCCAAAACGACTTCTCTTCATGCTTGACTTCATAAGACAGAGTTTAGGGGTTAGGGGGTAGATACATGATTTGTCTAGTTTGCATATATCTAGACCTTTTTTGTCAACTTTAATGCTTACTATATGACACAAGGAGACTATGTGCTTTGGTTTTTCATTTTTCTATTTTTTTTGAATTTTTTGCCCATATATTCGAATCTTTGTCAAATCCTAGGTTTGACCAGGATTTAAACAAGTTTAAAACATGAAAATGAAAAGGTAAGCCTGGATCCTTCTTAGTCACTCTAAAATGAAGCTTTTGGGAGGTTCTTGAAATTTCCATGTTTGAAACCCAAAACCACTTCTCTTCATGATTGACTTCATAAGACAGAGTTTAGGGTTAGGGGTAGATATATACATGATTTTCTGGTTTGAATATGTCTAGACCTTGTTTATCAACTTGAATGCTTACTATATGACATAAGAAAATTATGTGCTTTGGTTTTCATTTTTCTGATTTTTTTATGCCCGTTTGAATCTTTTGGTCAAATCTTAGGTTTGACCAAGATTTAAACAAGTTTAAGACATGAAAATGAAAAGGGGAGAATGCATCCTTCTTAATTAGTCACTCTAAACTGAATTTTGTAAGAGGTTTTTGAAATTTCCATGTTTGAAACCCAAAACCACTTCTCTTCATGTTGGACTTCATAAGACAGAGTTTAGGGGTTAGGGGGTAGATACATGATTTGTCTAGGTTGAATATGTCTAGACCTTGTTTATCAACTTTAATGCTTACTATATGACATAAGAAGACTATGTGCTTTGGTTTTTCATTTTTCTATTTTTTTGAATTTTATACCCATATATTTGAATCTTTGTGAAATCCTAGTTTTGACCAGGATTTAAACAAGTTTAGAACATGAAAATGAAAAGGTAAGCTTGGATCCTTCTTAGTCACACTCTAAAATGAAGCTTTTGGGAGGTTCTTGGAATTCCAATGTTTGAAACCCAAAACCACTTCTCTTCATGATTAACTTCATAAGACGGAGTTTAGGGTTAGGGGTAGATATATACATGATTTTTCTGGTTTGAATATGTCTAGACCTTGTTTATCAACTTGAATGCTTACTATGTGACATAAGTAGACTATGTGCTTTGGTTTTCATTTTTCTATTTTTTATATTTTATACACATATATTTGAATCTTTGTGAAATCCTAGGTTTGACCAGGATTTAAACAAGTTTAGTACATGAAAATGAAAAAGGTAAGCCTGGATCCTTCTTAGTCACACTCTAAAATGAAGCTTTTGGGAGGTTCTTGAAATATCCATGTTTGAAACCCAAAACCACTTCTCTTCATGATTGACTTCATAATACAGAGTTTAGGGTTAGGGGTAGATATATACATGATTTTCTGGTTTGAATATGTCTAGACCTTGTTTATCAACTTGAATGCTTACTATATGACACAAGAAGACTATATGCTTTTGTTTTTCATTTTTCTGATTTTTTTGAATTTTATGCCCGTTTGAATCTTTTGGTCAAATCTTAGGTTTGACCCAGATTTAAACAAGTTTAAGACATGCAAGTGAAAAGGGAAGCTTGCATCCTTCTTAGTCACTCTAAAATGAATTTTTAAGAGGTTTTGAAATTTCCATGTTTGAAACCCAAAACCACTTCTCTTCATGCTTGACTTCATAATACAAAGTTTAGGGGTTAGGGGGAGATACATGATTTGTCTAGTTTGAATATGTCTAGACCTTGTTTATCAACTTTAATGCTTACTATATGACATAAGAAGACTATGTGCTTTCGTTTTTCATTTTTCTATTTTTTTGTATTTTATACCCATATATTTGAATCTTTGTGAAATCCTAGGTTTGACTAGGATTTAAACAAGTTTAGAACATGAAAGTGAAAAGGTAAGCCTGGATCCTTCTTAGTCACAATCTAAAATGAAGCTTTTGGGAGGTTCTTCAAATTTCCATGTTTGAAACCCAAAACCACTTCTCTTCATAAGACAGAGTTTAGGGTTAGGGGTAGATATATACATGATTTTTCTGGTTTGAATATGTCTAGACCTTGTTTATCAACTTGAATGCTTACTATATGACATAAGAAGACTATATGCTTTTGTTTTTTCATTTTTCTGATTTTTTTGAATTTATGCATGTTTGAATCTTTTGGTCAAATCTTAGGTTTGACCAAGATTTAAACAAGTTTAAGACAAGAAAATGAAAAGGATGTTTGAAACCCAAAACCACTTCTCTCCATGCTTGACTTCACAATATACAAAGTTTAGGGAAAATGTCAGTCTTTTTATGCAAATCTGCACATAAATGGCTCAAATTAAAATAGTATACTCGTTTCAGTGTTTTTGATTTCCTATAAAAAAATAGATTTTCCTGAGAAGTTCTAATTTTTGCCAGAATTTGAAAATTTTGGATTTCTTGTTCCTATTTAGATATTATAGATACTAGCAAGATGGCCCTCGCAATTTTGATTTACCATGAATAGTTACTATGACATTTCCAAGAATACCATGTCACATATTCTACAATTTATATTTGAGTTTTTGGTATTTAAAATTCCACTGGTTTGATGACTAAATATTGAAGGTGTAGCCTTGCATTAGTGGATTTTTATCGTGACAAAACAACCTATTGTTATTGCTACTCTTACACTTACATCATTATTCTCTCTAATAATAGACCGACGAACTACCTCCATATACATATTGTCCTTACTCTCTCTTCTATTTAATCCAACTATGCTAGTGGATTACTTATGTGCCTATGAGTTTGATTCCAAATAAGAACTCCAATATTGTTGACATGATCTTTCTAAAACTAACACTTAAGGTACAATGGAGCAATCTTGTCCTGATTCTATATCCATACGCCTGTGGAAATTTTGATAAAACCACTTAAATCCACGCAAAATAGTACTCTCACCCGGATATAATTGTTTTTTATTTACCGCGTCGTACCCTCTGACCCGGAGTCCCAATTAGTATAACCATAAACTTGTGTAGCCGACTTAGAAGTGGGACATGACTATCTAGATATTACACTTTGTAAAATTTTCATAAATAAACGTAGCTAAACATGGCGGTGAGCTTTAAATCCAAAATCATATAATAATGTATTTATAATCATCTATAGAGATTTTTCTAACATGTTTCTTCGAAACACAGCACTCTATCGAAAATAATTGGTCTAATTGGAACTTATTCACTCTTCAGAACCAATTACACCCTTCTCTCATAATAACTGATTTAGAATGAATTGGGATAGACCAGATGGAATGTTTGTGTGTGACGAACACAGGATAGCATGTGGTTACCATGAGTGTATATGATTATGGCAATGACCAACCGTATTACCTACAAATGAAGTTTGGGGAAAAACTTCGTATCTAACTATCGAGCAAGATAATTGTGGAGCAAGATGCGTGCTCAATATTTTTAGATAATATTTTTTTATATCATACTTCCTCTGTTTATAAATATTAGACGTTTTAGCTAGCCAATCTAGCTTGTTTAAATGTCATACATTAACAAACGGAGGGAGTACATACATGTGCTCTACTTTGTACTACCTTGTTCAGAAAAAGATGTCGCAATTCTTTTTAAATTTTGATGAATCTATACACTATTTAGTGTAGGTGTAAAGAAACGTCCCAATTTTAAAAATCTGCTATATCCTTCTCGAGAGTGAGGGTAACCTTTTTTCTTTCGATTTGTTTAAGTACACTCAATTCATGTAGTATAAACCACTTCACACTATTTAGCGTACATCCTCATCTTCCAGGCTACCCGGCTCGACGGCAGGACGACCGTAGTAGCTCGACGCATAACACGTCCTCCTCGCCGGCACTCTCGCTCAGCTCATGTGGTTACTAAAAAAATGAATTCTAATTTTAAAATATTACACGTCCTAGTTTAAAAACCTTGTCATGCACGTGTGGTTCAGAATATGTATGCACACGACACAGTCCGACGCTAGGATAATACACAGATAACTCATCTAAACTTTCAAAAAAACTGGTCTAAACGTGACGGGATAGGTCACATGCACGTAAATATATGGCTCAATCTAGATCCCATTTAAACGTGATCTGATAGGATTCTTTTCTTTTTGACAGAATCTGATAGGATTCTTACGGTCAAAGAAAGAAAACAACATATGTTAAACTCGTATGGGCAACAGACTCTGTTTCCATGTTTTTCCCCAAACTACACTTTTACGTGCAACCTTAGACTTTCCCGCGCCAAATAAAAAAAATAGATCGTGTCAAGTTTGAGTTCGTGTTACACATGTGTACGTTTAACTCGTATGGGCAACAGACTCTGTTTCCATGTTTTTCCCAAAACTACACTTTTACGTGCAACCTTAGACTTTCCCGCACCAAATAAAAAAAATAGATCGTGTCAAGTTTGAGTTCGTGTTACACATGTGTACGTTTACGTTATATTCATCTATTAGTAAATCCTAGTCACAAATTACAGATCCAACGATTAATAATAATTAAGATGATGTGGATTAACCTTGTGTCTCTATTTAAAACATCTTATTTTGCTTTTAGTATATAATAGAAGACTAGGTGACTCAACGAGAACGACTCAACATTGACTCGACTCAGACACAACTACTACATTGACACAAGTACTAATATAATAAAGTAAGAGTACTAGTTAGTTTACATTTCCACAGGCCAATTTTACGAACAAAATTTCGAAAATTAACCTTCAGAAACTCGGAAGCCAGGTGACACAACAGTCATCAAGGATTGCAGCTAGTGGTACACAGTGACCTGGTCAAGATCTACCTTGAGCCTGCTTGACGCTTCAGCTCGGAGTTGAGAGCCTTCTCCTGTGACAGCTCGGCCTCTAGTTTGTCCGTCCTAACCGTGAGGTTCAGGATCAGTCCGGCGAGTTTGTCCATGGTCTCCGCCTGGCCGAGGCTCCGCCGCTGGATCTCATTACTCGCAGTGAACGATTTCATGGCGATATCGTCGAGAATGCGAATCCGGATCTTCTCAGTGGCGAGCTCAGAATAAAGTCTCATGCACTCATCGGCGAGGGCGCTTCTGTCCGCCGTCTCGACGCAGAAATCGCCCATAACCATTTCTAAAATGGGACCGATCTCGTAGCGGGGCTTCTATCAGATGGGGATGGAGCACAAAATCAGAAGTGTACCCAGAGAAGTACCAAGAAAGAGAAAATGGGAATCCCAATTTGCACGAATGTCTATACCTCGCTGCTTTGAGAACTTGGCTCCGTGGAAGATGTTTCCGCAGGCAGGAGGGCTGCGGGAAAACTAAGGCCGCCCGACCTGAATATACGATTGAGAGAAGGTAAGAAAAGGAGGGGATGATAAGTTGTGAAAGACATAGAAAGATGCGCAAGAACGGAGGATCGCCTGAAGGTAGCAGTCGCGGGCTGCGACGCCCTTGAAGACTCTTGCGCAGAAGGCACCTCGACAGCAGCACAGGGACGCCATTGCTGGGATTCCCTCAGCTTCGCCGCAGCCGCACGAGCCCTTCTGTGGCGAGACTTGCTCCCGGTCATGGTGGCGAAGTAGTATTCCAAGAGGTAAACAAAGTGGTGAACTGAGGAAGACGGCAAGAGCAAAGGTTAGTTCTTAAATTTGGCCTCCCCGTCTCCTCGGCACCTCGCGAGTAGTAATACTGGTCAAAGAGCAAACTTCAAGGCAGAGACTTGGTGGGCCATTCATCTCCAACTATACTTCCTCCGATCCGAATGATACCAAATTTTTGAATGACAAATCACCCAAAACAGTATCTAGGATTTGATCTAGATTCAAATGGGCATAAAATTTCAAAAAAATGAAAAACCAAAGCATATAGCCTTCTTATGTCATATAGTAAGCACTCGATCAAGTTGGTAAACAAGGTCTAGACATATTCAAACCAGAAAAATCATGTTTCTACCCCTAGCCCTAAACTTTGTCTTATGAAGTCAAGCACGAAGAGAAGTCGTTTTGGATTTCAAACATGGAAATTTCAAAAACCTTCCCAAAAGCTTCATTTTGGAGTGACTAAGAAGGATACAGGCTTACCTTTTCATTTTCATGTTTTAAACTTGTTTAAATATTGGTTAAGCCTAGGATTTGACCAAGATCAAATGGGCATAAAAATTCAGAAAAAGTCAAAAAAATGAAAACCAAAGCACATAGTATTATTATGTCATATAGTAAGCATTCAAGTTGATAAACAAGGTCTAAACAACAAACTAGACAAATCATGTATCTACCCCCTAACCCTAAACTCTGTCTTATGAAGTCAAGCATGAAGAGAAGTGGTTTTGGGTTTCAAACATGGAAATTTCAAAAAACTCCCAAAAGCTTCTCATTTTTGAGTGACTAAGAAGGATTCAGGCTTACCTTTTCATTTTCATGTTTTAAACTTGTTCAAATCTTGGTCAAACTTAGGATTTGACCAAGATTCAAATGTGCATAAAAATTGGGAGGAAGGGTATGAATTACAATTCAAAAAAACAAGGTAACTTAAATACTTGGATGCCCCAAAGATGTGTGGAAGCCCAGAACAATGGCAAAACATGTGCGCACGCTGCATCCAATTCAAGTAGAACACATAGTAGGCATCGATAGTTTGACCTAAATTTGAAATCAAAGAGAAGGTGGTTAGAAAAAATCGAAATTGGCAAAGCAAAGCATGAAATCATAAATTTGTGATGCACTATAGCTATGAAAAGTATCAAACAATGCATACCAAAATGATTTTTTAGAGGAATACTAGTTCAACTTATTTTAATTTTATATTAGTAGCCCAAAATCGAACTAGTAGTTGGATATTTCTGAACTTGATCTGTAGTAGTGGGCAAAACCCTAGTTTAACCTATTTAATCATAGATTCGTAGGTCGATTTTTCTACTTTTTTATTATTACTATGCAGCACATGTGTGTTTGCCCGTCGAGTGAAACTCGGAGGAAGAGGGATCACTCGGAAGGAGAGAAGAAGGGAGAGAATTATGGTGTCTCCCCTTTTTCGGGTGATGATGTTGACTTTTGTGCAGGGTTTGTCAGTGAGCAGGAGGTGCGAGCGAGCGAGCGAGCGAGCGAGTCGAGCGAGGCCGAGAATGAGAGAGATTTGTTTTTTTTTGTGAGAGGGACAACCGAAGGATCCAGAAGGACCCACATACTTCCAATACGCATCCTGATGCGTCTTCTCTTGACAAAGAAAATGGCTGGGAGTTTGCGTACCTATTGCACGTGACTTGTGCTCACTGAAGTGTGGGACCTCACGCATGGGCACCACACGTAAGTGACAGACCTGTTGATGTAAAAACTCGGTTGATTATTATACTACTACATTTATACAAAGTTTCCTATGGATTCAAGGGTACGAAAGCCAAGTTAAATCATTTACATGACATTATTTTTTCCATGAAGCCAAGTTAACTCATTTATCAATTGGTACATTTTGGAGTGACTAAGAAGGATCCAGGCTTACTTTTTCATTTTCATGTTTTAAACATGTTTAAATCTTGGTCAAACCTATGACTTGACCAAGATTCAAATGGGCATAAAAATTCAAAAAAAAGAAAAACAAAAGCACACCGTCTTCCTATGTCATATATCAAGGTGATAAACAAGGTCTGCCATATTCAAACCACAAAAATCATGTATCTACCCCCTAACCCTAAACAAGGATCCAGGCTTACCCTTTTCATTTTCATGTTTTTAAACTTGTTCAAATCTTGGTCAAACTTAGGATTTGACGAAGATTCAAATGGGCGTAAAAATACTTAGAAAAATCATGTACGTATCTACCCCAAACCCTAAACTCTATCTTACGAAGCCAAGCATGAAGAGAAGTGGTTTTGGGTTTCAAACATGGAAATTTCAAAAACCTCCCAAAAGCTTCATTTTAGAGTGACTAAGAAGGATCCATGCTTACCTTTTATTTTCATGTTTTAAACATGTTCAAATCTTGGTCAAACCGTACGTACCTAGGATTTGACCAATATTCAAATGGGCATAAAAATTCAAAAAAAATGAAAAACCAAAGCACATAGCCTAGCTTCTTATATATGCCATATAGTAAGCACTCAAGCTAGTTGATAAACAAGGTCTAGACATATTCAAACCAGAAAAATCATGTATCTATATACCCCTAACCCTAAACTTTGTCTTAATTATGAAGTCAAGCACGAAGAGAAGTCGTTTTGGGTTTCAAACATGGACATTTCAAAAACCCTCCCAAAAGCTTCATTGTGGTGTGACGTACTAAGAAGGATACATGCTTACATTTTCAACAACCCCCCTAAAAGCTTCATTATAGAGTGACTAAGAAAGGATCCAGTCTGGCGGGCTTACCTTTTATTTTCTTGTTTTAAACTTGTTCAAATCTCGGTCAAACCTAGGATTTGACCAAGATTCAAAATGTGCATCAAAATTTAAAAAAATTAAAAACCAAATTAAAGCGCATAGTGTTCTTATGTCATATAGTAAGCATTAAAGTTGATAAACAAGGTCTAGACACATATTCAAACAAGACAAATCATGTATCTATACCCCTAACCCCTAAACTCTATCTTATGAAGTCAACAACATGAAGAGAAGTGGTTTTGGGTTTCAAACATGGAAATTTCAAAAACCTCCCAAAAGCTTCATTTTAGAGTGACTAATATATATAAGAAGGATCCATACATGCCTGCTTACCACCTTTTCATTTTCATATTTTAAACTTGTTTAAATCCGTGTCAAATTAAACCAAGGATTTGACCAAAAGATTCAAATGGGCATAAAATTTTAAAAAAATCAGAAAAATGAAAAACAAAAGCATATAGTCTTCTAATGTCATATAGTAAGCATTCAAGTTGATAAACAAGGTTTGGACATGCATATTCAAACCTAGGCAAATCATGTATCTATCCCCTAGCCCCTAAACTCTATCTTATGAAGTCAAGCATGAAGAGAAGTGGTTTTGGGTTTCAAACATGAAAATTTCAAGAACATCCCAAAAACTTCATTTTAGAGTGACTAAGAAAGGATACAGGCTTCCCCTTTTCATTTTCATGTTTTATACTTGTTTAAATCTTGGCCAAACCTAGGATTTGACAAAGATTCAAGATGTGCATCTATCAAAATAAAAAAATCAGAAAAATTAAAAACCAAAGCACATAGTTTTCTTATGTCATATATAGTTAGCATTAAAGTTGATATAAACAAGGTCTAGATATATTCAAACAAGAAAAATCATGTATCTACCCCTAACCCTAAACTCTGTCTTATGTGTAGTCAAGCATGAAGAGAAGTGGTTTTGGGTTTCAAACTTGGAAATTTCAAGAACCCCCCAAAAGCTTCATTTTAGAGTGACTAAAGGATCCAGGTCGGGCTTACCTTTTATTTTCATGTTTTAAAATTGTTCAAATCTTGGTCAAACTGTACCTAGGATTTGATCAAGATTCAAATGGGCATAAAATTTCAAAAAAAATGAAAAACCAAAGCATATAGCCTTCTTATGTCATATAGTAAGCACTCGATCAAGTTGGTAAACAAGGTCTAGACATATTCAAACCAGAAAAATCATGTTTCTACCCCTAGCCCTAAACTTTGTCTTATGAAGTCAAGCACGAAGAGAAGTCGTTTTGGATTTCAAACATGGAAATTTCAAAAACCTTCCCAAAAGCTTCATTTTGGAGTGACTAAGAAGGATACAGGCTTACCTTTTCATTTTCATGTTTTAAACTTGTTTAAATATTGGTTAAGCCTAGGATTTGACCAAGATCAAATGGGCATAAAAATTCAGAAAAAGTCAAAAAAAATGAAAACCAAAGCACATAGTATTATTATGTCATATAGTAAGCATTCAAGTTGATAAACAAGGTCTAAACAACAAACTAGACAAATCATGTATCTACCCCTAACCCTAAACTCTGTCTTATGAAGTCAAGCATGAAGAGAAGTGGTTTTGGGTTTCAAACATGGAAATTTCAAAAAACTCCCAAAAGCTTCTCATTTTTGAGTGACTAAGAAGGATTCAGGCTTACCTTTTCATTTTCATGTTTTAAACTTGTTCAAATCTTGGTCAAACTTAGGATTTGACCAAGATTCAAATGTGCATAAAAATTGGGAGGAAGGGTATGAATTACAATTCAAAAAAACAAGGTAACTTAAATACTTGGATGCCCCAAAGATGTGTGGAAGCCCAGAACAATGGCAAAACATGTGCGCACGCTGCATCCAATTCAAGTAGAACACATAGTAGGCATCGATAGTTTGACCTAAATTTGAAATCAAAGAGAAGGTGGTTAGAAAAAATCGAATTTGGCAAAGCAAAGCATGAAATCATAAATTTGTGATGCACTATAGCTATGAAAAGTATCAAACAATGCATACCAAAATGATTTTTTAGAGGAATACTAGTTCAACTTATTTTAATTTTATATTAGTAGCCCAAAATCGAACTAGTAGTTGGATATTTCTGAACTTGATCTGTAGTAGTGGGCAAAACCCTAGTTTAACCTATTTAATCATAGATTCGTAGGTCGATTTTTCTACTTTTTTATTATTACTATGCAGCACATGTGTGTTTGCCCGTCGAGTGAAACTCGGAGGAAGAGGGATCACTCGGAAGGAGAGAAGAAGGGAGAGAATTATGGTGTCTCCCCTTTTTCGGGTGATGATGTTGACTTTTGTGCAGGGTTTGTCAGTGAGCAGGAGGTGCGAGCGAGCGAGCGAGCGAGCGAGTCGAGCGAGGCCGAGAATGAGAGAGATTTGTTTTTTTGTGAGAGGGACAACCGAAGGATCCAGAAGGACCCACATACTTCCAATACGCATCCTGATGCGTCTTCTCTTGACAAAGAAAATGGCTGGGAGTTTGCGTACCTATTGCACGTGACTTGTGCTCACTGAAGTGTGGGACCTCACGCATGGGCACCACACGTAAGTGACAGACCTGTTGATGTAAAAACTCGGTTGATTATTATACTACTACATTTATACAAAGTTTCCTATGGATTCAAGGGTACGAAAGCCAAGTTAAATCATTTACATGACATTATTTTTTCCATGAAGCCAAGTTAACTCATTTATCAATTGGTACATTTTGGAGTGACTAAGAAGGATCCAGGCTTACTTTTTCATTTTCATGTTTTAAACCTGTTTAAATCTTGGTCAAACCTATGACTTGACCAAGATTCAAATGGGCATAAAAATTCAAAAAAAAAGCACACCGTCTTCCTATGTCATATATCAAGGTGATAAACAAGGTCTGCCATATTCAAACCACAAAAATCATGTATCTACCCCCTAACCCTAAACAAGGATCCAGGCTTACCCTTTTCATTTTCATGTTTTTAAACTTGTTCAAATCTTGGTCAAACTTAGGATTTGACGAAGATTCAAATGGGCGTAAAAATACTTAGAAAAATCATGTACGTATCTACCCCAAACCCTAAACTCTATCTTACGAAGCCAAGCATGAAGAGAAGTGGTTTTGGGTTTCAAACATGGAAATTTCAAAAACCTCCCAAAAGCTTCATTTTAGAGTGACTAAGAAGGATCCATGCTTACCTTTTATTTTCATGTTTTAAACATGTTCAAATCTTGGTCAAACCGTACGTACCTAGGATTTGACCAAGATTCAAATGGGCATAAAAATTCAAAAAAAAATGAAAAACCAAAGCACATAGCCTAGCTTCTTATATATGCCATATAGTAAGCACTCAAGCTAGTTGATAAACAAAGTCTAGACATATTCAAACCAGAAAAATCATGTATCTATATACCCCTAACCCTAAACTTTGTCTTAATTATGAAGTCAAGCACGAAGAGAAGTCGTTTTGGGTTTCAAACATGGACATTTCAAAAACCCTCCCAAAAGCTTCATTGTGGTGTGACGTACTAAGAAGGATACATGCTTACATTTTCAACAACCCCCCTAAAAGCTTCATTATAGAGTGACTAAGAAAGGATCCAGTCTGGCGGGCTTACCTTTTATTTTCTTGTTTTAAACTTGTTCAAATCTCGGTCAAACCTAGGATTTGACCAAGATTCAAAATGTGCATCAAAATTTAAAAAAATTAAAAACCAAATTAAAGCGCATAGTGTTCTTATGTCATATAGTAAGCATTAAAGTTGATAAACAAGGTCTAGACACATATTCAAACAAGACAAGTCATGTATATATACCCCTAACCCCTAAACTCTATCTTATGAAGTCAACAACATGAAGAGAAGTGGTTTTGGGTTTCAAACATGGAAATTTCAAAAACCTCCCAAAAGCTTCATTTTAGAGTGACTAATATATATAAGAAGGATACATGCCTGCTTACCACCTTTTCATTTTCATATTTTAAACTTGTTTAAATCCGTGTCAAATTAAACCAAGGATTTGACCAAAAGATTCAAATGGGCATAAAATTTAAAAAAAATCAGAAAAATGAAAAACAAAAGCATATAGTCTTCTTATGTCATATAGTAAGCATTCAAGTTGATAAACAAGCTAGGTTTGGACATGCATATTCAAACCTAGGCAAATCATGTATCTATCCCCTAGCTAGCCCCTAAACTCTATCTTATGAAGTCAAGCATGAAGAGAAGTGGTTTTGGGTTTCAAACATGAAAATTTCAAGAACATCCCAAAAACTTCATTTTAGAGTGACTAAGAAAGGATACAGGCTTCCCCTTTTCATTTTCATGTTTTATACTTGTTTAAATCTTGGCCAAACCTAGGATTTGACAAAGATTCAAATGTGCATCTATCAAAAAAAAAAACAGAAAAATTAAAAACCAAAGCACATAGTTTTCTTATGTCATATATAGTTAGCATTAAAGTTGATATAAACAAGGTCTAGATATATTCAAACAAGAAAAATCATGTATCTACCCCTAACCCTAAACTCTGTCTTATGTGTAGTCAAGCATGAAGAGAAGTGGTTTTGGGTTTCAAACTTGGAAATTTCAAGAACCCCCCAAAAGCTTCATTTTAGAGTGACTAAAGGATCCAGGTCGGGCTTACCTTTTATTTTCATGTTTTAAAATTGTTCAAATCTTGGTCAAACTGTACCTAGGATTTGATCAAGATTCAAATGGGCATAAAATTTCAAAAAAAATGAAAAACCAAAGCATATAGCCTTCTTATGTCATATAGTAAGCACTCGATCAAGTTGGTAAACAAGGTCTAGACATATTCAAACCAGAAAAATCATGTTTCTACCCCTAGCCCTAAACTTTGTCTTATGAAGTCAAGCACGAAGAGAAGTCGTTTTGGATTTCAAACATGGAAATTTCAAAAACCTTCCCAAAAGCTTCATTTTGGAGTGACTAAGAAGGATACAGGCTTACCTTTTCATTTTCATGTTTTAAACTTGTTTAAATATTGGTTAAGCCTAGGATTTGACCAAGATCAAATGGGCATAAAAATTCAGAAAAAGTCAAAAAAAATGAAAACCAAAGCACATAGTATTATTATGTCATATAGTAAGCATTCAAGTTGATAAACAAGGTCTAAACAACAAACTAGACAAATCATGTATCTACCCCCTAACCCTAAACTCTGTCTTATGAAGTCAAGCATGAAGAGAAGTGGTTTTGGGTTTCAAACATGGAAATTTCAAAAAACTCCCAAAAGCTTCTCATTTTTGAGTGACTAAGAAGGATTCAGGCTTACCTTTTCATTTTCATGTTTTAAACTTGTTCAAATCTTGGTCAAACTTAGGATTTGACCAAGATTCAAATGTGCATAAAAATTGGGAGGAAGGGTATGAATTACAATTCAAAAAAACAAGGTAACTTAAATACTTGGATGCCCCAAAGATGTGTGGAAGCCCAGAACGATGGCAAAACATGTGCGCACGCTGCATCCAATTCAAGTAGAACACATAGTAGGCATCGATAGTTTGACCTAAATTTGAAATCAAAGAGAAGGTGGTTAGAAAAAATCGAAATTGGCAAAGCAAAGCATGAAATCATAAATTTGTGATGCACTATAGCTATGAAAAGTATCAAACAATGCATACCAAAATGATTTTTTAGAGGAATACTAGTTCAACTTATTTTAATTTTATATTAGTAGCCCAAAATCGAACTAGTAGTTGGATATTTCTGAACTTGATCTGTAGTAGTGGGCAAAACCCTAGTTTAACCTATTTAATCATAGATTCGTAGGTCGATTTTTCTACTTTTTTATTATTACTATGCAGCACATGTGTGTTTGCCCGTCGAGTGAAACTCGGAGGAAGAAGGGATCACTCGGAAGGAGAGAAGAAGGGAGAGAATTATGGTGTCTCCCCTTTTTCGGGTGATGATGTTGACTTTTGTGCAGGGTTTGTCAGTGAGCAGGAGGTGCGAGCGAGCGAGCGAGCGAGCGAGTCGAGCGAGGCCGAGAATGAGAGAGATTTGTTTTTTTTGTGAGAGGGACAACCGAAGGATCCAGAAGGACCCACATACTTCCAATACGCATCCTGATGCGTCTTCTCTTGACAAAGAAAATGGCTGGGAGTTTGCGTACCTATTGCACGTGACTTGTGCTCACTGAAGTGTGGGACCTCACGCATGGGCACCACACGTAAGTGACAGACCTGTTGATGTAAAAACTCGGTTGATTATTATACTACTACATTTATACAAAGTTTCCTATGGATTCAAGGGTACGAAAGCCAAGTTAAATCATTTACATGACATTATTTTTTCCATGAAGCCAAGTTAACTCATTTATCAATTGGTACATTTTGGAGTGACTAAGAAGGATCCAGGCTTACTTTTTCATTTTCATGTTTTAAACATGTTTAAATCTTGGTCAAACCTATGACTTGACCAAGATTCAAATGGGCATAAAAATTCAAAAAAAAGAAAAACAAAAGCACACCGTCTTCCTATGTCATATATCAAGGTGATAAACAAGGTCTGCCATATTCAAACCACAAAAATCATGTATCTACCCCCTAACCCTAAACAAGGATCCAGGCTTACCCTTTTCATTTTCATGTTTTTAAACTTGTTCAAATCTTGGTCAAACTTAGGATTTGACGAAGATTCAAATGGGCGTAAAAATACTTAGAAAAATCATGTACGTATCTACCCCAAACCCTAAACTCTATCTTACGAAGCCAAGCATGAAGAGAAGTGGTTTTGGGTTTCAAACATGGAAATTTCAAAAACCTCCCAAAAGCTTCATTTTAGAGTGACTAAGAAGGATCCATGCTTACCTTTTATTTTCATGTTTTAAACATGTTCAAATCTTGGTCAAACCGTACGTACCTAGGATTTGACCAAGATTCAAATGGGCATAAAAATTCAAAAAAAAATGAAAAACCAAAGCACATAGCCTAGCTTCTTATATATGCCATATAGTAAGCACTCAAGCTAGTTGATAAACAAAGTCTAGACATATTCAAACCAGAAAAATCATGTATCTATATACCCCTAACCCTAAACTTTGTCTTAATTATGAAGTCAAGCACGAAGAGAAGTCGTTTTGGGTTTCAAACATGGACATTTCAAAAACCCTCCCAAAAGCTTCATTGTGGTGTGACGTACTAAGAAGGATACATGCTTACATTTTCAACAACCCCCCTAAAAGCTTCATTATAGAGTGACTAAGAAAGGATCCAGTCTGGCGGGCTTACCTTTTATTTTCTTGTTTTAAACTTGTTCAAATCTCGGTCAAACCTAGGATTTGACCAAGATTCAAAATGTGCATCAAAATTTAAAAAAATTAAAAACCAAATTAAAGCGCATAGTGTTCTTATGTCATATAGTAAGCATTAAAGTTGATAAACAAGGTCTAGACACATATTCAAACAAGACAAGTCATGTATATATACCCCTAACCCCTAAACTCTATCTTATGAAGTCAACAACATGAAGAGAAGTGGTTTTGGGTTTCAAACATGGAAATTTCAAAAACCTCCCAAAAGCTTCATTTTAGAGTGACTAATATATATAAGAAGGATACATGCCTGCTTACCACCTTTTCATTTTCATATTTTAAACTTGTTTAAATCCGTGTCAAATTAAACCAAGGATTTGACCAAAAGATTCAAATGGGCATAAAATTTTAAAAAAAATCAGAAAAATGAAAAACAAAAGCATATAGTCTTCTTATGTCATATAGTAAGCATTCAAGTTGATAAACAAGCTAGGTTTGGACATGCATATTGATACGTCTCCAACGTATCGATAATTTCTTATGTTCCATGCTACTTTATTGATGATACCTACATGTTTTATGCACATTATATGTCATATTTATGCATTTTCTGGAACTAACCTATTAACAAGATGCCGAAGAGCCAGTTGCTGTTTTCTGCTGTTTTTGGTTTCAGAAATCCTAGTAAAGAAATATTCTCGGAATTGGACGAAACTTTCGCCCAGGGTCCTATTTTTGCACGAAGCTTCCAGAAGACCGAAGACCTAACGATGTGGGGCCACGAGGCGGCCAGGAGGGAGGCCGGCGCGGCCCAGGCCCTGGCCGCGCCGACCCCCCTGGGCCCCTCGTGTGGCCCCTCGCGTTGACCTTCCGCCTACTTAAAGCTCCCGTCGCGAAACCCCCAGCACCGAGAGCCACGATACGGAAAACCTTACAGAGACGCCGCCGCCGAATCCCATCTCGGGGGATTCGAGACGCCTCCGCCCTGCCGGAGAGGGGATTCATCTCCGGAGGACTCTTCATCGCCATGATCGCCTCCGGAGTGATGAGTGAGTAGTTCACCCCTGGACTATGGGTCCATAGCAGTAGCTAGATGGTCGTCTTCTCCTTGTTGTGCTTCATTGTTAGATCTTGTGAGCTGCCTAACATGATCAAGATCATCTATATGTAATTCTATATGTTGTGTTTGTCGGGATCCGATGGATAGAGAGTACTATGATTATGGTGATTATCAATCTATTGTTCATGTGTTGTTTATGATCTTGCATGCTCTCCGTTATTAGTAGAGGCTCTGGCCAAGTTTTTACTCTTAACTCCAAGAGGGAGTAATTATGCTCGATAGTGGGTTCATGCCTTCATTGATACCTGGGACAGTGACAGAAAGTTCTAAGGTTGTGATGTGCTGTTGCCACTAGGGATAAAACATTGATGCTATGTCTAAGGATGTAGTTATTGATTACATTACGCACAATACTTAATGCAATTGTCTGTTGCTTTGCAACTTAATACTGGAGGGGGTTCGGACGATAACCTGAAGGTGGACTTTTTAGGCATAGATGCAGTTGGATGGCGGTCTATGTACTTTGTCGTAATGCCCAATTAAATCTCACTATATTTATCATGTCATGTATATGCATTATTATGCCTTTCTCTATTTGTCAATTGCCCGACTGTAATTTGTTCACCCAACATGCTTTTATCTTATGGGAGAGACACCTCTAGTGAACTGTGGACCCCGGTCCTATTCTTTCCATAGCATACAATCTACTTGTTTTACTGTTTTCTTTGCAAACATCTTCCACTCGATACGTTTAATCCTTTGTTACAGCAAGCCGGTGAGATTGACAACCTCACTGTTTCGTTGGGGCAAAGTACTTTGGTTGTGTTGTGCAGGTTCCTAGTTGGCGCCGGAATCCCTGGTGTTGCGCCGCATCACATTTCGCGACCATCAACCTTCAACGTGCTTCTTGGCTCCTACTGGTTCGATTAAACCTTGGTTTCATACTGAGGGAAAACTTGCCACTGTGCGCATCATACCTTCCTCTTGGGGTTCCCAACGGACGTGTACATCTACGCGCATCAAGCACTTTTTCTGGCGCCGTTGCCGGGGAGATCAAGACACGCTGCAAGGGGAGTCTCCACTTCTCAATCTCTTTACTTTGTTTTTGTCTTGCTTTATTTTATTTACTACTTTGTTTGCTGCACTAAATTAAAATACAAAAAAATTAGTTGCTAGTTTTACTTTATTTATTGTCTTGCTCTCTATATCGAAAACACAAAAAAATTAGTTACTTGTCTTTACTTTGTTTGCCTAGTTTACTTTTTGCTTATTTCATCATGCTTAATCCTAAGTTTACTTTGGAAGAGATACCGGTAGGACGAGGGTGTATCATTGGAAGAGATAATATAGAAGAATTTTTCACCCATGTTAGTATGGATGAAGATTTTGAAGATATACCATTATTAAAAACTGCTCCTACTTATGAAAGTGCTTCTGCCTGTTTGATACACATGTTAGAAACTAGATTTGTTAATCTCAATCCCATAATACAACATATGTTTCTTACACTTTCGGATATGGAGATGGGGGAAAAGAGAAATTTTGTTTTAAAAGTCCTTGTTAGAGAATTTGAGGATATAGTTAAAGAAGCTAGAAAAGTTTTTATTAAGCATAAGAGGCTTGGTTTCTTTCCTAATTTTAAACAAATACTTGAAAAGATGGATATGGATAGAATTAAGTATACTAATAATGTTAATGATGGTAGGGAAATTAAAGCACCAATACCATGTAAACTCCTAGCTATGAATGATGCACTAGAAAATAACTATGCTTGGCTTGTTCCTGAAAATTTGTTCGATGAGAGTAGCAAGCCTAAGACTAATGAAAAGGGAGACGCTAAAACTTATATATCAAATATACTATGCTTGGTTGAGAAAACTCCCAACTCTCAAGGTAATGATGTTGATGCTTCTACTCTCGATGTTACTTGATTTGCACTTTCTGCGCCTAGCTGAAAGGCGTTAAAGAAAAGCGCTTATGGGAGACAACCCATGTTTTTACCTACAGCAATTTTTTGTTTTATTGAGTCTTGGAAGTTGTTTACTACTGTAGCAACCTCTCCTTATCATGTTTTTGTGCCAAGTAAAGTTTCTATGTCAAAGTTGATGTTATATTTGGGATCGCTGCGCAGAAACAGCATTGCTGTCTGTCACGAATCTGGGCATAATTCTCTGTAGAAAATTCGAAAAAATCTGCCAATTTACGAGCGTGATCCTCAGATATATACGCAACTTTCATTAGTTTTGAGTTTTTCCATTTGAGCAAGTCTGGTGCCATTTATAAATTCGTCTTTACGGACTGTTCTGTTTTTGACAGATTCTGCCTTTTATTTCGCATTGCCTCTTTTGCTATGTTGGATTTATTTCTTTGATCCATTAATGTCCAGTAGCATTATGCAATGTCCAGAAGTGAAAATAATGATTGTGTCACCTCTGAATGAGTGAATTATTAATGATGCACTAACCCTCTAATGAGTTTGCTTGAAGTTTGGTGTGAAGGAAGTTTTCAAGGGTCAAGAGAGGAGAATGATATACTAAGATCAAGAGGAGTGAAAGCTCTAAGCTTGGGGATGCCCCCGTGGTTCATCCCTGCATATTTTAAGAAGACTCAAGCGTCTAAGCTTGGGGATGCCCAAGGCATCCCCTTCTTCATCGACAACATCATCAGGTTCCTCCCCTGAAACTATATTTTTATTCAGTCACATCTTGTGTTCTTTACTTGGAGCGTCGGTTTGTTTTCGTTTTTGTTTTTGTTTGAATAAGATGGATCCTAGCATTCACTTTGTGGGAGAGAGACACGCTCCGCTGTTGCATATGGACACATGTGTCCTTAGGCTTTACTCATAATGTTCAAGGCGAAGTTTCTTCTTCGTTAATTTGTTATATGGTTGGAATTGGAAAATGCTACATGTAGTAATTCTAAAAATGTCTTGGATAATGTGATACTTGGCAATTGTTGTGCTCATGTTTAAGCTCTTGCATCATATGCTTTGCACCCATTAATGAAGAAATACATAGAGCTTGCTAAAATTTGATTTGCATATTTGGTTTCTCTAAGGTCTAGATAATATCTAGTATTGAGTTTTGAACAACAAGGAAGACAGTGTAGAGTCTTATAATGTTTACAATATGTCTTTTATGTGAGTTTTGCTGCACTTGTTCATCCTTGAGTTTGCTTCAAATAACCTTGCTAGCCTAAACCTTGTATCGAGAGGGAATACTTCTCATGCATCCAAAATCCTTGAGCCAACTACTATGCCATTTGTGTCCACCATACCTACCTACTACATGGTATTTACCCGCCATTCCAAAGTAAATTGCTTGAGTGCTACCTTTAAAATTCCATCATTCACCTTTGCAATATATAGCTCATGGGATAAAATAGCCTTAAAAACTATCGTAGTATTGAATATGTACTTATGCACTTTATATTTTATTAAGTTGCTTGTTGTGCGATAACCATGTTTCTGGGGAACGCCATCAACTATTGTTGAATATCATGTGAGTTGCTATGCATGTCCGTCTTGTCTGAAGGTCTATCATTTTAGTGGTTGGAGCATGCAAAATTGTTAGAGAAGAACATTGGGCCGCTAACTAAAGCCATGAATCATGGTGGAAGTTTCAGTTTTGGACATATATCCTCAATCTCATATGAGAATAATAACTTTGCTACATGCTTATGCATTTAAGAGGAGTCCATTATCTGTTGTCCATGTTGTCCCGGTATGGATGTCTAAGTTGAGAATAATCAAAAGCGAGAAATCCGAAATGCGAGCATTCTCCTTAGACCTTTGTACAGGCGGCATGGAGGTACCCCTTTGTGACACTTGGTTGAAACATGGCATGCAAAGATCCGGTAGTCCAAGTTAAGTAGGACGAGGTGCGGGCACTATTAGTATACTATGCGTGAGGCTTGCAACTTGTAAGATATAATTTTCATAACTCATATGCTTTATTACTACCGTTGACAAAATTGTTTCATGTTTTCAAAATAAAAGCTCTAGCACAAATACAGCAATCGATGCTTTCCTCTGCGAAGGACCATTCTTTTACTTTTATTGTTGAGTCAGTTTACCTATCTCCTTCCACCTTAAGAAGCAAACACTTGTGTGAACTGTGCATTGATTCCTACATACTTGCATATTGCACTTGTTATATTACTTTATGTTGACAATATCCATGAGATATACATGTTATAAGTTGAAAGCAACCGCTGAAACTTAATCTTCCTATGTGTTGCTTCAACACCTTTACTTTGATTTATTGCTTTATGAGTTAACTCTTATGCAAGACTTATTGATGCTTGTCTTGAAGTACTATTCATGAAAAGTCTTTGCTATATGATTCAGTTGTTTACTCATGTCATTACCTTTGCTTTGATCGCTGCATTCATTACATATGTTTACAAATAGTATGATCAAGATTATGATGGCATGTCACTTCAGAAATTATCTTTGTTATCGTTTTACCTGCTCGGGACGAGCAGAACTAAGCTTGGGGATGCTGATACGTCTCCAACGTATCGATAATTTCTTATGTTCCATGCTACTTTATTGATGATACCTACATGTTTTATGCACATTATATGTCATATTTATGCATTTTGGAACTAACCTATTAACAAGATGCCGAAGAGCCAGTTGCTGTTTTCTGCTGTTTTTGGTTTCAGAAATCCTAGTAAAGAAATATTCTCGGAATTGGACGAAACTTTCGCCCAGGGTCCTATTTTTGCACGAAGCTTCCAGAAGACCGAAGACCTAACGAAGTGGGGCCACGAGGCGGCCAGGAGGGAGGCCGGCGCGGCCCAGGCCCTGGCCGCGCCGACCTGCCCCTGGGCCCCTCGTGTGGCCCCTCGCGTTGACCTTCCGCCTACTTAAAGCTCCCGTCGCGAAACCCCCAGTACCGAGAGCCACGATACGGAAAACCTTACAGAGACGCCGCCGCCGCGAATCCCATCTCGGGGGATTCAGGAGATCGCCTCCGGCACCCTGCCGGAGAGGGGATTCATCTCCCGGAGGACTCTTCATCGCCATGATCGCCTCCGGAGTGATGAGTGAGTAGTTCACCCCTGGACTATGGGTCCATAGCAGTAGCTAGATGGTCGTCTTCTCCTTGTTGTGCTTCATTGTTAGATCTTGTGAGCTGCCTAACATGATCAAGATCATCTATATGTAATTCTATATGTTGTGTTTGTCGGGATCCGATGGATAGAGAGTACTATGATTATGGTGATTATCAATCTATTGTTCATGTGTTGTTTATGATCTTGCATGCTCTCCGTTATTAGTAGAGGCTCTGGCCAAGTTTTTACTCTTAACTCCAAGAGGGGGTAATTATGCTCGATAGTGGGTTCATGCCTTCATTGATACCTGGGACAGTGACAGAAAGTTCTAAGGTTGTGATGTGCTGTTGCCACTAGGGATAAAACATTGATGCTATGTCTAAGGATGTAGTTATTGATTACATTACGCACAATACTTAATGCAATTGTCTGTTGCTTTGCAACTTAATACTGGAGGGGGTTCGGATGATAACCTGAAGGTGGACTTTTTAGGCATAGATGCAGTTGGATGGCGGTCTATGTACTTTGTCGTAATGCCCAATTAAATCTCACTATATTTATCATGTCATGTATATGCATTATTATGCCTTTCTCTATTTGTCAATTGCCCGACTGTAATTTGTTCACCCAACATGCTTTTATCTTATGGGAGAGACACCTCTAGTGAACTGTGGACCCCGGTCCTATTCTTTCCATAGCATACAATCTACTTGTTTTACTGTTTTCTTTGCAAACATCTTCCACTCGATACGTTTAATCCTTTGTTACAGCAAGCCGGTGAGATTGACAACCTCACTGTTTCGTTGGGGCAAAGTACTTTGGTTGTGTTGTGCAGGTTCCTAGTTGGCGCCGGAATCCCTGGTGTTGCGCCGCATCACATTTCGCGACCATCAACCTTCAACGTGCTTCTTGGCTCCTACTGGTTCGATTAAACCTTGGTTTCATACTGAGGGAAAACTTGCCACTGTGCGCATCATACCTTCCTCTTGGGGTTCCCAACGGACGTGTACATCTACGCGCATCAATATTCAAACCTAGGCAAATCATGTATCTATCCCCTAGCTAGCCCCTAAACTCTATCTTATGAAGTCAAGCATGAAGAGAAGTGGTTTTGGGTTTCAAACATGAAAATTTCAAGAACATCCCAAAAACTTCATTTTAGAGTGACTAAGAAAGGATACAGGCTTCCCCTTTTCATTTTCATGTTTTATACTTGTTTAAATCTTGGCCAAACCTAGGATTTGACAAAGATTCAAATGTGCATCTATCAAAATAAAAAAAACAGAAAAATTAAAAACCAAAGCACATAGTTTTCTTATGTCATATATAGTTAGCATTAAAGTTGATATAAACAAGGTCTAGATATATTCAAACAAGAAAAATCATGTATCTACCCCTAACCCTAAACTCTGTCTTATGTGTAGTCAAGCATGAAGAGAAGTGGTTTTGGGTTTCAAACTTGGAAATTTCAAGAACCCCCCAAAAGCTTCATTTTAGAGTGACTAAAGGATCCAGGTCGGGCTTACCTTTTATTTTCATGTTTTAAAATTGTTCAAATCTTGGTCAAACTGTACCTAGGATTTGATCAAGATTCAAATGGGCATAAAATTTCAAAAAAATGAAAAACCAAAGCATATAGCCTTCTTATGTCATATAGTAAGCACTCGATCAAGTTGGTAAACAAGGTCTAGACATATTCAAACCAGAAAAATCATGTTTCTACCCCTAGCCCTAAACTTTGTCTTATGAAGTCAAGCACGAAGAGAAGTCGTTTTGGATTTCAAACATGGAAATTTCAAAAACCTTCCCAAAAGCTTCATTTTGGAGTGACTAAGAAGGATACAGGCTTACCTTTTCATTTTCATGTTTTAAACTTGTTTAAATATTGGTTAAGCCTAGGATTTGACCAAGATCAAATGGGCATAAAAATTCAGAAAAAGTCAAAAAAAATGAAAACCAAAGCACATAGTATTATTATGTCATATAGTAAGCATTCAAGTTGATAAACAAGGTCTAAACAACAAACTAGACAAATCATGTATCTACCCCCTAACCCTAAACTCTGTCTTATGAAGTCAAGCATGAAGAGAAGTGGTTTTGGGTTTCAAACATGGAAATTTCAAAAAACTCCCAAAAGCTTCTCATTTTTGAGTGACTAAGAAGGATTCAGGCTTACCTTTTCATTTTCATGTTTTAAACTTGTTCAAATCTTGGTCAAACTTAGGATTTGACCAAGATTCAAATGTGCATAAAAATTGGGAGGAAGGGTATGAATTACAATTCAAAAAAACAAGGTAACTTAAATACTTGGATGCCCCAAAGATGTGTGGAAGCCCAGAACGATGGCAAAACATGTGCGCACGCTGCATCCAATTCAAGTAGAACACATAGTAGGCATCGATAGTTTGACCTAAATTTGAAATCAAAGAGAAGGTGGTTAGAAAAAATCGAAATTGGCAAAGCAAAGCATGAAATCATAAATTTGTGATGCACTATAGCTATGAAAAGTATCAAACAATGCATACCAAAATGATTTTTTAGAGGAATACTAGTTCAACTTATTTTAATTTTATATTAGTAGCCCAAAATCGAACTAGTAGTTGGATATTTCTGAACTTGATCTGTAGTAGTGGGCAAAACCCTAGTTTAACCTATTTAATCATAGATTCGTAGGTCGATTTTTCTACTTTTTTATTATTACTATGCAGCACATGTGTGTTTGCCCGTCGAGTGAAACTCGGAGGAAGAAGGGATCACTCGGAAGGAGAGAAGAAGGGAGAGAATTATGGTGTCTCCCCTTTTTCGGGTGATGATGTTGACTTTTGTGCAGGGTTTGTCAGTGAGCAGGAGGTGCGAGCGAGCGAGCGAGTCGAGCGAGGCCGAGAATGAGAGAGATTTGTTTTTTTTGTGAGAGGGACAACCGAAGGATCCAGAAGGACCCACATACTTCCAATACGCATCCTGATGCGTCTTCTCTTGACAAAGAAAATGGCTGGGAGTTTGCGTACCTATTGCACGTGACTTGTGCTCACTGAAGTGTGGGACCTCACGCATGGGCACCACACGTAAGTGACAGACCTGTTGATGTAAAAACTCGGTTGATTATTATACTACTACATTTATACAAAGTTTCCTATGGATTCAAGGGTACGAAAGCCAAGTTAAATCATTTACATGACATTATTTTTTCCATGAAGCCAAGTTAACTCATTTATCAATTGGTACATTTTGGAGTGACTAAGAAGGATCCAGGCTTACTTTTTCATTTTCATGTTTTAAACCTGTTTAAATCTTGGTCAAACCTATGACTTGACCAAGATTCAAATGGGCATAAAAATTCAAAAAAAAGAAAAACAAAAGCACACCGTCTTCCTATGTCATATATCAAGGTGATAAACAAGGTCTGCCATATTCAAACCACAAAAATCTTGTATCTACCCCCTAACCCTAAACAAGGATCCAGGCTTACCCTTTTCATTTTCATGTTTTTAAACTTGTTCAAATCTTGGTCAAACTTAGGATTTGACGAAGATTCAAATGGGCGTAAAAATACTTAGAAAAATCATGTACGTATCTACCCCAAACCCTAAACTCTATCTTACGAAGCCAAGCATGAAGAGAAGTGGTTTTGGGTTTCAAACATGGAAATTTCAAAAACCTCCCAAAAGCTTCATTTTAGAGTGACTAAGAAGGATCCATGCTTACCTTTTATTTTCATGTTTTAAACATGTTCAAATCTTGGTCAAACCGTACGTACCTAGGATTTGACCAATATTCAAATGGGCATAAAAATTCAAAAAAAAATGAAAAACCAAAGCACATAGCCTAGCTTCTTATATATGCCATATAGTAAGCACTCAAGCTAGTTGATAAACAAGGTCTAGACATATTCAAACCAGAAAAATCATGTATCTATATACCCCTAACCCTAAACTTTGTCTTAATTATGAAGTCAAGCACGAAGAGAAGTCGTTTTGGGTTTCAAACATGGACATTTCAAAAACCCTCCCAAAAGCTTCATTGTGGTGTGACGTACTAAGAAGGATACATGCTTACATTTTCAACAACCCCCCTAAAAGCTTCATTATAGAGTGACTAAGAAAGGATCCAGTCTGGCGGGCTTACCTTTTATTTTCTTGGTTTAAACTTGTTCAAATCTCGGTCAAACCTAGGATTTGACCGAGATTCAAAATGTGCATCAAATTTTAAAAAAATTAAAAACCAAATTAAAGCGCATAGTGTTCTTATGTCATATAGTAAGCATTAAAGTTGATAAACAAGGTCTAGACACATATTCAAACAAGACAAATCATGTATCTATACCCCTAACCCCTAAACTCTATCTTATGAAGTCAACAACATGAAGAGAAGTGGTTTTGGGTTTCAAACATGGAAATTTCAAAAACCTCCCAAAAGCTTCATTTTAGAGTGACTAATATATATAAGAAGGATCCATACATGCCTGCTTACCACCTTTTCATTTTCATATTTTAAACTTGTTTAAATCCGTGTCAAATTAAACCAAGGATTTGACCAAAAGATTCAAATGGGCATAAAATTTTAAAAAAAATCAGAAAAATGAAAAACAAAAGCATATAGTCTTCTAATGTCATATAGTAAGCATTCAAGTTGATAAACAAGGTTTGGACATGCATATTCAAACCTAGGCAAATCATGTATCTATCCCCTAGCCCCTAAACTCTATCTTATGAAGTCAAGCATGAAGAGAAGTGGTTTTGGGTTTCAAACATGAAAATTTCAAGAACATCCCAAAAACTTCTTTTTAGAGTGACTAAGAAAGGATACAGGCTTCCCCTTTTCATTTTCATGTTTTATACTTGTTTAAATCTTGGCCAAACCTAGGATTTGACAAAGATTCAGATGTGCATCTATCAAAATAAAAAAATCAGAAAAATTAAAAACCAAAGCACATAGTTTTCTTATGTCATATATAGTTAGCATTAAAGTTGATATAAACAAGGTCTAGATATATTCAAACAAGAAAAATCATGTATCTACCCCTAACCCTAAACTCTGTCTTATGTGTAGTCAAGCATGAAGAGAAGTGGTTTTGGGTTTCAAACTTGGAAATTTCAAGAACCCCCCAAAAGCTTCATTTTAGAGTGACTAAAGGATCCAGGTCGGGCTTACCTTTTATTTTCATGTTTTAAAATTGTTCAAATCTTGGTCAAACTGTACCTAGGATTTGATCAAGATTCAAATGGGCATAAAATTTCAAAAAAAATGAAAAACCAAAGCATATAGCCTTCTTATGTCATATAGTAAGCACTCGATCAAGTTGGTAAACAAGGTCTAGACATATTCAAACCAGAAAAATCATGTTTCTACCCCTAGCCCTAAACTTTGTCTTATGAAGTCAAGCACGAAGAGAAGTCGTTTTGGATTTCAAACATGGAAATTTCAAAAACCTTCCCAAAAGCTTCATTTTGGAGTGACTAAGAAGGATACAGGCTTACCTTTTCATTTTCATGTTTTAAACTTGTTTAAATATTGGTTAAGCCTAGGATTTGACCAAGATCAAATGGGCATAAAAATTCAGAAAAAATCAAAAAAATGAAAACCAAAGCACATAGTATTATTATGTCATATAGTAAGCATTCAAGTTGATAAACAAGGTCTAAACAACAAACTAGACAAATCATGTATCTACCCCCTAACCCTAAACTCTGTCTTATGAAGTCAAGCATGAAGAGAAGTGGTTTTGGGTTTCAAACATGGAAATTTCAAAAAACTCCCAAAAGCTTCTCATTTTTGAGTGACTAAGAAGGATTCAGGCTTACCTTTTCATTTTCATGTTTTAAACTTGTTCAAATCTTGGTCAAACTTAGGATTTGACCAAGATTCAAATGTGCATAAAAATTGGGAGGAAGGGTATGAATTACAATTCAAAAAAACAAGGTAACTTAAATACTTGGATGCCCCAAAGATGTGTGGAAGCCCAGAACAATGGCAAAACATGTGCGCACGCTGCATCCAATTCAAGTAGAACACATAGTAGGCATCGATAGTTTGACCTAAATTTGAAATCAAAGAGAAGGTGGTTAGAAAAAATCGAAATTGGCAAAGCAAAGCATGAAATCATAAATTTGTGATGCACTATAGCTATGAAAAGTATCAAACAATGCATACCAAAATGATTTTTTAGAGGAATACTAGTTCAACTTATTTTAATTTTATATTAGTAGCCCAAAATCGAACTAGTAGTTGGATATTTCTGAACTTGATCTGTAGTAGTGGGCAAAACCCTAGTTTAACCTATTTAATCATAGATTCGTAGGTCGATTTTTCTACTTTTTTATTATTACTATGCAGCACATGTGTGTTTGCCCGTCGAGTGAAACTCGGAGGAAGAAGGGATCACTCGGAAGGAGAGAAGAAGGGAGAGAATTATGGTGTCTCCCCTTTTTCGGGTGATGATGTTGACTTTTGTGCAGGGTTTGTCAGTGAGCAGGAGGTGCGAGCGAGCGAGCGAGCGAGCGAGTCGAGCGAGGCCGAGAATGAGAGAGATTTGTTTTTTTTGTGAGAGGGACAACCGAAGGATCCAGAAGGACCCACATACTTCCAATACGCATCCTGATGCGTCTTCTCTTGACAAAGAAAATGGCTGGGAGTTTGCGTACCTATTGCACGTGACTTGTGCTCACTGAAGTGTGGGACCTCACGCATGGGCACCACACGTAAGTGACAGACCTGTTGATGTAAAAACTCGGTTGATTATTATACTACTACATTTATACAAAGTTTCCTATGGATTCAAGGGTACGAAAGCCAAGTTAAATCATTTACATGACATTATTTTTTCCATGAAGCCAAGTTAACTCATTTATCAATTGGTACATTTTGGAGTGACTAAGAAGGATCCAGGCTTACTTTTTCATTTTCATGTTTTAAACCTGTTTAAATCTTGGTCAAACCTATGACTTGACCAAGATTCAAATGGGCATAAAAATTCAAAAAAAAGAAAAACAAAAGCACACCGTCTTCCTATGTCATATATCAAGGTGATAAACAAGGTCTGCCATATTCAAACCACAAAAATCATGTATCTACCCCCTAACCCTAAACAAGGATCCAGGCTTACCCTTTTCATTTTCATGTTTTTAAACTTGTTCAAATCTTGGTCAAACTTAGGATTTGACGAAGATTCAAATGGGCGTAAAAATACTTAGAAAAATCATGTACGTATCTACCCCAAACCCTAAACTCTATCTTACGAAGCCAAGCATGAAGAGAAGTGGTTTTGGGTTTCAAACATGGAAATTTCAAAAACCTCCCAAAAGCTTCATTTTAGAGTGACTAAGAAGGATCCATGCTTACCTTTTATTTTCATGTTTTAAACATGTTCAAATCTTGGTCAAACCGTACGTACCTAGGATTTGACCAATATTCAAATGGGCATAAAAATTCAAAAAAAAATGAAAAACCAAAGCACATAGCCTAGCTTCTTATATATGCCATATAGTAAGCACTCAAGCTAGTTGATAAACAAAGTCTAGACATATTCAAACCAGAAAAATCATGTATCTATATACCCCTAACCCTAAACTTTGTCTTAATTATGAAGTCAAGCACGAAGAGAAGTCGTTTTGGGTTTCAAACATGGACATTTCAAAAACCCTCCCAAAAGCTTCATTGTGGTGTGACGTACTAAGAAGGATACATGCTTACATTTTCAACAACCCCCCTAAAAGCTTCATTATAGAGTGACTAAGAAAGGATCCAGTCTGGCGGGCTTACCTTTTATTTTCTTGTTTTAAACTTGTTCAAATCTCGGTCAAACCTAGGATTTGACCAAGATTCAAAATGTGCATCAAATTTTAAAAAAATTAAAAACCAAATTAAAGCGCATAGTGTTCTTATGTCATATAGTAAGCATTAAAGTTGATAAACAAGGTCTAGACACATATTCAAACAAGACAAGTCATGTATCTATACCCCTAACCCCTAAACTCTATCTTATGAAGTCAACAACATGAAGAGAAGTGGTTTTGGGTTTCAAACATGGAAATTTCAAAAACCTCCCAAAAGCTTCATTTTAGAGTGACTAATATATATAAGAAGGATACATGCCTGCTTACCACCTTTTCATTTTCATATTTTAAACTTGTTTAAATCCGTGTCAAATTAAACCAAGGATTTGACCAAAAGATTCAAATGGGCATAAAATTTTAAAAAAATCAGAAAAATGAAAAACAAAAGCATATAGTCTTCTTATGTCATATAGTAAGCATTCAAGTTGATAAACAAGGTTTGGACATGCATATTCAAACCTAGGCAAATCATGTATCTATCCCCTAGCTAGCCCCTAAACTCTATCTTATGAAGTCAAGCATGAAGAGAAGTGGTTTTGGGTTTCAAACATGAAAATTTCAAGAACATCCCAAAAACTTCATTTTAGAGTGACTAAGAAAGGATACAGGCTTCCCCTTTTCATTTTCATGTTTTATACTTGTTTAAATCTTGGCCAAACCTAGGATTTGACAAAGATTCAAATGTGCATCTATCAAAATAAAAAAATCAGAAAAATTAAAAACCAAAGCACATAGTTTTCTTATGTCATATATAGTTAGCATTAAAGTTGATATAAACAAGGTCTAGATATATTCAAACAAGAAAAATCATGTATCTACCCCTAACCCTAAACTCTGTCTTATGTGTAGTCAAGCATGAAGAGAAGTGGTTTTGGGTTTCAAACTTGGAAATTTCAAGAACCCCCAAAAGCTTCATTTTAGAGTGACTAAAGGATCCAGGTCGGGCTTACCTTTTATTTTCATGTTTTAAAATTGTTCAAATCTTGGTCAAACTGTACCTAGGATTTGATCAAGATTCAAATGGGCATAAAATTTCAAAAAAAATGAAAAACCAAAGCATATAGCCTTCTTATGTCATATAGTAAGCACTCGATCAAGTTGGTAAACAAGGTCTAGACATATTCAAACCAGAAAAATCATGTTTCTACCCCTAGCCCTAAACTTTGTCTTATGAAGTCAAGCACGAAGAGAAGTCGTTTTGGATTTCAAACATAGAAATTTCAAAAACCTTCCCAAAAGCTTCATTTTGGAGTGACTAAGAAGGATACAGGCTTACCTTTTCATTTTCATGTTTTAAACTTGTTTAAATATTGGTTAAGCCTAGGATTTGACCAAGATCAAATGGGCATAAAATTTCAAAAAAAATGAAAAACCAAAGCATATAGCCTTCTTATGTCATATAGTAAGCACTCAAGTTGGTAAACAAGGTCTAGACATATTCAAACCAGAAAAATCATGTTTCTACCCCTAGCCCTAAACTTTGTCTTATGAAGTCAAGCACGAAGAGAAGTCGTTTTGGATTTCAAACATGGAAATTTCAAAAACCTTCCCAAAAGCTTCATTTTGGAGTGACTAAGAAGGATACAGGCTTACCTTTTCATTTTCATGTTTTAAACTTGTTTAAATATTGGTTAAGCCTAGGATTTGACCAAGATCAAATGGGCATAAAAATTCAGAAAAAATCAAAAAAAAAGAAAACCAAAGCACATAGTATTATTATGTCATATAGTAAGCATTCAAGTTGATAAACAAGGTCTAAACAACAAACTAGACAAATCATGTATCTACCCCCTAACCCTAAACTCTGTCTTATGAAGTCAAGCATGAAGAGAAGTGGTTTTGGGTTTCAAACATGGAAATTTCAAAAAACTCCCAAAAGCTTCTCATTTTTGAGTGACTAAGAAGGATTCAGGCTTACCTTTTCATTTTCATGTTTTAAACTTGTTCAAATCTTGGTCAAACTTAGGATTTGACCAAGATTCAAATGTGCATAAAAATTGGGAGGAAGGGTATGAATTACAATTCAAAAAAACAAGGTAACTTAAATACTTGGATGCCCCAAAGATGTGTGGAAGCCCAGAACAATGGCAAAACATGTGCGCACGCTGCATCCAATTCAAGTAGAACACATAGTAGGCATCGATAGTTTGACCTAAATTTGAAATCAAAGAGAAGGTGGTTAGAAAAAATCGAAATTGGCAAAGCAAAGCATGAAATCATAAATTTGTGATGCACTATAGCTATGAAAAGTATCAAACAATGCATACCAAAATGATTTTTTAGAGGAATACTAGTTCAACTTATTTTAATTTTATATTAGTAGCCCAAAATCGAACTAGTAGTTGGATATTTCTGAACTTGATCTGTAGTAGTGGGCAAAACCCTAGTTTAACCTATTTAATCATAGATTCGTAGGTCGATTTTTCTACTTTTTTATTATTACTATGCAGCACATGTGTGTTTGCCCGTCGAGTGAAACTCGGAGGAAGAGGGATCACTCGGAAGGAGAGAAGAAGGGAGAGAATTATGGTGTCTCCCCTTTTTCGGGTGATGATGTTGACTTTTGTGCAGGGTTTGTCAGTGAGCAGGAGGTGCGAGCGAGCGAGCGAGTCGAGCGAGGCCGAGAATGAGAGAGATTTGTTTTTTTGTGAGAGGGACAACCGAAGGATCCAGAAGGACCCACATACTTCCAATACGCATCCTGATGCGTCTTCTCTTGACAAAGAAAATGGCTGGGAGTTTGCGTACCTATTGCACGTGACTTGTGCTCACTGAAGTGTGGGACCTCACGCATGGGCACCACACGTAAGTGACAGACCTGTTGATGTAAAAACTCGGTTGATTATTATACTACTACATTTATACAAAGTTTCCTATGGATTCAAGGGTACGAAAGCCAAGTTAAATCATTTACATGACATTATTTTTTCCATGAAGCCAAGTTAACTCATTTATCAATTGGTACATTTTGGAGTGACTAAGAAGGATCCAGGCTTACTTTTTCATTTTCATGTTTTAAACCTGTTTAAATCTTGGTCAAACCTATGACTTGACCAAGATTCAAATGGGCATAAAAATTCAAAAAAAAGAAAAACAAAAGCACACCGTCTTCCTATGTCATATATCAAGGTGATAAACAAGGTCTGCCATATTCAAACCACAAAAATCATGTATCTACCCCCTAACCCTAAACAAGGATCCAGGCTTACCCTTTTCATTTTCATGTTTTTAAACTTGTTCAAATCTTGGTCAAACTTAGGATTTGACGAAGATTCAAATGGGTGTAAAAATACTTAGAAAAATCATGTACGTATCTACCCCAAACCCTAAACTCTATCTTACGAAGCCAAGCATGAAGAGAAGTGGTTTTGGGTTTCAAACATGGAAATTTCAAAAACCTCCCAAAAGCTTCATTTTAGAGTGACTAAGAAGGATCCATGCTTACCTTTTATTTTCATGTTTTAAACATGTTCAAATCTTGGTCAAACCGTACGTACCTAGGATTTGACCAAGATTCAAATGGGCATAAAAATTCAAAAAAAATGAAAAACCAAAGCACATAGCCTAGCTTCTTATATATGCCATATAGTAAGCACTCAAGCTAGTTGATAAACAAAGTCTAGACATATTCAAACCAGAAAAATCATGTATCTATATACCCCTAACCCTAAACTTTGTCTTAATTATGAAGTCAAGCACGAAGAGAAGTCGTTTTGGGTTTCAAACATGGACATTTCAAAAACCCTCCCAAAAGCTTCATTGTGGTGTGACGTACTAAGAAGGATACATGCTTACATTTTCAACAACCCCCCTAAAAGCTTCATTATAGAGTGACTAAGAAAGGATCCAGTCTGGCGGGCTTACCTTTTATTTTCTTGTTTTAAACTTGTTCAAATCTCGGTCAAACCTAGGATTTGACCAAGATTCAAAATGTGCATCAAAATTTAAAAAAATTAAAAACCAAATTAAAGCGCATAGTGTTCTTATGTCATATAGTAAGCATTAAAGTTGATAAACAAGGTCTAGACACATATTCAAACAAGACAAGTCATGTATATATACCCCTAACCCCTAAACTCTATCTTATGAAGTCAACAACATGAAGAGAAGTGGTTTTGGGTTTCAAACATGGAAATTTCAAAAACCTCCCAAAAGCTTCATTTTAGAGTGACTAATATATATAAGAAGGATACATGCCTGCTTACCACCTTTTCATTTTCATATTTTAAACTTGTTTAAATCCGTGTCAAATTAAACCAAGGATTTGACCAAAAGATTCAAATGGGCATAAAATTTAAAAAAATCAGAAAAATGAAAAACAAATGCATATAGTCTTCTTATGTCATATAGTAAGCATTCAAGTTGATAAACAAGGTTTGGACATGCATATTCAAACCTAGGCAAATCATGTATCTATCCCCTAGCCCCTAAACTCTATCTTATGAAGTCAAGCATGAAGAGAAGTGGTTTTGGGTTTCAAACATGAAAATTTCAAGAACATCCCAAAAACTTCATTTTAGAGTGACTAAGAAAGGATACAGGCTTCCCCTTTTCATTTTCATGTTTTATACTTGTTTAAATCTTGGCCAAACCTAGGATTTGACAAAGATTCAAATGTGCATCTATCAAAATAAAAAAATCAGAAAAATTAAAAACCAAAGCACATAGTTTTCTTATGTCATATATAGTTAGCATTAAAGTTGATATAAACAAGGTCTAGATATATTCAAACAAGAAAAATCATGTATCTACCCCTAACCCTAAACTCTGTCTTATGTGTAGTCAAGCATGAAGAGAAGTGGTTTTGGGTTTCAAACTTGGAAATTTCAAGAACCCCCAAAAGCTTCATTTTAGAGTGACTAAAGGATCCAGGTCGGGCTTACCTTTTATTTTCATGTTTTAAAATTGTTCAAATCTTGGTCAAACTGTACCTAGGATTTGATCAAGATTCAAATGGGCATAAAATTTCAAAAAAAATGAAAAACCAAAGCATATAGCCTTCTTATGTCATATAGTAAGCACTCGATCAAGTTGGTAAACAAGGTCTAGACATATTCAAACCAGAAAAATCATGTTTCTACCCCTAGCCCTAAACTTTGTCTTATGAAGTCAAGCACGAAGAGAAGTCGTTTTGGATTTCAAACATGGAAATTTCAAAAACCTTCCCAAAAGCTTCATTTTGGAGTGACTAAGAAGGATACAGGCTTACCTTTTCATTTTCATGTTTTAAACTTGTTTAAATATTGGTTAAGCCTAGGATTTGACCAAGATCAAATGGGCATAAAAATTCAGAAAAAGTCAAAAAAAATGAAAACCAAAGCACATAGTATTATTATGTCATATAGTAAGCATTCAAGTTGATAAACAAGGTCTAAACAACAAACTAGACAAATCATGTATCTACCCCCTAACCCTAAACTCTGTCTTATGAAGTCAAGCATGAAGAGAAGTTGTTTTGGGTTTCAAACATGGAAATTTCAAAAAACTCCCAAAAGCTTCTCATTTTTGAGTGACTAAGAAGGATTCAGGCTTACCTTTTCATTTTCATGTTTTAAACTTGTTCAAATCTTGGTCAAACTTAGGATTTGACCAAGATTCAAATGTGCATAAAAATTGGGAGGAAGGGTATGAATTACAATTCAAAAAAACAAGGTAACTTAAATACTTGGATGCCCCAAAGATGTGTGGAAGCCCAGAACGATGGCAAAACATGTGCGCACGCTGCATCCAATTCAAGTAGAACACATAGTAGGCATCGATAGTTTGACCTAAATTTGAAATCAAAGAGAAGGTGGTTAGAAAAAATCGAAATTGGCAAAGCAAAGCATGAAATCATAAATTTGTGATGCACTATAGCTATGAAAAGTATCAAACAATGCATACCAAAATGATTTTTTAGAGGAATACTAGTTCAACTTATTTTAATTTTATATTAGTAGCCCAAAATCGAACTAGTAGTTGGATATTTCTGAACTTGATCTGTAGTAGTGGGCAAAACCCTAGTTTAACCTATTTAATCATAGATTCGTAGGTCGATTTTTCTACTTTTTTATTATTACTATGCAGCACATGTGTGTTTGCCCGTCGAGTGAAACTCGGAGGAAGAAGGGATCACTCGGAAGGAGAGAAGAAGGGAGAGAATTATGGTGTCTCCCCTTTTTCGGGTGATGATGTTGACTTTTGTGCAGGGTTTGTCAGTGAGCAGGAGGTGCGAGCGAGCGAGCGAGCGAGTCGAGCGAGGCCGAGAATGAGAGAGATTTGTTTTTTTGTGAGAGGGACAACCGAAGGATCCAGAAGGACCCACATACTTCCAATACGCATCCTGATGCGTCTTCTCTTGACAAAGAAAATGGCTGGGAGTTTGCGTACCTATTGCACGTGACTTGTGCTCACTGAAGTGTGGGACCTCACGCATGGGCACCACACGTAAGTGACAGACCTGTTGATGTAAAAACTCGGTTGATTATTATACTACTACATTTATACAAAGTTTCCTATGGATTCAAGGGTACGAAAGCCAAGTTAAATCATTTACATGACATTATTTTTTCCATGAAGCCAAGTTAACTCATTTATCAATTGGTACATTTTGGAGTGACTAAGAAGGATCCAGGCTTACTTTTTCATTTTCATGTTTTAAACCTGTTTAAATCTTGGTCAAACCTATGACTTGACCAAGATTCAAATGGGCATAAAAATTCAAAAAAAAAGAAAAACAAAAGCACACCGTCTTCCTATGTCATATATCAAGGTGATAAACAAGGTCTGCCATATTCAAACCACAAAAATCTTGTATCTACCCCCTAACCCTAAACAAGGATCCAGGCTTACACCCTTTTCATTTTCATGTTTTTAAACTTGTTCAAATCTTGGTCAAACTTAGGATTTGACGAAGATTCAAATGGGCGTAAAAATACTTAGAAAAATCATGTACGTATCTACCCCCTAACCGTAAACAAGGATCCAGGCTTACCCTTTTCATTTTCATGTTTTTAAACTTGTTCAAATCTTGGTCAAACTTAGGATTTGACGAAGATTCAAATGGGTGTAAAAATACTTAGAAAAATCATGTACGTATCTACCCCAAACCCTAAACTCTATCTTACGAAGCCAAGCATGAAGAGAAGTGGTTTTGGGTTTCAAACATGGAAATTTCAAAAACCTCCCAAAAGCTTCATTTTAGAGTGACTAAGAAGGATCCATGCTTACCTTTTATTTTCATGTTTTAAACATGTTCAAATCTTGGTCAAACCGTACGTACCTAGGATTTGACCAAGATTCAAATGGGCATAAAAATTCAAAAAAAAATGAAAAACCAAAGCACATAGCCTAGCTTCTTATATATGCCATATAGTAAGCACTCAAGCTAGTTGATAAACAAAGTCTAGACATATTCAAACCAGAAAAATCATGTATCTATATACCCCTAACCCTAAACTTTGTCTTAATTATGAAGTCAAGCACGAAGAGAAGTCGTTTTGGGTTTCAAACATGGACATTTCAAAAACCCTCCCAAAAGCTTCATTGTGGTGTGACGTACTAAGAAGGATACATGCTTACATTTTCAACAACCCCCCTAAAAGCTTCATTATAGAGTGACTAAGAAAGGATCCAGTCTGGCGGGCTTACCTTTTATTTTCTTGTTTTAAACTTGTTCAAATCTCGGTCAAACCTAGGATTTGACCAAGATTCAAAATGTGCATCAAAATTTAAAAAAATTAAAAACCAAATTAAAGCGCATAGTGTTCTTATGTCATATAGTAAGCATTAAAGTTGATAAACAAGGTCTAGACACATATTCAAACAAGACAAGTCATGTATATATACCCCTAACCCCTAAACTCTATCTTATGAAGTCAACAACATGAAGAGAAGTGGTTTTGGGTTTCAAACATGGAAATTTCAAAAACCTCCCAAAAGCTTCATTTTAGAGTGACTAATATATATAAGAAGGATACATGCCTGCTTACCACCTTTTCATTTTCATATTTTAAACTTGTTTAAATCCGTGTCAAATTAAACCAAGGATTTGACCAAAAGATTCAAATGGGCATAAAATTTAAAAAAATCAGAAAAATGAAAAACAAATGCATATAGTCTTCTTATGTCATATAGTAAGCATTCAAGTTGATAAACAAGGTTTGGACATGCATATTCAAACCTAGGCAAATCATGTATCTATCCCCTAGCCCCTAAACTCTATCTTATGAAGTCAAGCATGAAGAGAAGTGGTTTTGGGTTTCAAACATGAAAATTTCAAGAACATCCCAAAAACTTCATTTTAGAGTGACTAAGAAAGGATACAGGCTTCCCCTTTTCATTTTCATGTTTTATACTTGTTTAAATCTTGGCCAAACCTAGGATTTGACAAAGATTCAAATGTGCATCTATCAAAATAAAAAAATCAGAAAAATTAAAAACCAAAGCACATAGTTTTCTTATGTCATATATAGTTAGCATTAAAGTTGATATAAACAAGGTCTAGATATATTCAAACAAGAAAAATCATGTATCTACCCCTAACCCTAAACTCTGTCTTATGTAGTCAAGCATGAAGAGAAGTGGTTTTGGGTTTCAAACTTGGAAATTTCAAGAACCCCCAAAAGCTTCATTTTAGAGTGACTAAAGGATCCAGGTCGGGCTTACCTTTTATTTTCATGTTTTAAAATTGTTCAAATCTTGGTCAAACTGTACCTAGGATTTGATCAAGATTCAAATGGGCATAAAATTTCAAAAAAAATGAAAAACCAAAGCATATAGCCTTCTTATGTCATATAGTAAGCACTCGATCAAGTTGGTAAACAAGGTCTAGACATATTCAAACCAGAAAAATCATGTTTCTACCCCTAGCCCTAAACTTTGTCTTATGAAGTCAAGCACGAAGAGAAGTCGTTTTGGATTTCAAACATGGAAATTTCAAAAACCTTCCCAAAAGCTTCATTTTGGAGTGACTAAGAAGGATACAGGCTTACCTTTTCATTTTCATGTTTTAAACTTGTTTAAATATTGGTTAAGCCTAGGATTTGACCAAGATCAAATGGGCATAAAAATTCAGAAAAAATCAAAAAAATGAAAACCAAAGCACATAGTATTATTATGTCATATAGTAAGCATTCAAGTTGATAAACAAGGTCTAAACAACAAACTAGACAAATCATGTATCTACCCCCTAACCCTAAACTCTGTCTTATGAAGTCAAGCATGAAGAGAAGTGGTTTTGGGTTTCAAACATGGAAATTTCAAAAAACTCCCAAAAGCTTCTCATTTTTGAGTGACTAAGAAGGATTCAGGCTTACCTTTTCATTTTCATGTTTTAAACTTGTTCAAATCTTGGTCAAACTTAGGATTTGACCAAGATTCAAATGTGCATAAAAATTGGGAGGAAGGGTATGAATTACAATTCAAAAAAACAAGGTAACTTAAATACTTGGATGCCCCAAAGATGTGTGGAAGCCCAGAACAATGGCAAAACATGTGCGCACGCTGCATCCAATTCAAGTAGAACACATAGTAGGCATCGATAGTTTGACCTAAATTTGAAATCAAAGAGAAGGTGGTTAGAAAAAATCGAAATTGGCAAAGCAAAGCATGAAATCATAAATTTGTGATGCACTATAGCTATGAAAAGTATCAAACAATGCATACCAAAATGATTTTTTAGAGGAATACTAGTTCAACTTATTTTAATTTTATATTAGTAGCCCAAAATCGAACTAGTAGTTGGTAAACAAGGTCTAAACAACAAACTAGACAAATCATGTATTTACCCCCTAACCCTAAACTCTGTCTTATGAAGTCAAGCATGAAGAGAAGTGGTTTTGGGTTTCAAACTTGGAAATTTCAAGAACCCCCCAAAAGCTTCATTTTATAGTGACTAAGAAGGATCCATGCTTACCTTTTCATTTTCATGTTTTAAACTTGTTTACATCTTGGTCATAGCTAGTGTATTTGACCAAGATTCAAATGGGCATAAAATTTAAAAAAAAATGAAAAACCAAAGTACATAGTCTTCTTATGTCATATAGTAAGCATTCAAGCTGATAAACAAGGTCTAGACATATTCAAACCAAACAAATCATGTATCTACCCCCTAACCCCTAAACTTTATCTTATGAAGCCAAGCATGAAGAGAAGTGGTTCTTGGTTTCAAACATGGAAATATCAAAAACCTCCCAAAAGCTTCATTTTAGAGTGACTAAGAAGTATCCATGCTTACCTTTTCATTTTCATATTTTAAACTTGTTTAAATCATTGTCAAACCTAGGATTATACCAAGATACAAATATGGGCACAAAACCCTCTTAGCCAAAATCAACTACGAGCAAGATTTTCTGTATTGTAGATGCCCCAATTGACTCTCATCCCCAATGTAGTCTTTTTTATGTCAGTATAGACTTCTTTACTAGATGTATACTATCGTACATGGCATGCATTTGCCTAATGAGCAGCATTGTTTAGCCGTTCTAGCCAACCCGATCAATCTGTCAAGCTTCATGCACGAGATGCCATGTTTATGGCCCTTTTGTTGTGGCTTTTTTTGGCTTTTGGCTTTGGCAAAAGCCAAAAAAAGCACGTAAATAGGTGCTTTTTTGGGCTTTTGGATTTTGGAAGCCAAGAACAAAGATTCTATTCTTTTGGCTTCCAAAATCCAAAAGCCCAAAAAGCACCTATTTAGGTGCTTTTTTTGGCTTTTGCCAAAGTCAAAATAAGCCACAACAAAAGGGTAATTTACTCCCTCGCTCCGGTGATCCGATCCATATTTCTTGGTGCTAAAAAGAATGTGAATCGGAGGGAGTACTTTTCTTAGATAGTACTATATCAGTTCAAAAAAAAGTACAGTACTACTACATCACAAATGCATCAAAAGAGTACTACTGTACATCACAAGACCACGACAGTTGTATAGTATATAGAGTTTAATGCTGAACTTTAAACAGGACCAGGAGCATCAGGGCCAGCAGCAGGGGCGTTGACCGGCAACAAACCAGGCAAAAGACGTAAGGAAGAGGCCATATGCTGCGTGCTTGGCCTTGATTGCAGGGTGGTGATTCTTCGCCGCTCGCCATGTATTCACGCCGTACCAGTTCCGCGTCGCCCGCGAGCGGATCGAAGCGATCCCGCGCGCCGGACACGCTCGAGGAGGCGTGGCGGCTCCAGTGCAAGCAGTCCGCCGCCGGGAGTCGGCGCGCGGCGTGCAGGTACAGAGGCTCCCTGTACATGCCGTCGTCGCTCCGCGAGTTCGCCCCGGGCGGGCTCTGGTACAAGGCGGATCCGCCGCTCAAACCGATGAGCGGCCCCGTCTTCAACAAATGGCGCGCCGACCGGGAGAGGAACCGCCGGTCGAAGGCGGCGTGGGAGGCGAGCACCAGCGGCGGATTCGCGCCGCCAGCCGGCGAGGAGGCGGAGGAGGCGGAGGAAGGGGAAGACCCCCTCTTCTTGAAGGCGCTGGCCGCGTCCCTCAAGGACGATGCCGACAAGAAGAGGGCGGAGGAAGAAGACAAGGCGGCGGCCATCGCCGCCGTGAAGGAGAAGGAGGCGCGGGATGCGGAGGAGAACGCGACCATCATCTTCCTCGACGACTAGATAGGTTAGAAGTCGCGATAAGGATCGCGCAATTCTGTATGTATGATCCGTATGTATGATCAACTATGAATTATGAACAATGAACTATCAAACCAAACCACATAGTTTTTTTATGTCATATAGTAAGAATTCAAGTTGATAAAACAAGGTCTAGACATATTCAAACTAGACAAATCACGTATATCTACCCCTAACCCTAAACTCTGTCTTATGAAGTAAAGCATGAAGAGAACTGGTTTTGGGTTTCAAACATGGAAATTTCAAAAACCTTCCCAAAAGCTTCATTTTGGAGTGACTAAGAAGGATGCAGACTTACCTTTTCATTTTCATGTCTTAAACATGTTTAAATCTTGGTTAAACCTAGGATTTGACCAAGATCAAATGTGCAAAAAAATCAGAAAAAATCAAAAAAATGAAAACTAAAGCACATAGTATTCTTATGTCATATAGTAAGCATTCAAGTTGATAAACAAGGTCTAAACATATTCAAACCAGACAAATCATGTATCTACCCACTAACCCTAAATTCTGTCTTATGAAGTCGATCAAGCATGAAGAGAAGTGGTTTTGGGTTTCAAACATGGAAATTTCAAAAACCTCCCAAAAGCTTCATTTTAGAGTTACTAAGAAGGATCCATGCTTACCTTTTATTTTCATGTTTTAAACATGTTCAAATCTTGGTCAAACCGTACCTAGGATTTGACCAAGATTCAAATGGGTATAAAAATTCAAAAAAACTGAAAAACCAAAGCACATAGCCTTCTTATGTCATATATAGTAAGCACTCAAGTTGGTAAACAAGGTCTAGAGATATTCAAACCAGAAAAATCTTGTATCTACCCCTAACCCTAAACTTTGTCTTATGAAGTCAAGCACGAAGAGAAGTCGTTTTGGATTTCAAACATGGAAATTTCAAAAACCTTCCCAAAAGCCTCATTTTGGAGTGACTAAGAAGGATGCAGGCTTACCTTTTCATTTTCATGTTTTAAACTTGTTTAAACCTTGGTTAAACCTAGGATTTGACCAAGATCAAATGGGCATAAAAATTCAGAAAAAATCAAAAAATGAAAACCAAAGCACATAGTATTCTTATGTCATATATTAAGCATTCAAGTTGATAAACAAGGTCAAGACATATTCAAACCAGACAAATCATGTATCTACCCTAACCCTAAACTCTGTCTTATGAAGTCAAGCATGAAGAGACGTGGTTTTGGGTTTCAAACATGGAAATTTCAAGAACCCCCCAAAAGCTTCAATTTAGAGTGACTAAGAAGGATCCAGGTCGAGCTTATACCTTTTATTTTTATGTTTTAAACTTGTTCAAATCTTGGTCAAACCTAGGATTTGACCAAGATTCAAATGGGTATAAAAAAATGAAAAACCAAAGCACATAGCCTTCTTATGTCATATAATAAGCACTCAAGTTGATAAACAAGGTCTAGACATATTCAAACCAGAAAAATCATGTATCTACCCCTAACCCTAAACTTTGTCTTATGAAGTCAAGCACGAAGAGAAGTCGTTTTTGGGTTTCAATCATGGAAATTTCAAAAACCTTCCCAAAAACTTCATTTTGGAGTGACTAAGAAGGATGCAGGCTTAGCTTTTCATTTTCATATTTTAAACATGTTTAAATCTTGGTCAAACCTATGATTTGACCAAGATTCAAATGGGCATAAAAATAATTAGAAAAATCATGTACGTATCTACCCCTAACCCTAAAATCTATCTTACGAAGTCAAGCATGAAGAGAAGTGGTTTTGGGTTTCGAACACATGGAAATTTCAAAAACCTCCCAAAAGCTTCATTTCAGAGTGACTAAGAAGGATCCAGACCGGGCTTACATTTTATTTTCATATTTTAAACTTGTTCAAATCTTGGTCAAACCGTACCTAGGAATTGACCAAGATTCAAAAAAAAATGAAAAACCAAAGCACATAGCCTTCTTATGTCATATAGTAAGCACTCAAGTTGATAAACAAGGTCTAGTCATATTCAAACCAGAAAAATCATGTATCTACCCCTAAGCCTGAACTTTGTCTTATGAAGTCAATCACGAAGAGAAGTCGTTTTGGGTTTCAAACATGGAAATTTCAAATACCTTCCCAAAAGCTTAATTTTGGAGTGACTAAGAAGGATGCAGGCTTACCTTTTCATTTCCATGTTTTAAACATGTTTAAATAAGGATGCGTGATTCTGAAACCTCATACACATTGTTGCAAAAGTAATTACATCACCTAAACAATACTACCAGTTCATAATTCTAAACTTATGTACAATCTTGGAAACATATAACGCCAGCCTAGTTCACCAATTATCATCATCCCTCTTGATGCGCTTGCCGGTGCCGCTTGTACCTGCCTCCCACGGGTTGGCAGTCCAAGTTCTGCACTCGTTCGCACTTCGTGTGTCGGGAATCCTTGTTGGAGCTTCCCAACCAGATACAGGCCCTGCCCTTGCTAGCTCACCACATCCAGCCGTTGCCCTAGCTTGCTCACCGTGTGAACCGCCATCCCACGGAGACCCCGAAGTAGGCTCGCACGAGTCCTTTATCCATGGTGGCATTTTCTTCGGATCAAATGGTATGTTGTGCCTAAAGCAATAAGATACAAATTCCCAGTAGGTTGTCCCGACACACTGCTTCTTCTCGTCGCGCCAGGCAGGGGGAAGAGCGGCCAACCTAGCCGCTTCCTTGCAATCCGGGCAAACCACTTCCCTTGGAATTGGTTGTGCTTGACGCTGCCCATCATTGATTTTTTTGAGTCGCCTGTACAACTCAAAACTGACATACCCATCAATCGCAGCATACCTCAAGTTTACTTCAGGCAATGGCATGCACTCCCATTGATCGTGGCTGCTAGTAGGGAACTTGGTCTTCATGTCTTTGTAAGATGGGTCAATGATGGCGGCTGCCAAATCACCCATGCCAGTCCTATTGCCAGGACCATTGAAATTGATCATATCCTGAATGTCAATCCAATTATGTTTAGGAATTTTAATGCCATCTCTAGCAAACCTGCTAGAGTCACCCCTGATGTCAACAGTTGTGAAACAAATTCCTTTATGTTGAAGGAATTCTTGCAGTGCCAGATTATCAGGACTCCTGCATGTTAACACAAATCAATCTTGTAAGATCGTATATGCTGAAATAGTACACATATTTTTCTTCCAGTAAACTGTATACTTGTTGCAGTGAAACAATGATTTTGCATCAGTGATACACATCAAAATAACATGAATTATTGTTGCGACTATATGATCTAATTATTTAAGTGTCATCAAGTTAAGATTCAGTTACTATATGTTAATATCTTGACATCCATGCCGATTATCGGTGAGTATGAGTACATGAAATTTGTGCAAATTTTGAGTACCAAAATCATGAAACTAGATATCGTGGTCAATCCAAAAAAATTATACAAGTATATGTTGGATATTACGTTCCAGACCACATTTTTCATACAAGTTAGTTTGTTCGTGTTTTCATACAAGTTAGAACCTAGTCTATGTCGAAATAAAAAAGCAGATCCAAGATAAAGGAAGAGTTTCTATATTAAAAAACAAAAGGATAAAGGAAGGCATGTGAAGAACATACCTGCAGAAATGGTACACCAGGACGTGGTCGTCCATGGCCAACTGAACGACGGCGGTACTTACTTGGTCCGCAGTGTATTCTAGGTCGAGGCCGACGAACCTGGACCTGTCCTCTAGTAGCTTTTGTTCGTACATCTTGAGGGTGTGCTCGAGAACGGAAGGGTCATTCGTGTAGACCACGTTCACCTTGGTCGTCCCATGGGGAACGACGCTCCTCTTTAGCGTAAACAGGCCGCCGTCGGCCATGGCAGCGCTGAAGCACGTCGAACTGATCGGAGGGATTGAGGGGGAGGGAGGGAGAGCAACTGCAAACAATGGGGTTTTTTGGAACTTGCCGAAATGCAGGGGAGAACGAACCGCCAGGGGTTGTTTAGTGGGGACAGATGGGAATAATACTGCGATGAGGTTGAGGAATTAACTCCAACCGCCATTTAAATCTAGTACTCCCTATAGTCAGTTGATAGGAAATGGACGGGCAAGATTGATTCTAGGGAGGCGAACCCCAGTATTTTCCCAATTTATTTGAGTTGTAATATAACCATCGTTAATACTTGAATTGAAAAATATTTACAAAATTAATTTATTATATACTACATGATGAGATAATCCAACAAACCATGGAAATGCATGGCCATCCAACCATGTCACCCTCTTGTGAAAATTGTATAGGTGGTAGTGTGCGCAATACACGCGGTAGCCACTTCACAAATACATCCTTTTAATTTTGCCCCCCTTAATTCGGCCAATAAAAATGAAAAGACTTTATGTGGAAAACCAAAAAAACTGTATTTGGCAAAGTATAGTCGAAAATAAGAAGTTTTTCATTGATCTCTTAAAAAAGGGGTCATGATTCGAAAGTTCGCCATGCATGGTTCTTGCGGTAACCAAGCTAGCTCACCCATGTGGCAAGAAGCGAATCAATGTCCAACATGCATGGTTCCAAAAATATATATTTACAGAATGATTCTGCTTCTCAAGAATATTTGCATGCCATCATGTTTGTTATTTTTCCTAGATAAAAGTAGTAATTGGTGACTTCGTGATTGCCTTGCTTGCTGATTTCAATAAGTTTGAACCTCATTTTGGCTTTATTTCAAATTTAGGCAAAAACTTCTTGGCAATCGACTTTGTGAGCTACTATACTTGGATGCAACCCACATTTTCGTTGGCTAATGTTTTCTGATTCCACAACAATAGGGCACATCCCTATATCATCCCAAATTTTGAATTCTTTTTAGTTTGGTTGATGACCACCATTCATATCCGAACTTAATTAATTGGAGTACACATGATGGTTTCATGGTAAGCTAGTTTGACAAATTAGCCTTCGAAATGGCGATTCGCCTACCATGCATGCATGTTTGGCCTACCCGTGAAATTTTGATTTGCGGTATTGTGCACACACGTACTGCACATGATAGCGAATAAACAAAACACATATTCGGACCCCTTTGGCCAGCAAGGGCATGTTTGGTTCCTAGCCACAATTTGTCAAGAAGCCAAAATTTGGCAGCCATGCATGCATATAGTTTATTTGGCATGTGTTTGGTTTTTGCCACAATTTGGCTTATCACACTTCATTGCATGTATATATGGTCCATTTGTCATAGACTCAACTTTTTTTTACAAAGTTTTGACAAAGTTTGGCTTTAATATTTTAAGCCACAATTTGGTGGCTAGCCATACTAGCTTTTTTTTTGGCTAACCACACTTTGGCTTTGGAAAAATGTGGCTACCAAACATGGGTCCTAATAAAAAGAAAACAACACACTAATGTGTGGTAAACCAAAAATCCCTACTTTGCAAAGTTGCATATGTGCAAAAGGGGGGCAATGCATGCATTATTCAGAAGTTGATTGTGGTTTTCGTAGTGTAACCAATTAATTAAGCTTACATATGGGAAGAGGCTAGCGAGGCGAACTCAAGCAGCTATGGTTCCAATGTTGTCAAGTTTGAAGTGGACACTGCATGAAGCTTGCTCAAATTAATGGGTAGAAAGCCAAAAGCAGTCCATATTTATTCTATATGTGTGTGAATAATAACTCTTCACCCCAAACCTCTATGTATGATAGGGTTTTATATTTTTTACTTGTTAGTAGTAAGTACATGTCATGTGATGGCTCCATGCACATGTTTCACAACTTTTTTCTGATTTGTTTCTACCTCATTTGGTTGGTTTCAAATTTGCTCAAACTTCCTATGCGCGCTATGTTGTACTATTGGGACCCATGTTTTGGCTTAGTTTGTGGTACCACACTTGCAGGGTACCTCCAAGTATTTTATTCCCAAAAATTATGAATTCTAATTAAATGGTGAACTATAAACTGATCATCTAAAGTTGGAAAATAAAATCCATATATAGCTACACATCTAGATATGTGTATAAGGTAGACAAACTGCATTGCCACACATGCCTTATATAAGTTTGTTTTTTCTAGCGGAGTGGATTCCCTAATCACCCCACGGTTGTGACATTGTCAATGTTGTCATGATAAATAACATTGCGAGACTTTCCATCTTATTCTTTTTTGTAGAAATGATCGTCCCATTATGGCAAACGTCCCCATTCGTTTTTCAAATTAAGTAAACGTTATAGGATGAAAATTCATTGAAGTGACAAATTTTCTAGATTTCTAACTATTTTAGCTCATTCAAACAAGTTTGCAATAGGCCGACCTGTTGTCCAGTGACAATTTTAGAGTACAATTTGATCAACATCACAAAAAAGTGCTTTTAAGGCTCGTAAGTAGTATCATACATGCCATGTTGGCAAAAATCTAATGTGTCACATCAATTATGAGGTGAGATATGAGAGTAGTATTATAACACATAAACCTAGAAAACTTAGAAAACTTCATGACAAATACATCATGTACACACATTTGCATTGAGATTCTACAAAACTTTAAATATGACATAAGTATGAACCATATTATGATACTATGCATTGTGGAGGTAGTATCACAAACTAGTAGTGTATGATACTACGTACTACGTACTTCCCATTGTGACTAGTCTTAATCACTCTGACCTCGCCGTCTCGCCGTCTTACTATAGTACATACTACACCCCCACTCCGTCTCTCATACATCGCCCCACTCGTTTCCCACTCCGTCTCTCATACAGCGGCTGCGCCTGTAGATATCTTCGAGGATCTGGGCGATTTTGACCCGCTTTTCGGCGCTCGCCGTTTCAAGGTGAAGACCCCAATCTTAGCATGCATGTTGGACCAATTAGGAGTACAAAATTATGTTCTAAATGTTGCTCAAACTTTCCATACAACTAATATATAACTTATACTACGTAGGTTACACCATCGAAATAGGTATGACCAGTTGAGAAATGGGAACAATAACTTGGAACCTTTCTTACTATCGAGTGGGACGTGTGATATTGGTGTGACCCTGCTTTTTTCTTCTTCTACATAATGGCTACATGATGGTTCTAGAAAGAAGTGTATGCTGTTGTGGTATCTCTTGACGCGAATCCCTCTAATCACAAGCGTTAGATTTTGGAAACCAACGGTTAGTACTGCTGTTACATCTCTAGTTCAAAACTGGTGCATTTTGTATGTTGTTGTAGTAGTCTAGTAGATAGATTCAGATGCATGGTCAGGAGTGCAAACATTTCGCAACTAGTTGATCCCTCATCTTATTGTCGGATGTCACATTTCGAGTTTGTAAAAAAATGTAAATTCAAATCATAGTCACGGGTTATGTTGTATCTTTCGCACATCTAAACATTTGTTTCAAAAGGTGACCATATGTGAGCTGTGGAAAAAAGAAAAGACCAAAGTGAATAATATTCCTTAACTATTCACATATCATTTGTCTTTTTTGTGCAAGCTAGATTTTTTTTACATACTCATCTGTGACCTGTGGAGCAATACACAACATAATATGTGTCCCAGTTTTGTTTTTCTTCATATTTTTTAAAAGTGCAGAAGTGTGATATCCGATAATAGGATGCGAGTGCAACTAGTTGCAAATGAGATGCTAATGCATGCTGATATGATACTACCTCTGTCCATAAATAGATGTATGTCTTTTGTCGTGGCCCCATCCTACTTCTGCATTTTCTTTACGGCCATTTTTGAGTAGTTGCGACCTGGACGTGATCGGACTAGTCGATACTCGATAGTAGTCGTAGTACTGTACAACTTCTGCATGTGGCGTCAGCCTCTAGAGTAGTAGTACTAGCTAACGGATAGATTATATCTGGAGAAACTGACATGGCCATTGATATGACAAGACTATACCCGGATTCGGACGCATTGTAGTGACTCCATCAATGTTCCGCTATGATGGTCTATTTTACTGCTACACCAGATTGTCGACGCAGAGGATTCCTTGGCTTCCGCGCAAGACCCTTCCCAAAGAAGGCATCTGCTCTGGCCCGTTGATTCTATGTGGACGGTTCCAGATTGCTTTATGTGTTTTTGTACAGTATCAGATCTAGGTTTTCCTTCCCTCCATATTAGGGGTTGTTTGGTTTAGGGGATAGGTTTATGGGATGAGAGTATCCCCAACCACCTGGCTAGGATAGCCAATTTTTGTTGTTTGGTTGTGTAGGAATTGAGTGTAGGACGAGAGGTGGGTAGTGGTATAGATTTTTTTTTGTTTGCTCGAAATGTTAGGGGTGGCTATAAGATGGTGAGATTATCTCTACACACATCAAATATACCACACCTCCTATTTTTATAGCCCAAAAAAATACATAACCGGTGGTATGTGAATTGATCTGGGTAAAAATATTACACAACCGTACAAATATTCAAATCCTATAGTCAAATCCTACATAACTCCTATAGTCAAATCCTACATAACTCCTATACAAATTGTACGAATCAAAGGATATGATTTTCCCCCTATATAGCTTGTTTGATTTGAAGAATTGAATCCTCCAAAATTTCTATGTATTGTTTTCTTATACTAGTACAACCCTATAGGATTTCTAATAAGAGGTTAGACCTCTTGGAAAAATTCATATGCATCTGTGACAACTATGCTATGCACTCTCAATCTCTATAGAAATTTCCTTTGTCTTTCCGATGATACCATCACACACCTAGCTCTACCAATTCATGTAGATTTCTTTCCCGTAGGATTCAAGGAGGCATATGTCATAGCGATTCTCCATTATTCTATCATATGAATCTAACATGCCCTCTCAGTTTGAGTGATGCAAAGTGGCCACTATAAGATTTATTTAGTCAGATTAATTGGTCATGCATACACTAGTTGTTTTCTATCTTTCCTACACATGTCAATTAGCGAAATTTATAAGTAAAATCCTAAAATTCAAATAAATTGCTGAAAATTGGAAATAATATTACAGTTGTAGCAAATTACTAAATCGATCCAGAAATTATGTACATGGCTTCAGTAGTCCGTAAATGATGTCCTTGGAGTAGTTTGTGAGTTAAAGAACGTCCATTTCGTTAAACTGACATGGCCTTTGATTTGACAAGAGAACACTAATATTTTGTACCTGAATCAGAGTGGTAAAGGCGTACAGCTCGATCAATGCAATGGTATGATGGCTATGCAGCTATACCTATATAGGAGTAGACTACTAGTAGACTTTGGGACACAGAGATTTGGCTTCCGCGGCCGACCCCGAACAAGATTCTTTTACATTGCCCATCTTTTCACTGACATTGAATCGCTGAAACTTGGGGTCCGCCTGTGGCAGGACCAGCCTGTCAATGGCCCAAAGTCTTATGTGCTCCCGCCCTTTGATTTTGGATGGACGGACAAGATTGCCCAGTCCCATCCCTGTCCTGTTCGTTCCAGTTTTCATCCTCCTCCCCGGGGAACCCTCCCCGGAGAGCTCTACACCGACCCCTTCTATCCCCACCTGCTTGTCCCTTCCTTCTTCCTCCAGCGATTCATCCATCGTTCAACAAGTTGTCTAAGAAGAACATGAAGAAGTGTAAGAAGAGGAAGGAGGCGTTGTTGTCTGAGACTAAATCCGCGGTGAAATCCATCCCGCTGAAAGTCCTGCAAACTCCGACTTTGAAAGTGTACCAGCGGCGCCGGCGGACAGGCATGTCTGCGCTTCCATCGCAAGCTCAGTCTGCTTCGGGCTTGTTGGGTCAGGGCAGAGTAATCCAGCAAGAGTCCTGGTAGGTTTTTATCGCCATGTGCTTTCTTTGCCCCCATGAACGCAGATTACAGCAAGGCAAACAGATCCAACTATTTTTTTACCCGGGAGAACCAGCTATTTGACCGTCTTTCTTCCAGGGCCGCCCGTTCAAGTGTCGCCCTTCCTACCGATGCCGAGAAATCGACCGTGTTTCGCCAAGATGGTGGGTACGAAGCTCCCCGGTATGTTTCCATCGCCATGCCGAAGTTTCTCTGCCTTCTGGCTGGCTAGCGGATCAAACAATTTAACCGTCTTTCTTCCATGGCGGCTGGTTTCAGCGCCATTCCTACCCAAGTTGAGAAATCGCTCGTTTCTCGCCAACCTGGTGGGTACGAAGCTCCTGGGTATGTTTCCATCGCCATGCCGGATTTTCGTTGAGTCCTTGCTGGCAGGCGGTGCCAACTAAACCGGCTATCATCTTCCAGGGCCGACGGTTCCAGGCTCGTGCTTTCTACCGCAGGATCCACTTCGTACTTAGCTATCGAGGACCCGTTGTTTGATGAGCACTTGTTAGCTCTCAAGAGCATTAATAATGTATGCACTATATAATATATATCCATTGCTTTTTTTTCTTCCTCTTCATCTCCGTACTGCATGAGGGCTTCTTTAATTCGTAGGACTTCTATAAGAATTGTGTAGCATTTAGATCCTATGGTTTTTTTTCCTACATTAGTTGTTTGATTTATAGAAATATATCCTATGTTTGTTCCTTTTTTCGAAATGGGGGACATATCACAGCCTCTGCATCAAAATGATGTATATGGCTGCTTTATTGCTTTCTTCAGTTCATACACAAATTATGACAACTTCTCACGGATCAGCTAGAGTCGACACAAAGATCCACCAACGAAACATAGAAAACAGCGGGTGCCAAAAAGGCAAAAACACATCAGTAAGTAATTCTATGAGGAAACTGCCAGCCACCCTGGCTGTAAAAATCCCGTGCGGCTGTCTCTAGTCAGTTGCACCCAGACTCCATGATATCCTGCTGATCCTCGGGCTGGAGATAAGAAACATACGGATCTAGTGAATAATCATAGGGATAACCTGCAAGAAGGGATGAGATTTGGGTTTATTAAACTCGACTTCATTTTGTACATTCCAAATAGCCCATAAAATAGCGCATACACCCTCTGTAATGTATACAAAATCCTATGCTTTTCCTAATCTTATGATTTTCATATCCTGTGAATGAAAAAGGATCCCTGATTCGTTCCTGGTGAATTTTTCCATGCAGGAAGGGATTATGAGATTAAAGGGCCACAACACCACCCTTCAGAACAGAAACCTCAAACTCTTGCATAGGTTTGGTATCATGAATGCAGAATCAGAGACGAATGCCCAGTCTCCGGGAGAGGAGCAGCCAGTGCGCGTGTGTGCATCTTCGGCCGTGTATGTTTCCATTGCCGTGCCGCAGTTTCATCGCCTCCTTGCTGGCTGCCAGATCCAACTACTTAAATGTCTTTCTTCCAGGGATGGCGGTTCCATCGTTGAAGAGGTTCCTATGGACAAGGACTTTGCAGCTCTCAGGCATATTGAAGAGGTTGGCACTCCATTTGTTTATTTCTCCCCCCTCATCTGCACTCTGCATACTTCATTGCTGTTGAATTTGCAATGCAGGATGTGATAACACGATTCTCCGCGAAACTGGACCAGATCAAGGGCCACAACATCATCCTTCATAAGAAAATCCACCACCTCGTGGGCAGGTGCATTTTAAATCGTGCCATATCGAAGGAGAATGCCCGTTCCATGCAATCTTCTTTTGATAAACGGTACTCAGACGTTCTCGTGGAGTGTGAGAAGTTGAAGAAGGAAGTCGAGGAACTACGCGCCCAGCCACCGATGAGTGTGGTCACTGACAAGGCTGGTCAGTGTGATTGCAACTGTGACTGTGAAAGTTTTCAACAGGAAGTGGAGTTGCATGCTGAACATGCGCAATATTTCGAGACGAAGTACTTGAAAGTTCGCACAGAGTGCGATAAGTTGAAGAAGGAAGTCGAGTGTCTCCGCTCCCAGCAGCCAACTATTGCGACATCAGGAGACCAGGGTGTGCTAATTGCAGCCAGAATTTTGGAATCGATGAAAAGTTGAATTTGGCTTTGTTGTGCAATATAGCAAGACCTGTTCCTCCTCTGCCTTTGTCTTTTGGCATAATTGCTTTGTCTTCAGTATTGACTCCTGAATGCTTCGTATATTTCTGACTGTTTCTGAATTATGTACAACTTTTGTAATATTGGTCAAATTAGTTTTGACCAGGGTTTGTGTAGGGTGGTTGAATTTTTTTGGTTGGTCCAAATTGTGTTGTGTGGTCCAAATGTGATGTATCATCACACCACCATGTGCCCCGCCACCCCCAGGTTTTGGTAATGCCATTCTGATACATGCTTCATAGAAGGAACATACATTTTTTCCGTTAGGGCATGACAATTTTGAAAAATTCAAACAAAAATGGGAAGAGAGAATGGTAACATCATTTTCCATGTGATGCCCCTGTGCCAAATTTTGGTTCATTTTAAGAATGTAAGGTGACAAATTACTCGAGGAAGCTAGTTGGAGTAGACGGGCATGACCGGATTGGCATAGGGGATTTATTTTTTGAAGGATGTTATTTTTCATGGACAATATCTGACACAAACAATAAAATGTTAAGGTCTCATATTATTCTGAATGATTGTGAATTACTTATGACGTTTGGAAGTATTGGTATACGTGAGAATCGAGTACATGCACGACTTCACGCGTCCACAACTAATCGGCCTCATCGTCTCTCGCGTCCACAACTAATGCCATTCTGATACAGAGAGTCAGAGGCTATAAAATAATCGGCCTCATCGTCTCTCGCGAGCTCGTCCTCTCCCCTCCCATCAACTCACCGCACCTCCGAGGCATCGACTTCCTCGTTTCCAACCGCAGCAGCATGAAGACAGGTCTTGCGTACGAGGCGGAGCAATCGGCGGCCGCTCGCGCAGAGGATGCCTCTGCGGTAGTGGCCGTCGCGGCGGGTGAGGCTTCACCGGGTACCCAGGCCGCTCGTCTCCTCTGCTTGTCTGATTCTTCGACCTCGGTCGAAACGGGCGTCCTGGCCGTCGAGGAGAAGGTGGATAGCAACGCCGTTGCTCCCGCCGAAGATCCGCAAGGCGTTGCAGGCCACCACGGCGAGGTCTTCCTCGACCCGGTGCTGGACGCGGACCTCGACCCCTTCGACGATTTCGGCCCAAACGTTCAGTTCCAGGAGGATGTCGAGGGTGACGACGAGGAGGTACTGCTCTTTTACCGAAACTGTCCCGATCCTTTTTGTGTCATATTACTGTTCACGTGGTTTGCACGAACCTGGTTCTTGATTGATTTGATCTCCTACCTTGTTCTTGTAGACGTACTTGATTCTACGGTTCGTACGGTCAGATTCTAGTTTAATTTCGACTAATCTGCCATGTAGTTGGCTTGATTTGTCATATAATTAATTTATGTGTTCATACTTAGTGGACTTGCAATTGTTGTGGCTTATGTTCATTGCTGTTCATAGGGTTTTCTCGTGATTTAGTATGATTTCTTCTGCCATTTACTTGTTCTACACATTTAATTTTAGGGTTTCTAAGGTTTGCTTATGATAGTGCAGTATTTATTCGATCTGTCATTAAGCACCTGATTATTATGTACTTTATAATTCACAGGAATATTCTGACGACATGGACGACAACAAGGAGCGCAGGGACCAGAAGAGCCGCTACGTTCTGAAGCGGCTGAAGGGTGGTGAAATTCGTTTCCGCAAGCGCGGGGAGCTATTTTGCCCATTCTGTGGCAAAATCCTCCAGAAGGACATCCGCAGCCTGATCCAGCATGCGACGGGTGTAGGCCTAAGTACATCGGGGAAGCACCGCCCTGCAACCAAGGCCAAGCACGCAGCATATGGCCTCTTCCTCCAGAATTACGTCTTGCCTGGCTTGTTCCCAGTCAACGCCCCTGCTGCTGGCCCTCATGCTCCTGGTCCTGTTTAAAGTTCATATGTGTAATCTTATTCCCTTTGGAAGTTCAGTATTAAACTCTACTAGTACAACCGTGGTGGTCTTGTGATGGTAGTACTCTTTTGATGCATTTGTGATGTAGTAGTACTAGTATTTTTTTTTGAAATGGTATAGTACTACTAGTATCTAAGAAAAGTACTCCCTTCGATTCACATTCATTTTACACCAAGAAATATGGATCGGAGTGAGGGAGTAAATTAAACATGGCATCTCGTGCATGAAGCTTGACATATCGATCAGGTTGGCTAGAATGGCAATACAATGCTGCTCATTAGGCAAATGCATGCCATGTAAAGAAGTCTATACTGACATAAAAAAAGACTACATTGGGGATTAGAGTCAATTGGGGCATCTACAATACAGAAAATCTTGCTTGTAGCTGATTTTGGCTAAGAGGGTTTTACTCACATTACACGTGCCACTTTCCTTGTGTGCAAAACAAGTTCCAATAAAGGAAGAGGAAAGAAAAGGACATTGTGGGCGAGATTGAACACCTTTTTATGTGTTAAGCTGAGGCCTCGTTAAGCTGAGGATGACTTAGGCCTAACAGCTCAGCACACCCACAAATAAATCTCCTTGCACGCACCACTGCCAGCAAAAATAACAGAATTAGCACGCAAGATTAAGAATGAAGTGAATTTAATTAACTTGGTTAGCTTTTCAAGCAATATATTCAGAGAAAGAGCACACATGTTCGGCTCGAAATAATCGTAAGAGAAGAACAATAAATCTAAGGCACCCCACTTCATCGGAAGAAGGGGCGCGACAACGCATGGATTCATATATACCTTGAGTCGACGCTGGCTCATAGAAGGGCGGCCGCGCCTCGAGGATGCCGGCGACGTCTCCACCTCGGTATCACATGTGACTGCTTCTCGACGGGCGGTGCGCCACGCCATGTAGAAGATCTATCAAAAAAGGAGAGCCCAATGACGCTACTGACGCCTCAACCTTGATAGCACCGGCCTGTTGCTCCGCACAGAGATGCGCCACATGCAAGATTTAGCGGATGCGCCAATTTAAGAGATATGTCATGATCGTTGTAATAAATTTCACCGTGATGATGATTTGATCCTGCACTCGGCCTTGAACACAAGTACTAGTACAGTCTCACAATTTTTTTTATCATTATACTTTGCGAGATTTAGCGGATGCACCAATTTTAGAGATATGTCATGATCGTTGTAACAAATTTCAACGTGATGATGATTTGATCCTGCACTCGGCCTTGAACATAAGTACTAGTACATTCTCACAATTTTTTATCATTATACTTTGCGAGATTTAGCGGATGCGCCAAATTAGAAGATAGATCATGATCATGGTAACACACTTTTCAATGTAATGATGATTTGATGTTGCACTCGACCTTGAACATAAGTCCTAGTACGGTCTCACAATTTTGTATCATTATACTTTGCAAGTTTTAGAGGATGCGCCCATTTTCAGAGGTAGATCATGATCATGGTAACAAATTTTAAACGTGATGATGATTTGATGTTGCACTCGACCATGAACAGAAGTACTACTACTGTCTCACAATTTCTTTATCATTATAGTTTGCCAGATTTAGCGGATGCGCCAAATTTAGAGATAGATCATGATCGTGGTAACAAATTTTCAACGTGATGATGATTTGATGTTGCACTCGGGCTTGAACAGAAGTACTAGTACGGTCACTAATTTTTTTAGCATTATACTTTGCAACGAATGCACCAATTTCAGGTGCATGTCACCAGATCTGTGTCCGATGATGATCATGGTAGTAACCGATGTTCAACTTGATGATGATTTGATTTTACAGTCGGCCTTGAACAGAGGTACTAGTACGGTCTCACAATTTTTTATCATTATACTTGTACCTTAGCGAAATTCAAAATCTCATAGCGGCAAAACTTCCCGCCCACAAAATACAAAAATTTCACACGCTTCCAAATTCCGATTCTACCCCTGTGGAGATGACAGCAAAGTCGGTTGGTGGGGGTTCCCGTCATTTTTTGGATCACCACCTCCCTAGCCCCGGATACCCTCCCAAAAAAATTCATTTCCCTCAGTCTCTCATCTGAGACCACCCACCGGAACTTCTCAAGTCCCTCTCTCTACCACCTCCACGACCACCGCACCGGAACATCCCCGCCGGACTTCCCTGGCCTACCCGAGCCCTCGCGATCCTCGTCATCCGGCTGCCTGCCGGAGCCGCTTCATCGACGCCGTCATCAACCGGACCGGATCATCCCCGCCGAACCTCGAAACCATATGCTCATCCAGCAGTCTACCGCAGTCGCTTCAGCTGTATCGTCCACCCCACCGAGCCGCTTCGCCGGATCCGTCCACCGCATCGTATCTTGCTCACCGACACCGTTGTGCATGAACCGGATCTGCTTCACCGGCGCCGTGCATGATCTAAACTCTTCTACTGTCGCTTTTCTATTGCTTGCCTGCAAGTTCTTGTTTAATCTTGGGGGAACCTGTTTGTGCTAACGACGCGCCGTTACGTTTTTGCAGATGAGATGAGTAACCATGAAGTGTAATGGCCGTCTCTCCAACCCCAAGTAGCACATGTAGCGTACTTCATCACCGGATCTATCAACCCCAGGAAGATCTGCTGTGACTCCCACAGAGTGCTTCTCCTAATGTAAGTCCCTTGTTTTAGCGCCATGTTCTGGGTTCAGATGCTTGTTTGTCTGAAGCTCTTTTAGTTCATTCCTAGCTATGACCGTAACACGTTGCTATTTTCTACTTCATTGCTAACTTTAAGCGATTGAACATTTTGGTTTGCATTCCCTGCTCTGTAGATGTAGCCATCATAACTTCTATCTTGCTCAGTCGTTGTTACAAAAATTATACTGTAGGTATTATAGTAACATCCTGCTATTATTTAGTTCATGGCCAATTTTAAGTAATTGCACATGTTGGTTCGCATTCCCTGCTCTATAGCTTTTGGCATCGTAACTTCTATATTTGGTTTACATTCCCTGCTCTGTAGATCTAGCCATCATAACTTTATCTTGCTCAGTCGTTGTTACAAAAATTATGGCCTGCTACTATGTTGTTTGTGCCAATTTTTTACTCCATGAACATGTTGGCTTGCATTCCCTGTACTACAGGTGATGCCATTGTTTTGTATCTAGTTCATTGTAAGCTAACAAAGTAAGGACTTAGTTTGGCATGCTATCACTCTGCTATCTAGCCTGTAGTACAAATAAACTTGTCATACTACTAGATAATAATTTTGCGTGCCATCTTGTTCTTCAAAAGCTGCATTATTGACTTGTTTCTCTGACTTGGCATGACGCTCACATATGGAAAGCTGAACATATTGGTTTGCATTCCCTCTTATACAAGTTCACAGGTGATCCCACTATATTCTGTATCTGGTCCATCCTAAGCTCCAGCATCAACTATCCTCTATGTGTTGCTCATTACAAGTTTATATCCCGAAACATCTTGATTTGCATCCCCTTCACTATAAGTTCAGGAGTATTATTTAGTTCACGGCCAAAATGAAGTAATTGCACTTGGCACATGTTGGTTCACATTCCCTCCTCTTTAGCTTTTGCCATCGTAACTTCTATTTTTGGTTTACATTCCCTGCTCTGTAGATGTAGCCATCATAACTTCATCTTGCTCAGTCGTTGTTACAAAATTTATAGCCTGCTACTCTGTTGTTCATGCCAATTTTGTACTCCCTGAACATGTTGGTTTGCATGGGACTCGACAGTAGTAAGTCTGCTGTTTCATTCTAACATGCTCTGTTATATTGGCTGTTGGTATGCGGCATGCACTCTTTGTTTGCTTATTGTGCGCATTACAATGATCTTGTTATAACGACGAAATGATGAGTTCCAAATTCTTTGGCAAACAATATTGTAGTGTCTTTGCCTTTCCATTGTTGCTGTCTTAACTTGTAATGTCTTTGTTTCAGATATAGGTGCTGCATGGACAACTTAAAAGATTGCCGGATCGCTTCATTGTATTGCTAGGTTTAATTACCATTCAATTTCTCTGGGTTCTGTAATATTTTTTCAATGCCTTGCAGCTGATGTAATATTTAGTTAGTTTTTATAGTTCTTTCGCGCATTTTTTCTTTGGTGCTTGTGGTAAGTGAGGCTATCCGATAGAAATCAATGCTGCGTAAATATTCTCAGTATCTAAATCACGAATTCCCATCCCTTAAACGGCCCATTTAAGCGAAATCACATATGTGCCTGCCCGCAAATTCCTAAAGCCCATATTATGCCAAAGATATAAACAAGCAACTAAACGGGTGGCCCACTTACTTATTGGGCTGGCCCACTTACTTATTGGGCCGCCCATTTGATTGACGGTGGACCCCACACTCTAGTTGGCCGGCCCACTTGCTTTAAGGTGGACCCCACCCACTACTTAGTTGGGCCAGCCCAATTGCTTTTGTGGTGGACCCCACATACTAAATGGGCCGGCCCTTTAAGAGGAAAGTGGGACCCCCTGTTTTTGGCGGTGCCCACTATCTTGTTGGGCCGGCCCACGCTATATGGTGGACCCCACAACTAATTGGGCCGGCCCACCTGCTATATGGTGGACCCCACATACTAATTGGGCGGCCTTAACAGAAAGTGGGACCCACTGTGCTTTTGGCCCGCCCACTAATTTGTTGGGCCGCCCATTTGCTTTTGTGGTGGACCCCACATACTAAATGGGCCGGCCCTTTAAGAGGAAAGTGGGACCCACTCTGTTTTTGGCCCGCCCACTATCTTGTTGGGCCGCCCACTCGCTATATGGTGGACCCCACATACTAATTGGGCCGGCCCTTTAACAGAAAGTGGGACCCACCGTGTTTTTGGCCCGCCCACTATCTTGCTGGGCCACCACTTGCTATATGGTGGACCCCACGTACTAAATGGGCCGCCCTTTAACAGAAAGTGGGACCCACTGTGTTTTTGGCCCGCCCACTATTTTGTTGGGCCGGCCCACTTGCTATATGGTGGACCCCACAAACTAAATGGGTCCCTTTAACAGAAAGTGGGACCCACTGTGTTTTGGCCCGCCCACTATTTTGTTGGGCCGGCCCACTGCTATATGGTGGACCCCACAAACTAAATGGGCCGACCCTTTAACGGAAAGTGGGACCCACTGTGTTTTTGGCCGGCCCACTAGCTTGTTGGGCCGGCCCACTTGCTACACGGTGGACCCCACACACTAAATGGGCCGGCCCGCGTAAGGTGGACCCCACATGTTAAATGGGCGGCCCATTTAAGTTTTGACCAATCAACCTTAGAGGTTAGGCCCGGCCCACGTAACTAATGGACCAGCCCATATATAGTTGACCGGTCAAACTATGTCATCGGCCCGGCCCGCTTAAGACGTGGCAGGCCTCGTGTGGGCCTACCATCTACCACGGAGGTTAACGCCGTTAATCGCAAACGCGTCGCCACGTGTCGCATGACGTCGCAGTCAACGGGCTCCCGAAAACACTTCCGCAACGGTCCGATTTTCCGTGGCGGAAGGGCGCCCAAGCGCGACGGACCGAAAAATCGTCGTTGGACTTTGCCTGACGCAGTTTCCACAACGGAACCCATATCGTCGGGTTAGGCCCATAGGCGACGAAAAATGCCCCTTAGTTGACGATTTTGGGACGTTGTCTATCAGAACTTTTCTTGTAGTGTGGGCCGGCCCAATTACCATGTGGGTCCCACTTTCCTGTTATCGGGCCGGCCCATATACTAAGTGGGGTCCACCATAGATCAAACGGGCTGGCCCAACAAGCTAGTGGGCCGCCCGAAACACGTGGGTCCCACTTTCCGTTAAAGGGCGGCCCGCTAGCATGTGGGGTCCGCCATAGAAGTGGGCCGCCCAACAAGATAGTGGGACCAATAAGCATGCGGGTCCCACTTTCATGTAACCGGGCCGGCCAGTTAGTAAGTGGGGTCCACCATAAAGCAAGTGGGCTGGCCTAACATTGGCGGCCGGCCCAATAATAAAAGTGGGGCCCACTATCGTGTTAACGGGCCCCAAGTAGCATGTGGGCCCTATCGTTGGCCCAATAAGGTGTGGGTCCCACTTTCCTACCGGCCGGCCCAGTTAGTGAGTGGGGACCACTTAAAGCAATTGGCTGGCCCAATAAGTAAGTGGGCCGGCCCAAATGGAAGTGGTCCCACACTATGTAAGGGCCGGCCCACTAAGTTGTAGGGCCCTGGTTGTTTGACTAGTCAACTTGCATTATGTAAGAAGGCCCATTAAATATCATGGGCCTAAAATCTGATATCAATGATACACACAATTACATACAAAAATAAAATAACTAGGAAAATTACAAGGCAATTAATGTGCCCAAATAAAAAAATTACATATAATCATGGTTTTTACCTTTCCAACTACTAAGTCTCTTCTGAAGTCTTTCCTCGATAAGTTTCCACTCAGGCGTCGTTAATCTCCGATAATGAATCAGGATGCCCAAATAGTTGATAGGAAACTGGCCTTGCCCACAGTCAAACAATTTCAAAGATTCGGCGACTGAGTCCCGAGCTTCGCCAAAACAGAACAATTCGCTTTTATGGAAGTTTATTTTGAGTCCCAATAAATGCTCAAAAGCTGCCAAAATTGGCTTTAAATTTCAAGCTTTATCGAGGTCATGCTCCATAAATAAAATTCTATTGTTGGTGTATTGAAGGATTTATAAACCCCCATCAACTAGATGTGGGATCACTCTTTCAATTTGACCATCAGATTTAGCTCGTTCGATCAAGATAGCGAGCATATCTGCCACAATGTTGAATAAAAATGGTGATAGAGGATCGCCTTGGCGTAAACCTTTTCGTGTATGGAAGAAGCGTCCCATATCATCATTGACACGAATCGCTACACTTCCTCCGTACACAAAATTATTGATCAATGCTCTCCACTCCGGTGAAAAACCTTTTATCCAGAGGCTCTGATGGAGAAAAGACCAATTGACTTTATCATAAGCTTTCCCAAAATCAAGTTTTAGGATTAGCCCATTCATCTTTTTGGTATGCAGTTCATGAACCTCCTCATGTAGAACCACAACCGATATTGTGTCCTTGCATGAAAGCGGTTTGCAACGGCCTGACCACATGATCAGCCACTATATTCAGTCTAATGGTGGCCACTTTCGTGAATATCTTGAAACTTACATTTAAGAGGCAAATGGTCTCTATATTGTTGGATCCTTTCTGCCTCTTTAACTTTGGGTAACAAGATAACCTCACCAAAATTTAGACGGAATAATTCTAGCTGTCCAGCGTGTAAAACACTGAACATTTCTAGAAGGTCGTCTTTAATGGTATTCCAAAAAGTCTGATAAAATTCAGCAGGAAAACCATTTGGACCCGGAGCTTTGTTATGTTCTATTTGGAAAATAGCCTTGTTAACTTCCTCCTCTGAGTAAGGAGCCGTTAGAAAAACATTCTCCTCTTGAGACACTTGGGGTATATCTGCTATTTGGGACTCATCCAAAGAGAAGGAAATCTCATTTGGCGGACCAAATAGACCCTTATAATAATTAGTAATATACGATTTGAGTTGCTCATATGGTCTTCAATTAGACCCTCATCTTGTACTAGAGATTGAATATGTCCTTTTCCCGTGATGGCCATTGGCAATCCCATGAAAATATCTCGTATTTGAATCTCCTTCCAGAATGAATTGGGATTTTGAACGCTGGTACCATTTCAACTCTTCTATCCGAAGAAGACCCACTAATTGAGTATTAGAATGATTTTTCAAATCCAATTCTATGCTCGTTAGCGGTCTCACTTCAGCAAGCGCTTTTAACTCATCTATGATAGTCGATAAGCGAAGCTTCTCCTTTTTAAGAATACCAGCTGTATGACTCGCCCATCCAGAAAGGTGTTTGCGAACAGCTCACATCTTTTTATTCCACCTGATATCCGGATTGTTGGCATACACTGGTCTTTCCCATACATTTTTAACCATCTCGTGAAAACCTTCCCGCTGTAACCATCAAAGTTCTAACTTAAATGGTTTCTTAGACATCGGTCTTGTTAACCCAGTAGTTAAAAGTACGGGAGCATGGTCCGATAGTTTTTCAATACGTTCTAGAGCGCGGACTGACGCCATCGGATATTTATTCTCCCACCCGGTGTCCATCAACAATGTTGGGTCAGGTAAACTGTAGCCCATGTAAACTGTCGACCTGCCATCTCAACCTCTCTCAAGTATAAGCTATCTATGACAACATTAAACAAGAAAGGCCAGTGGCCATTAAAATGGCCTTTGCTTTTTCTCATGGCGGCATCTCAGCAAGTTGAAATCTCCACCTATGAGAATAGGGTATGGATCGTTCTTTGCAAGATTCACAAGCTCACGTAAAAAGTCAGCCTTAAAGTTGTCCTGGGCCGCACCATAAACAGAGACCAGACTCCATATGAAATTATCGGTTTTATTCCGAATGGTGAGTTTGATATGATACTCACCATCAGAATTAGCCAAAACTTCCATAAAATCTATCTGGACTCCAATGAGCAAGCCACCAGACCTACCACTAGGTGGGCGAGAAAACCATTCAAAGTCTATTCCACCAGATAACCGGTTTAAAAAACTTTGAGAGTAATCATGCTTACCCGTCTCAGAAATAGCAATAAAATCTAAATTATAGTCCTTACAACAATCGGTAATATGAGAATGCTTAGCCAAGTCACGAAGACCTCTACTATTCCTAAACATGCCATTCATTTTGTAACCAAGAGGTAGATGATTTCAAGAAACAGATAAAATCTAAATTTAGCATGATTGACCTTGGGTTGTTGAGCTACTACCTGTGAATTGAAGTGAAGCAGTCTAAAGATGGGGTCACTCTCTGTCAGTTAGGATATGCCACACGAATCTTGGAAAAGATGGGAATGAGGAACTGCAATTCTGCACATATTCCTATGAAACCAAGACTGAAACTCAACAAGGACAATCAATCAGATACAGTTGATCCTACTGAGTATAGAAGTGTGGTGGGGAGTTTGAGATACTTGCTGCATACCACGCCTAATCTAAATTATTCAGTTTGATATGTGAGTAGATTCATGGAAAAACCTACCAAGGAACACATGATGGCAATTAAACACATTCTGAGGTATGTGAAAGGAACCATCAATCTGGGCTGCAATTAGAGGAGGCTCTCAAGCAAGCCAAGCCTTCTGGGATACTCTGACAGTGATCATGCAGGTGATATAGATGACCGGAAGAGTACTACTGGGTTGTTGTACTACTTTGGCCACTGTCCAATATCATGGGTTCCCAAAAGCAGAAAAGTGTGGCACAGTCATCATGTGAGGCTGAGTATGTTGCCGCTGCATCTGCAGCATGCCAGGGAGTATGGCTAGCTCGAATGGTGGAAGAGTTGCTTGGTAGCGGAAGTGTCAAGTTCTGGATCAGAATTGACAACTAGTCTGCTATCTCACTGTGCAAAAACCTTATGCTTCATGATAGGAGCAAACACATTGACGTGAGATACCATTTTGTCAGATGTGTTGAACAAGGCAAACTGGAGGTGGAGCACGTCAGAACTGATGAACATCATGCTGATATTCTCACGAAGGCACTGGCAAGTTTTCGATTTCAAGAGCTCAAGGAGATGATCGGCATGTGTGTGGTAAACTTAAAGGAGAGAAATGTTGTGTTAATCTGGATGTGCCTAGTTTACCTGTCACGTTAAATAATGTAAGGCCAGAGACATGCTTTTGTTCACGTTACGGCTGTGTCCTAGTCGTAAGGAGAAGTAGTCTCGAGATATCTTAGTTCGCTAGAATTGTGCGAGGTGATCGGCCACGATTACGTCCGGGGGATGGCGCGGAACAAACGGATCGTGGGCGGGCGACTCGGACACGTTGTAATCCTTATGAATAAAAGGAGAAAACGGAACGTTGTTGTCGAGCGCGTCGCAAAAAACTCTGACCCTCTGTTGAGACTGTCTGTCATGTTCGTCGTCAGTTCAGACTTCAGAGCAACCGCTCGTTCGATCTTTGAATTAGCTCGTTCGATCTTTGAATTAACCACGAGTTCGCGTTGAGTTTCTAGATTAGGACCTGACAGCCAAGAACGTTTGAATCAAGCGTAACTATGGAGCCAATTTTTGAGCCGACGCGAAACGCCTTGGCCAACCAATTGACCCAATCTTAACTCAGCGCACGGGGGAAACGACATTGCAAGCCATGAAACTCGCCCATAGTACAATAGTCTTTCTCGTGTCTATTTCAGCAACAGTACTAAAAGCATATGTGCTCTTTTCCCAAACCTGCAAGTATCTCTCGGCCTTTTCTTCTCGAGGCGGGAAGGGATAAGGTATTCGGAAATATCCCCCACTAGCAAATATCTCTTCCCGCTTTACTCTGCGCTTTGGCATTTCCCAGTACCAAAGGCGTAGCGATCCGTCGCGGATTGGATAGACAGAGAGCATCACGTAGACATCGCAGATATTCGAGACGGAAATAGGTCGTGGTCATGGAGGAAAGAAAAAGGAGATGAGCCAACCAGTTTGCGACTGTGCAAAGATGAAGATGCCTCCGTCTCGTCTCCACGACTCCCCACTCCTGCCAGCCACAGCCCACGGGTTTCCCAGCCGATCAGAGCAAGATAAACATGCAATAAAACCGATCCAGCGTCTCCATCTCGCCGTCTCGTCTGGACTAGCTATCCCGGCGTGCGCTCATCCGTACGCGTCCCCTCTAGCGCAGATCAACGATGCGCGTTCCATCACCCCCAGACGAGACGTAGATCATCAGTTCATCCCCACCGTTGCCTTGCTTTACCGCCTTCTACGGCAACACGGCATGTGATGTGATCGAGCGCATTTCATCCTTTCTCGATCCCGTGCCGTGTGTGCACTCTCTCCTCTTTTAGCTGTCGATGCAGAGCAAAATGAAGAAAACTACACCTAGCTAGTTCAAACTTCGGACCATTGATTCATTTCACCCACGTGCTTTGGTATATCATGTGCTCCATATCTAATCGACCATACGTATATGGGATCCGGTCCGTCTTCTATTCGTCGGTGTGCTTACAGGGCATCAGCGGTGGCTAAAGAGGGGGGCAACAGCAATTTTTTAGGCTTAATTGCGAAAACCGGAGCAACAACAATTTTTAGGCTTAATTGCGAAAACCATGTGAAAGCCATGATTTGAACTCGCAGCTCATACTACAATGCTCACGCAAAACACTAACCAAAAGTCGAAAATAGGGCAGCAATCTACTTATACACTTCACAACAGTTACAACTTACAAGTTTGGCTCTTTCAATCTATAGTTCTCATCAATGGCATGTTTGCTGCTCTGATGTGTTAGTTCTTTGGTGCCTTAGCACGACAACCTTTCATCTGTCTACTATAACAAAATCTACTTCGACAAGCTTTGCACCTCTCCGGTGATGGAGGAGCGAAAACGGCGGCGCGCCTTCAACTCGTCTAAGTGCTTGTAGTTTTCTTCGATAGGTGGCACATCCTGTAAAAATATTGTAGTGTAAATTATATAGGAAAAAAATTATGTCATACCTCATGGATATTGTTTTGCTACAATTAAACACACATTATGTTTTCATATGATTCAAGTAAGCATATCATCTCAATCCTATGCGTTTCCTAGCATATGAAACAAAGGATCCCGCAATTTTTATTATCTTTGGTGTTCTTTGTACTGCCATTGATGATGATTAATTGATGGGTTAATTATTGGTTCGCCACTACAGCCCGCGCAACACTCAATTTTGCCACTAGAGCAGAATGGTGCTCAGTTTTGCCACCGCTTCTGGCGCAGCTGCTCTGTCGAGGCCAAACGGCCAGGCTTCAAACGTTTCCGTCTCTTGCCGTTACTGAAAGTGGGGCCGGATCTTACAGGTAGGACCGCGCAATGACAAATTGGTGAAGACCGAACTACCCCTGCTCCCGCCACACAGCCACACACCGATCCGCTGCACTCACCACCACCCGCGCCCCTGCCGGCACCACCTGCGCCGGCACCACCTGCGACGCCACCACCTGCGCCGCCGCGCGGCCGTCCCGCGTGGACACCTGCTCCACCGCCACCGCCTCCAGGAGCACCTGCTCTGCCCCCACCGTCTTGCGACGTAGTCGCTCGTTCCGCCACTGCGCCCTCCACCTGCTCGACGAAATGGCTAGTGGCGGCGACGACCTTGGCGAGGCAGGCGTCGGGCCGGAGACCCGCCGCGTCCACGACTGGGTTCCCGAGGGGTAAGCCTTGTTCCTATTGAGCTTTCTTGTGCAGTGCAATAGTCGATTTGACATGGAGTGCTCATTGCGTTTGATTTTGCTTTTGGTGTGCTCATTGCCTCTCTGTTTTTGGTTGATTAGGATGGAATTGCGGTTTGCTTTCTTGGTGAACATTAGAAGGGAGCGATTCATTGTGGATGCAAAGGATCAAAAGAAATTCCAAGGAGGGTTTGATTATCGGTTGCCAATGGATTGTAATTGGAGTTTTAGACAATTTGGGGAGGTAATTTGCGGCCCATATCCTTGGGGTATGCATGATGAAGTGGAATTCAAATACTACGATGGGGGAAGTGATTGGGTGAAAGTTAGTAATGATGAAGAGCTCGCTACCATGTTTGCTAAGCATAAGGAGAAAGAGCAATTTCATGTGAGGCTGCAAAATGATGTGGTTGTGCCGGCAGTTGGACCTTCTCGGACAGATTCATGTCGTCGTAATGGCAGCTCTAGCCAGAACAGTTCAGTTAGGGGAGCTTCAGTTAGTGCACGGCGACGTGGTGGCTCGTCAAACATGGGCACCGGCAGTAGGGTCCCAAGAGAAGTGGAGCCTGAATACATCGATGATGAAGAGAGGCTATATTCTGATGTTGTGCAGAATTTACGACGGCCATGTCGGGCTGAAAACCGAGATGAGTCTGACAATGAGGCTTTTGTGATTGATGATGAGGAGGTTGAGGACGAAGACCTTCCAGCTATTGAATGGGACCCTGCAAACTGTCAGATGGAAGAAGGTACCATCTTTGCATCCATGAGTGAGTGTAGAAATGCACTTGTGACATACTGCATCAAGGCAGAGCGTACATTTGAAGTTGACAAGAGCGACAGAGTACGTTACAGAGTGCACTGTCCGACTGAAGATTGTCCATGGAGGATGCACGCGTCTAAAATGCGAAATAGCACGAATGTTCAAGTCAAAGTGAACCCTTTTAGGCACACATGCCTGGAATCAACCCTGAGGAAGGAAACAATCAGTAGAGCCAAGTCAAGATGGGTGGCTGAAGAAGTAAAACGGTGGGTGACAGAAGACCATCAAGTGGGTACAAAGGAGTTGCAGAAGAAGCTCAAAGAAAAGTTCAAGATAGAGGTACCATACATGAGGGTTTTCAATGGAAAACAACATGCTATGGATTCTATTTATGGTAATTGGCAGGAAAGTTTTAAACTGTTGTATTCATTTAAGGGTGAAGTGGAGAAGACCAGCCCAGGTAGTATTGTAGATATTGACCACCACACCGTGGAGTACACATTGAGGGGAATGACAATGACCAAAGAATGCTTGATGCGCGTTGATGTACACGTCCGTTGGGAACCCCAAGTGGAAGGTATGATGCGCACAGCAGCAAGTTTCCCTCAGTATGTGTTATCACCGGAATTTGACCAAGCCAGAGGTGGGCCGCGATCAAGATGGACTTGGCGATATATGCGTGGAGAGATATGTGAATCGGCCTTGTGTATCAAGTTTGGGCTAGTTAGCCCGTGTATCTTTATAGTAGGTTATGTAGAAGTTAGAGTTTATCTCGTGCACGGTTTAGTGCACGCCCACGATTAGAAGTCCGCTGGACTATAAATATGTATCTAGGGTTTATGGAATAAACAACAACCAACGTTCACCACAAACCAATCTCGGCGCATCGCCAACCCCTTCGTCTCGAGGGTTTCTCCGGTAAGCACCATGCTGCCTAGATCGCATCTTGCGATCTAGGCAGCACGAGCCTGCCTACGTTGTTCATGCGTTGCTCGTACTGAAGCCTTTTTGATGGCGAGCAACGTAGTTATCATAGATGTGTTAGGGTTAGCATTGTTCTTAGCATCATATGTCGTAGTGCAACCCTTGCGCATCTAGCCGTCCTTGTACCTCATCATGGGTGCAGGGCGGCACCCCGCTTGATCGTTATTTAGTAGATCTGATCCGTTACGGTTGCTCCTTGATTTATCAAGGATTAGTTTAACATCTGCAATAGTTAGGCCTTACAAAGGGTTGGAGGATCCAGCGGCGCGTAGGGTGTAGTTTGCTGGCCCTAGACAGGATGTTCCGAGGATCAACCTCGTGTTGGTTTTTAGGCCTTGTCTAGGGTTGGTTTACGATCACCGTGCGCGAGCGCGAGGCCCAATCGTGAGTAGGATGATCCGATTATGCGGTGAGAACCCTAAATCGTCGTGGATCTCATATGCTTTATCTTGATCAAGCAGGACCACCATATATTCGGCCACCTTGGATGAATCATGGGTGGATCGGCTCCATGAGCCGATTCACAGGATAACCTGAGAGCCGATCGAGGCTCGTATTTAACGTGTACGTGTGTGCCCTGCAGGAAACTAAGCGAGGCATCATCCACACCTTCCTGACCAGGTATAGGTCAGGTGGCACGCCCTGCAATTTGCATCGGCGCGCGACCAGGAGGCTTTGCGGGCCGTCGCTCTGAGGGAGGGCCAGCCGCAGCCCTAGTTGTTCCCGGCTCTACGGTGTTGACCAGTCGCTGCCCGCCGGTGGGTTTCTGACGTCAACACATTCTGGCACGCCCGGTGGGACAATCTTCAACATCCACCACATCCACCACATCGCCATCTACATCTGAGATGGCGGAAAGCACTCCGGTCAAGTACGAGGACCTGGCTGACAAGCTCAAGAAGAAGCATGACAAGAGCAAGGTAGTCCTCGGAACCGAACTCGTCGGCTCCTGTGGGAAGACCCGTTCGCACGGCATCAAGCTCGACGGAGACACACGTCCGTTGCCTGATGTCAACACGGTCGATCTCAGCCACTCCATAAGAGAACCAGGGTTCTCTTTCGATGCCAATATGGCAGGGTTCGTGATTCGCCATGACGCGGACAAAGCAGAGAGCAGCCACTCTCGTGGCAAAGAGAAAGAGGAGGCCGTTCCACGTGACCGGCCCCAAGACGACGATAAACGATACCTGGCTGAGGAGGAGGTGAGAAACATACGGCGTCCACGCCCATTATCCGAGCATCTCCTCAGCAAATATGAACAGCAGTACGACCGACGTCGCCGCTACGATAACGACGATGAAGGGTATCGTCGGTCTGATGCAAACAGGAGGTATCGTCAGAACAGCGGCCACAACAACGGGTACGAACGTCGCGCCAGAGGGAGGTCTAAGGAGCAAGACAACGTGGATAAGCACTGGAGCTGTCCCTTCTTCAAACATTGCTGGGACTCAGGAATGAGCCGATTACCAACAATCGAGAACTGCCCAGAATGCAAACAACAAGGAAGAAGGGGGGCAAGCGTAGTTTCAGTGTTCAAACGTCTAGGACCTCTCCTACCTCAGAGTAAACGAGCTGAGTCATCTCAAGGAGAAGACTTCGAGGAGTCAGATGGAGAAGAAGATAGGTACCACCGACCAAGGTGGTGCCCTGATGGGCTCAGCCATTCTCAGAAGCGCCGGGTACAGCGGCTGCGAAGCTTGGAAGGAGCCGAGGCACAGTACTGTACACGTTGAGAAGAGCGCGGCCCGATCTGGCCGCGAAAATCCAGCAAATAGTGGAGACGAAGGCGCGCCCGCCAAAGAAAGTATGGCGCCTCAAACAGGCGAAAGCCGATGCACGCATCGGCTGATGCCGATGCAGACGCATCGGTAGACACAAACATGGTTCAGAAGTGGACAACATATGAACAGCGCCATCCAGAATTGTGCCAGGACAAGTGCAAGCGCGTCACCCTGATCGAGAAGGACAAAGATGAAGGTTCTGCAAGAGATCAGGAGTTCACTATTGCTGAGTGGACCCGGGGGGCAAAACCCGTGTCCTGCAAGTGGGCGAAACAACCAGGGCCTGCAAAAGGATTCGACTTCGATTTGAGCAAAACGGAGCAAATTTTTGATTGGCTCCTGAAGGAAAAACAGCTGAAGTTACCCGACGGCCACAAAATCCCCACGTTACAAGAGATGAACGGCAGACCATACTGCAAATGGCATGACACGTTCACCCATGCCACCAACGACTGCAAAGTCTTGCACGGACAGATTCAAATGGCGATAGAGCAAGGCCGGTTGCTCTTCGGTCAGTTTGCCATGAGAGTTGACACGCAGCCGTTTCCGGAGGTCAACATGGTCGATCTCAGCCACTGCATAGGACGCGAGCCAGGTTGCTCGTTTGATATCAATATGGCAGGGCTTGCAGATCGCCATGGCAAGGATAAGCCCGAGAGCAGTCGCTCCCGCGGCAAAGGTGAAGAGGAGGCCGATCCACACGATCGGCCCCAAACGATGAAAAGGAACGCCGACTCCAGCGTTTGGCCAATATTATCCTCAACATACGCTTTACCTGTGTTCAGCATTAACCTAGAAGGCGATGGAAAGCTGGGGTATGGGTTTACATCGGCTGACGAGCTAGAAGAGATTGAGGAAGTCAAGAAGGAGATCAAGAAGTTGTTGGACGCCGGGTTCATCAGGCCATGCAGGTACGCTGAAAGGATTTCCAATGTAATACCTGTGGAGAAAAAGGATGGCCGGTGGCGCGTTGCCATAGATTTTCGAAATCTCAACATTCTGTAAATAGTCGGATCGACAACTACAAGGGAAGACGATTCCAGCGATCGGCTAAAATTACTCGCACCACCCTTGTTTACTGATGTGCTATTTCGCATGGTGAGTGGCGAGAAAAGCTTGAATTGGCTGAAAAGCCGATATCTTCAATCACTTGAAGGATTCGGCTCGGGGGGCATACACACGGAGAAGGTACAAAGCCACGAAGTATGTACCCAGGGGAAGCCGATTCATGAATCGATCGGCTAATAAAAAAAAAAAGAAATTTTTGAGCACAGCCGATGCGTAGTCATCGACTTAAGGATTCAAAGCCGATGCACGGCCATCGACTCAAGGGATTTAAGCGGAAGCCTAACAAGAGCAGGCCCTTCATTGAGATTGCCTGGCGACTCGGGCCCTCTCTTCAACGACTTCCAATTCCTTCGGCAAGACTTCAAGCTCGGCAGCATCGACAGAAGCATCAGTTTGGGTGTCCAAGACGGCCCTTTTTCTCATTTAAGGTGTTGAGGTTTGCCGGCAGGTTTGAGGATCACAACCCTGGCCAAACATCAGGAACAGCATGGATGTGCAGATCAGGCTAGGATCACGAGAACAACCGGCGGTCATCCAGTTGGACTGAACTTCATTTTCACCAAAGGTTGCCTCATCGGACCAAAGAGACTTGGGGGGCAGCTCACCTGGGAAGTTCTCTGCTGTTAACAACCGATTCGGTCAGAATCGGCTGACGCTGCACCACAGTAGAGGGGCTGATAGTGGCCCAATGCAGCTGGTGCAACTTCACTCTCGCCTTGATCGAGGCTCGGGGGGCAGCGAGCCAATGGTGTTGAAATTGGCTGTCTCTGCATCATAACCATGCTGAACGAGAGAGTTCTTGCAGAGTAAAACCACCAGGGTTGACGGGAGGAGTTTGAAGGAGGGGCCATCATCAGTGGTTAGACCTTAGGCCAGTTCGTTGCGGCACAGGAGTGCGACATCGCTGGAAAAGCTGTGAGCAAACACTTGTTGAGCAGAGGTGTCAGCTTCAACGTCAAGGTCGTCAGGCTTTCCTGGGAGCATTAACCCAGGAGTTTTGTTATCAGGACGAACATCATATTCGGGTGATGTTAAAAGTCTAAAGGCCTTGGGGTCTCAAAGCTGCGCGTCGGACCTGTTCGATTGGAAGTTTGGGTCTGAATTCCATGGACTGCAAGTCGACATCTGAGAAGGCAATCAGATCGATCTGTTTTGCAATCCATTTGAAAGCTGATGCTTTGCCATCGGCTCATTAAGCATCTACCGGATTGACAATCGGCGGACTCAGTATAAAAGAAATCGGCAAAATCAAGTTAAAGGGAACTTCTTCATTGATAAGCAGAGATTTCTTACATAAAGAGCCGATTGCTCTCAAAGGGAGTTGCTAGGAGGGATGTTGTCCCATCTACTGCTCCTAGCTCTATCCTATCTAAGGGCCGCTGCTGTCCTCATCCTCGCCATCATCAGCGCTGCTCCCGGCCGGCTCATCCTCACTGCTGGAGAAACCACCGGCGGGACCTTCATTGTCCTCATCTTCTTCGCTAGCGTCGCCATAGTCGCTGTCGAAGTCGCAGATGTTGCCCGCCCAGGGGCAGAGACGCTTGGCCGGCGGTTCGTCGGAGGAGGTGGTATCCTCCTCCTCTTCCTTCACCTCCTCGGTGGAGGAGTAGCCGTCCCAGGAGAAGCCGTCGTCGTCGCTTTCCTCCTCCGACTGCCCGACAGCAAGAAAGCGAAGGTCGCTCTCCCCGTCCGTTAAAGATTGGTCGTCTTCGGACCAAACGAAGGAGTCGTGGGTCGACTCGTCCCCGTCGGCTATGGCGCGGCGGATGTCGGCCGCATGGGCCTCCTGTGGACCCCATTCAGGCGTTGGCTCGCGGGAGGTGGAGGATTGGGTGGAAAGACCTGATGAGGAAGAAGACGAAGAGGAGGTCATGGCGGTGGAGGAGGGTTTTTTCGGTGTGCCGACGGTGAAGCCACAGGAAGTGGCTAAATAAAGGGAGAATACGTGGTTTAATACCTAAGCAGTTCCCGAGGACGTAGTGCCAGAATCACCAAGTCATGCAGAGAAGACGAGGAGGCAAGGCGTCATCATGAAGGAAACTGCGACGGCTCTTCCACGACATGACCCTTCGAAGAATGCATATGGTTTTGCAATTATCATTATCAAAACCAGGGGGCATGTGTTATCACCGGAATTTGACCAAGCCAGAGGTGGGCCGCGATCAAGATGGACTTGGCGATATATGCGTGGAGAGATATGTGAATCGGCCTTGTGTATCAAGTTTGGGCTAGTTAGCCCGTGTATCTTTATAGTAGGTTATGTAGAAGTTAGAGTTTATCTCGTGCACGGTTTAGTGCACGCCCACGATTAGAAGTCCGCTGGACTATAAATATGTATCTAGGGTTTATGGAATAAACAACAACCAACGTTCACCACAAACCAATCTCGGCGCATCGCCAACCCCTTCGTCTCGAGGGTTTCTCCGGTAAGCACCATGCTGCCTAGATCGCATCTTGCGATCTAGCACGAGCCTGCCTACGTTGTTCATGCGTTGCTCGTGCTGAAGCCTTTTTGATGGCGAGCAACGTAGTTATCATAGATGTGTTAGGGTTAGCATTGTTCTTAGCATCATATGCTGTCGTAGTGCAAACCTTGCGCATCTAGCCGTCCTTGTACCTCATCATGGGTGCAGGGGCGGCACCCCGCTTGATCGTTATTTAGTAGATCTGATCCGTTACGGTTGCTCCTTGATTTATCAAGGATTAGTTTAACATCTGCAATAGTTAGGCCTTACAAAGGGTTGGAGGATCCAGCGGCGCGTAGGGTGTAGTTTGCTGGCCCTAGACAGGATGTTCCGAGGATCAACCTCGTGTTGGTTTTTAGGCCTTGTCTAGGGTTGGTTTACGATCACCGTGCGCGAGCGCGAGGCCCAATCGTGAGTAGGATGATCCGATTATGCGGTGAGAACCCTAAATCGTCGTGGATCTCATATGCTTTATCTTGATCAAGCAGGACCACCATATATTCGGCCACCTTGGACGAATCATGGGTGGATCGGCTCCATGAGCCGATTCACAGGATAACCCGAGAGCCGATCGAGGCTCGTATTTAACGTGTACGTGTGTGCCCTGCAGGAAACTAAGCGAGGCATCATCCACACCTTCCGACCAGGTATAGGTCAGGTGGCACGCCTTGCAATTTGCATCGGCGCGCGACCAGGAGGCTTTGCGGGCCGTCGCTCCGAGGGAGGGCCAGCCGCAGCCCTAGTTGTTCCCGGCTCTACGGTGTTGACCAGTCGCTGCCCGCCGGTGGGTTTCTGACGTCAACAGTATGAAACCAAGGTGAACAAATTACAGGCGACCAATTGACAAATAAAGATTCAATACATATCAACGATGATTACTATGTGATTTAATCAGGGCATTACGACAAAGTACATAGACCGCTATCCAGCATGCATCTATGCCTAAATAATCCACCTTCAGGTTATCATCCGAACCCCTTCCGGTATTAAGTTGCGAACAACAAATAATTGCATTAAGTATGGTGCGTAATGTAATCAACACAAATATCCTTAGACAAAGCATCAATGTTTTATCCCTAGTAGCAACAACATCCACAACCTTAGAACTTTCTGTCACTGTCCCAGATTCAATGGAGGCATGAACCCACTATCGAGCATAATTACTCCCTCTTGGAGTTACAAGTATCAACTTGGCCAGAGCCTCTACTAGCAACGGAGAGCATGCAAGAACATAAACAACACATATATGATAGATTGATAATCAACTTAACATAGTATTCTCTATTCATCGGATCTCGCCAAACACAACATGTAGCATTACAAATAGATGATCTTGATCATGTTAGGCAGCTCACAAGATCTATAACAATGAAAGCACAAGCGGAGAAGACAACCATCTAGCTACCGCTATGGACCCATAGTCCAAGGATGAACTACTCACGCATCAATCCGGAGGCGGGCATGATGATGTAGAGCCCTCCGGTGATGATTCCCTCCGGCAGGTGCCGGAGGCGATCTCCGAATCCCCGAGATGGGATTGGCGCGGCGGCCTCTCGTAATGTTTTCCGTATCGTGGCTCCCAGGGGTTTCGCGACGGAGGCTATTTGTAGGCGGAAGGGTAGGTCATGGCGGCACGAGGGCCCCACACACCAGGCCGCGCGCCGGGGGCCAGGCCGCGCCGTTATGCCTTGTGGCCCCACTTCCTACCTCCCTCGGTCTTCTGGAAGCTTCGTGCAAAAATAGGCCCCTGGGCGTTGATTTCGTCCAATTCCGAGAATATTTCCTTACTAGGATTTCTGAAACCAAAAACAGCAGAAAAACAACAACTGGCACTTCGGCATCTTGTTAATAGGTTAGTGCCGGAAAATGTAAAATAATGCTGTAAAGTATGTATAAAACATTCAAGTATTGTAATAAAAGTAGCATGGAACATAAGAAATTATAGATACGTTTGAGACGTATCAAGCATCCCCAAGCTTAGTTCCTACTCGTCCTCGAGTAGGTAAACGATAACACAAATAATTTCTGAAGTGACATGCTACCAACATAATCTTGATCAACATTATTGTAAAGCATATGAGATGAATGGAGTGATCTGAACAAAAGATTGCTAACAAAGATAATGACTAAACAAATGAATCATATAGCAAAACTTTTCATGAATAGTACTTTCAAGACAAGTATCAATAAGACTTGCATAAGAGCTAACTCATAAGCAATAAATTCAAAGTAGAATGAATTGAAGCAACACAAAGGATGATTAAGTTTCAACAATTGCTTTCAACTTGTAACATGTATATCTCATGGATATTTGTCAACATAGAGTAATATTACAGTGCAATAAGTAAACATGTAAGAATCAATGCACACAGTTAACACAAGTGTTTGCTTCTAAGATAGAAAGAAGTGGGTAAACTGACTCAACAATAAAGTAAAAGAATGGCCCTTCGCAGAGGGAAGCATGGATTACTATTTTTGTGCTAGAGCTTTTGTTTTGAAAACATAGAAACAATTTTGTCAACGGTAGTAATAATTCATATGTGATATGCATAATACTTCCTACAAGTTGCATGTCTCATGCATAGAGTACTAATAGTGCTCGCACCTTGTCCTACTAACTCGGAAACATAGATTCTCATCGCATAACATATGTTTCAACCAAGTGTCACAAAGGGGTACCTCTATGCCGCCTGTACAAAGGTCTAAGGAGAAAGCACGCATTGGATTTCTCGCTTTTGATTATTCTCAACTTAGACATCCATACCGGGACAACATAGACAACAGATAATGGACTCCTCTTTTAATGCTTAAGCATTCAACAATAGTTAATATTCTCATAAGAGATTGAGGTTGTATGTCCAAACTGAAACTTCCACCATGATACATGGCTTTAGTTAGCGGCCCAATGTTCTTCTCTAACATATGCATACTCAAACCATTTGATCGTGAAGTCCACTTACTTCAGACAAGACGAACATGCATAGCATCTCACATGATATCCAACAAAGATAAAGTTGATGGCGTCCCCAAAACATGGTTACCGCTCAACAAGCAACTTATAAGAATTAAGACACATAACTACATATTCATCACCACAATAGTTTTTAAGCTATTTGTCCCATGAGCTATATATTGTAAAGGTAGAGGAATGAAATTTTAAAGGTAGCACTCAAGTAATTTACTTTGGAATGGCAGAAAATACCACATAGTAGGTAGATATGGTGGACACAAATGGCATGGAGTTTGGCTCAAGGTGTTTGGATGCACGAGAAGCATTTCCTCTCACAAGGTTTGGGCTAGCAAGGTTGTTTGAAGCAAACACAAGTATGAACATGTACAGCAAAACTCACACAAGAACATATTGCAAGCATTATAAGGCTCTACACTGTCTTCCTTGTTGTTCCAACACTTTACCCGAAGATATCTAGACTTAGAGAGACCAATCATGCAAACCAAATTAAACAATATCTATGGTAGTTCTTCATTAATAGATTAAACTACATGATGCAAGAGCTTAAACATGATCTATGAGAGCTCAAACAATTGCCAAATTGCCAAACCATATGCAGCATTTTCCAATTCCAACCAAATAGCAATTTAACGAAGCAATCAGCTTTCGCCATGAACATTAAAGCACAATTAAGAACACAAGTGTTCCATATGAAAAAGCGGAGCGTAATATCTCCAATATAAGGATGGCGGGATCCAACTTTATTCAAAAAAAAACAAAAATAAAAACAAACCGACGCTCCAAGTAAAGAACATAAGAATGTGACGGAATAAAAATATAGTTTCACTAGAAGTGACCTGATAATGTTGTCGATGAAGAAGGGGATGCCTTGGGCATCCCCAAGCTTAGATGCTTGAGTATTCTTAAAATATGCAGGGATGAACCACCGGGCATCCCCAAGCTTAGACCTTTCACTCTTCTTGATCATAGTATATCATCCTCTTCTCTTGACCCTTGAAAACTTCCTTCACACAAACTTCAAGCAAACTCATTAGAGGGTTAGTGCATAACTAAAAATTCACATATTCAGAGGTGACACAATCATTCTTAACACTTCTGGACATTGCACAAAGCTTTTGAAAGTTAATGGAACAAAGAAACTCATTCAACATAGCAAAAGCGGCAATGCGAAATAAAAGACAGAATCTGTCAAAAACAGAACAGTCCGTAAAGATGCATCTGGAAGGGGCACTTAACTTGCTCAAATGGAAAAACTCAAAACTAATGAAAGTTGCGTACATATCTGAGGATCACGCTCGTAAATTGGCAGATTTTTTAGATTTTTTTACAGAGACTTATGCAAGAATTCGTGACAGACAGCAATGCTGTTTCTGCGCAGCGATCCCAAATATAACATCAACTTTAGCATAGAAACTTTACTTGGCACAAAAACATGATAAGGAGAGGTTCCTACAGTAGTAAACAACTTCCAAGACTCAACAATACAGTAAATAAAATAAACATGGGTTATCTCCCAAGAAGTGCTTTTCTTTAACGCCTTTAGGCGCAGAAAGTGCAAGTCAAGTAACATCAAGAGAAGAAGCATCAACATCATAACTTGTTCTAATAATAGTATCAAAAGGCAACTTCATTCTCTTTTTAGGGAAGTGTTCCATACCTTTCTTGAGAGGAAATTGATATTTAATATTACCTTCTCTCATTTCAATAACAGCACCAACGGTTCGAAGAAAAGGTCTTCCCAACACAATAGGACAAGATGCATTGCATTCGATATCCAAGACAACAAAATCAACGGGGACAAGCTTATTGTTAACCGTAATGCGCACATTATCAATCCTCCCCAAAGGTTTCTTTTTAACATTATCGGCAAGATTAACATCCAAATAACAATTCTTCAATGGTGGCAAGTCAAGCATATCATAAATCTTTTTAGGCATAACAGAAATACTTGCACCAAGATCACATAAAGCATTACATTCAAAGTCATTAAATTTCATCTTAATGATGGGCTCCCAACCATCTTCTAACTTTCTAGGAATAGAAGCTTCAAGTTTTAATTTCTCTTCCCTAGCTTTAATGAGAGCATTTGTAATATGTTTTGTAAAGGCTAAATTTATAGCACTAGCATTGGGACTTCTAGCAAGTTTTTGTAAGAACTTTATAACTTCAGTAATATGACAATCATCAAAATCTAAACCATTATGTTCTACAGCAATGGAATCATTGTCACCAATATTTTGAAAAATTTCAGCAGTTTTATCACAAACAGCAGTTTCAGGCAATTTTGTGCGCTTTGCACTAGGAGTAGAAACATTGCCAACACCAATTATTTTACCATTGATAGTAGGAGGTGCAGCAACATGTGAAGAATCAACATTACTAGTGGTGGTAATAATCCATACTTTAGCTACATTATTTTTCTTTAGCAAGTTTTTCTTTTTCTTCTCTATCCCACCTAGCATGCAATTCAGCCAACAATCTAATATTATCATTAATTCGAACTTGGATGGCATTTGTTTTAGCAAACCTAGCATCTTCAACTTTCTCAGGCATAACTTTCAATTTTAAAAGATCAACATCAAGAGCAAGACTATCAACCTTAGAAGCAAGAACATCAATTTTACCAAGCTTTTCTTCAACAGTTTTATTGAAAGCAGTTTGTGTACTAATAAATTCTTTGAGCATCACTTCAAGACCAGAGGGTACACTCTTATTATTGTTGTAAGAATTACCATAAGAATTACCATAACCATTACCATTATTAGAAGGATATGGCCTATAGTTGTTGTTACCATAATTATTCCTATAAGCATTGTTGTTGAAATTATTATTTTTAATGAAATTCACATCAAAATTTTCTTCTTGAGCAACCAATGAAGCTAAAGGAACATTATTAGAATCAATATGAGATCTACCATTTGCAAGCATAGACATAATAGCATCAATCTTATCACCCAAAGAAGAGGTTTCTTCAACAGAATTTACCTTCTTACCTTGAGGAGTTCTTTCAGTGTGCCATTCAGAGTAATTGATCATCATATCATCAAGTAATTTAGTTGCGGCTCCCAAGGTGATGGACATAAAAGTACCTCCAGCAGCTGAATCCAATAGGTTCCTCGAGGAAAAATTCAATCCTGCATAAAAGGTTTGGATGATCATCCAAGTAGTCAGTCCATGGGTTGGGCAATTCTTTACCAAAGATTTCATTCTCTCCCATGCTTGAGCAACATATTCATTATCAAATTGTTTAAAATTCATTATGCTACTTCTCAAAGATATAATCTTAGCAGGAGGATAATATTTACTAATAAAAGCATCTTTACATTTAGTCCATGAATCAATACTATTCTTAGGCAAAGAAAGCAACCAATCTTTAGCTCTTCCTCTTAATGAGAAAGGAAACAATTTTAGTTTTATAATATCACCATCTATATCCTTATACTTTTGCATTTCACAAAGTTCAACAAAATTATTAAGATGGGCAGCAGCATCATCAGTACTAACACCAGAAAATTGCTCTCTCATAACAAGATTCAGTAAAGCAGGTTTAATTTCATAGAATTCTGCTGTAGTAGCAGGTGGAGCAATAGGAGTACATATAAAATCATTATTATTTGTGCTAGTGAAATCACACAACTTAGTATTTTCAGGAGTGCCCATTATAGCAGTAGTAAAAGTAACTAAGCAAATAAAGTAAAGACAAGTAACTAATTTTTTGTGTTTTTGATATAGAGAACAAGACAGTAAATAAAGTAAAGCTAGCAACTAATTTTTTTGTGTTTTGTTTAAGTGCAGCGAACAAAGTAGTAAATAAAATAAAGCAAGACAAAAACAAAGTAAAGAGATTGGAAGTGGAGAGACCCTTGCAGCGTGTCTTGATCTCCCGGCAACGGCGCCGAAATTTAGCTTGATGCGCGTAGATGTACACGTCCGTTGGGAACCCCAAGTGGAAGGTATGATGCGCAGAAGCAAGTTTTCCTCAGTATGAAACCAAGGTTATCGAACCAGTAGGAGCCAAGAAGCACGTGAAGGTTGTTGGTGGAGGAGTGTAGTGCGGCGCAACACCAGTGAAACCGGCGCCAACGTGGAACCTGCACAACACAATCAAAGTACTTTGTCCCAACGTAACAGTGAGGTTGTCAATCTCACCGGCTTGCTGAAAACAAAGGATTAAACGTATCGAGTGGAAGATGGTGTTTGTTTGCAAAGAACAGTAAAACAGTAGAATGTATTCAGATGTAAAAGAAGTGACCGGGGTCCACCGTTCACTAGAGGCGTCTCTCCAATAAGATAACTAACATGCTGGGTGAACAAATTACAGGCGACCAATTGACAAATAAAGATTCAATACATATCAACGATGATTACTATGTGATTTAATCAGGGCATTACGACAAAGTACATAGACCGCTATCCACAGCATCTATGCCTAAATAATCCACCTTCGTGTTATCATCCGAACCCCTTCCGGTATTAAGTTGCAAACAACAGATAATTGCATTAAGTATGGTGCGTAATGTAATCAACACAAATATCCTTAGACAAAGCATCAATGTTTTATCCCTAGTAGCAACAGCACATCCACAACCTTAGAACTTTCTGTCACTGTCCCAGATTCAATGGAGGCATGAACCCACTATCGAGCATAATTACTCCTCTTGGAGTTACAAGTATCAACTTGGCCAGAGCCTCTACTAGCAACGGAGAGCATGCAAGAACATAAACAACACATATATGATAGATTGATAATCAACTTAACATAGTATTCTCTATTCATCGGATCTCGCCAAACACAACATGTAGCATTACAAATAGATGATCTTGATCATGTTAGGCAGCTCACAAGATCTATAACAATGAAAGCACAAGCGGAGAAGACAACCATCTAGCTACTGCTATGGACCCATAGTCCAAGGATGAACTACTCACGCATCAATCCGAGGCGGGCATGATGATGTAGAGCCCCGGTGATGATTCCCCTCTCCGGCAGGGTGCCGGAGGCGATCTCCTGAATCCCGAGATGGGATTGGCAGCGGCGGCCTCTCAGAATGTTTTCCGTATCGTGGCTCTCGGTACGGGGGTTTCGCGACGGAGGCTATTTGTAGGCGGAAGGGTAGGTCAAGTGGCGCACGAGGGCCCCACACACCAGGGCCGCGCGGCGGGCCAGGCCACGCCGCCTGTTGTGTCGGCGCCTCGTGGCCCCACTTCGTACCTCCCTCGGTCTTCTGGAAGCTTCGTGCAAAAATAGGCCCCCGGGCGTTGATTTCGTCCAATTCCGAGAATATTTCCTTACTAGGATTTCAAACCAAAAACAAAGAAAAAGAACTGGCACTTCGGCATCTTGTTAATAGGTTAGTGCCGGAAAATGTAAAATAATGCTGTAAAGTATGTATAAAACATTCAAGTATTGTAATAAAAGTAGCATGGAACATAAGAAATTATAGATACGTTTGAGACGTATCGATGCTTTAGAAGGGTTTTTGTCTGCTTTGAGGCTTGTCGCCGGGGTTTTTTGGAAGGCTGCATGCCCTATTTGGCTATTGATGCTACTTTTCTCACAGGGAGGTTTAAAGGACAGTTAGTAGCAGCTTGTGCAGTTGATGGACACAATTTTGTATTTCCAGTTGCTTATGGCGTGATAGAGGCAGAGTCTGAGGAGAGCTGGACTTGGTTTTTGCAGAATCTGCGCCGGGCTATTGCACATCCCAATGGGTTGGTAATTCATACAGATGCTTGCAAGGGTTTAGAAGTAGCCGTGGACAATGTGTTCCCTGGAGTAGAGCATAGGGAATGCATGCGTCACCTTGCTGCAAATTTTGGGAAGAAATTCAAAGGAAAGGTGTATGCCGATAATTTATGGCCAGCATCTTTGACTTGCAGTGTGAAGAAGCACAACTATCACATGAGGCAGTTATACAAAAATGACAAAGTGAAGGAATACTTGGAAACACACCACTCCAAGTTATGGGCCAGAAGCCAATTCAGTGAAGTGAGCAAAGTTGACTATGTGCATAATAATCTTGCAGAGTCTTTCAACTCAACGATCCGAAAACTAAAGGGTCTTTATTTGGAGGATTTGCTTGACAAGATAAGGGTAGAATACGTGCAGAAATTTCTTGTTCGTGCAGGAATAGCCGAGGCAAAATTCATGGGACACATTATAATCCCTTCCGTGATGAATGAATTGAAGCAGAAAACAAGAGGCTTGGAAATGGACATGACTCGTTGCTCAGCTACGACGGCAGAGGTATCATTTTTGGATAAAGAGAAGAGGGAATGGAGATATCCAGTGGATTTAGAAGCTAGAACTTGCAGTTGTAGGCAATGGCAGATAACTGGGTTGCCATGCATTCATGCCTTGTTTTTCATCACTACTTTGTCAGGTCAAGCAGGTAACATACAACAGTATGTGCATGATTACTACTCTGTTGCAAAGTTCAAAGCCACATATGCACATGCCTTACCTGCTTTGGAGGGAAAACAACAATGGGATCCAGTGGACCCTGGTTTTAAGCTTTGCCCTCCAGTTCTGAAGAGAGCAGCAGGTAGACCGAGGAAAAGTAGAATAAGACCTCGCAGCGAAGGAGCTGGACTTGGACCGAGGAGACGTAAGTGCACAAGGTGTGGTGGGTCTGGTCATTTCGCTAAGTACTGTGATAACGCAGTAGATCCAGCGTTCGGAGAGTGTTTCGATGCTTCAAATGATGAGCAAAATGATGATCAAAATGAGGATCCAGTGGAGGCTACAAGTGATGATCAAAATGATGATCCAATTGATGATCCAATTGATGCGCCAATTGATGATCCAATTGATGAGCCACAAAATGATCAAAATGATGATCCAATAGATAATCGGATTGATCATGAGCCACAAAATGATCAAAATGATGATCCAATTGATGATCCAATTGATGATCCAATTGAGGAGAAAATTGAGGCTCCAAATGTTGGTGTCCAACCTTCTGTGGTTGTGAGTTATACTTGGTATGTAAATCTTGCCAATACTGGTGTACATTTATCACTTGACACAATCTTACCGCTCTTTGTTTTGTACAACTCTGTTGTAGGTTCGAACAAAGTTGTGGCAGTGAGCTCTGAGGTAGTTAAGGTGCCGACAACCAAGAGGAGAAGAAAAGAAGCAATGAGCACAAGGATCACAAGGAGCAAAGTGGTGGCAAGAAGCGCAAGGACCAAGAAGAAGCCGCAACGCTTTGTAGATGATTGAGTGGGAACCAACTAAAGTTCATGAATAATGTTGTATTTGTGTTTGAATGATGTTGGAATGATTAGAGTACATGTTTGAACTATGTTTGAATGATGTTGGAATGATGAGATTACATGTTTTGAGGAACTCATGTCAAAATGTGCTAAAAAGGGCTCCAAAGGTAGGGTAAATGGCCTCATTTCTAAGCAAGTTTTTTTGATCTTGTCTAAATTGGCCAAATAAGTTTACTACACATCTATTCCATGTAAGAAGACTATTTGAGAAGGATTTCCATTTTTTTGATTTTTTTTGAATTTTTTATGCTCATTTCAAATTTAGTCAAACCTGACTTTGACCATCATTTTAGCAAGTTTGAAACATGGAATTGAAAAACTAAGCATGGATCCTTCTTATTCACTCCAAAATGAAGCTTTGGTGAGGTTTTTGAAACTTTTCATGTTCCAAACCCTAAACCTCTTGTCTTCACCCTCGATTTCGTAACCCTAAATCCTAACCCTAACCCTAACCCTAACCCTAACCCTAACCCTAACCCCAAACCCCTAACCCTAACCCTAACCCTAACCCCTAACCCCTAACCCCAACCCTAACCCCTAAACCCTAACCCCTAACCCCTAACCCTAAACCCTAACTAACCCTAACCCTAACCCCAAACCCCTAACCCTAACCCCTAACCCCTAACCCTAACCCTAAACCCTAACCCCTAACCCTAAACCCTAACCCTAACCCCTAACCCCTAACCCTAAACCTCTTGTCTTCACCCTCGATCTCATAACCCTAAACCCTAAACCCTAACATTTTAGCAAGTTTGAAACATGGAATTGGAAAACTAAGAATGGATCCTTGTTATTCACTCCAAAATGAAGCTTTGGTGAGGTTTTTGAAACTTTTCATGTTCCAAACCCTAAACCTCTTGTCTTCACCCTCGAACTTGTACCCCAATGTTTGAGATATCACATTAGACACATGTTTTTTTTGTTGGACAGCATGTAGACCATGTTTATCAACTAGAATCGGTAGCATATGACATAAGAAGACTATGTGAGAAGGATTTACATTTTTTTGTTTTTTTTGAAATTTTTATGCTCATTTCAAATTTAGTCAAACCTAACTTTGACCATCATTTTAGCAAGTTTGAAACATGGAATTGAAAAACTAAGCATGGATCCTTGTTATTCACTCCAAAATGAAGCTTTGGTGAGGTTTTTGAAACTTTTCATGTTCCAAACCCTAAACCTCTTGTCTTCACCCTTGAACTTGTACCCCAATGTTTGAGATATCACATTAGACACATGGTTTTTTGTTGGACAGCATGTATACCATGTTTATCAACTAGAATCCGTAGTATATGACATAAGAAGTCTATGTGAGAAGGTTTTCCCTTTTTTCAATTTTTTTTGAATTTTTTATGCTCATTTCAAGTTTGGTCAAAGCCTAATTTTGACCAGCTAACCCTATTCTTCTAGAAGGAAACCGGACCGATCCGTGGGTTGCTCTGTTTTGCATTGTGGACCGTTCACTGCGGTAACGCCAGCCGTCCGATCTAGCCTTCTAGAAGGTTTTGGAGCCGATCCGTGGACGCCCTCGTTCATCAACATGATTGGTTCCGTTCTCCACGCGTACTCGTACGGTGGGTTATAAGAACACTGAAATGTCCGTTGGGCCATCCCGCGTGTCTAGGCCTACGATGCATGCGCCATGCAGGCGCCACGAAGCTCGCTCCCCAACGCCCCTTTCCATGTACCTCTCTCGCCGACGCCTTTTAATGCATCAACGCAGCGTCTCAGCGTTGCCATCGTCTCCGCTCTCACAGCGATGCAGCGACATCAGTTTTGCCATCGTCTCAGGCCGTGCCATCGTTGCACGCGTCAATACGCTTAATTATTTTTGGAAGACGGCTAACCACGCGTAGCCCTAATTCATTAGGAACCCGAATTATGAGCCAACCTCTTTATAAGGGGCCTCTCTTCCTCTCCCTCTCCAAAGCACCACGCACCCAAGCGAGCCTCTCTGCCTCTCCGAAGATGCAGTACACGGGACCGACCTTCCGCCGTCCGCGCACCGCGCCGGAGCTACTCTATCCGGCGGACGTCCTCGTCGAGAACACGCTCCGTGTGTGGGCAAAGTCGAGGTGGAGGACCGAGGTCGAGCTCACTCGAGACTTCCTCGACGAGGGCTTCTCCCACCTCCCACCGGGATCGCCCGTCATGGACTACATCAACGAGTCTCGTGAAGGCGTCTCCCTCAAGCTGCTCACGGTCACCTTCGCCAACCGATTTGACGCGTACGCCCTCCTCGGTGAGGTATTCTGGTGCGGCTACGAGATTGCGACGCCATCTTCTTCTCCGGGAAACATATGCACTACCTTCCGTACTACAAGTGAAGACGTTGGTGAAGATGGTGGTGCGGCGCAGGTGCTGCGGCAGGTGGTGCGGCCAAGATGTGTTCTCGTCAAGCTCGTCATATTTTTTTAGCTTTACGTTTTTATTTTCTATGTGGTTCCGTGTTGAGTCGTGTCAAGTCGTGTCACTCAACTTATCTATCTAGGGTACCCATCTATCTATCTAAGTTATTTTCCTGTAATGGTGGAACTAAGCATCTTATGTATCCAATTTATCTAAGTTATTTTACGTGATGATCTGGCTACCAATATTTGCATCTCATATATCTTAGTTTTCTATGATTTAGATGTAATATATCAAGGGTGTATGAATCATGAAGTCACAAACATGGATCAAAGTATGAACTTTGATGTAATATAAGTAGGGTACCCATATAAGTATGAAACAAAAAATCACAAACACGCAATGCTTGAAATCAGATAAATGCACCCTTTTTCCCTCGCAAAAATAGAAAGATGCACCCTTTTTTGTTTGATTATTTTTCCAACCTAAACCACAAACACGTAATGCTTGAAATAACAAAGACGCACCCTTTTTTTGGTTAAGCAGCATGCATAAACACAAAGAACAAACATATGCGACCTTACACCATAAACCAAGTCACGAACTAGAACTAACTATAGTTAGATTTCTTCCTTTTGCTTTTCAATATCTTTCCATCCACTCCACTGGTTACCAGAGCAATCCTTCATGCTACCAAACAAAGCGGTTTTGGGTTCGAGTCCCAGCCGCACCCCTTTTTGTTTGTTCATTTTCACCTTTTTTTAAAGACCCTTCTCATCTGCCCAAAGCCAAACCTTTGCCACTAGCGAATTTTGATCAGATTTATTTATTTCCAGCTTGCAAATTCAAGCTTACAAGTTCATACAATTTGAAGCTTACAAATTCATCACAAATTCATGACAAAGTCATGACTTTCCATACAATGACAACATTAAACCTAGTTAGATAATAATACCACCTACAAATGCACAAATGTAATTCCAAATTTTTGATTGATCTTCGAGCTCTCTAATCTTCTGGTGCATCCTCCTTAGCTCAAAAGATACCTCTCTGTCAATGCGTGCTCCGCCCTCCGTCTCTTCTGCACTAGCTCTCACGGCGACCCGTGTCGTTTGTGGCAAGATGGGCAACCATTCTTCATGCTCATCTAGCAGCTGATTCATCGGCGTCTAGACCAAAACATCAACCAAACGAAGAAGCATTTTATCTGCAAGCACACGAAAGAGATCAACCACATTGAGCACAAACTATGCACAAAATACTGAAATTTCCACTATTCTTACCCCTTTCTCGCTGCTGCACACGTAGAACGGACGATTGGTGTTCTTCGATGTGCGCGAAATCCTCCGATCAACGGCCGCCCGGCACCGCGGACAGAGGAGGATCGGCATCTCCATGCGCACCGGAAGCTCGAACCGAGAGGTGGCACGGGAGCTAGAAGAAGACATGGATAGAGGTGGCGCGGGATCTGAACCGTGAGGTGCTTCTGGCAGACGGCTGTGCCCTTCGCAGCTCCCTCCGTCGGCGGCGCTCCCCGTCAACAAGGCCCTCTCAGTCGCCCGCGCCGCACCTCTGCGAGGGGCCGTCTCCAACCCCGTCGATTTCTGCTCACCGTTGCGAGCTCCGCCGCGCGTTCAGGCGATTTTAAATGGGGTTGAGCTCCAACGGTTGGCTTGTGGGTCCCACGTGAAACGGCCAGCAACGGTCCTCTTTTCAAACGCGTCTCCGCCTGGTCCCACCTGAAACAGCCGTGTCAAGGACGTTGACCTGAATGAAACGGCAGACTCACGGAACGAGTCGTTGCACACAGACTAGTGGCAAAACAGAGGACAATTCAGATCTAGTGGCAAAATTGAGTGATGCGCAGGCTGTAGTGGCAAACCAATAATCAACCCTTAATTGATAGGCAGTTCCTTTTCGCAAAAAAAGGGTATATGTGTTCTTGTAAGGAAACAAAGGACGTGATAATTTTACTAAGAATAGGTTTCCTAGAACAAAATGCCGAGACCATAACCAAGGACAAAAAAAGATAGACGAATCATTCGGTATCAAGTAATCGAGTGTTTGGCATCCGCCAAGCCCCAAATGAAAATTTCATTCATAAAATTAATGGGCAAGAGCATGTACAATGATTTTATTTCAGAAATTCCATTTAAGACAATTGTTGAGTTGGAAAGAGTGAGAAACAGAAAAGGCGGTTTATCTCCTCTTAGGTAATAGATGTTCTCTTACTAAGAGAAGATAATACATTTTCATCATGGCTTGTGCTTCCATAGACCCTAAGGTTGAAATGTTTTCTTGAGTTAAACACAAGGACGGCTGAGATAAAACGATACCTATTCGGAATTAGGGGTAGGGTGACTGATATTAAACGATACCATGATACCCTTTGGGGGTTTACACTATTTCAAAACTTGGGTCTTTCATCATTGTTGTACGACATGCTTTCTCTTGCTTACATGTTTTCTTGTCAAATTTTAACAATATGAAAATTTTAGGAGCATACAAGCAATAATAACAAGAGATAACTTGAGAGAAGATCCAGTATATGGTATGTTTGTTCATCTTGTCTAACTGTGGAATAATATGGAAAGGCAGTCTTATTATGTTTGTACATACCCTACGGTGGCTATGTTCCAAAAGAGCCTGACAATTTGCGCGTTCGAGAGGTAAGCATTACTAAGAAATCTAGAGTTAGCCGTAATATGGTCGCTCTGGCTATGTAGAAACGACAAAGTTTTCAATGACAAGAATTCTTCTCTTATGCAGGTAATCTACCGTTGTACGGCTACGCTCCGTTCATGGTCACCGCTTCAGCGCTTGGAGGACCGCGACCTCTTTACGGAGGTGTCTACACGGTTGGAGAATTCGGCCAAGGAGTTTATTTTCCAACATGGGTGGCTGCATAGTCTACGGATAACGGCTCCTTCACCATGATTTGTTTATCTCTTTCGAGATCCCTTTGTATTTGTTTCTGTTTGGATGGTGACCGTGAACGGCTGTGTGCATCTTAGTTATGCAGAGGCCGGGTGTATTACGACAAACTTTGAAGTAATAAAACGCCCTTTTTCGAAAAATCTTTGTATAAGATCTTTGCTCTCTAATGATGTTGGTCCACCTCCCATGGGCTAGGATGCACATCATGGATGCTGTGCCTTCATAGATATCCATGCTCTAGTTGTGTAACGGCATTTGAAAAGATCGATGCACTATATTGTGTTGTACTTGTAGGGATTAATACATAAATTCTATTAGACTATTAAATTATGGGAAGGGGGTGTTTAAAAGTATGTAATCTCAATTGGCATCGGTAGTTGTGACTTGTGAGTAGCATCGTGCCGCTATTTTGGATGACCAACTAAGCAAAGGAGCTACATTTCAGGCCTCACACTAGTCCAAACAAAGATTGATCCGATCGAAGCCAGCGAATGGGGTTCAAGCTTGAATTTATGTCTGATCATGTCCTACACACCTCCATATAGAGATGGGCACGTCAAATTATTTCTCAATGTTGAATTTGATAATCCAAACTTCATGTCTTTCTTTGTGTCGATGCAGGGTACTTGTACTTAGTGGTTGCGTACGATTACCATTTACGTTCTCTGTGTCCTCTAAAATAAACTTCGTGGCATTGCGATAAGATGATAACGCCTTAGGCACATGGATCAAACCAGTTCAGTGCCATGAGCGTCAGTGTGTGCCATGCCCTGGCCGGGGAAGGTTTATTATGTAAGCTGATGTAATAAAATCCCAAAAGGAAAACCGTTTTCGCCTTTTCTGAACAAACTGAGCAAAATAACACTTTGCTAGTAACATATGAGACAAAGCCCTGTACACATTACTTAAAGGCAAGTCGGGCAAGCTCTTTGAAAAGGAACCACAAAAGCAGCCGATATATATAGGAGCGGAGACGCAGGACAGTAGGACACACGGGCAGGAAAGGCATTCTGTTGATCTGAAACGGTAGCTCGATCAACCTAGCGCTATGCCATCCATGCGGGCGGCGGCTGGTTCACATCCATGCAGCGAAATCTGTAGAAAACGAACGCGGATAGCACCGCCATCAGCAATGATCGATCGTCTGTCAGACTGTCACCATGAATCAAGCAAAGAAAGAAGCTCGAACTTACGCTGGCTGCAGGGACGGGCTGCACTCCAGGGCCTGGAAAAAGTGGTCTGGCTGTGGCGGCGCGTAGGACGGCACGGCCACGCCGTGGTCGTTCTGCCATGTTAGCTGCTGCTGCGGCGGCGGCGGAGGAGGAGGTGCCGCGTCCACCTCCATCTCGTCCAGCTGAAACGGAACAGCACGTACGAGTGGTCCAAACCATTACACGGATGATAAAACAAATTCGTCTGGCAGAGAAAAAGATTGTTGTGGCCTCTTGCAGGTAGCTGCACTTATGATGCCACACCTAGCTAGCAGCAACTAACTACTTACGGAATCATGAAACTTCCAATCACTTGTCACTGGCTTAAATCAGAGAACAGTTTCTCGTTGAGGGCGGTCCATCCCTAGCTACGTACTATGTACAACTGAAACGCTTTCTAGCCAGGATAAAGATTAAAGAGTCGAGTCTTATTACCTTCCTTTTCAGGGTCAAGTTTGCGTCCTCTAACATGTGTTCCTGCAAAAGACGACCGTGTTTGACGCAAGAAAATGCCACCCATAATTACGCAACAAAAATGGGAAGTGTTTGAGTGATAGTACCTTCCTCTTCAGGTCGCAGAGCTCATCGAGTAGTACCTGAGTCTGCCAAGTGCACGAGAAGTCAAGCAGCAGTGGAGTTAGTGAAACTAGCAACTTGGATGCACAATTCGAAATTGTAGGGAAGAATGGCTTTTCTCTCTTTTGTTCAGTGGGCACTGAAACATATAGCTAGCTAAAGGTCCGAATGAACAGAGCAGTCATGAAGAGTGCGTAGGGATTTTGCTTTGTCACCAATTCTAATTAATATGGATGAGACAATTAGCAAAGTTTGTGGATACTAACAGTACCATATGGTATATTACAAATCAGGCTAGCAAAATTGATGAATGAAAGTGAGCAAACCTATTTTGTGTAATTGCTATAGTGTAATTTACCTTTCTTGACCTTATTTGCCTCAAGGTCTTGCCTACTTGACTCTCAAGCTGATCCAGCTCGGATGTATTGAGTGGGGCCAAATCCTCGCCTAGTAGATTCCTGTGGAACCATCACCAGCCAATACTTACTTTAGCAAATATACTGCCAAGAAATGAAACAAGCGCTGATCTGAGAGGAATGAAGAAACATCACCTTTGCGAGTGTTGTAAAACCTCAACTCTTGCCTTCAGCTCCATATATTCCAGATAATTATTCTGCAATGTCAATATGAGATATGGGGAAAAGGAAAACTTGAGAGAAGTTCTAGGTTGCTCCATAACCAATTAATTTTACTGTGAGTCACATTGTAGGTCGTTTCAAATTTTGTTTCAGTCCAACATTTTTTGTTTAATCATCAATAGAAAGGAAATTCAGACATCTATACAAGAATATTTACATTGCTAGATCCATCAAGAAAAATTTGAAATGTGTACCAGTTTTGTTCGAATAACATATTGTTGTAGAAATTTGATGGTCAAAATATCACATTGGAGACAACCTACATTATAACTTAAAAGGAAAATGTAACGAACTACAACCATATAATCTAGTAATTCAAGTGCTTTTTTTCCTCGTACTTCATATACCCTGCTTATGCACAAAAGCCCTTGGCCCCTCTTTGGATTGCAGGATTTCATAGTATTTTTGTAGGATTACAATCCTTGGTATTTTTTCCTATGTATTGTCTTGGAACCAAAAAATGGTGCTACTTAGATACCTATGGATTGGATTCAAATGCCTCAGTTCCATAGCATTTTGAGCATCCACTCCAACATCTTTTTAATACACAATCACGTAGGATCGAAGCATTTTCCTGTTTTTTGATGTGCTCCATCAAATTGACCTTTCCTATACCTGCACTGACCTCAAAGGTATCCAACCAGTATAATTACGTGTTTCTTCTATTTGTGTTTTTCAACCCTATGATCAAAAGAGGCCCTTAGATTTTTCTACATGTTATAAGATCTAGCACGAATCTAAAGAAATCAATCATCTAATCATGTTTTGCTTACACAGACAACCTCTTTTCAAGTCTTGTGGATTGTTTGATTGTTTGAATTGAGTTTATGTGGCTATGCATGGCTTCATTTGTTTACGGGTTCCCACTTGCCCTCATCTAAATTAAGTAGGACCTAATAATATTAGGATTAGGGTCCCATACTCAACATTAAGTCATATCCTAGACACTTATTGATCTTCTGCTTCCTAAATGCTCTGGCATTTCATATCTGTATCATTCGTTGCGTGAATTGCCATGATGCCATTAGTGATCAACTCACACATGAATATACAAGTGTCCCATAAGTCCAAACTAACCCTTCTAGACAGTTGGATTGCACAAATATGACCATTGTCATTGAGAACATGAATCATGTTTTAGCTTCTAACTAACAGAAATCGAACACAACGGATAGCCCGCAGTTGGAATCGATCATCAGAGAGTTTATATCTCAACATGGATGATGGTAGGCTGTAATCAATAATGTAGTAGGGTAATTTGGTTTTTATATGGCTATGTAATCTGATTTTGCATTCCACATTTTGTGTCAATGGGTGCTTTCTTATCGCGTCCATACTACGGTTGTGTGCATTTTTTCAGTGTTAAGGCCCAAAGGCAACAAACTATTTCCTTTATCTACAGAAAACACATATATGTATATATTTACATCACATGCATGGTCTGTAGTCCATATACCATATAGCATAGTGTTTGTATAAAATTTGAATCAATTCCACTCGTTATTAAAATGAACTCATCATTGGCATGGTTATGTGCATCTTGGTTATGCAGAGTGGTTGTAATCTCTTTTGCTTCTATCATTTTGGTGTGAGTTTTGAAAGTTAATAAAAACCCCCTTTATGAGAAACATGCCATGGCAAGCAAAGCTAAATTTGCTGTTTACTATAGTACTGCGTGCAGTGGCGAACCATGCTGTTATAAGATGCACATGCGTACCTAAGAAGTATGCATAAAATGTACACGGCCAGTGCTCATTAGCTGTGCTTACAAGTTTCCCCTTGGATATTGTGCAACGCTTAAAAATGTTATCTTATAAATTTTTCTTCTCAAAGCATGTTTGTAACACAGAAAGTTCACAAAAAATAAAGTAAAAACAATTCATAGCCCATACATGAAGAAAAAACACAATTTATGTGTTATGGTGCTGCTAGAGGGAGAGAGAGGGCTGCGATGGCGCGAGAGGGCCGGCCGGGGGCCTTGCCCACGGCCGGTGGCAAGAGGGAAGGGATTTCCTTCTTAATTCTTGCTTGATTAGATTGATACATCTCCTCTCCTTATATAGAGAGGTTTACTTGACTCCCAAGCAAGGCTTACTTGACCCCTAAGCAAACCATAAGACTAACGGGCCCAGGCCCATGACGTACTCTAACACTACACCCCACCTGGACACGCAGCTCGTCCTCGAGCTGCAACCTAAACAAACCATGACTCGACGCAACACAAACCTAACACCTAAAAAGAGGACAGCAGCTGCAGCGGTGGCGTTGGTGGCGGCGGCAGCTGCTGCTGTAGCGTCCCGGTGGGGAAGAAGGCGGCTGGCTGCTGGAGAAGAGGGACCCCCGGCGCCGAGGTATGGCCCGACCCGGAGATGATGGACAGCGGCAGCGGGGACTGCAGCAGCCCGTAGGGATCGGCCAGGAAGAGGCGGATCTCCTGGACAGCAGTGGTGAGATCGCGGAGGGCTGCGGTGATCTCCGCCGGGGAGAGAACGGTGGGGACATCGGAGTGCGGCGGCGGTGGGTGGGAAGAACTCGGTGGAGGGCTGGACATGATCGAACCCGGGAAAACTGATACCAAATGTTATGGTGCTGCTAGAGGGAGAGAGAGGGCTGCGATGGCGCGAGAGGGCCGGCCGGGGGCCTTGCCCACGGCCGGTGGCAAGAGGGAAGGGATTTCCTTCTTAATTCTTGCTTGATTAGATTGATACATCTCCTCTCCTTATATAGAGAGGTTTACTTGACTCCCAAGCAAGGCTTACTTGACCCCTAAGCAAACCATAAGACTAACGGGCCCAGGCCCATGACGTACTCTAACATTATGTTCGGCAGAAAAGGTAAGATATAACACATGATTCTAGCGAGAACTACTTTTCTGTGACCGCGGACAGGACAGTGTCAAGAAAATATAATACTTCGCAATGGTATTTAAAATGAAAAGGATTGGCATGTATATCTCGGTGATTTAAATCTCTGTCCACTCATAACCAGTATAAATATATTATTTAGGGGCAACATAGATAGGCATGTAGTGCACTGCTTCTATGAAAGAAAAAACTAATCTGATGATACGAAAAATAAAAAATGTGAGATTTCTTAGGAAAATGTTAGAATCCAAATTATTACGTGTAAAGTCAATAAAAATATCAGACCTGCATCTCATCGCTTGTCGGCACCACGGCATCTTGCGAAGCAAAAATGTACCTCTGGTACCTCTCAAGTGTCTTAAGCATGCTGTGATGAATTCAAAACAGGATTAAGTTATCTTAAGTACACATGTAGGGAAAACATAAACTCAAAGTCATGGGGTGATCAAGAAGGCATGGTGTGATGCTAGAAACTAAATGGCACTCCTTACGTGTCATATTCAGTAAATTTATGTTAAATGCTAATGGAAATTAGTAACTTGATCCAGAGGTGAGCTAAGTAGTATTTAAAACATTCAGCTTTGTCGCATAAACTACATAATAATTGAGTGCTACACTTTTAACATGATTCAGATTTAACAATTCTATGTGGTCTTTGTCCCTGGGGCAGATAATTTTTCAGAACCGTTCAGTTTTTATGTGAGCAAAGTTACGGTTTGCATATATAGAGTGGCCAAACCCAAAGTTGTGTAACTCAATAAATTCTACTATAGAAACGTAGGATATAGTTTTCAGTGAACTTATACCATTAGGCATCATTATTGAAAAGCTTTTGAAATAATTTCTTGGCCCCAAACTTGGGTAACCCTCATATGCAAGTGCACTGTAAATTTTGCCAATTTTGACCTAATAAACTGTTGGCTAAACTAGGCTATTGGAAATTGTGTACTATAAAAATGTACAGTGGCATAATATTCATTAAAGAGGACATTTAGCCAAAATTGCTTTAGACTAGAAGCTAGTCACCAATATTATTTCCGTATGTAGCTGGCATGGATTGATCATGCTTAGCTCTAGAAAATGTTCTAATAGGCATCTTTACTAGCTGGGATTTGCACATTTCATGCACAAGTGGCCTTAATCTTGAAAGATTAATAACCAAAATTCGTTTGGCGCGAACAAACATAAAGCTCTGGTTCATAAAGCTGCTTACGTCAATACATAGCAAACTAGTTTGTTTTTGCTTTTCAAAAAGTAGAAATGGTAGTACATACGATGCAGTACTTGGCGCTGTCATATCATGTAAGGCCACAGTTAAACTGAAGGACGATGCCGTTGGCTTAAATATTTCATGAAGCTCATTATTAATCAGAGTACTTTTGACTACAAGACTAATGAAATTAATTAATTAACTGAAAGCGGTGTGCTCCGACTTTCTTAATCTGTTGAAATATGCAAAGAAAAACTAGAATTCTGGACAGAAGTACCTAGAGAAAGAGTCATTCATACTACGGAGTACTACTACTTACTAGCCGAAATATGACAGACCTAGATAGTTGACATATTGTACTGCTTCATAAATATGAAAGCACAGCCCAAGAACTGAGGCACCATTTAAATTCTAAGCAGTTTAACCACAAGCCTTCATGCTAAATCGGCGAAAATTTCAGGAAATTGGGCGGATATATTAATGTATGATCATATACAAGTCAGGCCCTTATCAAAAAAGAAATAAATGCCTGGTCAGGTGCATGTACATCAAATGAAAAACCCCTATTTTTTACTGTTTATTGAAATGTTGTATGCATATATACGACATACGCGTACATATGCCAATCGATGTGCTGTTCATCACTTTTCTTTTGCTAACTAGCTTCTATTTTTGACACAGTTGGCCGATAGAACAGAAACGAGCTAACAGGAAAAGAACGTACGAACCCACCCCCCATAAGTTCATGCACGGACGCACAAAAAAACCCAGATCGATCGTCGCGCGTGCAAACGAGCAGTTGCGCGTGCGAAATTGCTGCAACGGGAGAGCGAATCAAAAGATGTACGCGTCAAATTAGAAAGAGAAAAGGCAAAGTGGCAAACAGAAGGATCGATGAGCCAAGATCGGAGAGAGAAAAGCAAAGAAAACTGAAGCATGCTTGGTAGTAATTGTACGGGGTGGGGAAATCGGAATGGATTATTACTTGGAGGATGAGGAGAACTGGTAGAGGCGGCCGGCGTGGGAGAAGAGGACGAGCGCGACCTCGGCGTCGCAGAGGATGGAGAGCTCGTAGGCCTTCTTGAGCAGGCCGTTGCGGCGCTTGGCGAAGGTCACCTGCCGGCTGATCTTGTTCTCGATCCGCTGCAGCACCACCTTGCCGCGACCCATCTCCGGTCTCTGATCTTTCCCCCGCGCGCCTCTCTCTCAAAATCACGACCGGTCTCAAAATCGGCAAACTGAGGTCTACGGAATTCAGCAACCAGCCAACCACCACTACAACACGATCTGTCTGCTCGTTTCTCACACTGGCTAGCTAGCTAGGAGAAGATGGTTAGGTTGGCATGAGATTTGGCTCGATTCCTCGCTCTCACGCAACGCTAAGCCTAGCTAGCAGCGGCTTGATTGTCCTAGATTTGTTTTCTTTGAGGGCCCTGGGCAGGCTGTAGTTGTGCCGGGCGACTGGCTGTGGCTCTGTGGCTGTGGTGGTGGTGTTGTATAGCTTTGCCGAGGAGAGGGAGACGGGGCGGGGCAGGCAAGAATCTTTTTCTTTTCCCTTTCGTGGGGTACAGATTGAATTGGATCTCGGCTCTCGCACTCGCCCTAGCTTAATTATGGTACTGCTACCATATCTAGACACCACCACTACTGGCTAGCTAGGTCAGGTCTCAACCGGCCAGGCAGCAACACCCGCGTACACGAAAAAAAAAAAAAAAAATCAAACAAGGGACGCTCTTTATTTAAACTTCAAAAACAGATACTGTTGGAAAATTAGGCACAATTTCCATTATTAATTCCAGAATATTAAACATGACGATAACAATTAATAACATGTGAAACTCGAACATACTAGATGCATTAATCAACATGAATAGTAGCAGTGCAAACGGTACAACATCCATCACTAAACAGATCGAGATATGTCGCACGTACCGATCTGGTGGAGGTGGCGGTGGCGGTGTAGCAGATGACGTCGCAGCAGTAACGTTGTTGATGACAACGTTGTTGACGACGGGGACGACGGGTCGAAGCAGACGGTAGGCAGCACCGTCCGACTTGGACGGAAGGCGACCCGTGATGAAGAACTTGAGCAGTCGCGCAGAGCGCTTCCCAAAAACCTAATTCGGCCTCTCCCGTACAGGATCGCAAAGGCGAGCGATTCCGGAGACCTGCTCTCCCATTCGCCGGTGCACGCCGGCGGGCGGGATGGAGTAGGCTACGATGGCGGCGCAAGCAGAGAGAGGTGGAAACCCTAACTCGTGTATATCGTGTGTTTCTGCGGTAGCCGGGCAAGAGATTATATAGGCTCGGGAAACCCTAGGCAACGTGGGCCACGCCCACGTCGCACGAACGTTTCGAGTCAGTTACAGATAGCCCACGATCCGGAAGCGACCCGAATCGACTTACTATTCTTACTCACTTACTAGTGGTGGAACAATCCACCTTGTAAGGTGGTCTAACTTCCTCCCAACTTTCCATGTGGGACTAAACTTCCCTTCTCTTGCCACTCCCTAGTGAGCTGCCACCAACTTGAGCTCAAACTCACAAGGCTGCCACTAACTGGGCTTTGAAATTTATAAGGAAAATCTGAAATGTAGTATGGGCCATTAAATGTGGGCCCAATATTTCAACAGATACATCGTTAATCACATCCCTCAAGACTGATTGTGGAGGAGATCACCATCCCACAGAACAAAATTACAAGAATCATGGCTTAATCTAGCTAAATTGTGCACCACTTTGTTGCCCTCTCGAGTGCAATGCTTAAAAGAGATTAACCCATCAGATCCATTACAAGCGTTTATCAGCTCCAGGTTGCCAGACTCAACAAGGGTTGGCGAGCATCCCATGTCTTGTAATAAATTCAGGCCATGTCTCAAAGCCAAAGCTTCAGTAGATGCGTCAAGGATATTCGTTAATGGCCAGGCCCCTCCTGCTATTGTTTGTCCGCGATCATTCCTACACACAGAATGTTTGTTCTCGCCGGCGCCCATGCACGAGATGTCGGTGTCACCCGGCCTCTGCGGGTAAAAAAATCTTTGCAAGTCCCCAGTGGGCCATCCCATATTGAACGCCAAATGTGTTCGTATAGGTTTGTTTGCGTGGATCCGTGGATAGAAAAGATGGTCGTGTTGTATTACAAATAATTGCACATATGGGGCGAAAGGACATACAACTATTAAACTACTTCCTCTGGTCCATAAAGAAGTGTCAGAATCCTACTAAGGGAGACCCTACCTAGCTAGGGTTTGCGTCGCCGGTGGCCTCGATGGTGATGACCACCAACACGGACCACGGCCATGATGGTGCACGAGTCGGTGGCTAGTACATCGGAGGCTTTGGAACAGGCGTTGGTGTATGCCACCCAGTCGACGAAGGCCCAAGCGTAGGCGCAGACACTATCTCATGCGGTCCATGCCACAAAAGGCGCCGGTGTGGATGTTGGAGCAGCAGTCGAGCATGTGCTACACAAGATCAAGGAGTACTACTGGACCAAAGCCGGTTGGCGCGGTGGACTCACCGGGGTGTAGCCACATGGCCAGCTCCTCCAAGTCTGAAGCCTCGAGGGACATCTTGATGGTTGTGTCTTCTTCCAGTGGTTCCAAGGGATGTCGTCAACCTTCTCCTACTCCCCATTCTTGCCTGTTGGGGTGTGGGGGCATGTCACCCACAAACTACGCTCGGCGTCACAGGTCATGCTTCAACTCGAGCCATCTTTCCCACAAGGGCGAGTCAGAATGTAGGTGGAGTTGTCCCACGGATCTAGCGAGAAGAGAGAATGTCGGTGGAGGATCTCGCGGTAGCGGCTTCATGGCATTGGCGGCTTTAGGATTCTAGCCCGGTTCAGATGCCACGCCCAAGGGAGGTGCACATTGGACCACGGCATGGTTACTTGGCCTCTATCGTGCGGGCCACATCCACACTAACATAAGTGCGGTCTCACACAGGTGGAAGAGGCGGTGGTAATGCTCTAGAGCAGCGCCTGGAAGATGAGTGACCTCTTGGTCTTTCTGAGCCTTCTTCCACGGTTAGCTGCCCTCCTTCATTATTGCTGGCATCAATGGGAGAGCTAGGGTTCCCCCGCGCGGGAAGAATGGTAGTGGAAGTGAACTGGATAATGTAGAGATGGGGATGGAGACGCGGCGGTCGACATTAAAAAGGACCGGCAAGCGGCCATGACAAAAAGATGATATATGAGATGAGGAGCCGGTGGTAGGTGCCATGAGGACGTAGCCAAAGCCGTATGCATCAATTAAGCAGGGTAACCCATTTTGAAAAAATGAGGAAGTAGGCACAACGTATTCTATCCGCGTGACAGCATTTCCGGCATAAATTTAACACATAAGTACATCCATCGGTTTGTGTCGCCCCTAGGTTATTTTGGTGTATTTTCGTCTGCCAGCAATGCGTTGATCCGTGGCCGTCAGTTACTTTGGTGGCGCCGCTGGACATGGCCATTAGGGCATCTTCAACGGGGCGATGCAAACGGACGTTGCGCGACCGTTTGCGTCTGCGCGGACCAGAAATGCGCATGCACCCTGCTCCAGCGGGGCGATGCATCGTGTCCGGGGCGTCCGCAGCGATGCATCATGTCCGGGGCGTCCGCAGCGACGCAAATGCGGCGCAAATATGCGGCACATTTGCGTCTCCGCGGACGCTACGCGGTCGCGCCGAGCGTCCGCTCGCTCCCCCCATGGGCCCGCTTGGTAGCGAACCTAGCTCGATCGGCGCGAATTAATGCACAGCAACTACCAGCGGGGAGGTCAACCGCCGGAGTGGCAACCGCGCCGATCAACCCGCCAACCGCCGGAATGGAGCGCCACCGCCGCGGAAGAGCAACCGCATGCCTCTTTGTTATACGCGCCGCCATTAATCCCCGCTGAATATAACCCCTGCGCCTGCTGTAATTCACGTCCAACCGGCTGCCATTCTTTTTCTTCTTCCTCAGCACCGGCTAGCCACCATGAGCAACTTGTCGTTGCTATCGGACACGGACAGCGAGGGCAAGCCACCGGGATGGCGGCATTGGTGGATAGGGCTGCGACGCCCAACGACCCTAGCTCCCCGCCGACGGAGGTCGAGGAGGAGGGAGGCGCCGTTGCCCTCGACGGCCAAGTGGGCACGGCTGGAGGCGGCGGACGATGCGGCGGCGGTGTTACCCTCCAAAACCCCCCGACGGGCTTTGGCTAAGTAACACGAAGAGCCGGGAGGCTCCTAGGGCCGCTTAGTGGATCCCTGGCACCTCGCGTCGTCCCGCAAATCTTCTGGCGCGCGTCCTGGCGGTTGCCGGGCGTGCCACCTGACCTAGACCTGGTCGGAAGGTGTTAGTGCTTCGATTGTTCCTGCATGGTAGACACGTGCACATTAAATACGAGCCTTATCGGCTCTCAGGTTTCCCTGTGGATCGGCTCAAAGAGCCGATCGCCCCATGGTCCTTGATGGATTAGCAATGGCATGGGGATCCTGCTTGATCAGAACAAAGCTGAAGCGATCCACGACGGTTTAGGGTTTTCACCGCATAATCGGAACGTCCTACGTGCGATCGGGCCTAGCAGCTACGAGAGACGGTGCAAACTACCCCTACGAGAGGCCTAAAAACCAACGTAACGTTGATCCCCGGAACATCCCTCGCAGGGACGGTAAACAGCATCTAACGCACCACCGGATCCTCCGACCCCAGCATAAGGCCTAACTATGCAGATATTAAACTAATCCCTGCAGATGCAGGGAGCAACCGTAACGGATCGGATCTACTAAGCATGACCAAGCAAGATGCCGCCCTTACGTCTGGATAGACGTAAGGGCAGCTAGATATGCAAGGGTTGCACTACGATAGCATAATACGTGAAGAACAATGCTAACCCTAACACATCTAAAGATAACTACGTTGCTCGCCATCAAAAAGGCTTCAGTACGAGCAACGCATGAACAATACTAAGCTTTACGCTGCGTAGATCGCGAGATGCGATCTAGGCAGCATGATGCTTACCGGTAGGAACCCTCGTAGGAAAGGGGTGGCGATGCGCCGAGATTGGTTTGTTTTGGTTGAACGGTGATTGTCCTCTTTTCTCGATAACCCTAGATACATATTTATAGTCCAAGGGACTTTCTAATTGAGGCGTGCACCTAACCGTGCACGGGCCGGACTCTATCTCTTAACTCTAAATACAACACGATCTAATATGTTACAGATACATGGGCAGTTAAGCCCAAACTCTCAGTGCAAGGCCGCTTCGAAAGGTGCTCCACGTGTACTTCCTTCAAGCCCATCTTCACTTACGGCCCACCTCCTGATTTGGCCAAAATCGGGTGGTAACACATGCCCCCCTGGTTTTGATAATGACAATGGCAAAACCATCTGATTTTTCCTCGAGGGGTCATGTCGTAGCAGAGCAGAACCGTCGCAGTATTCTTCATGATGACGTCTTGCCTTCTCGACTTCCCTGCACGACTTGACGGTTCTGGCACCACGTCCTCGGGAACTGCTTAGGCATTAAACCACATATTCCCCCTTTTATTCGGCCACGTCCTGTAGTTCTCTTCCTCATCCTCCTGGCACTAGCACTTCCACAGAAAAAACCCTCCTGCGCCACCATGTCCTCCTCTTCATCGGATCTTTCTGCGCAGTCCTCCCCCTTCCGCGAGCCGACGCCGGAGTGGAACCCGGAGGAAGCCCATGCGGCCAACATTCGCCGCGCCATCGAGGCCGGGACGAGCCAAGCCACGACTTCTCTACCTGGTCGAGGACGACCAGTCCCGACCGACGGGGAGAGCGACCTCCGCTTCCTCGCCAATGAGGAAGCGGTGGAGGAAAGCAACGACGACCACCTTCCCTGGGACGGGGCCCCCTCCTCCGAAGAGGAGGAGCAGGAGGAGGAGGAAGAAGATGACAGTCCTCCGACGAGCCGCCGGCCAAGCGCCACCGCCCCGGCCCGGCAATCTCAGTGATTTCGACAGCGACGACGACGACTCGATGAAGAAGACGAGGACAACGAAGGTCCTGCCGGCGGTCGCTACAGCAGCGACGATGAGCCGGCTGGGAGCAGCGCCGACGACGGCGATGATGGCGACGACGACGAGGGCAGCAACGGCCCCTAGATAGGACCTTAGCTTAGGGCCAGCAGTAGTAGACGGGCAATGTAGCTCCTAGGATCTTCTTTTGAGAGCAACAGCTCTTTATGTAAGAACTCTAGTTGATCAATGAAGAATTTCCCCGACCCGATCTTGTCGTCCTTCTTCATGGTGATTTAGCCGATTGCCCTTTATACCGAGCCTGCCGACTGCCAAACTGGTCGGTGCTTAAGGAGCCGATGGCAAAGCATCAGACTCTCATGGCAAATTCAAGGTAGATCCGTCCGGACCTCCACCCCCAGGACGAGCCACAATCGTGCAAATCCTAGATCCTGGAAATGCAGATTCAACTGCACGGAATATTGGACCTTAGCGACATTTTCATCTTCCGGATCTTCTTTGCCTTTTAGAGGTCTTAGGACCGTCGTTAGAACAACTCTGATACTGAAGCTAACATTTTTGCGGAACAGGCGGTACTCGCCCACAACTGTCCTTGTAATGCTTCATTTCTTTGTAGTCGCATCTAGTCTAGAGCTCGTCAACGATTGATGCCTCCTCCCAACACCTCCAGCTATTCCCTTCTGCAATAATCCACCCTCTCTCGGTGAGTTGTGATGCAGAGCAAGCCGATTTCGACCAAATCGGCTCAATAGGACAAGGAACCTTAAGAACGGGCTGCCCCCCGAGCCTTAGTCCAGGCGAGGATAAAAGCAGACCAGCCGATTGAGCCACCATCGGCTTCCCAACCGCAGCGCTGTATTAGCTGAACTCCACAAAATCGGTTCTCCAGATCATCGATGCTTCAGAGCTAGCTGCCCCCCCAAGCCACTCCAGCTTGAAAACAAGGCAAAAATGCTTACGCTCAAGGAGCCAGTACCTGGCAGATTTTGGAAAGGTCAGCAGCTCCCTTGTCAAGGAACCTCAATGCAGTGGCCTTTGAGCCCCTCCCAGCTCCATTTATGCAACTTGCTGTTTTGAGTGGTTTATCATCTCGGGCCAACTGATGCAGCTTCTGGTGCGAATGGCTCGGCCCTAGGAGACCATCGGATGATAATCGGTTGTTCTCATGACCCTAACCTGATCCGCAGGCTTGGTGATGGCTGCTCCATAAGACCTCCGCCTGTAGCGCCACGTGTCGGCTTTGCCCTATGAGACCTCAAACAAGATCATGACTCTTACCAGCCAACCCAGCGGGCTGGCCATCTGGTTCCGGGCAGGTGCCTACAACAGAGCCCTGTGCGCGTCACTCAAATGACTTGTATGTGGAAACTGATATTTTTGGCGACATGAGCACCGTTCCTCAGACAAGCTGTGATGCAGGACCAGCCGATTCCGACAAAATCGGCTTCCTATAGCAAAGGATCCTTCAGGGCCAACTGCCCCCTGAGCTTCCTCCGTTCAAGTCCCGCGTCTCGCCGATCGCCTCATCATCGACTATCCTCCTGATTTCAGGAGAGACATGCTGCCTCGTCGGGCTCGCCCTTAACCTGAACTGCGTGTTTGAGCTGCTCCTGCTATTGATCAAGGCCGCGACCCGATATTGCCAACACAATGATCCGCTTGGGGGTTTGCTAATGGAGCCATCAACAAATTCTACTGGGGAGAGCTGTCGGCATGTTTGTGGAGCCTCGCTGCCGCATCCCTGAAGTCAATGGCCGTGCATCGGCTATATTCAAAAAATTCGATGTTTTCGATTTTTTGTGGCCGATTTGTTTATGTATCGGCCCCCGTACTCGTGCTGCTCTGCTGGAAATTTGACATTCGTTCCCAACTCCGTATCCTCGTATATCATCCATCTATGTGCCCCCCCGAGCCGATTCTGTCAAGTAATTGATGGTATCGGCTCTTCAGGCATCTGTTGGATCAATGCTAACCATAGACGAAGGTATGTTGAGGATAGTTTCGGCCGATTACCGGAATCGGCCTCCTTCCTTGTCTGCAATGCTTGACGATGGTTTGCACCTTCTTGGATGTCCACTGTAGCTACGTGGCATGTTGGAGATAAGATCCTTTACTTTTCATTTTTTGAGGGCCGATCACAGGGATCGGCCTTGCCACGTATGTCCAATGTATTGGACGTGCTACTCTGTTAGGCCGGTGGATAAAACCAGCCTTACACCATTCTTCGAAGCTTCGATGCGCTCACAGCCTTCTAAACTGATTCCAGAGAGCGGTTCTTGATCATCTGCTTCCCATACGCTCATGGCAGCCAATGATATCTCGATCGAGTCATCCGCCTGAACAACTTCCACCTCATCTCCATCCCATTGTATGATGCATTGGTGCATCGTAGACGGGATACAACAGTTAGCATGAATCCAGTCCCTTCCCAATAAGACGGCATAATTGCTCTTGCTGTCGACGATGAAGAACGCGGTAGGTATGGTTTTCCGGCCCATAAGCTCTACATTCAGAACACCTTTTGCTTCTGATGCCTGGCCGTTGAAGTCGCTTAATGTGATGTTGGTCTTGATCAGATCGTCGCTGGAATGCCCCAAACGACGTAGCATGGAATACGGCATTATGTTGACTGCCGCTCTCGGTATCAACCAACATCTTGTGATAGGCTGCCCATTGATGTAACCCTTCAAGTATAGGGCTTTCAGATGCCCGTAGCTTCTATTTTGTGGCTTTTCAAAAATAACGGTCGTGGACCGCAGTCGAATTGAGCCACTGAAACCTCGTCGCTTGGAGCGCGAAACTCGACGGGAGTATGAATACCATGTTTGTACCAGCCGATGCATCTGCATCGGTATCAGCCGATGCTGTGCATCGGCTTTCGCCTGTTTGGGGCGCCATACTTTCTTTGGCGGGCGGGCCTTCGTCTCCACCGTTTGCTGGATTTTCGCGCCAGATCGGGCCGCGCTCTTCTCAACGTGTACAGTACTGTGCCTCGGCTTCTTCCAGGTTTCGCAGCCGCTGCACCCGGCGCTTCCGAGAATGGCTGAGTCCATCGTGGCACCACCTTGGTCGGTGATACCTATCTTCTTCTCCATCCGACTCCTCGAAGTCTTCTTCTTGAGATGACTCAGCTTGTTCGATGTGGGAGAGGTCCTAGACGCTCGAACACTGAAACTTCGTTCTCCTTCTTGTGCTGTCTGGGCAGTTCTCGATTGTTGGCAATCGGCTTTCCGAGTCCCAGCAATGTTTGAAGAAGGGACAGCCCAGTGTTTGTCCATGTTGTCTTGCTCCTTTGACCCTCCGCGCGACGTTCGTACCCGTCGTTGTTTCGTCATGCCGACGATACCCCATGTTTGCATCGACCGACGATATCCTTCATCGTCGCGCCGTAGCGGCGACGTCCGGTCGCTGTTCATATTTGCTGAGGAGATGCACGGATAATGGGCGTGGATACCGTATGTTTCTCACCTCCTCCTCGGTTAGGTATCGTCTATCGTCATCTTGGGGCCGGTCGCGTGGAACGGCCTCCTCTTTATCTTTGCCACGAGAGTGGCTGCTCTCTGCTTTGTCCGCGCCATGGCGAATCACGAACCCTGCCATATTGGCATCGAAAGAGAACCCTGGCTCTCTTATGGAGTGGCTGAGATATACCGTATTGACGCCATGCGGCAGACACGAGTTTCCTCTGAGCTTGATGTTGCGAGAACGGGTTGTCTCGAGGAGCCGATGAGTTCGGCTTACAGATGGCCTTCAGCTCATCGTATTCCTTCTTGTGCTCCGCAGGGAGATCCTTGTATGTGATCTGCTCCTCTGCCATCTCGTATATCGGTATTGACGTGGATGTTGCAGAAGAGGTCCCACCGGGCGTGCTGAATGTGTTACCCTCCAAACCCCCCGACGGGCTTTGGCTAAGTAACACGAAGAGCCGGGAGGCTCCTAGGGCCGCTTAGTGGATCCCCGGCACCTCGCGTCGTCTCCGCAAATCTTCGCGCGCGTCCGGCGGTTGCGGGCGCCACCTGACCTAGACCTGGTCGTGAAGGTGTTAGTGCTTCGATTGTTCCCGCATGGTAGACACGTGCACATTAAATACGAGCCTTATCGCTCTCAGGTTTCCCTGTGGATCGGCTCAAAGAGCCGATCGCCCCATGGTCCTTGATGGATTAGCAATGGCATGGGGATCCTGCTTGATCAGAACAAAGCTGAAGCGATCCACGGCGGTTTAGGGTTTTCACCGCATAATCGGAACGTCCTACGTGCGATCGGGCCTAGCAGCTACGAGAGACGGTGCAAACTACCCCTACGAGAGGCCTAAAACCAACGTAACGTTGATCCCCGGAACATCCCTCGCAGGGACGGTAAACAGCATCTAACGCACCACCGGATCCTCCGACCCCAGCATAAGGCCTAACTATGCAGATATTAAACTAATCCCTGCAGATGCAGGGAGCAACCGTAACGGATCGGATCTACTAAGCATGACCAAGCAAGATGCCGCCCTTACGTCTGGATAGACGTAAGGGCAGCTAGATATGCAAGGGTTGCACTACGATAGCATAATACGTGAAAAACAATGCTAACCCTAACACATCTAAAGATAACTACGTTGCTCGCCATCAAAAGGCTTCAGTACGAGCAACGCATGAACAATACTAAGCTTTACGCTGCGTAGATCGCGAGATGCGATCTAGGCAGCATGATGCTTACCGGTAGGAACCCTCGTAGGAAAGGGGTGGCGATGCGCCGAGATTGGTTTGTTTTGGTTGAACGGTGATTGTCCTCTTTTTCTGATAACCCTAGATACATATTTATAGTCCAAGGGACTTTCTAATTGAGGCGTGCACCTAACCGTGCACGGGCCGGACTCTATCTCTTAACTCTAAATACAACACGATCTAATATGTTACAGATACATGGGCAGTTAAGCCCAAACTCTCAGTGCAAGGCCGCTTCGAAAGGTGCTCCATGTGTACTTCCTTCCAGCCCATCTTCACTTACGGCCCACCTCCTGATTTGGCCAAAATCGGGTGGTAACAGGCGGCAAGGAAGGAGGCAAGTGCCCGGGCGAGGGCGCGGGCGCAGGCGGAGCATCGTCGTTCGTTCACCGACGACGAGGAAGACTCAACTGACCAGTCGTCCGACTAGAACTCCAGCTCGACGAACGTGTCGTCCGACAGTACCTCTTCGGAGTTGGAGGTGACAAGAAGGAGACACGTCCGTGAGGACAACGAGGCGGGGCCTTCTAACAAGAAGGCCAATAATTAGTTTATAATTTATTTGTTTTCAAATTTGTTCTCTAGTTTGTATGTTAAATATGTTTAAACTTGTTTGATTCGAGAATTAGTTTATAATCAGTACAACTTGTTTTCGCATTTGGTCTCCATAATCTTTCAAAGATTCATTACAACCAATGTAGATATTGGAGAGTTCTTCAAAAAAGAAATATAAGAAGCAGGAAAATAAAACATTAGGGTGTCCAAAATACGTCGGACCGCTGGATGCCCACACGCAAACGAACAATTTACGTCTCGCGGTCATTTTGACCTTCGTTAGTCGACACAACGGATGATCAAAAATACATCGTCGGTTGGAGATGCCCTTAGGCCGGTGCCAACGCGGGCTGGAGCGCGGGCGCTACCGCCCGCGGCGGGGCGGGAGGCGGGCGGGACTGGAGCGGCAGGCGGTGGCTGGCTCGCCCGGCGGTAGCGCCCGCTACCGCCGGCTACCGCCCGCGTTGGCGGCGGGAGTGAGGCGGGAGCGGGCGGGAGGCGGGGCGGCGCGGGCGGGCCGGGGCGGGAGGGGAGCGGCGAGAGGGCGGGCGGGAGTGGGGCGAGAGGCGGGCATAGAGAGAGGCTGAGGTGGCGCGAGGATTCGTCCACAGCGTTGTTGGGTAGCCGGTGTATACACAGCTCCAGCACGATTTGATTGAGCATGTGTGGGCTCATAATGCCTAGATTATGTAATTTTTCCAAATTTTTATGTAATTTCTTTTTATGATGTAATCGGTAACAATTTTAGTTCAATAAAATAATTTCCTTGCATTATTTTTAATGTTGTAATCTGAAAAAGAAAAGCTAATGTTGAGGAGAGAGAAAAGCTGATGTGGAGAAGAGAGAAGTGAGAGCTCTCACTATAGCCCATGCATTGGCAAGGTGAGGTAAGAGGGTGAGAGTGGGGTGAGAGTGAGGAAAAAGCTGACGTGACCAGGCTAGAGTGGGGCGGTGCATTGGCACCGGCCTTACCGGCGAGAATCGCTGCGTCATCGAGACAGTACGTGCGCACTCGGGGAGGCGAGATCGATCGTACTCGTACCGTACGTGCGACCGAGCGGGGCCGGGCGGCGAGCCCGAGGCATGGCGGACGTGTCGACCGGCGGCTGGTGCCGCGTCTTTACTGGTGACCGAAAAACTAGCGAAGGTCGCTGGAACTGCAGCAGCTAGCTCGCCCCGGCCGCTAGCCCCCCGGCCTGCTCCCTGTCAAGTGGCAAGGCAACGCGAGCGGCGCTTCTGCCCGCAGCTGCTGCTACCACTATTTACTGCACTGCACTGGTGATGCCACCCACCCGCGCGCCTGTGCCGATGCCGGCCAGCGCGGGCACGACACGAGCACCCTGCGCTGCGCATTGCCTGCCCTGCCCTGCCCTTCCTTTACCAATCTTGATCTCCGGTGGCCACTCCCCGTGCGCCGTGCGGTACGTAGTTACGCAGGGTGCGCGCACCGCCGATGGGACGCCGTCGCGCTGCCGAGCGCCGATAGGACGCGCGCGCGGGCTGGCATGGCATGGCATGCAGACAGCACAGTGCGCGTCTACTCCGATCCGATGGGTCGTCGCCTCACGTGACGTCGTCGTCCTTCTCGCCTCTCGGCCTCGGCCTCGGCCTCGGAGATGCAAGTCAGACGTCGCCGGATGAATATGAGCGCATCGAATCTGCACAGTGGTCGCAACTACTACACAGGCACACGCATCATGCATGGGCCAGCTAGTACCGTGAGGTGAGGTGACTGCTACAGTCGACGATGAGCCAACGTATACCCATGAATGTGATGATCATAGCGGCGACGATATGGGCACTGCCGTATGAAAATCTTAGACATCTCCAGCCGCGTCCCCTAAACCGTCCCCCAAACCGCGTCGGATTGAGCGTTTGGGAGACGTGTTTTGTTCGTGCTGCGTTTGGGGGACATCGCTCCCCAGTCGCGTCCCCCAAACGCCGCCCCCAAACATTAAAAGTATTTTTTTTGGCTAGAAAGAAACTATTTAATAATATTCAAATCGGTTGAACATAAACAAATTATATATAAAACTTCGAAAAAATACATATAAACTATCTACTTCTTCTTCTTCACTGATGGCCCCGCCTCGTCGTCGTCATCGCGGTGGCGCTTCCTGCTCGTCACCTCTTCCGAAGAGGCGGTGTCGGCGCTCGACGCGTCGTCGTCGCCGGTGCTCGTCGGCTGCGCCTTGGCCTTGGCCTTGGCGGCCTTGTCCTTGGCAGCCTTCGCCTTGGCCGCCTTCGCCTTCGCACGGGCCACCGCCGCCGCCGCGGCCTCGCTCTCTTCTTCCCCTCCTCCCAGCCCAGCCATTCCTCCTCGCTGTCAACTGGCGGCGGGGAATCGTCGCCGCTGCTCGGCGTCCTGGCTTTGTCCCACCAATGGCGCCAGCCAGCAGGCTTTCCCTCGCTGGAGGTGTCGGACGGGAGCTGGGAGATGTAGCTCATCGTCGCTGGAGGTGTCGGATGGAGGCTTGGATGAATGACGGCGTACGTACGGGTCTTATTGAGCGCGGATGAACGGCGGCGCAGAAGTCGAAGAGAGCAGCGGTTGCTCTTCCGAGGAGTCGGCGCTCCATTCCGGCGGGGTTGGCGCGTCGTCGACGCGGTTGCCAATGCGACGGTTCCCCTGTCAACTGCACCGTCGCTACGTATGTGGCGGTTGAGCGTCCGAGCCGCCGACGGGTCGGCCCCGCGCCTCCTCGCTCTCATTTCGTTGTGTCCGCGTGTGCCCGTCCCCGTGGGATGGGGACGGGCTCGGACGCCGGTCACCGTATCGGGCCGCGCCGGACAAAAAAGGCTTTGGGGCGCGCGGCTGGGAACGTTTTTTTGTCCGGCGCGCCCCAAATCCCTTTGGGGGACGGTTTGGGGGACGCGACTGGAGATGCTCTTAAGGGCATCTCTAAGACTCTAACGGGACGACACATTTCAGCATCCAAAAATATCTGCGCCGTCCGTTTGCGTCGGGATGGCTCTAGCGACACGACGAATTTGTTTTCTCGATTTTCCATTTTTTATAACATGAAAACATAATTTACATAGTAAAAGAAACGAAAATAAAAACCCTTTGAACACCTACGTCTACTGGTTCTCCTCGTCGCTGTCAATCATGACGAGCTTCGGTACCACTCACGGCCAGTTGGGAAGCGGCGGAACATACGCCGGTACCGTCGGCGGTGGTGGAGGTGGAGGAGCCCAGGCCTGTGGTGGAGGTGGAGGTGGAGGAGCCCAGGCCTGTGGCGGAGGTGGAGGAGCCCAGGCCAGAGGTGGAGCCCCCACAGGTTGTACGGCTGAGGTGGAGGCGGCAGTTGAACCGGTGGCGTGGCCGAGTCCTGTAGCACACGTCGTAGGGCTTCTTCTTCCGTGAGGCCCGGCGGCATGATGCCGGTGGCGTAGCGGGGCAGCGGCGGCTGCACAGGTAGGTCCACCTCCGAGACGGGATGCCGAGCCTCGTGATCTCGTTGTCCGTCATATTGTCCGGGTACTCAAACTCCCGGCCCTCCGCCATGGCCAACTGCCATTCCTGGAAATGTACGCGACGTAGTCGTCGCTGTCGTCGTTGGCCTCCTCGGTGTGGTACGCCAGCGCCTCGATGTAGTCCTCGTCATCATCGTCGTCGTGGTCATCCTGTGCAGGCGTCGGCGCTTGCCGTTTTCGACGACGAGGCACCGCTGGACGGTCAAAGGGGAAGTCCCTGTCGCCCATGAAGCCCGCCCTCCTCCTCGGATCCTTCTCGGACTCGAGATAGTTGCGCCAGCTGTCGGAGTCGATGGCGTAGGTGGGATCAACGCGGAGGTCCGGCGGCAGGTACCGCCTCCTTCGTCGTATCTCGGCGCTCCTATCTGGCTCGCGCGCAGGCACGGGCGGGACAGGCTCCCAGCGGTAGCTGAGCCGTCAGCCGCCAGGCATGTGCACGTCCTCCTAGGCATCGCACAGCATCCAGTTCGCGTGCATCACCACGCTGACGGGCAGCGGCACATTGTGTGGCCGCTCCACCTTCTTGGTGTCGCTGCCGGACGCCTCGAAGTCGTTCTTCTTCTTCCCCATGGTGCTGCGGCGGCGCGCGACGGTGGTGGTGGGGGTGGAGGTGTGGGTGATGGCAGGAACGATGCCGGTGGATTTTTAAGGCCGGTCGCGCGTGGGAAACGATGCCATTGAAGGCGGCGCAGAAGCCCAGCCGCCGCCCGCCAGTCCGCGCGCAGAAGAGGCAGCCGCGACATTGATGACGAAGACTGCGGCGCAGACGCGGAAGCGCTGACCGCGGAAGCGATGCCCTCGATATAGGCTCGCTGCCAGGCGGGCCTGGTGAAGAAGCGAGCGGTCACTTGGGGCGTCCGTGCACCGTCCGCCGCGATGCATTCCAGGCGCAAATATGCGCCGGGTTTACGTCGTTGCGGACGACCCGGTCATGATGCGTCGCCGCGCTGGAGGTGGTACCAGACGCATTTTCCGCCCGAACGGACGTAAACGGCCGCTCAGCGTCCGTTTACGTCGCCCCGTTGGAGATGCCCTATTGCTCGAAGTTTTGGCTGATTGCCTCTCAAAATTAATGCAATTATGGGCAACTTGGAGCTGACATGAAATGGCCGATGGAGGCGTATTGGCTGATTGCATCTCAAACTTTGAAAGCATATGATTTTTCTCTCGACAACATACATGTTAATTTGTGTCTTTTATGTACATCCAAGGTTCCACCAAGAGAAAGACATACTTTATCATAGGCTCTCTGCATACGGACATGTATAGAGACATAGACGATTCTAGGGTTCCATCCCCTTCCCCGACGATCCGCCCCACCTCAGGTGGCCTTGTTCTTGGAGGCGTCGTGAAACACAGACCCTCACCGAGGGGGGAGGGGGAGGGTTCCATTCTCTATTTAGGTCTTTTTCCGTGTCTTCTATGGGATGTTGAGGCAGCGCCGACATTTATAAGTCAGAATAAGGTCCTCTCTGCTTGCTCTGGTGGTGTGTCTAGCGCCTACAGATGACACATGGAGTTGTTTGTCTGGTGTATCTCCTCATATCCACTCAGGTTTCGTGTTCATTTGCGTGACTTTACATCTAACTCTTCCGATCTACGGGTCTCATCTTGGTCTTTTGGGGCCTTGACACAAAGCCTCCCCTTTTGTCTACTACAACAATTAAGGTGTCAAGTGGGATCTCACTTATAGTTCACTTTATCATTTCTACTACAAATTTTGGGGTGAAAGATTTCACTACAGATGAAAAAATGAACTACAAGTGGGATTTAGGTGAAACCCAGTTACATTTCTAACAAGAAGTTCTACTATGACAAATTTTGATAGGCTACGGTGATGCATGGACGAAGATGGCGACGCTGGGCTCGCTTAGTGTCTAGTCCTCGCTAGGTTGTCCAAAATCTATTTATAATTTTATTACCTTTTAGCTCTCTATTCTACTATTGATTATTAATAGATCAACGGACTTTTTACAAGAGGCACCTTTGTGGTATGGTAAATGAAATTAAAATGTGGCATCAAGTTTATTTTTTAGAGAAGACACAAAGCTTATGTTTTGGTTGAAAAATACGTGCGCACTTAGGAAACTTACATATAATGTGCATTTTTGTTGTTGTTTTTAATGTCGTTAAGAACATAACTTGTTTTACCAGGGATGATATTTTGTGGAAGCCGATTTGAATATCGATATCCTAGACAACAAACCTATGGTTACTTGGCTTCCCTAAAAATACTATGGTTGATTGGTTAGGGGGAAGTGGTATCTCCAGCCCACTAGGTATCAAAACTTAGGTTTGACACTTTGATACTTTTTAAAGATGAAATATTTTGCAATGAGAATCGACGTTTCCATTAATATTGAGACGTGTTTGTTGACTTCATCGATCTCAAAACCACCGGATAAGTTTATTGGACTTGTTTTCTCGGAGGTGCTCGTAAGGGTACGGGTGTGTGTGCGTTTATATGTAGTGTGTTTGTATGCATCTGCGTTCTTATTTTGTTTCGCAAAAGAAAATCGATATCCGAAAATGACCTTTCTATTTCGAACCTTTGCCCTAACGCCATCGATCCTACAAAAATGTAGAAAGTGATGGAATATCATGTTTGGACATGCATTCCAGTGTAATATTTGACTTCCAGTATTATTTTTAATATTTTGATTGTACTAGAAAATGCATGTAATGACTTGCCTCAAATGTACTTTTGGGCTAATATATTTTTTATGTATATTAAACTAGTATCATTTTAAGTAACTGTGCATCAATCTATACAAAGGCCCTTAATCTAAGTGCATAGTTCATAGCAATTTCTCAGCCAAAACATGCTGATTTTCTCAATACTACCGGTCACAAGTAATCTAGTCAGCCTAGTTAGTTAGCTAATTCATATGTTCTATATTAGTTTTGCGACTTTGTTTTATAAATTTGTTTTATATGAACAGTAAAAGGTACTGCACCAGATCAACTTTACTTTGTTCTAAGCAGATGTATCATAGCATGTAGCTCATTAGTCTCACTTTCAATAGCTAACTTTGTTGGTATATCTTTCTCTTCCATAGATTTTTTATGTAGGCATAAGTTCAGGGATTATAAAGAGCATACCTTTTTTTGACTCAATCTCACCTAGAGGATTATATTGCTCATAGTTATAGGATCTATCGGCGAAAAGTTTTATCGCATCCTTCCAGGTTAATGAATTTAGAGTTTCTCCTGCACATGCATCAACCATCTGTTTAGATTCATCATTAAGACCATCATAAAAATACTGTAAGATAACAATGTCTATGAAACCGTGGTTGGGAACCCTCATAAGTAATACGGAGAATCTTCCCCAAGCTTGAGAAAAACTTTCGCCAATATGCTGGAAGAAATTAGTAATCTTCCTTTTAACCTGCATAGTCTTATAGAAATGATTAAATCTATTCATGAATTATTTTATGCAATCTTTCTAGCTAGCAATAGTATTTCTTGGTAAAGCTTGTAACCATTGGAATGCCTTGTCATTCAGGGACCGACGAAATAATTTAAGAAGTAAAAAATCTTTTGGCAAATTCTTAGGTCCAATTACCTCACATATATGATTCACTCTAGTTAAGTGAATGCTTGTACCTTCATGTTCTTCTCCCGAAAAAGCATTTTCTTGCATCATAATTAGTAATTCTGAATCTATTTCGTATTCAATGCTCTTCACATCAGGATAAATGATAGGATTTTTTGCAACTAAAGTTGAAGGAGTCACATATTCCCCTAAAGTTTTGCTAGGCTCTGCTGCCTTAGCTGTGAGGGACATGTTTTCCATCATGGTACTTAAACTGTTTATGTCTACAACACGCGAATTGGCTAGATTTTGAATAACTTTCAGACATCTAGAGTCTGGTAATCGATCAATAAAGTTTGGTAGATAAACACTACCTGAGCGTGTGGAACCTCTGTCCTCAACAGAGATCGTCAAAACTTACAAGTGTCAAGAAACAAACACCATGCGCTTAATTGGCTCCCCGACAACGGCGCCAGAAAATAGCTTGATGGCCTGCAAGAACGCATGGTCATTCGTGCATATTTTCGTGGAAGTATTATTCCGGTTTTTATATCGTATCCCAACAAGGGGCGTAGGAGGATGTTTATCTGTGGTGTTTCTGTCGCACCCAAGGTGTCACAAGTATTAGGTGAATTGATTGCAAGAATTGAAATGGAAAGTGGTGAGGTGAATACAAGAGTTTTGAGTATTGATGATGAATAGAGTAAAGTGCATAAAAGTAAAGAGCTAATAAGAAACAAATGAGTTTCTGCATGTCGAAAAGTAGGCGCGGAGTGATTTGGTTCATGGTGATAGTGAATGTGACTGGTGGAATAAATGTAATAAGTGAATATGATTCTTCATATTTATATCTGAGAAAGCAAGCAACCCATTAGAGAGAAAGACTCCTCTTGGTAGATTTCATCGTCATCCAATAATCCTTCTGCATGTTACCAAAGCCATGGCCAGCGCATCTATTAAGGTGGTTAGACCAGAGTAAAGCTTTAAGCTCGGTGGTTCCTTGTGATTTCTCGAGTATTGCTAGATCCTCTTTAATATCGATCGTGTCACTCGGGGGCCGCCGATTCACTAGCGAACAAGTTCCTATTTATGAGTTCTTGAGATCATGCTATCTGGGCCCTTAAATAAGATAACAACATTAGGTGCACATAAACATTCATACTCATATATGTAATAATCTCAAATATAAGTTCACAAATAGAGATGGAATAAAATTGGCACATCACATCTGACCAATCCCCTACATATCCCACGCCAATGGGATCTACTCACACATGAGAGGAGAATAACATAACAATATCATAGCAAAGTAAATGGAGTTCATCTTGATATTACCGTAACAAGCCACAATAATTGAAGATCAAATTAAATACAAACCAGGATGAAATAGAGGTTTCAATCCCTAATCTTACAAGTATGAATTTGTCTCTCTCTCAGTACAAGTGGGATGTAGTGGATAGGGTGATGATCTTGATGAGACTGATCTTCGATGGAGTCGAGGTTGGTCTTCACCTTCTTTAGATCTGATATCCTCTGTTCTGGTGTGGATGGTGGTTGCTTTGTTGTGTTTTTCGTCTCACGCCCTTTATAGAAAGGGTTCAGCTTGATAAGGCGAAGGCGGTGCTGGTCAGTACGGGCGGACGGTACGGGCAAGCCCTGCCGTTAAAGCTGATGCGTCGCGAGGATGAGTTTGGACTCAAAAAGAAATGTTTTTATTTTGATGCAATTAGCCAATAAATTTCCTTGGATCCTCTAGATATGATGGTGAAAGAGCAAGATCTCTCCATGAGTGTTTGTGTGTTTGATAACAACACTCGAATATATTTCACCGTGTGCATAGTTGCCTTGAAAGATTTGCAGGTGCAAGGTGCCCTCGCTGAACACGTCAGGATCGAAAGACTCAAGATTACTTGATAGGTTTTCTGGTTTTGTATGTGTATCGCGAGGTGATGGCGTGTAACTCACACGTTCGTTGGGAACCCCAAGAGGAAGGTATGATGCGCACAGTAGCAAGTTTTCCCTCAGAAAGAAACCAAGGTTTAATCGAACCAGGAGGAGCCAAGAAGCACGTTGAAGGTTGATGGTCGCGAAATGTGATGCGGCGCAACACCAGGGATTCCGGCGCCAACTAGGAACCTGCACAACACAACCAAAGTACTTTGCCCCAACGAAACAGTGAGGTTGTCAATCTCACCGGCTTGCTGTAACAAAGGATTAAACGTATCGAGTGGAAGATGTTTGCAAAGAAAACAGTAAAACAAGTAGATTGTATGCTATGTAAAGAATAGGACGGGGTCCACAGTTCACTAGAGGTGTCTCTCCCATAAGATAAAAGCATGTTGGGTGAACAAATTACAGTCGGGCAATTGACAAATAGAGAAAGGCATAACAATGCATATACATGACATGGTAAATATAGTGAGATTTAATTGGGCATTACGACAAAGTACATAGACCGCCATCCAACCGCATCTATGCCTAAAAAGTCCACCTTCAGGTTATCGTCCGAACCCCCTCCAGTATTAAGTTGCAAAGCAACAGACAATTGCATTAAGTATTGTGCGTAATGTAATCAATAACTACATCCTTAGACATAGCATCAATGTTTTATCCCTAGTGGCAACAGACATCACAACCTTAGAACTTTCTGTCACTGTCCCATGTATCAATGAAGGCATGAACCCACTATCGAGCATAATTACTCCCTCTTGGAGTTAAGAGTAAAAACTTGGCCAGAGCCTCTACTAATAACGGAGAGCATGCAAGATCATAAACAACACATGAACAATAGATTGATAATCACCATAATCATAGTACTCTCTATCCATCGGATCCCGACAAACACAACATATAGAATTACATATAGATGATCTTGATCATGTTAGGCAGCTCACAAGATCTAACAATGAAGCACAACAAGGAGAAGACGACCATCTAGCTACCGCTATGGACCCATGGTCCAGGGGTGAACTACTCACTCATCACTCCGGAGGCGATCATGGCGATGAAGAATCCTCCGGGAGATGAATCCCCTCCGGCAGGTGCCGAGGCGATCTCCGAATCCCCCGAGATGGGATTCGGCGGCGGCGTCTCCGTAAGGTTTTCCGTATCGTGGCTCTCGGACCGGGGTTTCGCGACGGGAGCTTTAAGTAGGCGGAAGGTCAACGCGAGGGGCCACACGGGCCCAGGGGCAGGGCCGCGCCAAGGCCCGGGCCGCGCCGGCCACCCCCCCGGCCTCGTGGCCCCACTTCGTTAGGTTCCGGTCTTCTGGAAGCTTCGTGCAAAAATAGGACCCCGGGCGAAAGTTTCGTCCAATTCCGAGAATATTTCTTTACTAGGATTTCTGAAACCAAAAACAGCAGAAAACAGCAACTGGCTCTTCGGCATCTTGTTAATAGGTTAGTTCCAAAATGCGTAAATATGACATATAATGTGCATAAAACATGTAGGTATCATCAATAAAGTAGCATGGAACATAAGAAATTATCGATACGTTGGAGACGTATCAGCATCCCCAAGCTTAGTTCTGCTCGTCCCGAGCAGGTAAAACGATAACAAAGAGAATTTCTGAAGTGACATGCCATCATAATCTTGATCATACTATTTGTAAACATATGTAATGAATGCAGCGATCAAAGCAAAGGTAATGACATGAGTAAACAACTGAATCATATAGCAAAGACTTTTCATGAATAGTACTTCAAGACAAGCATCAATAAGTCTTGCATAAGAGTTAACTCGTAAAGCAATAAATCAAAGTAAAGGTGTTGAAGCAACACATAAGAAGATTAAGTTTCAGCGGTTGCTTTCAACTTGTAACATGTATATCTCATGGATATTGTCAACATAAAGTAATATAACAAGTGCAATATGCAAGTATGTAGGAATCAATGCACAGTTCACACAAGTGTTTGCTTCTTAAGGTGGAAGGAGATAGGTAAACTGACTCAACAATAAAAGTAAAAGAATGGTCCTTCGCAGAGGAAAGCATCGATTGCTGTATTTGTGCTAGAGCTTTTATTTTGAAAACATGAAACAATTTTGTCAACGGTAGTAATAAAGCATATGAGTTATGAAAATTATATCTTACAAGTTGCAAGCCTCACGCATAGTATACTAATAGTGCCCGCACCTCGTCCTACTTAACTTGGACTACCGGATCTTTGCATGCCATGTTTCAACCAAGTGTCACAAAGGGGTACCTCCATGCCGCCCGTACAAAGGTCCAAGGAGAATGCTCGCATTTCGGATTTCTCGCTTTTGATTATTCTCAACTTAGACATCCATACCGGGACAACATGGACAACAGATAATGGACTCCTCTTTAATGCATAAGCATGTAGCAAAGTTATTATTCTCATATGAGATTGAGGATATATGTCCAAAACTGAAACTTCCACCATGATTCATGGCTTTAGTTAGCGGCCCAATGTTCTTCTCTAACAATTTTGCATGCTCCAACCACTAAAATGATAGACCTTCAGACAAGACGGACATGCATAGCAACTCACATGATATTCAACAATAGTTGATGGCGTTCCCCAGAAACATGGTTATCGCACAACTAGCAACTTAATAAAATATAAAGTGCATAAGTACATATTCAATACTACGATAGTTTTTAAGGCTATTTTGTCCCATGAGCTATATATTGCAAAGGCGAATGATGGAATTTTAAAGGTAGCACTCAAGCAATTTACTTTGGAATGGCGGGTAAATACCATGTAGTAGGTAGGTATGGTGGACACAAATGGCATAGTGGTTGGCTCAAGGATTTTGGATGCATGAGAAGTATTCCCTCTCGATACAAGGTTTAGGCTAGCAAGGTTATTTGAAGCAAACTCAAGGATGAACAAGTGCAGCAAGACTCACATAAAAGACATATTGTAAACATTATAAGACTCTACACTGTCTTCCTTGTTGTTCAAAACTCAATACTAGATATTATCTAGACCTTAGAGAAACCAAATATGCAAATCAAATTTTAGCAAGCTCTATGTATTTCTTCATTAATGGGTGCAAAGCATATGATGCAAGAGCTTAAACATGAGCACAACAATTGCCAAGTATCACATTATCCAAGACATTTTTAGAATTACTACATGTAGCATTTTCCAATTCCAACCATATAACAAATTAACGAAGAAGAAACTTCGCCTTGAACATTATGAGTAAAGCCTAAGGACACATGTGTCCATATGCAACAGCGGAGCGTGTCTCTCTCCCACAAAGTGAATGCTAGGATCCATCTTATTCAAACAAAAACAAAACGAAACAAACCGACGCTCCAAGTAAAGAACACAGATGTGACTGAATAAAAATATAGTTTCAGGGGAGGAACCCGATGATGTTGTCGATGAAGAAGGGGATGCCTTGGGCATCCCCAAGCTTAGATGCTTGAGTCTTCTTAAAATATGCAGGGATGAACCACGGGGCATCCCCAAGCTTAGAGCTTTCACTCCTCTTGATCTTAGTATATCATTCTCCTCTCTTGACCCTTGAAAACTTCCTTCACACCAAACTTCAAGCAAACTCATTAGAGGGTTAGTGCATAATTAATAATTCACACATTCAGAGGTGACACAATCATTCTTTTCACTTCTGGACATTGCATAATGCTACTGGACATTAATGGATCAAAGAAATAAATCCAACATAGCAAAAGAGGCAATGCGAAATAAAAGGCAGAATCTGTCAAAAACAGAACAGTCCGTAAAGACGAATTTATAAATGGCACCAGACTTACTCAAATGGAAAAACTCAAAACTAATGAAAGTTGCGTATATATCTGAGGATCACGCTCGTAAATTGGCAGATTTTTTCGAATTTTCTACAGGGAATTGTGCCCAGATTCGTGACAGACAGCAATGCTGTTTCTGCGCAGCAATCCCAAATATAACATCAACTTTGACATAGAAACTTTACTTGGCACAAAAACATGATAAGGAGAGGTTGCTACAGTAGTAAACAACTTCCAAGACTCAACAAAACAAAAAATTGCTGTAGGTAAAAACATGGGTTGTCTCCCATAAGCGCTTTTCTTTAACGCCTTTCAGCTAGGCGCAGAAAGTGCAAATCAAGTATTATCGAGAGATGGTGTGTCAACCTTACCTTGGGCTTCATCTTTACCTTTCTTAATGTTTTTCTTTCCTTTTGGTTTAGGAAATATATGATTCCCCCTGGTATAGAGGTGAATTTCAGAGTGCCTTCTCCCACATCAATGACTGCTCCCAATAATTTCAGCAAGGATCTTCCGAATATGATTTTTCCTGTTTCAATAATAAGATAATCAATGGATACTGTTCTTCCACGAATGGTTGTATGCACACCTGCAGCTATTCCCTTAGGAATTATGATAGAGTTATCAATAAGAGCTATTTCTTCTCCCCCTTTATCGACTCCCCAAAGTTTCAAAGATTTATAAATGTTTTCAGGCATAAGGCAAAATTCATACATAATATCACAATAGGCATGAAGAGTTCGATCACCGATGACAATTTTAACAGAAGGGTCCCATGATGAAGGTTTAGGATTCTCTAAGACTTGTTCAAGACGATTACGAACACAGTGATAATTATCATTTAAGCGAGATGTACTTATCTCGAGATTGTTCAATCTATTATGAATGCTAATAAGGGCTGAATCAAAGTTATTAGCTGAATCATGTGATGCAACCAATTTCTTTATGGCATTAAAAGCTTGATCCCCATTACAATGAAGGAAATCTCCTCCTACTAAAGTGTCCAAAGCATATCTATAGCGAACCATAAGACCAAAATAAAAATTACTAAGGAGCAAACTTAGAGTCATTTGAGGTTCAGTTTTACGATAAGAAGTAAAAATTCTAGACCAAGCATCCTTAAAACTCTCCTCATCCCCTTGCTTGAAAGTGAAAACTAAGTCTTCAGGTGAAGAAGTAACAGGTTCAGAGCTAGACATGGTAATAAAAGTAACTAAAAAAAAAAATTTGTATTTTAAATATAGAGTGCAGGACAATAAAGCAAACTAGATAGAGTAAATGCGAGTAACTAATTTTTTTGTGTTTTTGATATAGCAAACAAGATAGCAAATAAAGTAAAACTAGCAACTAAAATTTTTTTGTATTTTGATTTAGTGCAGCAAACAAAGTAGTAAATAAAATAAAGCAAGACAAAAACAAAGTAAAGAGATTGAGAAGTGGAGACTCAAGCGTGTCTTGATCTCTACGCGAAAAAGAGCTTGATGGCGTGACACACGTTCGTTGGGAACCCCAAGAGGAAGGTATGATGCGCACAGCAAGTTTCCCGAAACCAAGGTTTAATCGAACCAGAGGAGCCAAGAAGCACGTTGAAGGTTGATGGTCGCGAAATGTGATGCGGCGCAACAGGATTCCCGCCAACTAGGAACTGCACAACACAACCAAAGTACTTTGCCCAACGAATGAGGTTGTCAATCTCACCGCTTAACAAAGGATTAAACGTATCGAGTGGAAGATGTTTGCAAAGAAAACAGTAAAACAAGTAGATTGTATGCTATGTAAAGAATAGGACCGGGGTCCACAGTTCACTAGAGGTGTCTCTCCCATAAGATAAAAGCATGTTGGGTGAACAAAAGTCGGGCAATTGACAAATAGAGAAAGGCATAACAATGCATATACATGACATGGTAAATATATTGAGATTTCATTACGACAAAGTACATAGACCGCCATCCAAGCATCTATGCCTAAAAGTCCACCTTCAGTTATCGTCCGAACCCCCTCCAGTATTAAGTTGCAAAGCAAAGAATTGCATTGTATTGTGCGTAATGTAATCAATAACTACATCCTTAGACATAGCATCAATGTTTTATCTAGTGGCAACAGACATCACAACCTTAGAACTTTCTCTCACTGTCCCGGTATCAATGAAGGCATGAACCCACTATCGAGCATAATTACTCCTCTTGGAGTTAAGAGTAAAAACTTGGCCAGAGCCTCTACTAATAACGGAGAGCATGCAAGATCATAAACAACACATGAACAATAGATTGATAATCACCATAATCATAGTACTCTCTATCCATCGGATCCGACAAACACAACATATAGAATTACATATAGATGATCTTGATCATGTTAGGCAGCTCACAAGATCTAACAATGAAGCACAACAAGGAGAAGACGACCATCTAGCTACTGCTATGGACCCATGGTCCAGGGGTGAACTACTCACTCATCACTCCGGAGGCGATCATGGCGATGAAGAATCCTCCGGGAGATGAACCTCTCCGGCAGGGTGCCGGAGGCGATCTCCGAATCCCCGAGATGGGACGCGGGGCGCGGCGTCTCAAGGTTTTCCGATCGTGGCTCTCACGGGGTTTCGCGACGGAGCTTTAAGTAGGCGGAAGGTCAACGCGAGGGCCACACGAGGGCCCAGGGGCAGGCCGCGCGGCCAAGGCCTGCCGCGCCGCCACCCTGGCTGCCTCGTGGCCCCACTTCGTTAGGTCTCGGTCTTGAGAAAAATTGGGCGAAAGTTCGTCCAATTCCGAGAATATTTCTTTACTAGGATTTCTGAAACCAAAAAGCAGAAAACAAGAACTTCGGCATCTTGTTAATAGGTTAGTTCCAGAAAATGCGTAAATATGACATATAATGTGCATAAAACATGTAGGTATCATCAATAAAGTAGCATGGAACATAAGAAATTATCGATACGTTGGAGACGTATCACGAGGCGACATGGTTGGGGAGGAAAAGAAAGGAAAACAGGTTCAGCAAAACCGGTAGTACCGGTGCTGAGTGCGGTAGTATCGCTACCAAGTGCGGTAGTACTGATACGTCTCCAACGTATCGATAATTTCTTATGTTCCATGCTACTTTATTGATGATATCTACATGTTTTATGCACATTATATGTCATATTTATGCATTTTCTGGAACTAACCTATTAACAAGATGCCGAAGAGCCAGTTGTTGTTTTCTGCTGTTTTTGGTTTCAGAAATCCTAGTAAGGAAATATTCTCGGAATTGGACGAAACTTTCGCCCAGGGTCCTATTTTGCACGAAGCTTCCAGAAGACCGAAGAGATAACGAAGTGGGGCCACGAGGCAGCCAGGGATAGGGCGGCGCGGCCCAGGCCCCGGCCGCGCCGGCCCCCCGGGCCCTCGTGTGGCCCCCCGTTGCCCTTTCGCCTACTTAAAGCCTCCGTCGCGAAACCCCAGTGAGAGCCACGATACGGAAAACCTTCCAGAGACGCCGCCGCCGCGAATCCCATCTCGGGGATTCAGGATCGCCTCCGGCACCCTGCCGGAGAGGGGATTCATCTCCGGAGGACTCTACACCGCCATGGTCGCCTCCGGAGTGATGAGTGAGTAGTTCACCCCTGGACCATGGGTCCATAGCAGTAGCTAGATGGTCGTCTTCTCCTTGTTGTGCTTCATTGTTGGATCTTGTGAGCTGCCTAACATGATCAAGATCATCTATATGTAATTCTATATGTTGTGTTTTTCGGGATCCGATGGATAGAGAGTACTATGATTATGGTGATTATCAATCTATTGTTTATGTGTTGTTTATGATCTTGCATGCTCTCCGTTATTAGTAGAGGCTCTGGCCAAGTTTTTACTCTTAACTCCAAGAGGGAGTATTTATGCTCGATAGTGGGTTCATGCCTTCATTGACACCTGGGACAGTGACAGAAAGTTCTAAGGTTGTGATGTGCTGTTGCCACTAGGGATAAAACATTGATTCTATGTCTAAGGATATAGTTGTCGATTACATTACGCACCATACTTAATGCAATTGTCTGTTGCTTAGCAACTTAATACTGAATGGGGTTCGGATGATAACCTGAAGGTGGACTTTTTAGGCATAGATGCAGTTGGATGGCGGTCTATGTACTTTGTCGTAATGCCCAATTAAATCTCACTATATTTATCATATCATGTATATGCATTGTTATGCCCTTCTCTATTTGTCAATTGCCCGACTGTAATTTGTTCACCCAACATGCTTTTATCTTATGGGAGAGACACCTCTAGTGAACTGTGGACCCGGTCCTATTCTTTACATAGCATACAATCTACTGCAATTGTGTTTTACTATTTTCTTTGCAAACATCTTCCACTCGATACGCTTAATCCTTTGTTACAGCAAGCCGTGAGATTGACAACCTCACTTTCGTTGGGACAAAGTACTGTTGTGTTGTGCAGGTTCCGCGTTGGCGCCGGAATCCCTGGTGTTGCGCCGCATCACATTTCGCGACCATCAACCTTCAACGTGCTTCTTGGCTCCTACTGGTTCGATTAAACCTTGGTTTCTTTCTGAGGGAAAACTTGCTGTGCGCATCATACCTTCCTCTTGGGGTTCCCAACGAACGTGTGAGTTACACGCCATCAAGCTCTTTTTCTGGGCCGTTGCCGGGGAGATCAAGACACGCTGCAAGGGGAGTCTCCACTTCTCAATCTCTTTACTTTGTTTTTGTCTTGATTTATTTTATTTACTACTTTGTTTGCTGCACCTAAACAAAACACACAAAAAATTAGTTGCTAGTTTTACTTTATTTACTGTCTTGCTCTCTATATCAAAAACAAAAAAAATAGTTACTTGCATTTAATTTATTTTGTTATCATGTCTAGTCATGTACTTGTTTTTATTTTCACTAGTTAGGCATAATGGAAAACAACAAAAAAATTAGAGATTTTTATGAAATTTATCTTGAATTAGGACATGATGTGTTTGAAGAGAAAATTAAAAAACCCATGGAACTTTGTTTGCAAAATAGTTGTAGCAAGGTTATTAGCATGAACTCTTTGAACATCATTATTGCTAAAGCTATGGAAGAATTTAAGCTTGGGGAAGCTGGTTGTGATATTTTTAGTCCCCCAAGCATGGAGGATAAAATTTACTATGATACTTTACCTCCTATATATGATGCTTGCAATGATGAATATGATATTTTCAGTCCACCTACTATTGAGGAGAAAATTAATTATGATTACAATATGCCTCCTATGTATGATGATTATGGTGATGAGAATAATAATGATAGCTATTTTATTGAATTTGCTCCCACTACAACTAATAAAATTGATTATGCTTATGTGGAGAGTAATAATTTTATGCATGTAGCTCATGACAAGAATGTTGTATGTGATAGTTATATTGTCGAGTTTGTTCATGATGCTACTGAAAGTTATTTTGAGATATGCATCTTAATAATATTAAGTTTCCCCTCTTTATGTTGAGAATCTTGAAATTGCACTTGTGTTGCTTTTCTATGCTTGCCACTTTGTTCTTCATGAATCTATTTGTGTACAAGATTCCTTTTCATAGGAAGTGGGTTAGGCTTAAATGTGTTTTGAATTTGCTTCTTGATGCTCTCTTTTGCATCAACTCTTATTACTGAGCCCATCTTAATGGCTATAAAGAAAGAACTTCTTGGGAGATAACCCATGTGTTTTTACTACAGCAATTTTTGTTATATTTGAGTCTTGGAAGTTGTTTACTACTGTAGCAACCTCTCCTTATCATGTTTTTGTGCCAAGTAAAGTTTCTATGTCAAAGTTGATGTTATATTTGGGATCGCTGCGCAGAAACAGCATTGTTGTCTGTCACGAATCTGGGCACAGTTCTCTGTAGAAAATTCAAAAAATCTGCCAATTTACGAGCGTGATCCTCAGATATGTACGCAACTTTCATTAGTTTTGAGTTTTTCCATTTGAGCAAGTCTGGTGCCAGCTTTAAATTCGTCTTTACGGACTGTTCTGTTTTGACAGATTCTGCCTTTTACTTCGCATTGCCTCTTTTGCTATGTTGGATTTATTTCATTGATCCATTAATGTCCAGTAGCTTTATGCAATGTCCAGAAGTGTAAAGAATGATTGTGCCACCTCTGAACATGTGAATTATTAATTGTGCACTAACCCTCTAATGAGTTTGCTTGAAGTTTGGTGTGAATGAAGTTTTCAAGGGTCAAGAGAGGAGAATGATATACTATGATCAAGAGGAGTGAAAGCTCTAAGCTTGGGGATGCCCCGTGGTTCACCCCTGCATATTTTAAGAAGACTCAAGCGTCTAAGCTTGGGGATGCCCAAGGCATCCCCTTCTTCATCGACAACATCATCGGGTTCCTCCCCTGAAACTATATTTTTATTCAATCACATCTTGTGTTCTTTACTTGGAGCATCGGTTTTTTTTGTTTTTGTTTTTGTTTGAATAAGATGGATCCTAGCATTCACTTTGTGGGAGAGAGACACGCTCCGCTGTTGCATATGGACACATGTGTCCTTAGGCTTTACTCATAATGTTCAAGGCGAAGTTTCTTCTTCGTTAAATTGTTATATGGTTGGAATTGGAAAATGCTACATGTAGTAATTCTAAAATGTCTTGGATAATCACTACAAGAAATATGCTCACTGGTGACCCACCCTATTGGTCGTAGAAAAGGTCTTAGTAGTCCTTTCATGACCTTTTCTTGACCAAAAACAGTAGGTCACATACCGAGGGTCAGTAATTGCAAGTCACGACCTTTTTTTCTAATTGGTCATGGACTTCTACGACCAAAACAGAAGGTCATGGGCCTATGACCAATTATTTTGGTCAAAGTCTATCTGCCCTGTCCACGTCAGCCAATCCTACGTGGCAGCAGATTCAGCCCGGTCCAATTCAGCATTCTAAATGGGCCGAGCCCAATTACTCAGCCTAGTGAGTTGTGTTTTCCAGGTCCATATGAGCTAGTTTTTTTTCAATTTTTCCTGGGCCGCAGCCTTTTTCCCTTTGGGCCTTGGCCTTTTTACAGTCCAACTGTTTTTTCAGATCTTGGCCTTTTTTACAACCAGTTTTGTTTTTTAAATTTATATAAAATGTTTTTAAGAATTTATCCATTACAACTTTCACAGCCCATTTACTTGACCAGTATTTGGGCCGAGGCCTATTTAACCACTTCCAGCATTTGGGCCATGGCCAAGATTCACATAAAGATTTGAACTCAGAATTTAGAATTTTATCAAATACCACAATAAACTCAACAATAACATAAGACATACTTCAGCTTCTCACACATTCACATTATCACTTCCATCTTACTTTCATATCACAGGTTCAAAATTCTCACAGGTTCACATTATCACTTTCATCTCACAAGTTCACATCATCACATTCATCACAGATTCAAAATTCTCACAGGTTCACATCATCACATTCATCACAGATTCAAAAGTCTCCAGTCAAAAAAGAGAGCCAACACAGAAGTTGAACAAATAGTTCTGTGAACTAGTCCAACACATGGCAAACTTGTTCACAGAACTACTGATCACATATGGCAGCTCAAGCCTAGTTACCAATAGCCCTAGCTCCAAAAAGAGCTATGAAGTGATTAAATTTCTCTTCCTGCTCCTGTGTCTTCTTCAGCAGCAGCTCATACTGCGCGTCGCGGGCAGCTTGTGCAGCATCAGATTCTTCCGATTTCTTCTTCAAAGCAGCAACCTCTTCTCGCATAGCTTCACCTTGCATTTCAGACCTTGCCAACTTGTCCTTGAGGTCACGAACATGGGCAGACATGGCAGTAGACTTGGTGGCGGATGACCTTGACTCCAGCCCGACATTCACCAAGAATGTGCTTGCAGGGCATTTCTCCTTCAGCACTTGGCCAACAACTTGGACATCCGACATGGGATGTTGACCTTCAGGTACTGGCTGATTCATCCTCCTCTCCATCTCAGCCTTCATGAACAGATATTAGATGCAATAGTATGAATCAAACAAGCCACAATTACATGACCATCAGTAATTAAGAAAACCAAACCAAGCGCCCAAGTTAAACTAGAAAGGCACATGTTTCAATCAAGTGTTTACAAAAACAGTATATTCATGAAGCTGACACAAACAGCAAGTATCCCTGAGCATTGCCAACAATCTTTAAGGCAGAAGTACGTGACCAGCATTTGAAATGACTTACAATAGCAATCTTGGCTGTTTCTGAAAACCCATTCTTTGTGCTGTTTTGTGTGGCCTTGAACAAGTCAAGCGCAGTCAGCTCCTCACCATTGCGCTCCTCCTTCTGAAATGTTATTGAACAAGAGTCAAACGGCAAGATTTCGAGAGAAAAGATACTTGGGCCTAATAAAGAGAAAATATGCATTGTCCTTACAGTGGCATAGATATGTGCTGCATAGGACCTAGAACCAGTTTTCTGCTGAAATTTCACCTTCAATCTATTCGCCTTGTTCGATTCACAGGTTTTCTACAAAAAGAAGACTGTTACCATGGGATAGCACTAAAAAACATGCCACAGATATACATCAAGGAAGACTAGATGATCCCTTAGATGTGAACAAAAGCTGAGAGCATGTACATGCAAACATCATCAGATACATCAAAGACTGCATGCAATGAGACCAAGGGCAACATACCTTGTGGCGCTCTGTTGACCACAACTTCAGCAGCTCCTGCCATTGAGCATCCGGCAAGCCTTCCACGGGAGACTTGATGCTGAGGTCACCAGGTGCTGCATTGTCGAAGAAGTCCTTTTTGATCTGGTGCCGCCTATTCTTTGATATTTTCTGCAGCTTCTCGGTGCACGCTTTTTTGATGGCCCGCGAGTTGGTGTCCATATCAAAATTTCCCTACAAGAAAGAAAACAATGAACGGGCATGATTAGCAGTCATATGAAAGTTGTAACAGGAAGAAAGAAAAACAATTCAGAAAAGAAGAAATTAACTTACTGCAACTTTGCCAATGTAGTCCTTAATTAGGTTGGGTTTCTTTTTGTAGTCCTTGAAGTGGGGAAGAACTGGTGTGTGGGTTCTTGCATTGTATCCACACTCCGAAGCAAACATTGCCGCCTGCAAAGGCTTCTCAGGCCCGTTCATCCCTTCAGCAATTTCAATGGTCACCTTGTTACCCATTGACTTTGTCATCCTTTCCAGCCCTTTGCCTTTTCTTATACGCTTGACAGCCACAATCGCATCGTCTGAAAAGGACACAAACTTTGATTAGTACCTAACATTTCACATTCTTTCTCAAACAGAATGAATACAAGCAACCAAACATGGAAACATGTTGCTAACAGTAGCATTTAATCGAACAGAAGCAAATGCAAGTGTACAAGAGAACAATCGAAGATGAACTTACCTTCATCACCAGTAGCCTGCTCAGTTTCTTCAGGAAAGGTGTTCCTGTCCACGAAAGGTGCAACAGGGCTTTGCTCCATTCCGACATGGCTGGGCTCCATGCGGACAGGGCTGAGCTCCATTCCAACATGGCTGGGCTCCATGCGGACAGAGCTGAGCTCCATTCCGACATGGCTGGGCTCCATGCGGACAGTGCTTTCTTCCTCCTCATCAATTTGCAGTGACCTTTCTTGGTTGTCATGAAGCTGGCTGTCTTCATGGATGGCTGCAGCAACCGCCTTGGCTTTCTGTCTAGTGACTCTAGCAGGAGCAGGTGTCTCCAGTTCTAGCAGTCTCTTTGACCCTCCTGGAGGTACCGCAAAGATCCTTCCTGGGGCCATTTGACTAGATGTATCTTCTGGACTCTTCCTACTCTTGTTCTTCTTCTTAACAGCTGACTTCTTTTTCCTCTTAGTAACCTTCAGGGCCTCGTACAAACAGCAGGGACAACAACATTAGATCACAAGTAATAAAATTTTGTAAGAACAGTATGAAGGGAAAAAAACAAGGAAAAAGATAGCAAACAAGTGACCCTAGCCATCCAAACAAGATAAGAGTTTTGCACCTTAACAGTCTTGTCCACTATATTGTCATCGACTTCTTCGTCAATGACTTCATCATCTCTAGGATCGTAGTCTGAGCTTTCAGCTTGTGTTATGGCAGATGCAGAGGAGGCAGCAGTAGTTGCACTACCTTCTTTACCACCAGCCTTCCTAAACATTGATACTAACGCAGGGAGACCAAGGGATTGGAACATGCTGTTGTTCCTCATCATTGTCCTAGCCCTAGCCTTCTCGATTTCGGTTAGAGGTTCCTCTTTACATGAATAAAAAACAGATAACCATTAGATGAATGGTTGAAATGCATAGGGGGCAAGACAACACAATCAGCCAAGGTATTTAAATCAGCTTTTAGTATCATTTAATTATAGTGGATTAACAGGCAGATTTCTATACTGAAAATAAAAACTTAGTGAACAAATTAAAAGCTAACAAGTATTCAGCATGTGTTGAGGTAAGACAACTCCCAGGTAAGAAACATGGCAGATCAGCAAAACAAGCTATACTAAGCACGGGGGCATATAGTGTGCACTAAGTGCATCCAGTGTACTAATGCACTAAGCTATTCCCTAGTGCATTCTATATGCCCTCACTAAGCACATAGACAAAAAGATAACTTGCAGCAATGCACGAGGAACAATTTGCATACCTGCGGGCTGCTTCTTCCTCGTGTTCCTTGTCATTGCTGATCTCCAAGTGGTTGGACTGGCTCCTGCAATAAATATGTGGTCAGATAGCAGTAGCACAATGCACTGAAAGAGCACAACATCTGAACATATACACTTAATGGACTCAGCAAATACTGCATTACCACCTCTGACCATATACACATGTATTAGTGCCCACTTCACAGCTAAACAATATAAATGAAAAAAGAACAAGATCAATTAACTGTAAGACACATAGGGCAACCAAATAGATGCTCAGTAGTTACTGGTTAGACAAGAGAAACATGCAGTAAGATCAGAACAGATCACAACCAATTAGGTTTGCTTAGCAAGAGGGATCATTTGACGATGAGCACAAGAGGTAAGCAAAAACTGCCTAAGGTAATCAGTTTATTATAGGTGATTCTTATGAAGATAAGTACTGTATGTAGTTCGGCAAATTGCTGTGAACCAAAATAAAGACAGCATATGGAGAGAGCTGGGTCACTTCTCAAGGAGTCACAAAAATCTGTAGTTCATCAAATTGTTGCGAACCAAAATATACAGACAACAGAAGACCATACACAACATGAGAAAAGCAGAACCATTTAAGCAATTAAACTACCACTGATTTATTATTTGACGACTATGGAGCGACTGATACAGACACAAACTTTACATAGGACCTTGAACGATACTAGAACATCATAACTCAGTTGCTAAATCAACTACACATGGTTTAGCTGATGCAACTACTCTCACATCTCTCAGTTGCTAAATCAACTACACGTAGCCCAGCTGATGCAACTATACATAATACTTCTAATACAACAGCGAGGTTAAACCAAAAAAATACAACTGGCATAAGTAAACGCAGAAATTGAAGTACTAGGAACAAAGAATAGTAGCACTAGGACCACAACATCGAATCCACCCAAATCCGAAGACCTCGCTTAACTACCAAGCCGCTTGCTAGGGTTTCGGGCTGGGGTGACGGATTGAGGGTGATGAGGCGATCTGGGGCATGGAAGAAGAGGAGATGAGGCGATCTGGGGCAGCACAAAACCCTAACCCTAGCATGGAAGAAGAGGAGATGTGGAGATCAACTCGCCTGTGCTCGTCGTCGGCGTCGCAGCTACCTGCCTCTGCCTGTGCTCGCCGTCGGCGTCGCAGCTACCCGCCCGTCGTCGCTCGCCTTCGCCGTCGTCTCCTCGTCTCCTCGTCTCCTCGTCGCTCGCCTTCGCCGTCGTCGCAGTGGAGGGGATGGGGAATTGGGGGCGGAGTGGATGGGGAATTGGGGGCGGAGTGGATGGGGAATTGGGGGCGGATGGCGCTGAGTGGATGGGGATGGCGCGGGGATCGAGGAGGAATGTCCAAAATGCCATGTCTTTTTCTCTTTTGGTGTGGCATTTTGGTCTTTTCCCCTTTTTCTCTTTTTGTCTGAAATTTTTTGGGGAGAGAGGCGGGAGACGAAGGCGGGAGGGGAAGGCGGGAGGGGAAAATTTTGGCTCAGGGAAATTTCAGTAGAGTGTTTGAAACTTTGGAAAATTTTAGAAGGATTCAAAATAATTTTGATATTTTCTGTTGCGTGGTTTGTCGGATTGACCCCATATTTTGCACACGTGTGCCCCTTGTCGTGGAGTACAAATGTCGTCTCACGAACTTTTCGACTTTACCATATTAAAAAGCCATTTTCTATTTTCTAAGCATCAGAAAGGCGGCGTTTTATGAAGGAGCTACCCATAACATGTCGCGGAAATGGACCAACACATTTAATTTAAATAATAGGACCTATTTTATGTAGAACTAAGCAACTGTTGAGAACTCCAACCTTTTTAGGCACTCCCGGCAAAAAAGGCAAATCCCCGCCGATTCAGCAGGAAAACCGAGACAGTTGAACTGGAGGTGCTTCATTTGTTGCTCATTATTTTTGGTAAAAATTATTTTTAGGTTCAAAACATGTGATTTCATCGGAGATACACTTTTAGTTTTGATAGGTTCCAACCCTAGCTAAGACGGCAACGCCGGCCGTTTTGACCACATTTTGAAAACGGCATAAGTAATTCAAAAAAAATCGAAAAATGGTAGAACCTTCGCGTGGCGTCATTGTATGTGACCTAGTTTCTATTAAAAATTATAAACCTGAAGAAATGCAAGTATTTGGAAAAGGTGTTCTCAAAATGAGCTATCGTCTATGAAGTTTCATGGCTTTCGAGGCAAATGACCAAGGTTACGGCCGCAATTGTTGGATGATTTGTCGGATTGACCCCATATTTTGCACACGTGTGCCCCTTGTCGTGGAGTACAAATGTCGTCTCACGAACTTTTCGACTTTACCATATTAAAAAGCCATTTTCTATTTTCTAAGCATCAGAAAGGCGGCGTTTTATGAAGGAGCTACCCATAACATGTCGCGGAAATGGACCAACACATTTAATTTAAATAATAGGACCTATTTTATGTAGAACTAAGCAACTGTTGAGAACTCCAACCTTTTTAGGCACTCCCGGCAAAAAAGGCAAATCCCCGCCGATTCAGCAGGAAAACCGAGACAGTTGAACTGGAGGTGCTTCATTTGTTGCTCATTATTTTTGGTAAAAATTATTTTTAGGTTCAAAACATGTGATTTCATCGGAGATACACTTTTAGTTTTGATAGGTTCCAACCCTAGCTAAGACGGCAACGCCGGCCGTTTTGACCACATTTTGAAAACGGCATAAGTAATTCAAAAAAAATCGAAAAATGGTAGAACCTTCGCGTGGCGTCATTGTATGTGACCTAGTTTCTATTAAAAATTATAAACCTGAAGAAATGCAAGTATTTGGAAAAGGTGTTCTCAAAATGAGCTATCGTCTATGAAGTTTCATGGCTTTCGAGGCAAATGACCAAGGTTACGGCCGCAATTGTTGGATGATTTGTCGGATTGACCCCATATTTTGCACACGTGTGCCCCTTGTCGTGGAGTACAAATGTCGTCTCACGAACTTTTCGACTTTACCATATTAAAAAGCCATTTTCTATTTTCTAAGCATCAGAAAGGCGGCGGTTTATGAAGGAGCTACCCATAACATGTCGCGGAAATGGACCAACACATTTAATTTAAATAATAGGACCTATTTTATGTAGAACTAAGCAACTGTTGAGAACTCCAACCTTTTTAGGCACTCCCGGCAAAAAAGGCAAATCCCCGCCGATTCAGCAGGAAAACCGAGACAGTTGAACTGGAGGTGCTTCATTTGTTGCTCATTATTTTTGGTAAAAATTATTTTTAGGTTCAAAACATGTGATTTCATCGGAGATACACTTTTAGTTTTGATAGGTTCCAACCCTAGCTAAGACGGCAACGCCGGCCGTTTTGACCACATTTTGAAAACGGCATAAGTAATTCAAAAAAAATCGAAAAATGGTAGAACCTTCGCGTGGCGTCATTGTATGTGACCTAGTTTCTATTAAAAATAATAAACTTGAAGAAATGCAAGTATTTGGTGTGACCTTGTTCTCAAAATAAGTTTCAAATAGAAAATTTAAAAAATTAGGTTTTTTATGTGCCCTCCCCAATAAAATCCCCTCCGCCTCTTCACCTCCGTCGCACTCCAGTCACACTCCGCCTCTTCGCCTCCAGTCGCCGCTGCCGTGTCGCCGGTCAGATCCACCCCCGCCCCTGCGTCGCCGCGTCGGACCCGGAGTCTCAGGTCAGCCCCCCTCCCCCTCCTTCGTCTCCCCGCGCTTTTGTGTTCCTTTTCATTTTTGGGGGGCGGTGGGTTCCGTGGGGACTCCGGCGTCGGTCGTGCAGTGATTCGTCGTCCCGTTGCTCGTATCGCGGCGTGATCCGACGGGAATTGGGTGGGAGGTTGGTGGGCTATCCCACTGGGTGTCAGTTAACTTGCGGGGATTTGGATCTTCGCAGAGTTCTCTTAGTAGCCATAAGCAAATCCCCTACCAAATCATTTCTGCCGGGCTTCTTTTTCTGTATTGTACCATGAGCGCTGCAGCATCATTCTTTTTGCGGGTTCAGAAGTGTAATTTCCAGGGGAGAGGGCAGTTTTGTTCATTGGTCATCATCAAGAATATGCAATTGTTTATATCCTGATATTAAGTTCCCATTATATGCAATTGGTCATCATCAAAAATATGTAATTTGTGAGTCTGCAGTCTTGAGCATCCAAGCCTTATACATTGTCAACAGATTGATTTACTAGTTGGTAGTTTAATAAACAAGATACGGCTTCATATCAGCATGCTCCAGCCTTATATATTGTTTATTTCCTACAAACTGAACCTTTTACATTGTATTTAAGTACATGGTGTATACCTTGTGAAGTCTAAGATCATAAGACTTGCACTTTACAAATGCTAGACTGATTGTGACTTCTTCCCTCTTTTCTTGGTAGGTGACCATGGACAGGTACGAGCTGGTCGATATTAGCTCGGATGACGAAGAGGTTGTTGCTGCCCAGGCTGCTGCTAGGGAAGCAGCAGCTGCTGCTAAGGCTAGGCGGCGCGCCAAGAAAGAGGCTGCTAAGGCTAGGGAAGCAGCAGCTGCTGCTGCCGCCGCCGCTGCCAACAAGATAGTTATGCGTCGAGGTAAAGGGCCTTTTCTGCTAAGACTATTATGCTGCCAATTTATCCATTGTTCATTTACTTATGCTTTTTGCATTGCATGTAGGTCCCAAGATAACTGGCAATGCCTCTTTTGATAAGTGTTGTGTGTATGGCAACAAGGTTGCTTTGAAACGTTGCCAGGTGCAATTCCTGCAGCAACTTGCAAGGATGAGACCCTCACTAAAAGTGTTTGTATGCACTATGACGGCAGCCCACACCGAGAAGCCAAAAGCTAAAATGGTAAACCAATTATCGCCGATGAGTGTCTTTGATTGCTAAAGTAGGATGATGTTTTGCTTCTCGATCATGAACTAGACTTGACTATTCCTCTATTTTGCAGTATTTCCCAAGGAAGTTCAGCCTCTACATCAAGAAGTACTTGGACTTGCCTGCCAAGTTGGAGGTCTACTGCCAGGCCCCTAAACCCATTGTGGTCACAATGATTATGGGCAAAGGGAAGGGCGCCGGAGCTCAGATTACAAGCAAGTGGTCCAAGGTGGTGAAGGCGGCTGGGATGCAAAGCGGCGATGTCTTCATGTTCCGCTTCCGTCGCAGTGCTCGTGTTGGACTTAAGTTGGCCATTACGAAGGTCATGTAACTACTTCAGTGCTAGGTTGTTGTTGGTGCTGGTCGTCCTGTAGTTATGCTATGAACATGGATGGTTGCTGTTAGTGCTTGACTGCTTTTGTGAAGATGGATGGTTGCTGTTAGTGCTTGACTGCTTTTGTGAAGATGGATGGTTGCTGTTAGCATGCCTTTGTAAATTAAGAAGTACTTATGCTACTACTTTAATCTGGTATGAAATATGGATGGTTTATGAACTATTACTCCACTGTTTGAAATCTGGTATGAAATCTGGTATCCAGTGTTGTTTCAAATATGGTACTACTTATAGCTTCATGTTTCTGTTGTTTCAAACAAATCAGAGATTTAGTTTCTTGTAGCTGATGACAAAGGAGAGACTATAAAAATTTGGGTTATCCAAAGGTAACAAGATTACTACAGTAGCACAATGGCAAGACAGTCTGGAAACTAAGTTGAGCTATTGGGTTCGACTCCCAGGTCTCACACCTTTTTTGCATAACATACTTGACAGATAGCACAAGATCACAGGCTGAATTATCAACAGAAATCACACAATCACACAATCAGAACACTTCTAGTTCACACAATCTGGCTCAATTATCAACAGTAATATTCATGATCATCCAAATTCAAATATCAACAGGAATATTCATGATCACACAATCTGGCTCAATTCTAGTTTACACAATCTTTAACAGCATACATCCAAATTGAACATTCACTTCTAGTTTACACAAATCTTTAACAACATACATCCAAATTGAAACTAATCATCGTCGAACTGCCTGTTATCTTCATCATCATCACAGTATTGGTGTACTGTATGATCAACTTCATCGTCGCTTTCCTGTAGATCCACTACCTCCTTCCTTCTTTTCCTCATTCTTTCCACAACCGCTGCATCAACTAACATTTGTTCACGGCGCCTTTGCGATCTGGTCTCCACAGTGGGTTCTCGGGTTAGCACTGGAACTTCCGGTGTGTCATCATCTTGGTAAGATAGCGAACCACCACCGGGACCCTTGTCCACTTCACTTTCCTTCACAGTCCACAAATGTCTATGCTGGAATTTTTGCACAACTCGCCAATGGCCACCCAAATCAGTGTCAGGAAGATAGAAGACCTTTGTTGCTTGTGTTGTTAGGATAAAAGCATCATTCTTGTACCAGAACCTTCCGGTGTTTATACTTTTGAAGTGTCGATCCTCCCGGACTCGGCTATTCTTCTTCCCGCCAAGATCAAACCAATCACAGCGGAACAAGACGACCGAACGATGGACGCCTCCGCTGGAGTTATATTGGAGCCTGATGATGCTTCTCAGCTGACCGTAGAAGTCAATTAAGGTATTTTCGTGTTCTCCCTCGGTGACAATTCCACTGTTCTGTGTGTTTCTATTTTTCTCACGGTCAAGGGTGTGGTAGCGGACACCATCAACAACACATGCAGTATATACCCTCACTCTCTTATCCGGCGCGCATGCCAGAGCAAAGAGATCATCACTCACCTTATCTTCCTCGTGCAATTTTCCAATCTGCACAAACAAACCAGGGTGCATATCCAGTAGCATGTCAAGTGCAAGAAATAAAGGGTGCATGTCCAGTAGCATGTCCAGTAGCTAAAAATAGGAGTACTAGGAGGAATGGACTAACAATTAAGGTGCATGTCCAGTAGCAAATACTCACATGTTTCTTAAACCATCCAGCAAATCCATTCGCAAGCCACTTGTGAACATTGATGCGGCTATCTTGCTCCTCCAGTTCCTTCTTGCACAACCTGCAATGCCAACAAATATGTATATTGTTAATTAAAATATTGGTTTCTTCCAGCCCAAGAAAAAAATACGAGTGCACAAGATAGATGACATACTCGATATACGGTAGGACCTCTTGGCAACTTCTCAGCACATACCAATGCATCTTCTCGTAGTCATCCCCTGCCTCCAAGTATTGTGACCCTCCAAGAAATTTGACGCCATGGCTGAAAACCGATACATCACCACTATGCGAATCATCCCGCTCTATATTTCTGCCTGGCCGATTAAATCTAGTTTCCAGATCATCGAAGTACCGAGAGCAAAAAGTCAGACACTCGTCAACAATATATGCCTCAGCAATTGACCCCTCGGGTCTGGCCGTGTTTCGCACATAGCGCTTAAATGTAAGCATCCTTCTTTCCACGGGATACATCCAGCCGTACTGTACGGGGCCTCTAAGAATTGCCTCTTTGGGTAAATGAACCGCCAAATGAACCATCACGGTGAAGAAGGCTGGTGGAAAGATCTTTTCAAGTTTGCAGAGGATAATTGGGATTTCTTTTTCGAGTCTTTCAAGAACAGACAGCTTCAGTGTTTTGGAGCACAACTCTTTAAAGAAATTTCCCAACTCAGCGACCGCTTCATATATTTCTTTATCCATTATTCCACGGAGTCCAGCCGGTAAGATCCTTTGGAGGAGGATATGGCAATCATGGGTTTTCAGCCCCTGGAGCTTGCATCCATCGGGAGACACGCACTTTGCGAGGTTAGCGGCATACCCATCTGGAAACCTCACCGCTCTTATAAACTCACAAAATGCAATCTTTTCTTCTTTAGTCATTGTATACCATGCTTCCGGCATCTCAAACGACTTTCCCCCATCAACAGGCCGTAGGTGCAAAGCTTCCCTTATGCCCATATCTTCCAAATCAAGCCTCGAGTTAAGTGTGTCCTTTGACTTCCCGTCGATGTTCATAAATGTCCCAAGCAGATTGTCACATATGTTTTTCTCAATGTGCATTACATCCAGATTGTGCCTCAACTTCAGATCTGCCCAGTATGGGAGGTCCCACAGAATAGACCTCCGGTCCCAACATTGACCTTCCTCCCGCTTCCTTTTCTTTTGATTCTTTCCCGGTCTGACATCTTTCACCTTGTCAAGTTGCTGCTTGAGCTCCTCTTTAGTAAACTCTGCCGGAGGGTCACGTGGTTCAGTATTGCCATTGAACCCTTTGCTTTTTCGCCAACGATGGTCCAGAGGAAGAAAACGGCGGCTCCCTATCCAGCATAACTTGTTTCTTATTCTCTGGGAGCACGGGTCCTTGTCACAACGCACACATGCTTGATAACCAGCCGTGAGCCTACCCGACAAAGTGTGCAGCGCCGGGAAATCATGGATGCACCATATAACCGCAGCACGCAGATTGAACTTATCGGGACTCAGGGCATCATAGGTCTGCACACCATTCCATAGCTTGAACAAATCTTCAACGAGGGGCTCCATAAAGATATCAAAATCCTTTCCTGGAGAATCTGGACCCGGGATCAGCAAAGCCATCATGAAGTTGGACTGATCCATACATGCCCATGGTGGCAGGTTGTACGGAACGATGAATACTGGCCACATGCTGTACTTCCTGCTCATGCCAAAGGGGTTAAAGCCATCTGTGGCAAGGCCGAGTCTTATGTTTCTCGCATCGGCGGCAAAGTCTTTATGTTGACTGTCAAAGTCTTTCCATGCCTTTCCGTCCGCTGGATGGCTAAGCTCATTAGTCACAGGTTTCCGCTTCAGCTTGTGCCATTGCACTTCTTCAGATTGTTTCTTTGAAATAAACATCCTTTGCAGCCTTGGAATAATTGGAAAGTACCTCAATACCTTCTCCGGTATCTGCTTCCTGCCATCCCCATCTTTCCACCTAGAGGCATCACATTTAGGGCACTTGTCAAGCTTGGCATACGTCTTCCGAAACAAGACACAGTTGCTTGGGCAGACATGGATTGATTCATAACCAAGCCCCAATCTGCCGATGATACTCAATGCTTCATCGTAATTTTTGGGAATTGAGCTTTTGGGGTATTGGATAGCCAAGAGATGGAGTATTCCGTTCAAGGCGGCGTTGCTCATCCGGTAGAAGGACTTGACATGGAGTAACTTCACGGTGAAAGCAAATCTGGACATTGTCCCACCATCACTAGCTGACCGCTTCGCTTCCTCTATTAGCTCGGCATAGATTGTATTCTGTCCATCACCTTGTGGTTCAGACTCGTAGAGATCCTTAAACAGGTCAGGGATCCTGTCATCCTCATCCCCATCCTCCTCCACCAAATTAAAAGAATTCTCTAGCACAACATGATCATCTTCTAGATGCTCGCCGCCTTCATCAGCATGGTGTGCATCAGGTTGATGTCCAGGTTCAGCTCCAGGTTCAGCTCCAGGTTCAGCTCCAGGTTCAGCATGTAAAGGCTCCCCATGATGGATCCACCTATCGTAGGTGGCTGCCATCCCACGCAACAGCAGATGAGACTCTACATCTTGTAGAGTTTGTCGAGTACGGTTATTACAGCTGGGGCAAGGGCAAAGAATTTCAGCAGCCCCCGCAGCATTTCTGCGAGCAAACACTATGAACTCATCCACTCCCCTTAGGTGTTCATAGGAAAGCCTTCTAACTCCTTTTGTAATCCAGCTTCTGTCCATCTGCATGCAAAGGACCAGAAAATTGTTAGGATTCAATCGAAGATACTAAGAATCAAACCAAACCAGAAACTTCAGTAGCTAAGCTTGCACTGACATGGTAGTATAATTTTGCTCACAGACTGGCACCACAACCAGCAAACATGAGTATGATTCATCTATGCAACTTCCCAAAATAACCTGCAGCTCCTACCAAACAAGCTAGCTAGGCCACTAAACTAAAGAACATGGGCTGAAATCTAAAACAACGGGACAGTGAAGAAACCTGCCAATTAAATCTACATAAATCTTATAGTACCTAAAATATTCTTGTAACAACTAAATCATAACATATCCATGCAGTTCCATCGTTCCCGATCCAAAAATGCACATTTTTTCATGTCCATGAGAGGGGAGAGAGGAGAGAGGAGATGACAGGAGAGGGGTGCAGACCTCGAGGGGTAGCCGAGGCGAACGACGAAGAGGAGTCCTTGCCGTGGCCGAGGCGAACGACGACGAGGAGTCCTTCCCGTGGCCGTGACCGCCGCTGGCTCCTGCCGTGGCCGAGGCGAACGACGACGCGCACCTTGCTCGACCGCTGCGCCGGAAGTACCACCGGCGTCCCCTCCGCCGGCCGACGCCACGCCCACCGCCGCCGCCCGATGCCACGCCCACCACCGCCGCCGCCGCCGGTCGTGGGTCGTGGGTCTGAGATGGGGATTCGAATTACATGTCGCGGTCTGAGATGGGGATTCGAACCCTACATGTTAGAAGGCAGAAAGAACATATATTATCCCTACCTTACGCTGAAACAACAAGCACACCCTCCTATCGCAGTGGTAGGACTACACAGCATCACGCGCTAGGTCGTGGGTTCGAGTCCCCGCTCCGCGCACATATTTTTGCAAAATAAAATCCACCCTCCCTGTGCTGTCAGGTCGTGGGCTGGCCCATTCCACCCTGCCTATGCTGTCATGTATGGGCTGGCCCATTCGGTTGAGGATAATGTCAGCCCAGAAAATAATCAGTGGGAAAAAAACATTGGCCCAATAAGTAGATGTAGCCTGTCAATAGGGTCCCACATGTCAGTGGGTTCAAAGCAAGTCTATATGGTGACACGTAAGCAAAAAAAAGACACATAGGCAGTGACACATAGGCGAGATTGCTGAGGTGTCTGCTTAGTCATGGCAACACATTACAATTTAAGACATTATTATTGGATCATGCGATCATGACCAATTAAATTGGTTGCAATAGTCTGGAATTAAGGTCGTGGATTACTTCTGTATATGTTATGACCAACTGGTCTAGGAAAATTATGTCCTTCCTGATAGAGAAGGTCATAATGCTATAGGGATTGTACTCTCCCATATGGCTTCTGACCAACTGGCTGGAGATGGTCGTAGATATATGACCAACACTATCATGGTCCTTAAGATAAAGGTCATTAGTTAGCATATTTCTTGTAGTGAATGTGATACTTTGCAATTGTTGTGCTCATGTTTAAGCTCTTGCATCATATTCTTTGCACCCATTAATGAAGAAATACATAGAGCTTGCTAAAATTTGATTTGCATATTTGGTCTCTCTAAGGTCTAGATAATATCTAGTATTGAGTTTTGAACAACAAGGAAGACAGTGTAGAGTCTTATAATGTTTACAATATGTCTTTTATGTGAGTTTTGCTGCACCTGTTCATCCTTGAGTTTGCTTCAAATAACCTTGCTAGCCTAAACCTTGTATCGAGAGGGAATACTTCATGCATCCAAAATCCTTGAGCCAACCACTATGCCATTTGTGTCCACCATACCTACCTACTACATGGTATTTCTCCGCCATTCCAAAGTAAATTGCTTGAGTGCTACCTTTAAAATTCCATCATCCACCTTTGCAATATATAGCTCATGGGACAAAATAGCCTTAAAAACTATCGTAGTATTGAATATGTACTTATGCACTTTATATTTTATTAAGTTGCTTGTTGTGCGATAACCATGCTTCTGGGGAACGCCATCAACTATTGTTGAATATCATGTGAGTTGCTATGCATGTCCGTCTTGTCCGAAGGATCTATCATTTTAGTGGTTGGAGCATGCAAAATTGTTAGAGAAGAACATTGGGCCGCTAACTAAAGCCATGAATCATGGTTGAAGTTTCAGTTTTGGACATATATCCTCAATCTCATATGAGAATAATAATCATTGCTACATGCTTATGCATTTAAGAGGAGTCCATTATCTGTTGTCCATGTTGTCCCGGTATGGATGTCTAAGTTGAGAATAATCAAAAGCGAGAAATCCAAAATGCGAGCATTCTCCTTAGACCTTTGTACAGCGGCATGGAGGTACCCTTTGTGACACTTGGTTGAAACATGGCATGCGAAGATCCGGTAGTCCAAGCTAAGTAGGACGAGGTGCGGACACTATTAGTATACTATGCATGAGGCTTGCAACTTGTAAGATATAATTTACATAACTCATATGCTTTATTACAACCGTTGACAAAATTGTTTCATGTTTTCAAAATAAAAGCTCTAGCACAAATACAGAATCGATGCTTTCCTCTTGAAGGACCTTTCTTTTACTTTTATTGTTGAGTCAGTTTACCTATCTCCTCCACCTTAAGAAGCAAACACTTGTGTGAACTGCATTGATTCCTACATACTTGCATATTGCACTTGTTATACTACTTTATGTTGACAATATCCATGAGATATACATGTTATAAGTTGAAAGCAACCGCTGAAACTTAATCTTCCTTTGTGTTGCTTCAACACCTTTACTTTGATTTATTGCTTTATGAGTTAACTCTTATGCAAGACTTATTGATGCTTGTCTTGAAGTACTATTCATGAAAAGTCTTTGCTATATGATTCACTTGTTTACTCATGTCATTACCTTTGTTTTGATCGCTGCATTCATTACATATGTTTACAAATAGTATGATCAAGATTATGATGGCATGTCACTTCAGAAATTATCTTTGTTATCGTTTTACCTGCTCGGGACGAGCAGAACTAAGCTTGGGGATGCTGATACGTCTCCACGTATCGATAATTTCTTATGTTCCATGCTACTTTATTGATGATACCTACATGTTTTATGCACATTATATGTCATATTTATGCATTTTCGGAACTAACCTATTAACAAGATGCCGAAGAGCCAGTTGCTGTTTTCTGCTGTTTTTGGTTTCAGAAATCCTAGTAAGGAAATATTCTCGGAATTGGACGAAACTTTCGCCTGGTCCTATTTTTGCACGAAGTTTCCAAGACCGAAGAGATAACGAAGTGGGGCCACGAGGCAGCCGGGGGATAGGGCGGCGCGGCCCTCTGGCCGCGCCTGCCCCTGGGCCCCTCGTGTGGCCCCCCGCGTTGCCCTTTCGCCTACTTAAATCCTCCGTCGAAACCCTGATCGAGAGCCACAATACGGAAAACCTTCCAGAGACGCCGCCGCCGCGAATCCCATCTCGGGGATTCAGGAGATCGCCTCCGGCACCCTGCTGGGAGGGGATTCATCTCCGGAGAACTCTACACCGCCATGGTCGCCTCCGGAGTGATGAGTGAGTAGTTCACCCTGGACCATGGGTCCATAGCAGTAGCTAGATGGTCGTCTTCTCCTTGTTGTGCTTCATTGTTGGATCTTGTGAGCTGCCTAACATGATCAAGATCATCTATATGTAATTCTATATGTTGTGTTTGTCGGGATCCGATGGATAGAGAGTACTATGATTATGGTGATTATCAATCTATTGTTTATGTGTTGTTTATGATCTTGCATGCTCTCCGTTATTAGTAGAGGCTCTGGCCAAGTTTTTACTCTTAACTCCAAGAGGGAGTATTTATGCTCGATAGTGGGTTCATGCCTTCATTGACACCTGGGACAGTGACAGAAAGTTCTAAGGTTGTGATGTGTTGTTGCCACTAGGGATAAAACATTGATTCTATGTCTAAGGATGTAGTTGTGATTACATTACGCACCATACTTAATGCAATTGTCTGTTGTTTGCAACTTAATACTGAATGGGGTTCGGATGATAACCTGAAGGTGGACTTTTTAGGCATAGATGCAGTTGGATGGCGGTCTATGTACTTTGTCGTAATGCCCAATTAAATCTCACTATATTTATCATATCATGTATATGCATTGTTATGCCCTTCTCTATTTGTCAATTGCCCGACTGTAATTTGTTCACCCAACATGCTTTTATCTTATGGGAGAGACACCTCTAGTGAACTGTGGACCCCGGTCCTATTCTTTACATAGCATACAATCTACTGCAATTGTGTTTTACTATTTTCTTTGCAAACATCTTCCACTCGATACGCTTAATCCTTTGTTACAGCAAGCGGTGAGATTGACAACCTCATTCGTTGGGACAAAGTACCAGGTTGTGTTGTGCGGGTTCCGTTTGCGGAATCCCTGGTGTTGCGCATCACATTTCGCGACCATCAACCTTCAACGTGCTTCTTGGCTCCTCTGGTTCGATTAAACCTTGGTTTCTTTCTGAGGGAAAACTTGCTACTGTGCGCATCATACCTTCCTCTTGGGGTTCCCAACGAACGTGTGAGTTACACGCCATCAAGTACCGCCACCACACTCAGCGCCAGGTACACGTCAGTTGGAACCTCGCAGCAGTACTGCCGCTCCCTTTTGGGACCGGTAGTACCGGTCGAGGTATCGGTGATGGTACTACCTTTTGGGAAATACTTGCTGAGAGCATGGCGGTACCTTGACGGTACCTAAGCCGGTACTACCGCTTGAGTCACCAGAAATGGTGAAACGCGGTAGTACCTCTCTAGTACATGTCTGGTACCGGCCATGCAAACACGACGGTACCCCTAGCCCTGGTACCGCAATGGTACTGCAGGGTCGAGATCTTGCAGAACCATGTCATTCCGTACGGCACCCGAGTACCGCTTCAAGCTCCACGTGTACCTCACTTAAGGCATCGCCTGCCCAAAGGTGCGCTCCCACATGCGTAGTACCGGTTGAGCGAAGGGTAACGGTTGGATTCGTGGACCCCTATAAAAGGGGGTCTTCTTCCCCAGCTCGACCTAAGTATTTTCTCTCTCTCTCTCTCTCCTCCATTTTTGTTGAGTTCAAATCCTTGAGGATATCCCTCCCCATCCAACCAATCATGCCCAAACTTTGAGGAGTGGTGGAGGAGACCCCGATCTATAGTTCTGCCGAGAAAGATTTCACCAATCCCACCTAGTACTTTGTGGATCTTCATGTTAGGGTTCCTCTTGTGGGATCTGTTAAAGATGAGATCCTATGGAGGCTAGCTTGGAGTTGTGCTAGCCCCATGATACGTCTCAAACGTATCTATAATTTCTTATGTTCCATGCTACTTTTATTACAATACTTGAATGTTTTATACATACTTTACAACATTATTATACATTTTCTGGCACTAACCTATTAACAAGATGTGAAGTGCAGTTCTTTTTCTGCTCTTTTTGGTTTGAAATCCTAGTAAGGAAATATTCTCGAATTGGACGAAATCAACCCCAAGGGGCCTATTTTTACACGAAGCTTCCAGAAGACCGAAAGGGAGACGAAGTGGGGCCACGAGGTGGCGACACACCAGGGCGGCGCGGCCTGGCCCTTGGCCGCGCGTCCCTAGTGTGTGGGCCCCCCGTGACGCCCTTTGACCTACTCCCTTCTTAAAGCCTCCGTCGCGAAACCCCTGTCCGAGAGCCACGATACGGAAAACCTTCCAGAGATGCCGCCGTCGCGAATCCCATCTCGGGAGATTCAGAGATCGCCGCACCCTGCCGAGAGGGAATCATCAGGAGGGCTCTACATCATCATGCCCGCCTCCGGATTGATGCGTGAGTAGTTCATCCTTGGACTATGGGTCCATAGCGTAGCTAGATGGTTGTCTTCTCCGCTTGTGCTATCATTGTTATAGATCTTGTGAGCTGCCTAACACGATCAAGATCATCTATTTGTAATGCTACATGTTGTGTTTGGCGGGATCCGATGAATATAGAATATTATGTTAAGTTGATTATCAATCTATCATATATGTGTTGTTTATGTTCTTGCATGCTCTCCGTTGCTAGTAGAGGCTCTGGCCAAGTTGATACTTGTAACTCCAAGAGGGAGTAATTATGCTCGATAGTGGGTTCATGCCTCCATTAAATCTGGGACAGTGAGGAAAGTTCTAAGGTTGTGGATGTGTGTTGCTACTAGGGATAAAACATTGATGCTTTATCTAAGGATATTTGTGTTGATTACATTTCGCACCATACTTAATGCAATTATCTGTTGTTTACAACTTAATACGGAAGGGGTTCGGATGATAACCGAAGGTGGATTATTTAGGCATAGATGCATGCTGGATAGCGGTCTATGTACTTTGTTCGTAATGCCCTGATTAAATCACATAGTAATCATCGTTGATATGTATTGAATCTTTATTTGTCAATTGCCGCTGTAATTTGTTCACCCAGATGTTAGTTATCTTATTGGAGAGACACCTCTAGTGAACTGTGGACCGGTCTATTCTTTTACATCTGAATACATTATACGCAATCATTGTTTTTACTGTTCTTTGCAAACAAACACCATCTTCCACTCGACGCTTAATCCTTTGTTTTCAGCAAGCCGGTGAGATTGACAACCTCACTGTTACATTGGGGCAAAGTACTTTGATTGTGTTGTGCAGTTCCACGTTGGCGCCGGTTTCACCGGTGTTGCGCACTACATTCCTCCACCAACAACCTTCACGTGCTTCTTGGCTCCTACTGGTTCGATAACCTTGGTTTCTTACTGAGGAAAACTTGCCGCTGTGCGCATCATACCTTCCTCTTGGGGTTCCCAACGGACGTGTACATCTACGCGCATCAAGGCTAAATTTCTGCGCCGTTGCGGGAGAGATCAAGACAAGGGGAGTCTCCACTTCCAATCTCTTTACTTTGTTTTTGTCTTGCTTTATTTTATTTACTACTTTGTTTGCTGCACTTAAACAAAACACACAAAAAATTAGTTGCTAGCTTTACTTTATTTACTGTCTTGTTCTCTATATCAAAACACAAAAAAATTAATTACTTGTCTTTACTTTATTTGCCTAGTTTACTTTACTACTAAAATGAGTAATCCTGAAGTTGAAGTTCGTTCTTTTAAGCAACAAGGGGGAGAAAGTTTTAAAGATGCTTGGTACAGAATTAGTAATGCTCATCATAGGTGCATTAAGAAACACTCCACTACTATCCTTCTTAGGAACTTTTATGTTGGCTTATCTAGTTTGAATAGGTATGTTCTTGATACTCTTTCGGGAGGTAATTTCCTAGGTACTCCCGCTTTAGAAGCTAGTTGCATCATTGAGAGTCTAGTTGGAATACCACCTGTTAATGAAGTTAAAATTGAAATCTCTCTTGAGGATGTTATGAAAAAATTGGAAACCATAGAGAAAAATTTTCCAAGTATTGAAACCAAATTGGAAATGTTATTTGATAAAACTGATGAACTTGATAAATCCCTAGGAGGAATTGATGAAAGAATTGGTGTCCTAGAAACTTGTGTTGTCCATGATAATCAAACCAATAGGACTGATGAACTTGAAAAAGCTATGGGAACCTTGGGTTCAACTTTTTCTTCTCTCAAGTATAAGGAAAAAGCTTATGTGGGTAAAGAGCGAAAATTCATGTATGCCTCTAAGGTGTCTAAACAAAAGAATTACTATAGGCCTAAAATTGATAAAACCCCTAGCACCACCATAGAAAATTTAGATAATGGAGCATCTAAGGTACCCTCTGCAACAAGTTGTGTTTGCAAGAAAAATAATAATGTTGATGCTTCTTCTCTTTATGTTACTTGATTTGCACTTTCTGCGCCTAGCTGAAAGGCGTTAAAGAAAAGCACTTTTTGGGAGATAACCCAAGTTTCATTTTATTTACTGTATTTTTGAGTCTTGGAAGTTGTTTACTACTGTAGCAACCTCTCCTTATCATGTTTTTGTGCCAAGTAAAGTTTCTATGTTAAAGTTGATGCTATATTTGGGATCGCTGCGCAGAAACAGCATTGCTGTCTGTCACGAATTCTCGCAGAAGTCTCTGTAAAAAATCGAAAAAATCTGCAAATTTACGAGCATGATCCTCATATATGTAAGCAACTTTCATTAGTTTTGAGTTTTTCCATTTGAGCAAGTTAAGTGCCCCTTCCAGATGCATCTTTACGGACTGTTCTGTTTTTGACAGATTCTGTCTTTTATTTCGCATTGCCGCTTTTGCTATGTTGAATGAGTTTCTTTGTTCCATTAACTTTCAGAAGCTTTGTGCAATGTCCAGAAGTGTTTAGAATGATTGTGTCATCTCTTAATATGTGAATTTTTGGTTATGCACTAACCCTCTAATGAGTTTGCTTGGAGTTTGTGTGAAGGAAGTTTTCAAGGGTCAAGAGAAGAGGATGATATACTATGATCAAGAAGAGTGAAAGGTCTAAGCTTGAGGATGCCCCTGGTTCATCCCTGCATATTTTAAGAAGACTCAAGCATCTAAGCTTGGGGATGCCCAAGGCATCCCCTTCTTCATCGACAACATTATCAGGTCACTTCTAGTGAAACTATATTTTTATTCCATCACATCTTATGTTCTTTACTTGGCGTTGTTTGTTTTATTTTTGTTTTGTTTTGAATAAAGTTGGATCCCACCATTCTTATATTGAAGATATTACGCTCCGCTTTTTCATATGGAACACTTGTGTTCTTAATTTGCTTTAATGTTCATGGCGAAGTCTAAATTGCTTCGTTAAATTGCTATTGGGAATCGGAAAATGCTGCATATGGTTTGGCAATTTGGCAATTGTTTGAGCTCTCATAGATCATGTTTAAGCTCTTGCATCATGTAGTTTAATTTATTAATGAAGAACTACCGTAGAGCTTGTTTAATTTGGTTTGCATGATTGTTCTCTCTAAGTCTAGATATTTTCGGGTAAAGTGTTTGAACAACAAGGAAGACAGTGTAGAGCCTTATAATGCTTGCAATATGTTCTTGTGTGTACTGTTGTCTTATTTTGCTTCAAACAACCTTGCTAGCCCAAACCTTGTACTGAGAGGAAATGCTTCTCGTGCATCCAAGCACCTTGAGCCAAAACCCATGCCATTTGTGTCCACCATATCTACCTACTATGTGGTATTTTTTTGCCATTCCAAAGTAAATTACTTGAGTGTTACCTTTAAAATTTCATTCCTCTACCTTTACAATATATAGCTCATGGGACAAATAGCTTAAAAACTATTGTGGTGATGAATATGTAGTTATGTGTCTTAATTCTTATAAGTTGTTTGTTGAGCGGTGTTTTCTGGGGACGCCATCAACTTTATCTTTGTTGGATATCATGTGAGATGCTATGCATGTTCGTCTTGTCTGAAGTAAGTGGACTTCATGATCAAATGATTTGAGTATGCATATGTTAGAGAAGAACATTGGGCCGCTAACTAAAGCCATGTATCATGGTGGAAGTTTCAGTTTGGACATACAACCTCAATCTCTTATGAGAATATTAACTGTTGTTGAATGCTTAAGCATTAAAAAGAGGAGTCCATTATCTGTTGTCTATGTTGTCCCGGTATGGATGTCTAAGTTGAGAATAATCAAAGGCGAGAAATCCAATGCGTGCTTTCTCCTTAGACACTTGTACATGCGGCATAGAGGTACCCCTTTGTGACACTTGGTTGAAGCATATGTCATGTGATGATAATCCGTGTTTCCGAGCTAAGTAGGACAAGGTGCGAGCACTATTAGTACTCTATGCATGAGACATGCAACTTGTAGGAAGTATTATGCATAGCACATATGAATTATTACTACCGTTGACAAAATTCTTTCTATGTTTTCAAAACAAAAGCTCTAGCACAAAAATAGTAATCCATGCTTCCCTCTGCGAAGGGCCATTCTTTTACTTTATGTTGAGTCAGTTTACCCACTTCTTTCTATCTTAGAAGCAAACACTTGTGTTAACTGTGTGCATTGATTCTTACATGTTTACTTATTGCACCTGTTATATTACTCTATGTTGACAAATATCCATGAGATATACATGTTACAAGTTGAAAGCAATTTCTGAAACTTAATCATCCTTTGTGTTGCTTCAATGCATTCTACTTTGAATTTATTGCTTATGAGTTAGCTCTTATGCAAGTCTTATTGATACTTGTCTTGAAAGTACTATTCATGAAAACTTTTTCTATATGATTCATTTGCTTAGTCATTATCTTTGTTAGCAATCTTTTGTTCAGATCACTCCATTCATCTCATATGCTTTACAATAATGTTGAGCAAGATAATGTTGGTAGCATGTCACTTCAGAAATTATTTGTGTTATCGTTTACCTACTCGAGGACGAGTAGGAACTAAGATGCTTGATACCTCAAACGTATCTATAATTTCTTATGTTCCATGCTACTTTTATTACAATACTTGAATGTTTTATACATACTTTACAACATTATTATACATTTTCGGCACTAACCTATTAACAAGATGCCGAAGTGCCGGTTTGTGCTGTTTTTGGTTTCAGAAATCCTAGTAAGGAAATATTCTCGGAATTGGACGAAATCAACGCCTAGGGGCCTATTTTACACGAAGCTTCCAGAAGACCGAAAGGGAGACGAAGTGGGGCCACGAGGTGGCGACACACCAGGGCGGCGCGGCCTGGCCCTTGGTCGCGCGGCCCTAGTGTGTGGGCCCCCCGTGACGCCCTTTGACCTACCCTTCCGCCTACTTAAAGCCTTCGTCGTGAAACCCCCTGTGCCGAGAGCCACGATACGGAAAACCTTCCAGAGACGCTGCCGTCGCGAATCCCATCTCGGGGATTCGGGAGATCGCCTCCGGCACCCGGAGAGGGGAATCATCATCGGAGGGCTCTACATCATCATGTCCGCCTCCGGATTGATGCGTGAGTAGTTCATCCTTGGACTATGGGTCCATAGTAGTAGCTAGATGGTTGTCTTCTCCGCTTGTGCTATCATTGTTATAGATCTTGTGAGCTGCCTAACATGATCAAGATCATCTATTTGTAATGCTACATGTTGTGTTTGGCGGGATCCGATGAATATAGAATATTATGTTAAGTTGATTATCAATCTATCATATATGTGTTATTTATGTTCTTGCATGCTCTCCATTGCTAGTAGAGACTCTGGCCAAGTTGATACTTGTAACTCCAAGAGGGAGTAATTATGCTCGATAGTGGGTTCATGCCTCCATTAAATCTGGGACAGTGAGAAAGTTCTAAGGTTGTGGATGTGCTGTTGCTACTAGGGATAAAACATTGATGCTTTATCTAAGGATATTTGTGTTGATTACATTACACACCATACTTAATGCAATTATCTGTTGTTTACAACTTAATACCGGAAGGGGTTCGGATGATAACTGAAGGTGGACTATTTAGGCATAGATGCATGCTGGATAGCGGTCTATGTACTTTGTCGTAATGCCCGATTAAATCACATAGTAATCATCGTTGATATGTATTGAATCTTTATTTGTCAATTGCCCGCCTGTAATTTGTTCACCCAGCATGTTAGTTATCTTATTGGAGAGACACCTCTAGTGAACTGTGGACCCCGGTCTATTCTTTTACATCTGAATACATTCTACTGCAATCATTGTTTTTACTGCTCTTTGCAAACAAACACCATCTTCCACTCGATACGCTTAATCCTTTGTTTTCAGCAAGCCGGTGAGATTGACAACCTCACTGTTACGTTGGGGCAAAGTACTTTGATTGTGTTGTGCGGGTTCCACGTTGGCGCCGGTTTCACTGGTGTTGCGCCGCACTACATTCCTCCACCAACAACCTTCACGTGCTTCTTGGCTCCTACTGGTTCGATAACCTTGGTTTCTTACTGAGGGAAAACTTGCCGCTGTGCGCATCATACCTTCCTCTTGGGGTTCCCAACGGACGTGTACATCTATGCGCATCACCCCATAAGGTGTCGGGAGCCTCCGTTGTTGTGGAGCTCACCCCAACCTTGTGAAGGAATCGCCGCCTCGACCGGCCTCTCGTTAGTGGAGAAGGGAAAGCTCCTTCGTGGGGTTTTCTCAAGGAACAAGGTGAGGCATGTGTGGCCGTTGGACCTTTGTGGTCCACACCTCATCAACGTAGACGTACTCCCTCTTGTGGGAGAAACTGCAGGAAACACACCGCGTCCCATCTCCGCTATCCCAGTTGTCTCTCTCCCTCTCTTTACCCGCTTATCGATTCCTTTACTTGTTGCATTGCATAGCATCATACTAGGTTCACCATAGTTGCTAAAGTTGCCACCTTTACTTCCGCATCGCCTAAAACTGGAAAATACATAAAAAATGAGTAGCGACCATTCACCCCCCCATCTAGTCGCGCCACGATCCATTCAGATGGTTTCCTGAAATTCATGATCAAAACAAGGTTTCGCTTGGATCGCAATATTAGCGTTAGTTGAAACACAAAATCCAATTAAAAAACCAATGAAACCAATAGATAGGTGATGGAAAATCCGTAGTAAAAATGCATCGAAATTTGGAGCTGTCACTACTGTATGAATGAGATGCTTTGAGTGAACCAAGTTTAAATTTCTCAATTTATATGTGAGCTTGTTGCGCAATTCCAGCTGGGCGAGGAAGAACAACAATGATGAAATTGTATGTGAGGATCGATAAAAGAGGTACGACACCTTTGCTATATTCATGTTTTAACGATAGCAAATACTTGTGCATAGTTTCATCAATACTTGGGAAAGTGATATTAGATGTCTAGTATATTTGTGTTCTCCTCTCTATTTATGATGCAAGTGAGATATTATTGAGGAATGTTATTTATACATGATTGAGAGATAGTGGTTTTGAGTAAAGTCTATGCATCCAATTATACTTGTTATTGCGGACATGGCACATATTCAATGATGAATTATATTCCTATGTGTCTTTAAAATATGAAGGTTGATGTTTGTGTGACAGTCCATCCCTTTAAATGGTAGAACTCATCGTTGAAACATATATAAGGCGGTTGATAGTATATTTGGTTGACCAACCATTTTATTTTATCCTTGAACCATTGAGCCACCTCCTAGAAAAAGAAAAGAAAAAGAGAAATGCAAAAAGAGAAGAAAAGAAAAGGAAAGAAAAATATTCAGAGAAAAGTGAGAGAGAGCTAGAAAGGATGCTCACCCTCTATTGTTCATGTTGTCCCGGTATGGATGGCCTATAGTAGAGATATCTATCTCCTTTGGTCCTTTGTAAGGCGGCATGGAGGTACCTCATTGCAGTACTCGTGAGATAAGAGTAGTGGGTCGCTAACAAGAAGGCATTCCCAAATCATGGTGGAAGTTTTGGCAAAGAGCATCCTCAATTAGAAGAGTGAAAAAAATGAGAGATTGGAAAAAGAAAGAAAAAAAGAGAGGAAATAAGGAGAAGGCATAGAACCCATTGAGTTGGATGCTTTGAAGACAGAAATGGCTAAAACTAAGAAGTGTCCTCTGACTTACACTTTTATGCTAAAAAGGGATGCACCCCTTCCACTCACAAGGTGTTTAAGCTAATAAGCAAACACCTACCTAGTCATTCCACTTTATGGTCAACCAAAAATACTAGCTTCTTACTCATGCATGAGTCCTCTATGAGAGTCTGAATGTTAAAGGACTGAAAGGATACGACATCCTCCCATTATTTGGTTTTGCAATGCAAGTATGATGAAATTACTAGTCAACAATTGGAGAAATCAAAAGGTCTCAACAACCTTCCTCATGATTCAATCAAATGCGATGAGAGAACTTTACTTTTTGCTACTACCAATTAATCTTGTCCAAATAGTGTTGCCATATAGTAACTCCTTTGCACCATGCATACATAGAGGAACATGAACATAGTGCATATTTATTAACACTTTGTCACTCATTTGTGAATTTGTGAAGCTATGTATCGAATACTTGTCATGTTAAATTGTTTATGCATGCATAGAGCAAAATTCTTGTCAAAGTCTTTTATCGCTTCTACACTATGTTTTAGTTGATTGAGGACAAACAACGAACTAAGCTTGGGGTATTTGATACATTTAAAACGTATCTACTTTTCCAAGCACTTTGCTCAATGATTTGCTCTGGAATCTCATCATAGTTGGATGAAAACTGCTGAATCTGATGCTGTTTTTAGCAAAGTCCCCTTTTGTCAAGTTTTCGCAGGAAATAAATTCGGGAAAAAATACCAAGGAAGTATTTCACGAAAAGGAAGGACCTAGAGCTTTAGATCACGAGAGGGGAGCCACGAGGACCAAACGAGGCCAGGTGGCGCGCCCTATTTCTTTGGGTGCACCACCCAGGCCCGTTTGGCCCTCGATCGCCGTTTCGCCTCCCCCTTCGCGTGGTGCCTTATATACCCTAAAAACCTACCCCTGGAAGGATACGATGTTTCACGAAACAGAGCGCCGCTGAGACCACGATCTTTGTTTCAGGGGTCAGATTGATCCTGCTCTCCACCTTGGAGAGAGGGATTTTGAGGGCTTCTTCATCATCACCGTCACCGACATCATCACCAACCATCATGGACTCACTCTCCATCACCATGAGAGAGTAGTTTTCTGTAGGCTTAAGAGGTGGATGGTTTTTGGATGAGATTGATCATGTAGTCATCCATATGTATCGATATTTGAGGTGTTTGTCTTGAAGATATTCTTGTATGAGTGTTGGTACACCTTTGCTATGTTTAATGTTTGTTACTAGGGCCCGAGTGACATGATTTCAGTACTGAACCTATATTGCTTTATCACATATATGAGGTTGGTATCTATCTGCAAGGTGTATTACTTGTTATTATGTTGACCATGCAAATCCCTAAGGTGACAGATAGGAAAAACAAGGGGAATATGTGATAGTTCGGGGATTATGTGTGTTCATGAATCTTAATGCTTTGTTCCGGTCTACTCGAAAGGATAGACCTTAATTTCTTGTAGTTTCAAGTTGGCCCTGGTAAAATGGGCAAGCAGGACAAAAGATGTTATGCAAATTCTCTTAGTTAGTACGCATTACTATATTTAGATCACACACCTACATACAACTGAATTAGAGATGAATGCTATGTCCATATATTACCCCATTGATGCATCATGCCTACGCTTTTAGCCACTGAAAGTTTCACACTACTACTTCCGGTGAAAATTGGAAATCTGCTGCTTTTATTTATTGTTTGCTTTTACTGCTTTGAATCAACTGCTATAAAATAACCACTTGCTTTGTGAGTTTATTGATACACATGTGTGGTTGAGAGTGACGTCTCAATTGCTAAAGTCTTATTGGTATTTTTGTGTTCCCCTTGAGTCGAACTATAAAGTTGGGTAATACTTCCCATCGAAGATTTCAGCGATCCCCTATACTTGTGGGTATCAATCACCATCACCGATCCCATTCTCCTTCAACCATAGTTATAATTACTATTCTAGATTTGAATTTGAATTCATTCCATTACTTTCATCCCATCCATAAGATTATGATGATGTTCTTGATTGTTTCCATGTGTGGGTAATTCGTTTAGTTCTTGGGGAGATGGAGAAACCCTAGCATGAATATGAGAGGAATCTAATATGATCTATGGTTTAAAGTATTAATGTGTGTTAGTTATCTCTCTTGGTATTATATGTTGTGCACCATGTAATAGTCTCGAGAGGGAACTACCCATTGAAGTGTGGTAAAGTGAACGGCGAGAAGTGACATTACCGTATCGGCACTTTAACACGTGGATGAGGGGGATAAAGAGGGACTCACCAAGCTCATATTGATAACCATGGGGTAAAACCCTTTAATAGCGATAGTCAATATGTAGCAAAAATAGTTGATGCGATGACCGATGGCTTTATGGGTGCATCTTGTTATGGACCTCTCCCCACACACAATATGATTAAAAGCATATTTTATCTTGATTAACATGAGTCCTAATGCTAGAGGTGGTGGATCCAATAATCCCCGAGAACAGTTTGTCTTATTAAGTTTCAACTCATTTCTCATAACACTTTTTACTTATTGCTTTGTTTACTTTCTTGCAACCAACTACATCCATCCTTTAAAATACCTTAAAGTTGAGATTAGAGAACAATATACAAGCAGCTTTTAATATATAGTAGCAAGGGACATTAAGACCTTAACTAGTAGCTCCTCGTGGTTCGATACTCTTATTTCGAAACTAGCTATAATTGATCTATGTACCTGCAGTCATCATGGGGCTCCATGTACTTTCATTGGGCTCTGTAGGCTGATTATGTGGTGTAGCAGCATGTACGAGTGAGGGCTCAGGAGATAGTGTCGCCGGTTACTAGGGCGAGGGCAATGCCCTGTAGCAATCCCCAGACATGTGCTCCACCATGAACTCGTTGCCGGAAATGTCGCAATCAATTCGTTATTATCAAGCGCATCTTAGACACATCTTTTCTTTCTTTTGGAGACCTCATAAATCTTAGACGTGATGTACCGTGGGGTGGCGCCACTGAGCCAAAAGCTGGACCAAAAGGAATCCTTGCGGCCATCACCGACGGTGTTTCCCCTCTCAACCTTCGCATGAACACTCTATCTTGTGTATTTCTATGTTTTCTTCCGCCTACTCGCGACTCCGTTGATGGGGTCTTATTTGTAGATGATTTCAGGTAAAAATGAACTGATTGTGTTGAAACTGAGGAAAAAGGAGTCGCTGGGCGACTATGGCTCACCATGGCGTGGCCCAAAGGGCTAGCTGTGCCATGGGGCCCACATGGCGCGCCCTGCTAGCCTCGATTCGCGGGTACTTCTTCTCATATTCTTGTATTCGCTGCAAAATGATGACAAAAGAAGTTTGGGTCCATTTGACGTCCGTAAATTCCCTCAAACAAATTAAAGGAAAATTTGTTACAAATTCTCATAAATCAATTTAAAATATGTTTGGTACAAAATCCGTTTTATATGTTTCTAATGCTGCAGAATTGGAAGTCCCTATTTTCCTTATTTTTTAGTTTTAGGAACCTCACGGATGTCAAATGGACCACAAAGTGGAGCTGAAGCTCAATGGGTGGGCCAGGAATTAAGGCCCATGTCGCGGCCAACACCCTCGGTTGAGCCATGGGGGACCCGCGTCTCCCCGTGGCTCCTTTTGCCCATTATGTGCTCTCATGGATTCGTCTTGAACTAAAACCATCTATATGTAATGGAAATCATTGATTTGCGAAGAGGCAGCCGCGAAAAAGATAAACACCAAAACAGACTAACAGAGACAACCCTGCAAAGATTGGAGGGGAAAGCCCGAAGTTGCCCCAAGTTGCTCCTCCGCGTCCATTAACATAATCACCATAGCCGCCATAATGAAGAGTGAGTAGTCCACACGTGGACTATCCATTTTTTGAAATTAACATGTGTCATATCCCTCTCTCTCTCTCTCTCTCTCTCTCTCTCTCTAATTAGAGCCATGTTAGTTGCCTACATGATTGTGGTTATATTTGTGTTACCTTGATGGTGGATCTTTTGTTATAAGATGCAATTGTGATATATGTGCTCAATGTATTGATAGATATATATGTCACCATGTTCATGTATGATATATTCTTATCAAACTTGTATGGAAGAAACGGTGTGGAGGTTATGTGTGTTAGATGGAGTAATCTCGTAGTGACATGTGAATTGTAACACAAAATTTGTGGAAAGAATTCCTTACTCGACACCACTTAAAGTTTGATTCCCTTATTTGACCATAGAAAAAAAATTCTTCCCTCTTTAACATCTAAACTTCATTTCTATACTTAATGATAAAGGAGTTTTTTGTCATTTTTTCCATCCACCTTAGAATTACCGACTATTGGAAAAGGCGGTGCTTAAGCACGCTTAGGCACTAGCCGATAGACAAATGCCTCGCCTAGGGCATAGGTATAAATCTAAGCAAAACAACCAGCAAATTGTTATCTCCAACGAGAAATCATATCCTATTTCATTGACGAGTGAGATAAGTCATATTACAATGGTAGTAGTTTGTGGTAGTTTACTCATACATGTTCTAAATTATTTTGCTTTAACATACAGTAACATGTACACACACTTGATGGTAGCGGCGCTGAAGAACTCCCTAGGCACTAGCCAATGGGAACCACCTCATTTACGCCCAGCGTTTTTTCAACCTTCGAATAACCCCCAAATGTAATGCGCTGGTTTGGATGCACTTGTTTTCTTTCCTTAGGTAACGCGTTGCTTTGGCTGCACTTGTTTTTTTTTTCCTTTCTACTACCTCGCTTTAATTTAGTGCGCATTAGTTTTCGTGAAATTCAAACTATACTACCTTTGATCAAATTTATTGAAAAAATTATCTATATCTATGGTGCTGAATGTACACCATATTAAAATATACTTTATGATGTTTCTCATGATATTGGTTTCATATTCTAGTTGTTGATATCTTTTTTAATAAATTTAATCAAAGTTTACATGGTTTGACTTTAAAAAAACCTAATACAGACTATTTCCTTTTTTCACATCAATGCAGATTACATTTCACCATAGATGAAGTACAAACAAGAAGAAATGGTGTCTAGTCCAAAACAGAAGGAAGGAAAAGATTGCTCAAAAGGCGAGAGCGCCCCATCATGCTAGTCGCAAAGAGGAAGCAACATATATGCGCAAACACACACTCGCACCTACCGGAAAGGAGGAGAAACCGCAGGGTAGACACTCTGTGTAGAGAGGCACCAGAAAAGGCGAGGAGGCGTATTCGCCGTGCAGGGAGCGACATGTCGGGCCTCGCCGCGGCCAGCCCTTCTGCAGCGGCCGTCTCCATCCAACCGTCCGGCCCGCTTTCCCCATCCATCCATCCGTCCGTCCGTCTGGCGCCGGTCACCTCCACCTGTTGCTTTCTCTCCCATCCTCGCCGGTCAGTCGGCCAGAGCAACTGCAGCAGGTCGGCCTGGTTTTCGCCCGCCCGTATGTCCTTGCCGCGCTTTCCAATTTTTCCTCAATGCGGTGGCTTCTTCCCGTACCGTGCTCGCCAGCTCGAGCTCGAAACGTGGCACTGTGGCAGGTCTCACTAGCGTGCATCGGAACTGCCCTGTAGGCTCAGCGCTGGTGCAGATCAAAGATCAGACCAAGCTTTGTACCATGTTGCCCAAGTTTACTGTTTACCGTGTACTTACGTGTACTGTGTATAAAATGTTCAAATGTATTACGTCAAAGTGCGTGTAGAAGCAACTTCCTGATGAGTTTGATTACCGAGATCAACATGACAAGTACTAGTGCAATTACCGAGTGCATCTTCTAGTAGATCCGCAAAATAAGTATCCTGGCAATCTTAACCACATGCATCAGACGAAGCATCTACATATAGAAAAGTACCTACAAGTGCAAGGCGAGAGATGAGAACCACATACATCCCGACTAGAAAGGTCGAGAGATGAGAACCACATACATCCCGACTAGAAAGGCCGGCACCGTAGATTCTCTGTTGCTGTTGTCGCCCATGGTGTTGTCGATATCGCCGAATCCGTAGAGGTTGACGGAGAGGTAGTGCACTAGCAATTAAAAACTCGAACAATGGCGAACAGTCGCGTTGAGGGACTCCCAAAAAAACCTCATCGTATGTCTCTCCCAGTGCGGGATCTGAACGGATGGGGTTTCGAAGACTTGTCCACACGAACGGCCGGACAAGTAGTTGACGGGATGGGAAAGACTAGAGGGTGGCGCACCAAAAAGAACTTGGCCACGAGAGCGTAAAACAATGACATACATCACGCATACACACGTACGCCGATACGTACGGATCTCTAACTCGAACACGCGTGCGTGGCGAGGCGAGCGGCAATGGAGGAGGAGCGCGTGAATTCCTTGTCTTCTAACTACTAAGCTATCTTCTACTCCCTCCTTTCCATGGCTTAGGGCGTAAAAGTTTAAGCACGTAGATTAAGGAGAAGCATGCAAATAAATTTTGGCCGGTCCTGCCCCTATTAATTAGCTAGGACGGTTGATATCCTTCCCATTCATTCGTTGCATGCAACTCATAATTTCAAGGCCAACCACTCACAGCCAACTAACCATAATTACAGCCACGGGCAGCCAATGACAATGCGCATCGCCTCCTTGTTTCCAGGCTGAGGGAGGGGCAGAGTTGGCAAGTTCCTGTTTATATACCATGCGCGCCTTAAGCTCTGACCAAAAAACGAAAAAAATTACGCCCTAAGCTATGGAATGGAAGGAGTAAATATCAATGTAAGACTAAATTTAGTCTCCAAAGTTGTTTACAAGCTCTCATTTTGATGCAACTTGAGATCTCAATATGTATAGCCTATCTGGGCTGCCTAGCCTATGTAGATCCAGTAGGATGCATTGAGGATTCGAGGACTTGTTATGGCTAAAACTCAGCAATCATGCAAGACAATCACGACCATGTGCTTTAGACAGTGGATCTGTAAGCTGCAACATGCGGCTCACCACAAGCGCGCCGACAAGGACTTGAACCGGGAACTCAACAATCACGACCATGCGCTTTGGAAAGTGGATCTGTAAGCTGCAACATGCGGCTCTGGTTGAATCACACGACCGAAAGATTTCTCGTGGTGCATCGGCAATCTCCATATATAATTTGGTGACCCTCCTCGTTGTGAAATCGGAAATTCAATTCGGCTTCCGGGTGCGTATGCTCCCTCTACCAAAAAATCATATTTTGAAATGTAGAAAAAATTTAACAATTTTTTTTACATGTACATCTTCATAATATATGTTCGTTCGTCAAGTTTCACGAAAAACTAATATTTTTTGTGGTCTACGTAAAAGAGAAAACTTATCGTGTGAAAAGCATTATTTTCAGCTGTGACTTTTGTCTTTTTTACACACGTCACATGACAAGTCGATTTTTTATGAAACAACTTGGTGAGCGTGTAGCACGAGAAGATGTACATGCTAATTTTTCGTTTCAATTTTTTGAAATTCAAAATATGTGTAAGATACATTTCAAAATAGAGGGAGCATATGCTCCCATGTTCCAAAACACCACTCCCGAAATAGATAAAAAAAAAATATTTCAAAGTGAAGTGACTACTAGGACTCTAAAAGGTTTGGAAGTATAGTGCAAGCTTTGACTAGTCAAATGAACTCGTGGATATGACCATGGTTCGTGATGTAAGAAAAGAAGTTAAATAGTTGTTTCTTAGGAATTAATTTGGTTAGCAAGATCATTGCCAATTATTTGAGGAGATATATGTAGAATAACAAAATGTACATAGTGGCTTGTTTTTTCAAAGGAACAAGCTCGTCGTAAAACCTTTTGTGCCGACAAGCGAGATGTTCATCCCATCCCGTTCTAGCCCATTGCCATTATCACCAAAAGCTAGGGATGCAACACTGAGAAAGGTAAGGTGGTTTGCGGAGACGAAGATGTTAAACAACCCTATGAGATTCAACCGGTTGCCACGAGTATGTGTGAGAATTAGGACAAGGTTATAGATCTTTGTACCATAGACTCATCCAACTTTAAGATTTTGTGAATAAGAAGGGTGCCAAATTAATTGAAGGGCTTCTCGTTCTTCAAGGGTGTCCATCGGTGGCAGAACTCGCACGTGGACCTACACTGCGTCATCCACCCTCCTCTCCTCGAGAGAGTATCTTGTACTTTCAAACAAAGTGTATTTCGGGTACCTTTGTGCGTTTCGGCCTACCTAGAAGCGACTAAAAGACATGAAAAAATGACACATATAATACATGCATCTACTGTGTTACAAAATTTAAATCCAAACTCAGCGTGTAGCTTAGAAAAACAAATACAAAATTAATATGGCAATGAGACAAATCCAAGGCTCAAATTGGATTAGCCAGTAGCTACTTTTCATAGTTAGATTATTTTTCTAAATGTGTGATACTGTTATCACCAGAATTTGACCAAGTCAGAGGTGGGCCGCGATCAAGATGGACGTGAGGAATCTATTTGGAAGAAGTAGGTGAATCGGCCTTTATTCGCAGAGTTTGGGCTAGTTAGCCCATGTATCTTAATATAGTAGGCTACGTAGAAGTTAGAGTTCATCTCGTGCACGGTTTGGTGCACGCCCACGATTAGAAGTCCGCTGGACTATAAATATGTATCTAGGGTTTATGGAATAAACAACAACCAACGTTCAACACAAACCAATCTCGACGCATCGCCAACCCCTTCGTCTCGAGGGTTTCTCCGGTAAGCACCATGCTGCCTAGATCGCATCTTGCGATCTAGGCGGCGAGCCTGCCTACGTTGTTCATGCGTTGCTCGTCGAAGCCTTTTTGATGGCGAGCAACGTAGTTATCATAGATGTGTTAGGGTTAGCATTGTTCTTAGTATCATATGTTGTCGTAGTGCAACCCTTGCGCATCTAGCCGTCCTTGTACCTCATCATGGGTGCGGGCGGCACCCCGCTTGATCATTATTTAGTAGATCTGATCCGTTACGGTTGCTCCTTGATTCATCAAGGATTAGTTTAATCTGCAATAGTTAGGCCTTACAAAGGGTTGGAGGATCCAGCGGCGTGTAGGGTGTAGGCGGCCGGCTAGGGGACGTTCCGAGGATCAAGTTGGTGTTAGGAGGCCTAGGTTTGGTTTACGATCATCGTGCGCGAGCGCGAGGCCCAATCGTGAGCATAGTTTTAAAAACCGGACCGGACCGGCGGTTCAACCGGAAAAAACCGGAACCAGAGCCTCCGCTGGTTCTATAAGCGCACTGGACCGTCCGCGCAAGTGAACCGGGAAAAACCAGTAGAACCGCGGTTTAATCGATGGTTTTACGCAATAAACCGGTCATCTGGTCCGTCCGGCTCGATGGTCAAGATGTCGAAAAACTATTTTGAAGGGAGCGGTGTTTGAACCTTGTATCTGACGAGATAGCGCACGGTGGAAAGCTGCCGCCTGACCATCTCGGCTTCCAATGCTTGTTGACATGAATGAGAAAGGTTTCTTTTGTACGTTGTTGCACCACAGAACTGCCTAACGATTTACTGCTTTGGCTGTTTAGCTATTAGCTAGACTGCTTTCTAGGAGCGCTACTAAACTTTTAGTTAACATGCGTATTAGATAGTTAGTCTACTTGTCTTGGAATGGCAAATTACACCTTGATTGATCCTGCTAGCTGAAAAAACGACAACATGTAGTCTTGTAGTTGAAATATGTATATTATTTTGTTGCTTATGTATTTGTATGTGAATTATTATGTCAAGTTTGAAATACTTTTACATATTTATTTGTTTATTGCAGATTTTATTATTAAATATATATTATTTTACATCTTAAAAACCAGACAGTGAACCGGTGAACCAGTGGTCCGACCGGTAAAAACCTAAACCGACAGCCTCGCCGGTTCGATCACCGGTCCGGTTTTTAAAACTATGATCGTGAGTAGGATGATCCGATTATGCGGTGAAAACCCTAAATCGTCGTGGATCTCATATGCTTTATCTTGATCAAGCAGGACCACCATATATTCGGCCACCTTTGACGAATCATGGGTGGATCGGCTCCATGAGCCGATTCACAGGATAACCTGAGCCGATCGAGGCTCGTATTTAACGTGTACGTGTGTGCCCTGCGGGAAACTAAGCGAGGCATCATCCACACCTTCCGACCAGGTATAGGTCGGTGGCACGCCTGCAATTTGCATCGGCGCGCGACCCGGAGGCTTTGCGGGCCGTCGCTCGAGGGACTGGGGCCAGCCGCAGCCCTAGTTGTTCCCGGCTCTACGGTGTTGACCGTCGCTGCCCGCCGGTGGGTTTCGACGTCAACACATTCGCACGCCCGGTGGGACAATCCTCAACATCAACCACATCGCCGTCTACATCGGAGATGGCGGAAGAAACTCCGGTCACTTACGAGGATCTCAATGGCGAGCTCAAGAAGAAGTATGACGAGGTCAAGGTCCTCCTCGAAGCCGACCTCATCGGCTCTTTCCACGGGACCCGCTCCCATGGCGTCAGATGGAAGGGGTTCTCACCGAAGGCGCGCTTGATGGAGTGGACCTATCCACCCCAGAAGAACGCACCAGGTCGCTGCGTCAGGAGATCAACTTCATGGTGGCTCATTCGCTGCACCGCCATTCTGAGAGGTGAATACGTTGGAGCGCGTCGCTGCGCGTGATCCGGGAGATCATGAGCCGGTACTCTCCGTCGGGACCAGCTCTAGGGACTCACCAAGGAGAATTGCCACTCCAATCCCGTCCACCGCTGCCGTTCGCGTTGGCAGCGCCCGGCGCCGAACTCATCGGCCTACGTCATCTACAAGATTGGTGGTGACCCCGGTGACTACCAATTTCTACATGGCGCCCAAGGAGATCCCGCACGGATACGCATGCGCATACGTGCCACTCACTGGCCACTCTCGAACCAGGTTGCAACAGCGGAGACTTCGGAACAACGGGAGACGTCGGAGGCAGACCCCGAAGCGGACGTGGCTAGCTAAATACGCCACCCCGACAAAACTCCGAGCCAGCTCCTGCAGTTGGCTCGAACCGGAAAAACAAGCATGGGCTGGTTAAGTACGCCACCCGGCGAATCTTCAAGGTTCGGCACCTTCAGCCATCACCGCGGATCAGATTTGTACGATTCTGAAAGATCAGTTCGCAAAGGAAGACGGTCGGCTATACCAAGCCGTACCCCAACGAGTACAATTGATCCCGCTACCCAAATATCGGCTCCCGGACTTCACAAAGTTCGGCGGATCAGATGGTTCCAGCTCCATTGAGCATGTGAGCCGATATTTGGCACAGGGCATGATCTCAGCGTCAGACGAGCTGCGTGTGAGGTACTTCTCACCCCTCACAGGATCGGCTTTCGGTTGGTACACGTCGCTGCCACCGAACTCAGTCCAGACTTGGAAGCAGTTGGAAGAACGGTTCCATGAGCAATATCACTCAGAGGCTTCCGAGGCTGGCATTGCCGATTTGGCACAAGTACGACAGAAGCGCGGGGAAACAGTGTCGGAGTACATCCAGCGCTTCAGGACCGTTAGGAACCGATGCTATTCGGTTCACGTAAGCGAAAAGAAGCAATCGAGTTGGCGGTGGTGGGTCTATCATCATCGATCAAGGACGTGGCCTCCCAAGCGGACTACCCTTCATTAGCACACATGGTGCAGAAGCTGTCAGCGTATGAACAGCGCCACCCAGATGTCTACCGGGACAAGTTCAAGCGCGTGGTTACCATGGTGGACGCAGGCGAAAATGAAGGTGCTACGGGAGAACAAGAGGTCGCGGTGGTGAGTGGACTCGAGCGGCGGTCCCAGTAACACTGCAAATGGGTGAAGCCACCGGGGCCTCAAGAGGGTTCGACTTCGACGTGACGAAAACCGAGCAGATTTTCGATCTCTTACTCGCGGAGAAGCATATAAAGATACCCGAAGGCCACAAAGTTCCGGTGCAAGAGCTGAGCGGAAAGCCATACGCAAGTGGCATGACACGTTCACCCACACCACTAACGACTGCAGGGTGTGGCGTCAGCAGATCCAAATGGCAATAGAAAATGGGCGACTAATTTTTAACCAGTACGCCATGAAGGTCGACACACACCCCTTCCCCGCCGTCAACATGGTGGAGTTTACCCACCTCGGAGGGTGCCAGCCAGATTTCTCAGCCAACATCAACATGGTAGAGCTTGGACACCGCTCTGAGAAGGACGGGGATGAGGGCAGCTGCTCTCGAGCAAAGACACAGAGGGGGCCGCTCCATGCGATCGGCTCCGTCAAGATGGCAAGCGCTACGTAAGATATCAACGACCCCTCTCTGATCACCTCCTCAACAAGTATGTGAGTCGGTATGACCAACGCCGGCGACACGGCGACGATGATGAAAGAGATCGTCTGGTCGAGAAACGACGGAAGACATCGTCGGCATAATCACGATGAGGAGCGGCAGGAGCGCCACGCCGGGGAGCAAGACGACACGGGCGGCATTGGGGTGCCACTTCTTCAGACACTGCTGGGATTCAGGAATGAGCCGATTGCCTACGATCGGCAATTGCCCAGAATGCAATCGTAAGAAGGAGGAGGCAGCCAACGTTTCCATGTTCGAGCGCTTAGGGCCTCTCCCACCACAAAGCAGACGTGCTGAGACCCCTCGGTTGGAAGATCTCGAGGATTCGGAAGACGAGGGGGAAGACGAAGAAGACAGGTACCACCGTCCAAGGTGGTGCCCGATGGTCTCAGCCATTCACAAAAGCGCGGGGTTCAGCGATTGCGCGGTCCGGAGGAAGCCGAAAGGTTATACTTGCATACGCGAGGAAGGCACGACCTGATCGGGCGAAAGTCCGGAGGACCCTGGATGAGGAGGCTGCGCAAAGAAAGGAGTGGCGCCCCAAGCAAGGAAGCCGATGATGAAACATCGGCGCACAAACATGGTGCTCGTTCGTCCGGCGAAGTGTAGAGCTCCACGATTACACGATGCACCGAGGTGGACAGCAAGCGCACCAACGTGATAAAGTCGGAGATTGGGCTGGTTTTATCCACCGGCCTGGACGAGTAACAAGAGCATGTCAATAAGCAAAGGTGGCGAGGCTGATCCTTGCGATCGGCCCCCCAAAAATTTTATGAAGGGACATTACAAAACCTTCACCGAGCAAGCAACGTGGAGGCCGATTCCAGCAATCGGCCAAAATTATCCCCACCATCTATTTTGCCGGGATCGACATTTGACCCAGCAGGGACTACCTAAAGAGCCGATACCATCAATTTTCTTGACAGAATCGGCTCGGGGGGGCACCTAGGTGGATAAAACACGAAGATATGAGGTATTATTTGTAGGATAACGTAGCATAGAAAACAAAAATTTTCCTACGGCGAACACGCAATCCAAGCCAAGATGCAATCTAGAAGACGGTAGCAACGAGGGGTTTGTCGAGACTCACCCTTGAAGAGATTCCAAAGCCTACAAGAGGAGGCTCTTGTTGCTGCGGTAGACGTTCACTTGCCGCTTGCAAAAGCGCGTAGAAGATCTTGATCCGATCGGTTCCGCGCCACGAACGGGCAGCACCTCCGTACTCGGTCACACGTTCGGTTGTTGATGAAGACGACGTCCACCTCCCCGTTCCGGCGGGCAGCGGAAGTAGTAGCTCCTCTTGAATCCGGCAGCACGACGGCGTGGTGTCGGTGGCGGTGGAGAAATCCGGCGAGCTTGCTAAGCGTGCGGGATATGGTGGAGGAGCGGGCGCTAGGGTTTGGGGGAGGGGGTGGCCGGCCTATGGGGGCGGCCAAGCTTGAGGCTTTGTGTGGCCGGCCCCTCCCCTTGGCCCTCTATATATAGGTGGAAGCCCCAAGTGTTGGACTACAAGTCTTCGAATAAGACCCGAACCCAAAACCTTCCATATGGTGGGAAACCTTCCCAAGCTAGGATTCCCACTAGAGGTGGGAATTCCACCTTCCATGGGGTGGCCGGCCCCCTAAGGGGAGTCCACTTGGGACTCCTCCCCCACTAGGGTTGGCCGGCCATGGGGTGGAGTCCCATGTGGACTCCACCTTCCTTGGTGGTTTCTTCTGACTTTTCTAGAACCTTCTAGAACCTTCCATAGAACCTTCCGCATCATTTTAATTCACATAAAATGACATCCTATATATGAATCTTATTCTCCCGGACCATTGGAACTCCTCGTGATGTCGGATCACATCCGGGACTCCGAACAAATATTCGAACTCCATTCCATATTCAAGTTCTACCATTACAACATCCAACTTTAAGTGTGTCACCCTACGGTTCGCGAACTATGCGGACATGGTTGAGTACTAACTCCGACCAATAACCAATAGCGGGATCTGGAGATCCATAATGGCTCCCACATATTCAACGATGACTTTAGTGATCGAATGAACCATTCACATACGATACCAATTCCCTTTGTCACGCGATATTTTACTTGTCCGAGGTTTGATCATCGGTATCACACTATACCTTTGTTCAACTGATACGTCTCCAACGTATCGATAATTTCTTATGTTCCATGCTACTTTATTGATGATACCTACATGTTTTATGCACATTATATGTCATATTTATGCATTTTCTGGAACTAACCTATTAACAAGATGCCGAAGAACCAGTTGCTGTTCTGCTGTTTTTGGTTTCGAAATCCTAGTAAAGAAATATTCTCGGGTGGACGAAACTTTCGCGGGGTCCTATTTTGCACGAAGCTTCCAGAGAACGAAGACCTAACGAAGTGGGGCCACGAGGCAGCCGGGGTGGCCGGCGCGGCCTAGGTCTTGCCGCGCGGCCCCCCTGGGCCCCTCGTGTGGCCCGCGTTGACCTTAGCCTACTTAAAGCCTCAGTCGCGAAACCCCCGTGCGAGCCACGATACGGAAAACCTTACAGAGACGCCGCCGCCGCGAATCCCATCTCGGGGATTACGGAGATCGCCTCGACACCTTGCCGGAGAGGGGATTCATCTCCCGGAGGACTCTTCATCGCCATGATCGCCTCGGAGTGATGAGTGAGTAGTTCACCCCTGGACCATGGGTCCATAGCGGTAGCTAGATGGTCGTCTTCTCCTTGTTGTGCTTCATTGTTAGATCTTGTGAGCTGCCTAACATGATCAAGATCATCTATATGTAATTCTATATGTTGTGTTTGTCGGGATCCGATGGATAGAGAGTACTATGATTATGGTGATTATCAATCTATTGTTCATGTGTTGTTTATGATCTTGCATGCTCTCCGTTATTAGTAGAGGCTGTGCCAAGTTTTTACTCTTAACTCCAAGAGGGAGTAATTATGCTCGATAGTGGGTTCATGCCTTCATTGATCTGGGACAGTGACAGAAAGTTCTAAGGTTGTGATGTCTTGTTGCCACTAGGGATAAAACATTGATGCTATGTCTAAGGATGTAGTTATTGATTACATTACGCACAATACTTAATGCAATTGTGTTGCTTTGCAACTTAATACTGGAGGGGTTCGGACGATAACCTGAAGGTGGACTTTTTAGGCATAGATGCGGTTGGATGGCGGTCTATGTACTTTGTCGTAATGCCGGATTAAATCTCACTATATTTATCATGTCATGTATATGCATTATTATGCCTTTCTCTATTTGTCAATTGCCCAACTGTAATTTGTTCACCCAACATGCTTTTATCTTATGGGAGAGACACCTCTAGTGAGCTGGGACCCGGTCCTATTCTTTCCATAGCATACAATCTACTTGTTTCTTGTTTTCTTTGCAAACATCTTCCACTCGATACGTTTAATCCTTTGTTACGCAAGCCGGTGAGATTGACAACCTCTTTTTCGTTGGGGCAAAGTACTTTGGTTGTGTTGTACGGGTTCTAGTTGTGTGGAATCCCTGGTGTTGCGCCGCATCACATTTCGCGACCATCAACCTTCAACGTGCTTCTTGGCTCCTCTTGGTTCGATTAAACCTTGGTTTCATTCTGAGGGAAAACTTGCCTTTGTGCGCATCATACCTTCCTCTTGGGGTTCCCAACGGACGTGTACATCTACGCGCATCAAGCACTTTTTCTGGCGCCGTTGCCGAGATCAAGACACGCTGCAAGGGAGTCTCCACTTCTCAATCTCTTTACTTTGTTTTTGTCTTGCTTTATTTTATTTACTACTTTGTTTGCTGCACTAAATCAAAACACAAAAAAATTAGTTGCTAGTTTTTATTTCTTGTCTTGCTCTCTATATCAAAAACACAAAAAAAAAAAAAATAGTTTTCGTCTTTACCTTATTTGCCTAGTTTACTTTTTGCTTATTGCATCATGTTTCCTTTTAATTTCACCACAAAGGACATACCGGTAGGACGTGGGTCCATAGTTGGGAGAAATAATATAGAAGAATTTTTCAATCATGTTAGTATTCTTTGAAGATTTTGAAGATAGACACTTGGTAGAACTTGCACCTACCTATGAAATTGCTGCTGCCTGCTTTAGTTCGCTTGTTGGAAACTAAATTTGTTAATCTCAATCCTATAATCCAACACATGTTTCTTACACTTGGTGATATGGAAGAAGGGAAAAGAAAGATTTTGTTTTAGAAACCCTTCTTAGAGAATTTGGTGGTCTAGCAAGAGAGGCTAGAAAGGTTTTTGCTAAATTTAATATGCTAGGTTCTCATACCAATTTTATTGGTCTCCTTGAAAAAATGGACATGGATAGAATAATGTACACTAATAACATTAATGATGGAGGGGAAATCAAAGCACCAATACCATGTAAACTTCTAGCTATGAATGACGCACTAGAAAATAACTATGCTTGGCTTGTTCCGGAAAATTTGTTCGATGAGAGTAGCAAGCCTAAGACTAATGAAAAGGGAGAAGCTAAAACTTATATATCAAATATACTATGCTTGGTTGAGAAAACTCCCAACACCCCTGGTAATGATGTTGATGCCTCTCTCTCTCGATAATACTTGATTTGCACTTTCTGCGCCTAGCTGAAAGGCGTTAAAGAAAAGCGCTTATGGGAGACAACCCATGTTTTTACCTACAGCAATTTTTTGTTTATTGAGTCTTGGAAGTTGTTTACTACTGTAGCAACCTCTCCTTATCAAGTTTTTGTGCCAAGTAAAGTTTCTATGTCAAAGTTGATGTTATATTTGGGATCGCTGCGCAGAAACAGCATTGCTGTCTGTCACGAATCTGGGCATAATTCTCTGTAGAAAATTCGAAAAAATCTGCCAATTTACGAGCGTGATCCTCAGATATGTACGCAACTTTCATTAGTTTTGAGTTTTTCCATTTGAGCAAGTCTGGTGCCATTTATAAATTCGTCTTTACGGACTGTTCTGTTTTTGACAGATTCTGCCTTTTATTTCGCATTGCCTCTTTTGCTATGTTGGATTTATTTCTTTGATCCATTAATGTCCAGTAGCATTATGCAATGTCCAGAAGTGAAAAGAATGATTGTGTCACCTCTGAATGTGTGAATTATTAATGATGCACTAACCCTCTAATGAGTTTGCTTGAAGTTTGGTGTGAAGGAAGTTTTCAAGGGTCAAGAGAGGAGAATGATATACTAAGATCAAGAGGAGTGAAAGCTCTAAGCTTGGGGATGCCCCGTGGTTCATCCCTGCATATTTTAAGAAGACTCAAGCATCTAAGCTTGGGGATGCCCAAGGCATCCCCTTCTTCATCGACAACATCATCGGGTTCCTCCCTGAAACTATATTTTATTCGGTCACATCGTGTTCTTTACTTGGAGCGTCGGTTTGTTTTCGTTTTTGTTTTGTTTGAATAAGATGGATCCTAGCATTCACTTTGTGGGAGAGAGACACGCCGCTGTTGCATATGGACACATGTGTCCTTAGGCTTTACTCATAATGTTCAAGGCGAAGTTTCTTCTTCGTTAATTTGTTATATGGTTGGAATTGGAAAATGCTACATGTAGTAATTCTAAAAATGTCTTGGATAATGTGATACTTGGCAATTGTTGTGCTCATGTTTAAGCTCTTGCATCATATGCTTTGCACCCATTAATGAAGAAATACATAGAGCTTGCTAAAATTTGATTTGCATATTTGGTTTCTCTAAGGTCTAGATAATATCTAGTATTGAGTTTTGAACAACAAGGAAGACAGTGTAGAGTCTTATAATGTTTACAATATGTCTTTTATGTGAGTCTTGCTGCACTTGTTCATCCTTGAGTTTGCTTCAAATAACCTTGCTAGCCTAAACCTTGTATCGAGAGGGAATACTTCTCATGCATCCAAAATCCTTGAGCCAACCATTATGCCATTTGTGTCCACCATACCTACCTACTACATGGTATTTACCCGCCATTCCAAAGTAAATTGCTTGAGTGCTACCTTTAAAATTCCATCATTCACCTTTGCAATATATAGCTCATGGGACAAAATAGCCTTAAAAACTATCGTAGTATTGAATATGTACTTATGCACTTTGTATTTTATTAAGTTGCTTGTTGTGCGATAACCATGTTCCTGGGGAACGCCATCAACTATTGTTGAATATCATGTGAGTTGCTATGCATGTCCGTCTTGTCTGAAGGTCTATCATTTTAGTGGTTGGAGCATGCAAAATTGTTAGAGAAGAACATTGGGCCGCTAACTAAAGCCATGAATCATGGTGGAAGTTTCAGTTTTGGACATATATCCTCAATCTCATATGAGAATAATAACTTTGCTACATGCTTATGCATTAAAGAGGAGTCCATTATCTGTTGTCCATGTTGTCCCGGTATGGATGTCTAAGTTGAGAATAATCAAAAGCGAGAAATCCAAAATGCGAGCATTCTCCTTGGACCTTTGTACAGGCGGCATGGAGGTACCCTTTGTGACACTTGGTTGAAACATGGCATGCAAAGATCCGGTAGTCCAAGTTAAGTAGGACGAGGTGCGGGCACTATTAGTATACTATGCGTGAGGCTTGCAACTTGTAAGATATAATTTACATAACTCATATGCTTTATTACTACCGTTGACAAAATTGTTTCATGTTTTCAAAATAAAAGCTCTAGCACAAATACGGCAATCGATGCTTTCCTCTGCGAAGGACCATTCTTTTACTTTTATTGTTGAGTCAGTTTACCTATCTCCTTCCACCTTAAGAAGCAAACACTTGTGTGAATTGTGCATTGATTCCTACATACTTGCATATTGCACTTGTTATATTACTTTATGTTGACAATATCCATGAGATATACATGTTACAAGTTGAAAGCAACCGCTGAAACTTAATCTTCCTATGTGTTGCTTCAACACCTTTACTTTGATTTATTGCTTTACGAGTTAACTCTTATGCAAGACTTATTGATGCTTGTCTTGAAGTACTATTCATGAAAAGTCTTTGCTATATGATTCAGTTGTTTACTCATGTCATTACCTTTGCTTTGATCGCTGCATTCATTACATATGTTTACAAATAGTATGATCAAGATTATGATGGCATGTCACTTCGGAAATTATCTTTGTTATCGTTTTACCTGCTCGGGACGGCACTAAGCTTGGGGATGCTGATACGTCTCCAACGTATCGATAATTTCTTATGTTCCATGCTACTTTATTGATGATACCTACATGTTTTATGCACATTATATGTCATATTTATGCATTTTCGGAACTAACCTATTAACAAGATGCCGAAGAGCCAGTTGCTGTTTTCTGCTGTTTTTGGTTTCAGAAATCCTAGTAAAAATATTCTCGGAATTGGACGAAACTTTCGCCCAGGGTCCTATTTTGCACGAAGCTTCCAGACCGAAGACCTAACGAAGTGGGGCCACGAGGCAGCGGGTAGGGCGGCGCGGCCTAGGTCTTGGCGCGCGGCCCGCTGGGCCCCTCGTGTGGCCCCGCGTTGACCTTCCGCCTACTTAAAGCCTCGTCGCGAAACCCCCGTGCCGAGAGCCACGATACGGAAAACCTTACGAGAGCCGCCGCCGCGTCCCATCTCGGGGGATTACGGAGATCGCCTCACCCTGCGGAGAGGGATTCATCTCCCGGAGGACTCTTCATCGCCATGATCGCCTCGGAGTGATGAGTGAGTAGTTCACCCCTGGACCATGGGTCCATAGCAGTAGCTAGATGGTCGTCTTCTCCTTGTTGTGCTTCATTGTTAGATCTTGTGAGCTGCCTAACATGATCAAGATCATCTATATGTAATTCTATATGTTGTGTTTGTCGGGATCCGATGGATAGAGAGTACTATGATTATGGTGATTATCAATCTATTGTTCATGTGTTGTTTATGATCTTGCATGCTCTCCGTTATTAGTAGAGGCTCTGGCCAAGTTTTTACTCTTAACTCCAAGAGGGAGTAATTATGCTCGATAGTGGGTTCATGCCTTCATTGATACCTGGGACAGTGACAGAAAGTTCTAAGGTTGTGATGTGCTGTTGCCACTAGGGATAAAACATTGATGCTATGTCTAAGGATGTAGTTATTGATTACATTACGCACAATACTTAATGCAATTGTCTGTTGCTTTGCAACTTAATACTGGAGGGGGTTCGGACGATAACCTGAAGGTGGACTTTTTAGGCATAGATGCGGTTGGATGGCGGTCTATGTACTTTGTCGTAATGCCCGGATTAAATCTCACTATATTTATCATGTCATGTATATGCATTATTATGCCTTTCTCTATTTGTCAATTGCCACTGTAATTTGTTCACCCAACATGCTTTTATCTTATGGGAGAGACACCTCTAGTGAACTGTGGACCCCGGTCCTATTCTTTCCATAGCATACAATCTACTTGTTTTTCTGTTTTCTTTGCAAACATCTTCCACTCGATACGTTTAATCCTTTGTTACAGCAAGCGGTGAGATTGACAACCTCACTGTTTCGTTGGGGCAAAGTACTTTGGTTGTGTTGTGCAGGTTCTAGTTGGCGCCGGAATCCCTGGTGTTGCGCCGCATCACATTTCGCGACCATCAACCTTCAACGTGCTTCTTGGCTCCTACTGGTTCGATTAAACCTTGGTTTCATACTGAGGGAAAACTTGCCACTGTGCGCATCATACCTTCCTCTTGGGGTTCCCAACGGACGTGTACATCTACGCGCATCATCAACCTCGTCTCTTGACAAGTACTCTTTACTCGTACCGTGGTATGTGGTCTCTTATGAACTTATTCATATGCTTGCAAGACATTAGACGACATTCCACCGAGAGGGCCCAGAGTATATCTATCCGTCATCGGGATGGACAAATCCCACTATTGATCCATATGCCTCAACTCATACTTTCCGGATACTTAATCCCACCTTTATAACCACCCATTTACGCGGTGGCGTTTGATGTAATCAAAGTACCTTTCCGGTATAAGTGATTTACATGATCTCATGGTCATAAGGACTAGGTAACTATGTATCGAAAGCTTATAGCAAATAACTTAATGACGTGATCTTATGCTACGCTTAATTGGGTGTGTCCATTACATCATTTATATAATGATATAATCTTGTTATTAATAACATCCAATGTTCATGATTATGAAACTAATCATCTATTAATCAACAAGCTAGTTAAGAGGCTTTACTAGGGACTCTTTGTTTGTTTACATAACACACATGTATCAATGTTTCGGTTAATACAATTATAGCATGGTATATAAACATTTATCATAAACATAAAGATATATAATAACCACTTTTATTATTGCCTCTTGGGCATATCTCCAACAGTCTCCCACTTGCACTAGAGTCAATAATCTAGATTACATTGTCAAGTACCTAACACCCATGGCATTCTGGTGTTGGTCATGCTTTGCCCTAGGGAGAGCTTTAGTCAACGGATCTGCTACATTCAGATCAGTGTGTACTTTGCAAATCTTTACTTCTCCATCTTCGATGTATTCGCAAATCGAATGATAACGCAGCTTGATATGCTTCAGCCTCTTGTGTGACCTTGGTTCTTGTGCATTGGCGATGGCACCCATGTTGTCACAATAAATGACTAGTGGGTCCAATGCACTAGGAACCACACCGAGCTCTACAATGAACCTCTTCATCCATACCGCTTCTGATGAAGCCTGAAGCCGCTATGTACTCCGATTCTGTTGAGGATTTCGCCACCGTGCACTGCTTCGAGCTTGCCCAGCTTACTGCAGCACCATTCAATATAAACACGTACCCAGATTGTGACTTAGAGTCATCAGGATCGGTGTTCCAACTTGCATCGGTGTAACTTGTTACAACGAGCTCTTGGTCACCTCCATAACAAAGAAACATATCCTTAGTTCTTTTCAAGTATTTCAGGATATTCTTGACCGCTGTTCGAGTGTTCCATTCCTGGATCACTTTGATATCTGCTAGTCAAACTAACAGCATGTGCTATATCCGGTCTTGTACATAGCATGGCATACATGATAGAGCCTACTGCCGAGGCATAGGGGATCTGACTCATCCTTTCTCTTTCTTCTGCCGTAGCCGGACCTTGAGTCTTACTCAAGACCTTGCATGGTAACATAGGTAAGAATCCTTTCTTACTTTCGTCCATTCTAAACTTCTTTAGAATCTTGTCCAGGTATGTACTCTGTGATAGCCCTATTAGACGTCTTGATCTATCTCTATAAATCTTGATGCCTAATATATATGATGCTTCACCAAGGTCTTTCATTGAAAAACTATTATTCAAATAACCTTTTACACTGCTTAATAGTTCTATATCATTCCCAATCAATAATATGTCATCTACATATAATATCAGGAACGCTACAGAGCTCCCACTCACTTTCTTGTAAATACAGGCCTCTCCATGACACTGTATAAACCCGAAGTCTTTGATCACCTTATCAAAGCGTCGGTTCCAACTTCTTGATGCTTGCTTCAGTCCATAGATTGAACGCTGAAGTTTGCATACTTTGTCAGCATTTTTAGGATCGACAAAACCTTTGGGTTGTACCATATACAACTCTTCCTCAATGTCTCCATTAAGGAACGCCGTTTTGACATCCATCTGCCAAATCTCATAATCGAAAAATGCAGCTATTGCTAACAAAATCCTCACAGATTTTAGCTTCGCTACAGGTGAGAAAGTCTCATCGTAGTCAACACCTTGAATTTGTCGGAAACCCTTTGCGACAAGTCGAGCTTTATAGACAGTAATATTACCATCGGCATCTGTTTTTCTCTTAAAGATACATTTATTCTCGACAGCCTTTCGGCTATCAGGTAAGTCTACCAAAGTCCATACTTTGTTATCATACATGGATCCCATTTCGGATTTCATGGCTTCTTGCCATTTGTTGGAATCGGGCTCATCATCGCTTCTTCATACGTCGCAGGGTCTTCATCATTGTTATCCACAATCATGACATTTAGACAAGGATCATACCAATCAGGAGTGGCACGTTCCCTTGTCGATCTGCGAGGTTCAGTAGTTATCTCATTTGAAGTTTCATGATCATTATCATTAGCTTCCTCTGTTGCCGGTGCGGCAGGCAGGAACATTTTCCGGCTGCGCTACTCTGATCAACAAGTAGAGATTCTTCAATCTCATCGAGTTCTACTTTTCTTCCAGTCACTTCTTTAGTGAGAAATTCTTTCTCAAGAAAGGTTCCGTTCTTAGCAACAAAGATCTTGCCTTCGGATCTGTGATAGAAAGTGTACCCTATAGTTTCCTTAGGGTATCCTATGAAGACGCATTTCTCCGCTTTGGGTTCTAGCTTGTCCGGTTGTAACTTTTTTACATAGGCTTCGCAACCCCAAACTTTAAGGAACGACAGCTTAGGTTTCTTATTAAACCATAATTCATACGGTGTCGTTTCAACGGATTTTGATGGTGCTCTATTTAAAGTGAATGCAGCTGTCTCTAATGCATAACTCCAAAATGATAATGGCAAATCGTAAGAGACATCATAGAACGAACCATATCTAAGAGAGTTCGATTACGACGTTCGGACACACCGTTTCGTTGTGGTGTTCCGGCGGTGTCAATTGTGAAAGTATTCCGCATTTCTTTAAATGCATGCCAAACTCATAACTCAGATATTCACCTCCACGATCAGATCGTAGAAATTTAATCTTCTTGTTACGTTGATTTTCTACTTCACTTTGGAATTCCTTAAACTTCTCGAAAGTTTCGGATTTATGTTTCATTAAATAGATATACCCATATCTACTCAAATCATCTGTGAAGGTTAGAACATAACGATAACCACCGCGCGATGCTACACTCATTGGTCCGCACACATCGGTATGTATGATTTCCAATAAGTCTGTAGCTCGCTCCATCATACCCAGAATGGAGTCTTAGTCATTTTTCCCATCAGACATGCTTCGCATCTATCAAGTGACTCAAAGTCAAGCGATTCAAGTAATCCATCGGTATGGAGTTTCTTCATGCGTTTCACTCCAATATGACCAAGACGACAGTGCCACATATAAGTAGAATTATCATTCAATTTAATTCGCTTAGCATCAATGTTATGTATATGTGTATCACTACTATCGAGATCTACAGAAATAAGCCATTCTTTTCAGGTGCTCGACCATAAAAGATATTATTCATAAAAATAGAACAACCATTATTCTCAGACTTGAATGAATAACCGTCTTGCATTAAACAAGATCCAGATATAATGTTCATGCTCGGGTACAAAATAACAATTATTTAGGCTTAAAACTAATCCCGAAGGTAGATGTAGAGGAAGTGTGCCGACAGCGATCACATCGACTTTGGATCCATTTCCAACGCGCATGGTCACTTCATCCTTTAGTAGTCTTCGTTTATTCTTTAGTTCCTGTTTCGAGTTACAAATATGAGCAACCGAACCAGTATCAAATACCCAGGTACTAGTACGAGAACCAGTAAGATAAACATCTATAACATGTATATCGGATATACCTTCTTTCTTCTTCTTGACAAGGCCGCTCTTCAGATCCGCCAAATACTTGGAGCAATTACGCTTCCAGTGTCCCTTCTCCTTGCAGTAATAACACTCAGCATCAGGCTTAGGGCCAGACTTAGGTTTCACAGGAGGCGTGGCAGCTTTCTTGCCACTCTTCTTGTTCTTGCCTTTAGACTTGCCCTGTTTCTTGAAGCTGGTGGTCTTGTTGACCATCAACACTTGGTGCTCTTTCTTGATCTCAATCTCAGCAGCTTTTAGCATGCCAAAGAGTTCAGGAAACTCCTTGTTCATGTTCTGCATATTGTAGTTCATCACAAAGTTCTTGTAACTTGGTGGCGGTGATTGAAGGACACGATTAATCCCCAGTCTGTTAGGAATCACTATTCCCAAGTCACTGAGTTTCTTCGCATGCCCGGTCATGGCGAGCATGTGCTCACTAATGGAGCTGCCTTCTTCCATCATACAGCTGAAGAAATGTTTCGATGCTTCATAGCATTCCACGGCCGCATGAGTCTCAAAAATAGTCTTCAACTCTTTCATCAACTCATGAGGATCGTGGTGCTCAAAACGTTTTTGAAGATCGGATTCAGACTGCATAAGATGGCACACTGAACTTGAGAGTACCGAGTTTTCCGAATTGCGTAAACATTTTTACTTCATCGGTTTCAGTTTCTGCAGGAGGGTCACCTAGCGGTGCATCAAGCACATATTGCAGATTTCCGCCATTGAGGAAGATCCTCACATGACGGAACCGGTCGGTGAAGTTGCTACCGTTGCTCTTAAGCTTTTCTTTCTCTAGGAACTGGTTAAAATTGATTGGGGACGCCATATCTACAACATATTTGCAATAGTTTAGACTAATGTTTATGACAAATTGAGTTCAAAATTTTAATTCAATATAATTAAAAACTAGGTGAACTCCCACTCAAAACAATATCCCTCGCATTGTCTTAGTGATCACATGAACCAAATCCATCACACCTATGCCCGATCATCACGAGACAAGATGTAATTTCAATGGCGAACACTCAAAGTGTTCATCATATCAATCATATGATTCATGCTCTACCTTTCGGTATCACGTGTTCCGAGACCATGTCTGTACATGCTAGGCTCGTCAAGGATGTGCAAAACTGGCTTGCACCCGTTGTATGCACTTGTTGATTCTATCACACCCGATCATCACGAGATGCTTCGAAACGACAAGTCTTGGCAACGGTGCTACTAAGGATGAACACTTTATTATCTTGAGATTTTAGTGAGAGGGATCATCTTATAATGCTACCGTCGCGATCTAAGCAAAATAAGATGCATAAAAGGATTAACATCACATGCAGTTCATATGTGATATGATATGGCCCTTTTGCGCCTTTGATCTTCATCTCCAAAGCACGGACATGATCTCCATCATCAACGGGCATGATCTCCATCATCGTCGGCGAAGCACCAAGGTCAATGGCGCCGTCTTCATGATCGTCCTCCATGTAGCAACTATTACAACTACTTTGAAATACTACTCAACATGAAATTTAAAGACAACCATAAGGCTCCTGCCGGTTGCCACAATACAATAATGATCATCTCATACATATTCATCATCACATTATGGCCATATCACATCACCAAACCCTGCAAAAACAAGTTAGACGTTCTCTAATTTGGTTTGCATATTTTACGTGGTTTAGGGTTTTCGAGCAAGATCCAATCTACCTACGAACATGAACCACAACGGTGATACTAGTGTTGTCAATAGAAGAGTAAATTGAATCTTCACTATAGTAGGAGAGACAGACCCGCAAAGCCACTTATGCAATACAAGTTGCATGTCGAGCGTGGAGCAAATCTCATGAACGCGGTCATGTAAAGTTAGCCCGAGCCGCTTCATCCCACTATGCCACAAAGATGCAAAGTACTCAACTAAAGATAACAAGAGCATCAACGCCCACAAACCATTGTGTTCTACTCGTGCAACCATCTATGCATAGACACGGCTCTGATACCACTGTAGGATAACGTAGCATAGAAAACAAAAATTTTCCTACGGCGAACACGCAATCCAAGCCAAGATGCAATCTAGAAGACGGTAGCAACGAGGGGTTTGTCGAGACTCACCCTTGAAGAGATTCCAAAGCCTACAAGAGGAGGCTCTTGTTGCTGCGGTAGACGTTCACTTGCTTGCAAAAGCGCGTAGAAGATCTTGATCACGATCGGTTCGGCGCCACGAACGGGCAGCACCTCCGTACTCGGTCACACGTTCGGTTGTTGATGAAGACGACGTCCACCTCCCCGTTCCGGCGGGCAGCGGAAGTAGTAGCTCCTCTTGAATCCGACAAACACGACGGCGTGGTGTCGGTGGCGGTGGAGAAATCCGGCGGAGCTTCGCTAAGCGTGCGGGATATGGTGGAGGAGCGGGCGCTAGGGTTTGGGGAGAGGGGTGGCCGGCCACTATGGGGGCGGCCAAGCAGGCTTTTGTGCCGGCCCCCTCCCCTTGGCCCTCTATATAGGTGGAAGCCCCAAGTGTTGGACTACAAGTCTTCGAATAAGACCCGAACCCAAAACCTTCCATATGGTGGGAAACCTTCCCAAGCTAGGATTCCCACTAGAGGTGGGAATTCCACCTTCCATAAGGGGGTGGCCCCCTAAGGGGAGTCCACTTGGGACTCCTCCCCCACTAGGGTTGGCCGGCCATGGAGGTGGAGTCCCATGTGGACTCCACCTTCCTTGGTGGTTTCTTCCGGACTTTTCTAGAACCTTCTAGAACCTTCCATAGAACCTTCAGCATCATTTTAATTCACATAAAATGACATCCTATATATGAATCTTATTCTCAGGACCATTAGGAACTCGTGATGTCCGGGATCTCATCCGGGACTCAGAACAAATATTCGAACTCCATTCCATATTCAAGTTCTACCATTACAACATCCAACTTTAAGTGTGTCACCCTACGGTTCGCGAACTATGCGGACATGGTTGAGTACTAACTCCGACCAATAACCAATAGGAGATCCATAATGGCTCCCACATATTCAACGATGACTTTAGTGATCGAATGAACCATTCACATACGATACCAATTCCCTTTGTCACGCGATATTTTACTTGTCCGAGGTTTGATCATCGGTATCACACTATACCTTTGTTCAACCTCGTCTCTTGACAAGTACTCTTTACTCGTACCGTGGTATGTGGTCTCTTATGAACTTATTCATATGCTTGCAAGACATTAGACGACATTCCACCGAGAGGGCCCAGAGTATATCTATCCGTCATCGGGATGGACAAATCCCACTATTGATCCATATGCCTCAACTCATACTTTCCGGATACTTAATCCCACCTTTATAACCACCCATTTACGCAGTGGCGTTTGATGTAATCAAAGTACCTTTCGGTATAAGTGATTTACATGATCTCATGGTCATAAGGACTAGGTAACTATGTATCGAAAGCTTATAGCAAATAACTTAATGACGTGATCTTATGCTACGCTTAATTGGGTGTGTCCATTACATCATTCATATAATGATATAATCTTGTTATTAATAACATCCAATGTTCATGATTATGAAACTAATCATCTATTAATCAACAAGCTAGTTAAGAGGCTTACTAGGGACTCTTTGTTTGTTTACATAACACACATGTATCAATGTTTCGGTTAATACAATTATAGCATGGTATATAAACATTTATCATAAACATAAAGATATATAATAACCACTTTTATTATTGCCTCTTGGGCATATCTCCAACATTATTATCAAGTATGGGGGCCGACACACAAATCGGCCTAAAAATTTAAAATTTTTGAGCACAGCCGATGCAGCAGACATCGACTTAAGGATATAAAAGCCGATGCATGGACATCGACTCAAGAGGAATAACTGTCAGGGGATCAATCTGGAGCTGCTGATCCTTCCAAAACCTTTCCAAGAGCACGGGCTTCTCGCGTGTAAGCATTCTTGCCCTGTTTTAGTGGAAAGCTGGAGTAGCTCGGAGGGAAGCTCGCCTTGAAACATCGATGTTCTGGAGAGCCGATTTTGTTGAAAACGGCTAACATGGCGCTACAAGGGGGAATCTGATGATGACCGGTTCGGATGGTCCACTTTTATCCTCGCCCTGATTAAGGCTCGGGGGGCAACAGACCTGTACCTACCAGAAGGAGAATCATCAGTTGAAGGATGGAAGGGTAAATGTCGAAGGACCGGTGCGTTGCTATCGGCTCGTTATGCATTGGCAAAGGGGGACAAATCGGCAAAATCATGACGGAGGAAAATCGGCTAAAGGCAAAATCAAACTGGGAAAGTTCTTCATTGATGGACGAGATTTCTTACACAAAGAGCTGATTGCTCTCAAAAGGAAGTCCTAGGGGATACATTGCCCCGCCTACTACTATTGGCCCTATGCTACGATCCTATCTAGGGGCCGTCGCCGCCTCGTCGTTGTCGCGCGCGCTGTTTGGCCTCCCCGCCCGCTCGTCGTCGGCTGCTCGGCGGCCACCGAGACCCTCGTTGTCCTCATCTTCATCATCGCGTCGTCATCGTCAGTCGGCGTCTGAGGTTCCGTGCCGGAAGCGGTGGCGTTTGGCCGGCTCGTCGGAGGAGGCGTCGTCCTCTTCTTCATCCTCCACCGCCTCCCAGAGAGGTGGCCCCATCCCAGGGAAAGCGATCATCCTCGCTTTCTTCCCCCGCTTCCTTTCGACGAGGAAGCGGAGATCGCTCTCCCATCGGTCGGGGACTTGTCGTCCTCGACCAGATGGAAAAATCATGGCTGGGCTCATCCCCGGCCTCGATGGCGCGGCGAGTGTTGGCCGCGTGGACCTCCGTTCCACTCCGGCGTCGGCTCGCGGGAAGAGGAGGACTCGATGGGAAAGCCCGATGAGGCGGAGGAAGAAGAAGACATGGTGGCTCGGGAGGGTTTTGGGATGCCAATGCGAAAGGAGACGAAGAGGAGAACTGTTCGATGCGGTTAAATAAAAGGGCATGGAGTAAATACTCGAACAGTTTCCGAGGGGGTGGTGCCAAAACTGTCAAATCGTGCAGAGAAGTTGAGAAGGCAAGTTATCATGATGAAGGACTCTGCGACGGTTCTGCTACGCACGACATGACCCGACGAGAGAAAAGCATAATGATTTTGGAAATGTCATTTCCAAAACCAGGGGGCATGTGTTATCACCGGAATTTGACCAAGTCAGAGGTGGGCCGCGATCAAGATGGACGTGAGGAATCTATTTGGAAGAAGTAGGTGAATCGGCCTTTATTCGGAGTTTGGGCTAGTTAGCCCATGTATCTTAATATAGTAGGCTACGTAGAAGTTAGAGTTCATCTCGTGCACGGTTTGGTGCACGCCCACGATTAGAAGTCCGCTGGACTATAAATATGTATCTAGGGTTTATGGAATAAACAACAACCAACGTTCAACACAAACCAATCTCGGCGCATCGCCAACCCCTTCGTCTCGAGGGTTTCTCCGGTAAGCACCATGCTGCCTAGATCGCATCTTGCGATCTAGGCAGCACGAGCTGCCTACGTTGTTCATGCGTTGCTCGTGCTGAAGCCTTTTGATGGCGAGCAACGTAGTTATCATAGATGTGTTAGGGTTAGCATTGTTCTTAGTATCATATGCTGTCGTAGTGCAACCCTTGCGCATCTAGCCGTCCTTGTACCTCATCATGGGTGCAGGGCGGCACCCCGCTTGATCATTATTTAGTAGATCTGATCCGTTACGGTTGCTCCTTGATTCATCAAGGATTAGTTTAACATCTGCAATAGTTAGGCCTTACAAAGGGTTGGAGGATCCAGCGGCGTGTAGGGTGTAGTTTGCTGGCCCTAGACAGGACGTTCCGAGGATCAACCTCGTGTTGGTTTTTAGGCCTTGTCTAGGTTTGGTTTACGATCATCGTGCGCGAGCGCGAGGCCCAATCGTGAGTAGGATGATCCGATTATGCGGTGAAAACCCTAAATCGTCGTGGATCTCATATGCTTTATCTTGATCAAGCAGGACCACCATATATTCGGCCACCTTGGACGAATCATGGGTGGATCGGCTCCATGAGCCGATTCACGGGATAACCGAGAGCCGATCGAGGCTCGTATTTAACGTGTACGTGTGTGCCTGCGGAAACTAAGCGAGGCATCATCCACACCTTCACGACCAGGTATAGGTCGGGTGGCACGCCCTGCAATTTGCATCGGCGCGCGACCGGGAGGCTTTGCGGGCCGTCGCTCGAGGGGACGCCGCAGCCCTAGTTGTTCCCGGCTCTACGGTGTTGACCAGTCGCTGCCGCCGGTGGGTTTCTGACGTCAACAGATACAAATCAAGATTTAAATCTGTGTTTGACATAATTGATATACTCTTTATACCGAGGATGATTTAGGATTTGGGAGAACTCCATATCAGAGAGCACTATAGTCTTTTAGAATCTCTATCTTGTTTTTATCTGTTTTTTAATGGGCATTTATAAGAGTTATTATATCCTGGTTTTTCCTACTCAATTCAATATGGTGTATAGGAACATCTTATGAATCGTGATGATGGTCAGTGCCGGAGCTTGCCAACGAAATATGCCGGGGGGGGGGGGGTGCTTCCAAACACGTCATAAGCTAAACCCGTACTGACAAATAACCAACCCGAAATAAAAAGGGAAGGTGCCGGGGGGGGTGGCCCCCCTGACTTGTGCATACCTCCGCCTCTGGTGATGGTGTTTACTACTAGATCTTCCCGAAGTTACTGGGAAGGTTTATCCGTGCATGGGCGAAGCAATTGATGAAGGTTGCAATTGATTTATCACCAAGGAAATCTAGAGCTAGAATGATGCTGACAATTGTACCAGCGATGATTACACGGGCCTGATGTCGAGTGACCTGGAGTTGTTGAAGCTTCATTCTGTTGTTTTTTAGTTGCATGTGGATGTAGAAAGTTTGTTTTCGTGTATTGTTTGTATCCTTTAAGGAGTGCGGAGACAATGGTGGGAGTTGAATATTTGTAGGTTTCCGGTAGTTGTGGTGACAATGGGTTTTTGCCCTGTAGTCGATGTTTCGATATCAAGCATTCATACCAGGTTTTCCATTGGTGCTCCAACTCGCTCTCTCCCCTCTGTTTTTTTACTTTCTCATCATTCTAGTTTTGGTTGTAATGAACCTTTTTTTTTTTTGAGGGATTGGTTGTAATGAACTTTGTCTTTCCGTGCAAGCGAACTTGCCTGGTTGGAATCCATCATCTTGAAGACGTAACTCTGCGGACTGGACTGTAGGCCTTAAATTTTGGTTTGCTGGGTTACATATTCGGCTATACTAGGCCGTAGCGGGCCATAACCCTAGCCATACGAGCAAAACTCTGACCGCAACTGCCCAAGCCGTTCTTCTTCGGCAGCAAGCCAAGCCGCGGCAGATTCAAGAGCAGATTCCTCTGCTACAGATACCTGCGCCCTTCTTCTTTCTCTGCAAGCCGCAGCAGATTCACCCACTCCGTTAAACAGTATACCTTCGGCGTCCGCCGATTTGATTTCATCAGGGAGAGGTTGCAGAGCGAGGAGGGGGGAGATGCCGACGCTGACGAAGCTCTACAGCATGAAGGAGGCCGCCCTCCACAACACCCCCGACGACTGCTGGATCGTCGTCGACGGCAAGGTAGCACCACCGCTTGCGCGATAGCGCCCCCTCTCCTCCCTCGTACTCATCGCTTCCGATCTGGGTTGAATAGTACCCGTAATATCAGTAGTTAGGTGGTAGTTGTGTCATGTGCGGAACCGCCGGTGCGGTTGTTGCTAGTTGGGCGTCGACGCCGTCGGTAACGTGTTCGACGGAATGTCTAGGAGATGCTGCGCTCGTTTTCGTTGTGAGAAGGCTACTTAAATTGGAACAAAGAGTCTCTGTGAGTGTCCTGCCAATCTACGCACCAATACTGGGTAGTGGCAATGCAAGGTTTAATCCTTGTGGGACAATTGTGCTGGGATATCTTGTTTGTGGAGGCTCTGTTCCTCTTTTCGAAGAGATCATAGATGCCTCTGTTGAAGGCTCTGACTCCAGTTGAACTGGTTTCAAGTATAGACATAATGCTTGCCATATGTTTCCCTTTTCTGATTGCTCAGAGAGCTTATGCCATGTGGATGGATGCATTGCAGATTTATGATGTGACCAAGTATCTGGAGGACCATCCTGGAGGTGCTGATGTCCTGCTTGAGGTGACAGGTACCTCTCCTCCTGATGTCCCATGCTCGGCACTTTCTATTTTCTCTCAAGTCTGTTTGATCATATATATGATAACCCGTTTGAAGGCAAGGATGGCACGGAGGAATTTGACGACGCGGGCCACAGCAAGGATGCCAAGGAGCTAATGAAGGATTACTTCATTGGGGAGTTGGACTTGGACGAGACGCCTGACATCCCTGAGCTGGAGGTTTACAGGAAAGACCAGGACATGGACTTTGCCAGCAAGCTCCTGGCCAACGCGGGGCAGTACTGGGCCATTCCGGTAGCAGCAGTCGGGATATCAGCCGTTGTCGCCATATTGTATGCACGCAAGAAGTGATGATCGGTTATAGGTTGATTGGATGACCATTTTTGGGGAACCAACCCATTTATAGTTGGTTATGGATGGAGAATATGTACTTTTGTTCGAAATTTGAAGATGTATTTCTGTATTGAGGCCATAGGCACTTGAATACCACAAAATTGGTGGTGCTATTTTATCAGTATGTCATTCAATGGAGGGATTTGTTACAGACTCTGAACCATGTGTGCGATTTAAACCTCTTGAGGGCTTGTTGCAGCAGCTAGCATAATTTTATTCCATGCCACCACTGCTATTTGCTTTTGCAATGGCACCACGCCACTGTTTATTTCTAAATATTGTGATTTTCCAGTATCTTGCTTCCTTCTGGAAAAAGTAAAACTGAATATTTCTGTACCATTTGTTCTTTTGTACCATTCAAGGTAAAGTATACTTTGCTGGTCCCTTGGTTTGATTGAAGCTTCATGGGTTTGCTAATTTACGGCCATTATTTTCTCACATTTTTCATGTTCACCTTTTTCTTTCCCTCACATTGCATCGCTTCACAAGGTGCATATAGTTGGGCAGTAGACTTCGGAAGGGTGGCGGGTGATTTTTGCTGGCCCCCTCTGATATATCTCCAGTGGTGATGTTTCACCATCAGTAGGTAAAAGTTAAAGAAATCTTATTTCTGTGGTACTACTGAGTAACCTGGAAGAATGCACTTGGCCTGATAGTACTGTGCACTTGTGCAGGGTCTCCCTCAGATTGGATTGGATTTCCTTCAAGACTGAGCAAAAGCCAACATGTGGAAGGTGGTGAGGCTGGTTCTGAGCTTCAACCTGAGGCTTGCTTGCAACTGCAACCAGCCAACGAACCAACAGCTACGGTTGAACCATTTCACCAATCCTTCCATTACACTGCATCTCATCTCATGGGCACATATATATACCAGGCCATGGGTGGCATATTGTTGTCCTCTGTCTTGTTTGAACTTCATAAGCTCTCAGCGGCAGCAGCATCACTGAAGCAGGGTGAAGCTGGGAAAAAGGCAAGGCATGGTTCCTTTCAAAGGGGAGCATATATGCTTAATTTGTCGCAGAGAATGGTGTCTCGGAGGGGGTTTGGATCCATCGTCCTTGCTAAGGTAAAGTGTTTCTCCGGAATTCATGCGCTGCTATAATATCGTGATGCATTTTGTAGTAGTACTCTTGTTGTGTTTCTCGTTGTGGTTTATCTATTATGAATAAACAAGTTCCTCTTGTTTGATCAAATAGGTTGCCCAAATAGTAATATGTAGGAAAGATCTCTATCTGATATAAATAGCTTCTGTTTACCCTTTCTCCGAAGTAGCTGTAGATGATCATCTCATTTTTGTCGAAAAAAGATTGTATCTTCGTTGGTTACTTTCTATGCCTCATGAAATGTCGCTTATCTTGTGGCGCAATGGCACCATATAAGCAATCAAGATTCAGACAAACCGAGAAATGCTACAGATGGGGAAAAATCGAAGGGTATTCAGAAAAACTCATATTGTGTAGATAGAGAAGCACTACTAGTATTATTAGCCCATTATACATACCATTAGCGTTAGGATGAACCTGGTACGTTAAAAATAACAGTTAAATGATTGCAGTCTCAAGTTCCTGTGTGCAGAGAAATTAGCACCGTTTCATCATTTATGTTGTAGCTTTTATGATATTTGAGTTACGATTTCTTTCAACTTCGAATACTGTTGTAGGTTGCTTCTTTTGGTTCGTGTTATCTAGCACACGGAACAAGAAAATCGTTCATCTCAGCAACTTGGTTTAAAAATCAAAGCGGCAAGGAAAACAATGCTAAATTATCTCAACCAACAGCATCTCCATGTCACAAATTCAGAACATAATGATGGACAACATGCATATACTACAAGAAAGGCAGTCATATAATTTAATGAAATATCCGTTTGCTATAAATACAAAAGGTGCAACTGTAATCACCTAAATTGCAGTAACTAAGTTCACCAAAGTGTTGTGGCCAGTATATACCAAACAACAAATACATTTCCGGCCCTTTTAACAACTTACAAAACACACATATCAGCTTTCCTCTGCGCGACACCTGTCTCTCCTATGCAACCGTGGAACTGAATGAGCAAATGACCCGTTGCCGCGCACCTCATGGGACCTGACAACAACTTGAAGCTCGCTGACTCTGTTGACCTCATTCATCATACATAAGCCAGCAACGTAGCCAACACAATCGAGAATACCAAGACCGGGAGCGTCAACGGTTGTTTTGTTAGAGGGCTTGCATTAGGCAACCACGGATATGAGTCGGGGGACGGCATGACACAGTTATCACCATTGAAGTACACACGCCTTGGAAAGGCCCATCCCTTATCCAAGGTGAAAGTCTCTGAGTCCTTCTGCATGAGTACTTCTGACTGCGCATTTCCTAGCGGACCAGCTTGATTAAGGAAATCATTGTAGAACTTCATTCCCCAGAACATTGCGGTATCATCTGAAGCGAAAGGAATAAACCCCATCAGACAGGATGCACATTTTCATTAGGAAACCACAAGTAAAATAGTTCACAAAATGACTTACTTATGCGGCCTCCATATGGGGTAAGTGGCTTGTAGTTGAAGCTAAAAAGCTTGGTAATATTATTGAAGTTAGGATGCTGGGCAACTAAGTTCCAATCTGAATAGTTCCTGCGGTAGTTGAAGTTTGTGATAGTGACTTTCACTCTCCAGTAGTCCTTGTAGTTGAGCTTCACATGCCAGTGGACTCTTATCGGGCACATGTGGGAAGTACATTGGACAAGAGGCTGGCCGGTAATTTTGCCAGGACCATTGATGGCAGATTGTAAATAAGGCGAATTATCACTGTAAAATGCATAGGGTTCATAAGTAATTTTGTAGAAAATTAGAACCTTAATAGAAAGTGAAAGAGCAACAAGTTGTACTCACTTTACACAACTTCCTGGGTGAGTGACATTGTTTTGACAGCCACAAGAGCATGTTGGGCAGTTCACAATAGTGTCATTGTAAAATGATGAAAGAGATACACAGCAGGATGGAGTCTTCTGAGCAAGAAATTGGGAGTATGTGCAGGTCACATTCCAGGTCACTGTGAATAGATAAATTATTTGTTAAAATACATCAAACAAAGAAAGTAATCCGCAAACAAACATAAACATATATATGGAACTAATCTGATGCTTTGTGGATTTGTCATGCATTATTTGTATTAGCACAAAACTGACTAAATTAGGCTGCCTGAGCTAACATCGATTGTAGGTGATGAACTCATCTCCCGTCGAGAACAAATCACTTGTCATTTCAATGGTTCACTCCTTCCACTAACCCTACACAAAATGTAACCTAGTATTCATCCATCTTTAAGGAGCAGAAACATGCTAAACTAGTATTACGATGTGTTCAGCTTACTAATGCATTTGCACAAAGTATTCAAGCAACTGAGAGCAAGCAGCAAGGAGGAATAAATGGGCAACTTACTAAGAGCTTGGGTTGCCCTGCGCCCGTCTGAGGAGTAAAACCTGGTAGGCTTGCCAACAATAGCACGCCCACATGTGTACCCAGGACCTGGGGCCTTGAGAGTGAAGTTTCTCGGCACCTTAACCGTCTTATTGGTAGTCCCAGCAAGACCCACACTGATCTGGAAGGAGGAGGCAGCATTTGCTGGGTCCTGGTTGAATGTCTTTATAACTCCCGCCTTGCAGCAATTGGCAATCTGCTGGTTGAATGGGGTGCCTGGAAGAAGATCCACAATATTTGGCTCCTTCTTGCAGCAATGGGGAGGGCTGCTCTTGAACTTTGAGCAGTCACCCTGCTCGGTGGCCTGAGCCCCCACCATCGACCAGATGACCTCCTTCTTTGCCCACGCCCACCCCAGCGACCACCCAGGCGCGGCGATGTGCCGGAACTGTTGGTAGTTGAACATCGTGACTGTTGCCTGCACATGACAAGTTCGGAGAGAAAATCATGATACAGCCTTACAGGATAACCAGATATCTGTGATCGGCTGATGACTGCACTTGTTTGCTGGATACTATATTGTTTGTACTAGCAAAGTTTGTAATTGATCATTGGCCAGTGCTACTTGTCAAGGTCAAAAACTATTCAGTAAGAAATCATGGCCTGGTAGGTTGAGATGATAGGCACACAGCAGTTGATGTGAAGGGGTGCTACTTACAACATAACCATCAGGAGTCCAACTGATAATATCCCATTTTATCGTGATGTTGCCATTCGGATCCAGCGAATCATAGGCCTCTGCACGATCAAACAAAGGTTGCATGTCAGACACACATATATGGAAACAAGACAATAGAAGAAGCTGAATTGCACGGTAGATGGACTTCTATGATACATCCTTGCTCCTATTTGCAAGATCTATCCGCTTAAATTGGCAACTGGACTTTTAAGCAGCAAGACACAACTGATTGGGACGTTTTCACTAACTAATTTGCTTCCCGGCTGAGCAGATCTATCGTTAGACAGCTCGAAGCAAGGGTGTTTAGGCCAAGAATATCAGCAGCGAGTGGCACTGTGGTCTGTGGAAGCTTGAGATGCGTCAGATGGGGATATAGCTTCCTAATTCAGGTTCAGAATTCAGAATCGAGCTGAATTAACCCAGTGGGATCTTGGTTAGAAGCCACCGACACCGAGCTGGAGCCACCGACACCGACAGGACTAGCGAAACGGGAGTGGCATTGACCGGCACGCAATCCGAACCTCGCGGCCGCTCCGTCTCACCAATACAAGGCGGCGATCGGGCAGCCGGATCTAACCAATTCGCCGGTTCCCGGCAGGACGCGGCACCATCGAGAGAGTGAGAAGGACGGGGCGGGGGCAGGTAAAGGAGAGGAGAGGAGCCGAACCTGTGGTGGCCGGCGCGGAGAAGAGCAGCACCGCGGCGAGCAGCACGGCGCATGCCGCCGCGGATCCACCAACCGCCGCCATTTTCCTTCCCCACCCGCTACTGCTCCACCGACACTCCCTCTTCCGCAGGCAACAGCTGCGCTGACCGACTGATCCCCGGTTCACTCGGTACGGCGGCGAATGCTGCCGCGGTGGCGCTCGCCCGCCGGGAGCTGGAGATCTGATGCGGCTGGGGGCGAGGAGGAGGAGGAGGATGGAGGTGGTGGTGGGAGTGGAACTTAAAGCATGTGCTGCCGCGGCCGTCTCCCCTGTTTTTACTGCGACGAGACGCGGGTGCGCTCGCTCTGCTCCTTCCGCGCCTCGCTGGGAATTATATCGCGGGGAAAGATCGTTTTTTTCTTTGCATCCAGATGTGACAGCCCAACCTCTGGGACGGGTTTTGACTGAAATGCCCCTCGTGCATACAGCTGTTGGGGATGGATGTTCGTTCGGACAGGGACTGCAACCTCGCGGCTTGGGCGCTGGGATTTTGGATATTCGTACTATTTGAATGTCTGTCTTCGACAGACAAATTCGGGCAGCACCGCATCAGCCAACTTTTATCATAGATCTGACCGAGTTTTTTTTGCCACAATAAACCTGACCAAAGTTCGATGCCAAAGTGTCGTGACTTTGTTTTAACGAGACTTGGCCGAATGCGACGGCCAGCTTGCTCGCAGAGATTAAGTTAACGGCAAACTTGGGGTTGGCACCCATTGCAAGGAGGGCCAAGCCCTACACGTAGCTCTTTATATTCAAACTCTTTGAATTCTTATTTAGAATTTCAAAAAAAAAAATACGAAACATAAATCTAGAGGTAGACAATGATGTGTGCTACAAACATGCAAAATCCCAACGCGGACTACTTTGTATTGTAGGTACGCAAAAAAAAAAGTCTGACAAATTTTATAGTGAACGTGCACATTTCAACACTATATAATTTTTCAGATTTTATCTTTTTTGTGTGTAGCCTAGAATATAAACAGGTTCATATAGAGATTTTACACGGTTATTGTATTCATCATTGGCTAGCTCTACTGGTTTTTCTTAGATTTTTTGAAACTTAAAATATGATTTTTAAATATTTGAAATTAAAATAGCTACATGTAGCTCAGCCTCCGTTTCCCCGCTCTTCATTTTGATGTGCTCCTAGTAGTGGCGAAGGATGGAAATAATTTGAGCTATGGCGAACTCTAGAAAAAATGATGCAAAGAACAAAATAGTCTAAAGACATTAATGATATATATGATTAAAAAACAATCATTTATACAATAAAATACGATCATATTTTCAATTTAAGTATAAACTACAAACATAACAATAATGCCAGCTCAATGGCAAAACTTTACCTTCCTAAAAAAAAGCTTTTGTATTTTATGGATCGAAGACTTTTTTGAATATCTCTCGATCGGTTCACAACTCGGTCTTGATGAATTTATCGCCGAGAAGTCGCTTTTAATTGTTGTCTTCGCCACTATTAAAAGCAACGCCAGCTCAATGAGGTGATAATATCGTTGGAGAAATATGATTTGCATTTCAAAAGTCAAAAAAATTTCGAGTCTCCAATTCTCCGCGTATGAATAATGAATAGCTCAAGGTTATATTTTATATAGTATAAGATATTTGATAAATCTCTGTAAGGAAAACAATCTTATTCACTTTGAACATAGAAAATGAGTTTTTTTTTTGGTTCGAAGTTATTTTTACGCGGTATTCACTAAAAGAAGCATAACTTTGTCATACATAATCCTTTCTCAACATATGACCACTCAAATTGTTCAAAATAAACTTATGCATCTCAATGTATTAGCCAAAAAAATCATGCCCTACCTTGCTCTAAGGGGGCTTCGCCCCTGGCTACTAGTACATTTGTTCACCAACATAGCAGTCCGTTACCCACTTGAAGTATTCATCGATCATTCATTGCAAATGGAAACAATTTACCAAAGCGAATCACGTTGTTGTCCTATCCGACGATCAGGTTTAACTAAATTCCTATCGATTCATCGTGTTCGGACAGAAGCTAGCAAAAGGAAGAAAATTCACAGCCACGCTTGGCTCTCCAAGTCTTCATGGCTCTAACTGCTAGTGACAGTGATGGATGCACCATGGACAGCAATGCCTCGACGTTGCCGTCCCACTTACTACTCGCTACTATTCTGCTGGACTTTTGTCATTTCGTCGATGATGAATAATGGCAGTCCTACCATCAGACTACCGCATCACCGAGCCTACTGCCAAGGAGTGTTTCGTTCCAGTCACAGCCGCAGACTGCACGCGAGTCTCGCCCAAACTCTCAGATGGCGAGGGGCAAAACCGGATACTCTCAATCAGCACCAATCTTTTAGAGCAGGCTGATTAAACTAATGGCGTGGGGTGCTGATTAAACGCACACATGCAGGCCGACACCTCGGGGAATAAACAAGCGCCCCTCTCCTCCCCTCTTTCTGTCGGTGGACGAGATTAACAGCGGCGCACGCGATTTGCAGATGATTAGCGCGCGCGAGGCCACCGACTAACGCCGTCGTCCCCCCGTCGCCGTCCCGCCGGTTGGTGCCGTTACCTGGACGTACCAACCACCCCGTCGCGTGATAACACTAACAAATTCGAGAGCCATCGTTTTTCTATTCCTGTTTTTTTGTTGTTCATCGGTCAGTGTTACCTAGCTAGCCAACTGTGCTAGCATCAAGATCTCTCCAGCTGTATGTGTGTGCGCCTAGTCTGTTGCCCAGCTCTAACAACCTCGTGGACATGTTCTTTTCTGTCTCTTTTTTCTCTTGTTGATTATTATTAGGAAGGCATGGAATGAATGGGGTTTATTGTAGCTGATGGCTGACAGTGTGGTCCGCATGGCAGTGAGTGCAGGGAATGTGACAGTTTGCATGGTTGAATAGCTCTGTGGGTTGGATGCGCATGTGCATGGCTTGCGGGTGGAAACTAATCTCTGGACATTGTACAAGATCAGTTAAGGCTCAGCACTGAACACTGGGCTCTTAAGTGTGAAACATGCGAGATGTCTCATGTACCAGCGAGGGAAATGATGAACTCTCCTGAATTTTCACGCTAGCTAGTCCTGGCTGCAGATTGTCAAATTGTTTTAAAGCTAATGGCACCAAGGAATTGAAGATTATGTGGCGAGAGCCTGGTCTTGTAAGCTCTTTTGCAGCGATATACAAATAACATGGGAAGTTCTGTATATGGTAGCGACAAACAAATTGCTGTAATATGTTACATTGATACTAGTTTGGTCATATATACAAATAAAATTCAATCTCAATTAGGCTAAGAATTTATTAAGAGGTAGCACAAATGCACAATGGTTTAAAAGAATTATATACTGGTTTTAGATGAGTTCTGAAGCTTAACATTGCGATGGATTCTACAAACGAAACGTTGAGTACATCATTGTTATGACAATAAATAAAGAGGGTGTTTGAGTCAGTAATGTTCTTTTAAAACTTGGTGTAGTTTCGAGAGTGTCAGAACTATGAAGCTATATTGCATGCAACAATATTGGTTGATGGGGTTCGTTGCATAGAAAACAAATTTTTTCCTACCGCAAGATGAATAAAACCAACAGATCTAATCTATGGAACACCCAAGATCTAATCTACAAGATCGAAGCAACGAGATGGAGATGAGACTAACCCTCGAAGATTCCAAAGCCTACGAGATTAATCTCGTTGTTGGTGTAGACGATCGTCCCCCTGCAATCCGGCAGCACTTCCGTACTCGGTCGCGTGTACGGTGTCGATGAAGCTCCTTCCTCTCCCGTTCCGGCGGGCGGAGGTGTGGTAGATCTCCTCCAAGTTCCGGCGGCACGACGGCGTGGTGGTGGTAGTGGAGGAAGAAAAGCTTCGCCTAAGCCGGGCAGCGTATGGTGGAGGGAGAGGCGCGAGAGGAGGAGGCAATAAATGGGGGGTGTGGCCGGCCACCCTCCTCTTATATAGGGGGTCACGGCCGGGTGGCCCCCTTTCCCATCTAGGGTTAGGGGCGGCGGCCAAGGGGAGAGGGCTTTCCCCTTGATCCCCAGGAAACCCTAGGGGTTTGGCCGGCCTGGGCCTTGGGGCCATGTGCCCCTGGCCCATTAGGCCAGGGAGCATCCCTTGGCCCATGCTAGGCCTCCTAGGTCGTGGGCCCCATGGTGGACCCTTCCGGGACCTTCTAGAACCTTCCGGTCAACCGGAAAAATCCCGAACATTTCGAAACCCAGAAATCAACTTCCCTTATTTGAATCTTATTCTCCGGACTATTCCGGACCTCCTCGTGACATCCTGGATCACATCCGAGACTCAAACTTCGTCTCCATACCATCTTCAAATCTACTTATGCGACATCGAACCTAAAGCGCGTCACCCTACGGTTCGCGAACTATGTAGACATGGTCGAGACTCCTCTCCGAGCAATAACCAATAGCGGGATCGGAGATCCATAATGGCTCCCACATATTCAAAGATGACTTAGTGATCGATTGAACCATTTACATACGATGCCAATTCCCTTTGTCTCGCGATATTTTACTTGTCAGGGTTTGATCATCGGTATCTCCATACCTTGTTCAACCTCGTTGACAAGTACTCTTTACTCGTACCGTGGTATGTGATATCTTATGAACCATTCATATGCTTGCAAGCTAATCGATGACATTCCACCGAGAGGGCCCCAGTATATCTATCCGTCATCGGGATGGACAAATCCCACTATTGATCCATATGCCTCAACTCACACTTTCCAAATACTTAATCCCATCTTTATAACCACCCATTTACGCAATGGCGTTTGATGTAATCAAAGTACCCTTCCGGTGTAAGTGATTTACATGATCTCATGGTCGAAGGACTAAGGCAACTATGTATCGAAAGCTTATAGAAAATTGAACTTAATGACTTGATCTTATGCTACGCTCATTTGGGTGTGTGTCCATTATATCATTCAATTAATGACATAACCTTGTTATTAATAACATCCAATGTTCATGATCACGAAACCATGATCATCTATTAATCAACAAGCTAGTTATACAAGAGGCTTACTAGGGACTCCTTGTTGTTTACATAACACACATGTATTAATGTTTCGGTTAATACAATTATAGCATGGTGATGCGCGTAGATGTACATGTCCGTTGGGAACCCCAAGAGGAAGGTATGATGCGCACAGCGGCAAGTTTTCCCTCAGAAAGAAACCAAGGTTATCGAACCAGTAGGAGCCAAGAAGCACGTGAAGGTTGTTGGTGGAGGAATGTAGTGCGGCGCAACACCGGTGAAACCGGCGCCAACGTGGAACCTGCACAACACAATCAAAGTACTTTGCCCCAACGTAACAGCGAGGTTGTCAATCTCACCGGCTTGCTGAAAACAAAGGATTAAACGTATCGAGTGGAAAATGGTGTTTGTTTGCAAAGAACAGTAAAAACAGAGATTGCGGTAGAATGTATTCAGATGTAAAAGAATGGACCGGGGTCCACAGTTCACTAGAGGTGTCTCTCCAATAAGATAACTAACATGTTGGGTGAACAAATTACAGGCGGGCAATTGACAAATAAAGATTCAATACATATCAACGATGATTACTATGTGATTTAATCGGGGCATTACGACAAAGTACATAGACCGCTATCCGCATGCATCTATGCCTAAATAATCCACCTTCAGGTTATCATCCGAACCCTTCCGGTATTAAGTTGTAAACAACAGATAATTGCATTAAGTATGGTGTGTAATGTAATCAACACAAATATCCTTAGACAAAGCATCGATGTTTTATCCCTAGTAGCAACGACACATCCACAACCTTAGAACTTTCACTGTCCCAGATTCAATGAAGGCATGAACCCACTATCGAGCATAAATACCCCCTCTTGGAGTTACAAGTATCAACTTGGCAGAGCCTCTACTAGCAACGGAGAGCATGCAAGAACATAAACAACACAAATATGATAGATTGATAATCAACTTAACATAATATTCTATATTCATCGGATCCCGCCAAACACAACATGTAGCATTACAAATAGATGATCTTGATCATGTTAGGCAGCTCACAAGATCTATAACAATGATAGCACAAGCGGAGAAGACAACCATCTAGCTGCTATGGACCCATAGTCCAAGGATGAACTACTCACGCATCAATCCGGAGGCGGGCATGATGATGTAGAGCCCCTCGGTGATGATTCCCCTCCCGGGTGCGGAGGCGATCTTCGAATCCCCGAGATGGGATTCACGACGGCGGCGTCTCGGAAGGTTTTCCGTATCGTGGCTCACGGTACGGGGGTTTCGCGAAGGCTATTTGTAGGCGGAAGGGTAGGTCGGGGCGACGTGAGGGGCCCACACACTAGGGCGCGGCCGGGGCCAGGCCGCGCCGCCTAGTGTCGGCCACCTCGTGGCCCACCGTCTCCCTTTCGGTCTTGGAAGCTTCGTGTAAAAATAGGCCCCTGTGCGTTGATTTCGTCCAATTCGAGAATATTTCCTTACTAGGATTTCGAAACCAAAAACAGCAGAAAAACAGCAACTTGCACTTCGGCATCTTGTTAATAGGTTAGTGCCGGAAAATGTATAATAATGCTTGTAAAGTATGTATAAAACATTCAAGTATTGTAATAAAAGTAGCATGGAACATAAGAAATTATAGATACGTTTGAGACGTATCAAGCATCCCCAAGCTTAGTTCCTACTCGTCCTCGAGTAGGTAAACGATAACACAAATAATTTCTGAAGTGACATGCTACCAACATAATCTTGATCAACATTATTGTAAAGCATATGAGATGAATGGAGTGATCTAAACAAAAGATTGCTAACAAAGATAATGACTAAACAAATTAATCATATAGCAAAACTTTTCATGAATAGTACTTTCAAACAAGTATCAATAAGAGTTGCATAAGAGCTAACCCATAAGCAATAAATTCTAAGTAGCATGCTTTGAAGCAACACAAAGGATGATTAAGTTTCAGCAATTGCTTTCAACTTGTAACATGTATATCTCATGGATATTTGTCAACATAGAGTAATATAACGGGTGCAATAAGTAAACATGTAAGAATCAATGCACACAGTTAACACAAGTGTTTGCTTCTAAGATAGAAAGAAGTGGGTAAACTGACTCAACAATAAAGTAAAAGAATGGCCCTTCGCAGAGGGAAGCATGGATTACTATTTTTTTGCTAGAGCTTTTGTTTTGAAAACATAGAAACAATTTTGTCAACGGTAGTAATAATTCATATGTGCTATGCATAATACTTCCTACAAGTTTCATGTCTCATGCATAGAGTACTAATAGTGCTCGCACCTTGTCCTACTTAGCTTGGAAGACACGGATTATCATCGCATAACATATGTTTCAACCAAGTGTCACAAAGGGGTACCTCTATGCCGCATGTACAAGTGTCTAAGGAGAAAGCACGCATTGGATTTCTCGCTTCTGATTATTCTCAACTTAGACATCCATACCGGGACAACATAGACAACAGATAATGGACTCCTCTTTTAATGCTTAAGCATTCAACAACAAATAATATTCTCATAAGAGATTGAAGTTGTATGTCCAAACTGAAACTTCCACCATGATACATGGCTTTAGTTAGCGGCCCAATGTTCTTCTCTAACATATGCATACTCAAACCATTTGATCATGAAATCGCACTTACTTCAGACAAGACGAACATGCATAGCATCTCACATGATATCCAACAAAGGTAAAGTTGATGGCGTCCCCAGAAACATGGTTACCGCTCAACAAGCAACTTATAAGAATTAAGACACATAACTACATATTCATCACCACAATAGTTTTTAAGCTATTTGTCCCATGAGCTATATATTGCAAAGATAAAGGAATGAAATTTTAAAGGTAGCACTCAAGTAATTTACTTTGGAATGGCGAAAAATACCACATAGTAGGTAGATATGGTGGACACAAATGGCATGGTTTTTGCCTCAAGGTGTTTGGATGCACGAGAAGCATTTCCTCTCAGTACAAGGTTTGGGCTAGCAAGGTTGTTTGAAACAAACACAAGTATGAACAGGTACAGCAAAACTCACACAAGAACATATTGCAAGCATTATAAGACTCTACACTGTCTTCCTTGTTGTTCAAACACTTTACCGAAAATATCTAGACTTAGAGAGACCAATCATGCAAACCAAATTAAACAAGCTCTACGGTGGTTCTTCATTAATAGATTAAACTACATGATGCAAGAGCTTAAACATGATCTATGAGAGCTCAAACAATTGCCAAATTTCCAAACCATATGCAGCATTTTCTGATTCCAACCAAATAGCAATTTAACGAAGCAATTTCAGACTTCGCCATGAATATTAAAGCACAATTAAGAACACAAGTGTTCCATAAGAAAAAGCGGCGCGTAATATCTCCAATATAAGAATGGTGGGATCCAACTTTATTCAAACCAAAACAAAAATAAAAACAAACCGACGCTCCAAGTAAAGAACATAAGATGTGATGGAATAAAAATATAGTTTCACTAGAAGTGACCTGATAATGTTGTCGATGAAGAAGGGGATGCCTTGGGCATTGATACGTCTCCGACGTATCGATAATTTCTTATGTTCCATGCTACATTATTGATGATATCTACATGTTTTATACACATTATATGTCGTATTTATGCATTTTCCGGCACTAACCTATTAACAAGATGCCGAAGAGCCGTTCTTGTTTTCTGCTGTTTTTGGTTTCAGAAATCCTAGTAAGGAAATATTCTCGGAATTGGACGAAATCAACGCCCAGGGTCCTATTTTTGCACGAAGCTTCCAAAAGACCGAAGGGGAAAGGAAGTGGGGCCACGAGGCGCCGCCACACTAGGGCGGCGCGGCCCGGCCCCGCCGCCGGCCTGGTGTGTGGGGCCCTCGTGTGGCCCCCGCGTTGCCCTTCCGCCTACTTAAAGCCTCCGTCGCGAAACCCCCGAGGAGCCACGATACGGAAAACCTTCCGAGAGCGCGCCGCCGCGATCCCATCTCGGGGGATTCGGGAGATCGCCTCCGGCACCCTGGAGAGGGGAATCATCTCCCGGAGGACTCTTCATCGCCATGATCGCCTCGGAGTGATGAGTGAGTAGTTCACCCTGGACTATGGGTCCATAGCAGTAGCTAGATGGTCGTCTTCTCCTTATGTGCTTCATTGTTGGATCTTGTGAGCTGCCTAACATGATCAAGATCATCTATCTATAATACTATATGTTGTGTTTGTCGGGATCCGATGGATAGAGAATACTATGTTATGGTGATTATCAATCTATTGTTTATGTGTTGTTTATGATCTTGCATGCTCTCCGTTATTAGTAGAGGCTCTGGCCAAGTTTTTGCTCTTAACTCCAAGAGGGAGTATTTATGCTCGATAGTGGGTTCATGCCTCCATTGATATCTGGGACAGTGACAGAAAGTTCTAAGGTTGTGGATGTGTTGTTGCCACTAGGGATAAAACATTGATGCTATGTCTAAGGATGTAGTTGTTGATTACATTACGCACCATACTTAATGCAATTGTCTGTTGCTTGCAACTTAATACTGGAAGGGGTTCGGATGATAACCTGAAGGTGGACTTTTTATGCATAGATGCATGCTGGATGGCGGTCTATGTACTTTGTCGTAATGCCCAATTAAATCTCACTATATTTATCATATCATGTATATGCATTGTTATGCCCTTTTCTATTTGTCAATTGCCGTAATTTGTTCACCCAACATGCTTTTATCTTATGGGAGAGACACCTCTAGTGACTGTGGACCCCGGTCCTATTCTTTACATACAATACAATTGTTCTTTCTGTTTTCTTCGCAAACAATCATCTTCCACACAATACGGTTAATCCTTTGTTACAGCAAGCCGGTGAGATTGACAACCTCACTTCGTTGGGGCAAAGTACTTTGGTTGTGTTGTGCGGGTTCCACGTTGGCGCGGAATCCCTGGTGTTGCGCGGCATCACATTTCGCCACCATCAACCTTCAACGTGCTTCTTGGCTCCTCCTGGTTTGATTAAACCTTGGTTTCTTTACGAGGGAAAACTTGCCTTGTGCGCATCATACCTTCCTCTTGGGGTTCCCAACGGACGTGTACATCTACGCGCATCAAGCTTTTTTGGCGCCGTTGCGGGGAGATCAAGACACGTGCAAGGGAGTCTCCACTTCCCAATCTCTTTACTTTGTTTTTGTCTTGCTTTATTTTATTTACTACTTTGTTTGCTGCACCTAAACAAAACACAAAAAATTAGTTGCTAGTTTTACTTTATTCACTGTCTTGCTCTCTATATCAAAAAAAACACAAAAAAATTAGTTACTTGCATTTAGTTTACTTTTGTTATCATGTCTAGCTCTGCACTTGTTACTTCTTCACCTGAGGAATTAGTTTTTACTTTTAAACAAGGGGATGAGGAGAGTTTTAAAGATGCTTGGTCGAGAATTTTTACTTCTTATCGTAAAACTGAACCTCAAATGACTCTAAGTTTGCTCCTTAGTAATTTTTATTTTGGTCTTATGATTCGCTATAGATATGCCTTGGATGCTGTAGTGGGAGGAGATTTCCTTCATTGCAATGGGGATCAAGCTTTTAATGCCATAAAAAAGTTGGTTGCATCACATGATTCAGCTAACAACTTTGATTCAGCCCTTATTAGCATTTATAATAGGTTAAACACTCTTGAGACAAGGGCATCTTGCTTGAATGAAAATTATAGATATGTTCGTAACCGTCTTGATCAAGTTTTAGTGAACTCTGAACCTTCATTATGGGATCCTACTATTAAAATTGTTATCGGTGACCAAACTCTTCATGCCAATTGTGATATTATGTCTGAATTTTGCTTAATGCCTAAGAGTATTCATGAATCTTTGCAACTTTGGGGATTCGTTGAAGGGGAGAAGGAATAACTCTTATTGATAACTCTGTTATAATCCCTAAAAGAATAGCTGCGGGTGTGCATACAACCATTCTTGGTAGAACAATATCCATTGATTATCTTGTTATTGAATGTGCAGGAACAGGACAAATCACACTCGGAAGATCCCTGCTGAAATTATTGGGGGCAGTCATAGATATGGGAGAAGGCACCCTAAAGTTCACCTCTACACCTGGGGGTAGACATGTATTCTCTAAACCAAAGAGTAAGAAAAAGAACAAGAAAGGTAAGGGTAAGGCCCAAGGTAATGTTGATGCCTCATCTCTTGATAATACTTGATTTACACTTTCTGCGCCTAGCTGAAAGGCGTTAAAGAAAAGCGCTTATGAGAGACAACCCATGTTTTTACTACAGCAATTTTTGTTTTGTTGAGTCTTGGAAGTTGTTTACTACTGTAGCAAACTCTCCTTATCATGTTTTTGTGCCAAGTAAAGTTTCTATGTTAAAGTTGATGTTATATTTGGGATCGCTGCGCAGAAACAGCATTGCTGTCTGTCACGAATTCTGGCATAAGTCTCTGTAGAAAATTCGAAAAAATCTGCAAAATTACGAGCGTGATCCTCAGATATGTACGCAACTTTCATTAGTTTTGAGTTTTTCCATTTGAGCAAGTCTAGTGCCCCTTTCAGGTTCGTCTTTACGGACTGTTCTGTTTTTGACAGATTCTGCCTTTTATTTCGCATTGCCGTATTTGCTATGTTGGATGAATTACTTTGATCCATTAATGTCCAGTATCTTTGTGCAATGTCCAGAAGTGTTAAGAATGATTGTGTCACCTCTGAATATGTGAATTTTAATTGTGCACTAACCCTCTAATGAGTTTTCTTGAAGTTTGGTGTGAAGGAAGTTTTCAAGGGTCAAGAGAGGAGTATGATATACTATGATCAAGAGGAGTGAAAGCTCTAAGCTTGGGGATGCCCCGTGGTTCATCCCTGTATATTTTAAGAAGACTCAAGCGTCTAAGCTTGGGGATGCCCAAGGCCCCCTTCTTCGTCGACAACATCATCAGGTTCCTCCCCTTAAACTATATTTTTATTCGTCACATCTTATGTTCTTTACTTGGATCGTCGGTTTGTTTTGTTTTTGTTTTTGTTTGAATAAAATGGATCCTAGCATTCACTTTGTGTGGGAGAGAGACACGCTCCGCTGTTGCATATGGACAAATATGTCCTTAGGCTTTACTCATAATATTCAAGGCGAAGGTTGAAACTTCTTCGTTAAATTGTTATATGGTTGGAATCGGGAAACGCTACATGTAGTAATTCTAAAATGTCTTGGATAATGTGATACTTGGCAATTGTTGTGCTCATGTTTAAGCTCTTGCATCATATACTTTGCACCCATTAATGAAGAAATACATAGAGCTTGCTAAAATTTGGTTTGCATATTTGGTCTCTCTAAGGTCTAGATAATTTCTAGTATTGAGTTTTGAACAACAAGGAAGACGGTGTAGAGTCTTATAATGTTTACAATATGTCTTTTATGTGAGTTTTGCTGCATCGGTTCATCCTTGAGTTTGCTTCAAATAACCTTGCTAGCCTAAACCTTGTATCGAGAGGGAATACTTCTCATGCATCCAAAATCCTTGAGCCAACCACTATGCCATTTGTGTCCACCATACCTACCTACTACATGGTATTTCTCCGCCATTTCAAAGTAAATTGCTTGAGTGCTACCTTTAAAAATTCCATCATTTATCTTTGCAATATATAGCTCATGGGACAAAATAGCTTAAAAACTATTGTGGTATTGAATATGTACTTATGCACTTTATCTCTTATTAAGTTGCTTGTTGTGCGATAACCATGCTTCTGGGGACGCCATCAACTATTCTTTGTTGAATATCATGTGAGTTGCTATGCATGTCCGTCTTGTCTGAAGTAAGAGAGATCTACCACCTTAATGGTTGGAGCATGCATATTGTTAGAGAAGAACATTGGGCCGCTAACTAAAGCCATGAATCATGGTGGAAGTTTTAGTTTGGACATATATCCTCAATCTCATATGAGAATAATAATTGTTGCCACATGCTTATGCATTAAAGAGGAGTCCATTATCTGTTGTCCATGTTGTCCCGGTATGGATGTCTAAGTTGAGAATAATCAAAAGCGAGAAATCCAAAATGCGAGCTTTCTCCTTAGACCTTTGTACAGGCGGCATGGAGGTACCCCTTTGTGACACTTGGTTGAAACATGTGTATTGCGATGATCCGGTAGTCCAAGCTGATTAGGACAAGGTGCGGGCACTATTAGTATACTATGCATGAGGCTTGCAACTTGTAAGATATAATTTACATAACTCATATGCTTTATTACTACCGTTGACAAAATTGTTTCATGTTTTCAAAATAAAAGCTCTAGCACAAATATAGCAATCGATGCTTTCCTCTTTGAAGGACCTTTCTTTTACTTTTATGTTGAGTCAGTTTACCTATCTCTCTCCACCTCAAGAAGCAAACACTTGTGTGAACTATGCATTGATTCCTACATACTTGCATATTGCACTTGTTATATTACTTTACATTGACAATATCCATGAGATATACATGTTATAAGTTGAAAGCAACCGCTGAAACTTAATCTTCCTTTGTGTTGCTTCAATACCTTTACTTTGATTTATTGCTTTATGAGTTAACTCTTATGCAAGACTTATTGATGCTTGTCTTGAAGTACTATTCATGAAAAGTCTTTGCTTTATGATTCATTTGTTTACTCATGTCATTACCATTGTTTTGATCGCTGCATTCATTACATATGTTTACAATAGTATGATCAAGATTATGATGGCATGTCACTCCAGAAATTATCCTTGTTATCGTTTGCCTGCTCGGGACGAGCAGAACTAAGCTTGGGGATGCTGATACGTCTCCGACGTATCGATAATTTCTTATGTTCCATGCTACATTATTGATGATATCTACATGTTTTATACACATTATATGTCGTATTTATGCATTTTCTGGCACTAACCTATTAACAAGATGCCGAAGAGCCAGTTGCTGTTTTCTGCTGTTTTTGGTTTCAGAAATCCTAGTAAAGAAATATTCTCGGAATTGGACGAAATCAACGCCCGGGGTCTTATTTTTGCACGAAGCTTCCAAGACCGAAGGGGAAAGGAAGTGGGGCCACGAGGCGCCGCCACACTAGGGCGGCGCGGCCCAGGCCCTGGCGCGCCGGCCTGGTGTGTGGGGCCCTCGTGTGGCCCCCTGCGTTGCCCCCGCCTACTTAAAACCTCCGTCGCGAAACCCCGATCAGAGAGCCACGATACGGAAAACCTTCCGGAGATGCCGCCGCCGCGAATCCCATCTCGGGATTCGGGAGATCGCCTCCGGCACCCTGCCGGAGGGAATCATCTCCCGGAGGACTCTTCATCGCCATGATCGCCTCCGGAGTGATGAGTGAGTAGTTCACCCCTGGACTATGGGTCCATAGCAGTAACTAGATGGTCGTCTTCTCCTTATGTGCTTCATTGTTGGATCTTGTGAGCTGCCTAACATGATCAAGATCATCTATCTGTAATACTATATGATGTGTTTGTCGGGATCCGATGGATAGAGAATACTATGTTATGGTGATTATCAATCTATTATTTATGTGTTGTTTATGATCTTGCATGCTCTCCGTTATTAGTAGAGGCTCTGGCCAAGTTTTTGCTCTTAACTCCAAGAGGGAGTATTTATGCTCAATAGTGGGTTCATGCCTCCATTGATATCTGGGACAGTGACAGAAAGTTCTAAGGTTGTGGATGTTGTTGCCACTAGGGATAAAACATTGATGCTATGTCTAAGGATGTAGTTGTTGATTACATTACGCACCATACTTAATGCAATTGTCTGTTGCTTGCAACTTAATACTGGAAGGGGTTCGGATGATAACCTGAAGGTGGACTTTTTAGGCATAGATGCATGCTGGATGGCGGTCTATGTACTTTGTCGTAATGCCCAATTAAATCTCACTATATTTATCATATCATGTATATGCATTGTTATGCCATTTTCTATTTGTCAATTGCCCGACTGTAATTTGTTCACCCAATATGCTTTTATCTTATGGGAGAGACACCTCCAGTGAACTGTGGACCCCGGTCCTATTCTTTACATCGCATACAATCTACTGCAATTGTTCTTTACTGTTTTCTTCGCAAACAATCATCTTCCACACAATACGGTTAATCCTTTGTTACAGCAAGCCGGTGAGATTGACAACCTCACTGTTTCGTTGGGGCAAAGTACTTTGGTTGTGTTGTGCAGGTTCCACGTTGGCGCCGGAATCCCTGGTGTTGCGCAGCATCACATTTCGCCACCATCAACCTTCAACGTGCTTCTTGGCTCCTCCTGGTTCGATTAAACCTTGGTTTCTTTCTGAGGGAAAACTTGCCACTGTGCGCATCATACCTTCCTCTTGGGGTTCCCAACGGACGTGTACATCTACGCGCATCGGCATCCCCAAGCTTAGATGCTTGAGTCTTCTTAAAATATGCAGGGATGAACCACCGGGCATCCCCAAGACCTTTCACTCTTCTTGATCATAGTATATCATCCTCTTCTCTTGACCCTTGAAAACTTCCTTCACACAAACTTCAAGCCAACTCATTAGAGGGTTAGTGCATAACCAAAAATTCACATATTCAGAGGTGACACAATCATTATTAACACTTATGGACATTGCACAAAGCTTCTGAAAGTTAATGGAACAAAGAAACTCATTCAACATAGCAAAAGCGGCAATGCGAAATAAAAGACAGAATCTGTCAAAAACAGAACAGTCCGTAAAGATGAATCTGGCAGGGGCACTTAACTTGCTCAAATGGAAAAACTCAAAACTAATGAAAGTTGCTTACATATATGAGGATCATGCTCGTAAATTTGCAGATTTTTTAGATTTTTTTTACAGACACTTCTGAGAGAATTCGTGACAGACAGCAATGCTGTTTCTGCGCAGCGATCCAAATCTATCATCAACTTTAACATGAATACTTTACTTGGCACAAAAACATGATAAGGAGAGGTTGCTACAGTAGTAAACAACTTCCAAAACTCAACAATACAGTAAATAAAATGAAACTTGGGTTATCTCCCAAGAAGTGCTTTTTTTTAACGCCTTTCAGCTAGGCGCAGAAAGTGCAAATCAAGTAACATCAAGAGAAGAAGCATCAACATTATTATTTTTCTTACAAACACAACTTGTTGCAGAGGGTACCTTAGATGGTCCATTATCTAAATTTCCTATGGTGGTGCTAGGGGTTTTAGCAATTTTAGGCCTATAATAATTTTTTTTCTTTAGGCACCTTAGAGGCACACATGAATTTTTGCTCTTTACCCACATAAGCTTTCTCCTTATACTTGAGAGAAGAAAAAGTTGAACCCAAGGTTCCCATAGCTTTTTCAAGTTCATCAATCCTATTGGTTTGATTATCATGGACAACACAAGTTCCTAGGACACCAATTCTTTCATCAATTCCTCCTAGGGATTTATCAAGTTCATCAGTTTTATCAAATAACATTTCCAATTCAGTTTCAATACTTGGAAAAATTTTCTCTATGGTTTCCAATTTTTTCATAACATCCTCAAAAGAGATTTCAATTTTAACTTCATTAACAGGTGGTATTCCAACTAGACTCTCAATGATGCAACTAGCTTCTAAAGCGGGAGTACCTAGGAAATTACCTCCCGAAAGAGTATCAAGAACATACCTATTCCAACTAGATAAGCCAACATAAAAGTTCCTAAGAAGGATAGTAGTGGAGTGTTTCTTAATGCACCTATGATGAGCATTACTAATTCTGTACCAAGCATCTTTAAAACTTTCTCCACCTTGTTGCTTAAAAGAACGAACTTCAACTTCAGGATTACTCATTTTAATAGTAACAAGGTAAACTAGGCAAATAAAGTAAAGACAAGTAACTATTTTTTTGTGTTTTTGATATAGAGCTAGTAAATAAGACAGTAAGTAAAGCAACTAATTTTTTTGTGTTTTTAATATGAAGAAAACAAGACAGTAAATAAAATAAAGTGAAGCAAGACAAAAACAAAGTAAAGAGATTGGAAGTGGAGACTCCCCTTGCAGCGTGTCTTGATCTCCCCGGCAACGGCGCCAGAAAAAGTGCTTGATGCGCGTAGATGTATACGTCCGTTGGGAACCCCAAGAGGAAGGTATGATGCGCAAGGAAGTTTTCCCTCGAAAGAAACCAAGGTTATCGAACCGTAGGAGCCAAGAAGCACGTGAAGGTTGTTGGTGGAGGAATGTAGTGCGGCGCAACACCAGTGAAACCGACACCAACGTGGAACCTGCACAACACAATCAAAGAACTTTGCCCCAACGTAACAGTGAGGTTGTCAATCTCACCGGCTTTCTGAAAACAAAGGATTAAACGTATCGAGTGGAAAATGGTGTTTGTTTGCAAAGAAAAAACAGAGATTGCAGAATGTATTCAGATGTAAAAGAATGGACCGGGGTCACACTAGAGGTGTCTCTCAAATAAGATAACTAACATGCTGGGTGAACAAATTACGGCGGGCAATTGACAAATAAAGATTCAATACATATCAACGATGATTACTATGTGATTTAATCAGGGCATTACGACAAAGTACATAGACCGCTATCCAGCATGCATCTATGCCTAAATAATCCACCTTCAGGTTATCATCCGAACCCCATCGGTATTAAGTTGTAAACAAGAGATAATTGCATTAAGTATGGTGCGTAATGTAATCAACACAAATATCCTTAGACAAAGCATCGATGTTTTATCCCTAGTAGCAACAGACATCCACAACCTTAGAACTTTCTGTCACTGTCCCAGATTCAATGGAGGCATGAACCCACTATCGAGCATAAATACCCCCTCTTGGAGTTACAAGTATCAACTTGGCCGAGCCTCTACTAGCAACGGAGAGCATGCAAGAACATAAACAACACATATATGATAGATTGATAATCAACTTAACATAATATTCTATATTCATCGGATCCCGCCAAACACAACATGTAGCATTACAAATAGATGATCTTGATCATGTTAGGCAGCTCACAAGATCTATAACAATGATAGCACAAGCGGAGAAGACAACCATCTAGCTACTGCTATGGACCCATAGTCTAAGGATGAACTACTCACGCATCAATCCGGAGGCGGGCATGATGATGTAGAGCCCCTCCGGTGATGATTCCCCTCTCGGCAGGGTGCCGAGGCGATCTCCTGAATCCCCCGAGATGGGATTCGCGACGGCGGCGTCTCGGAAGGTTTCCGTATCGTGGCTCTCGGTACGGGGGTTTCGCGACGAAGGCTACTTGTAGGCGGAAGGGTAGGTCGGCGGCGCGAGGGCCCACACACTAGGGCGGCCAGGGACTGGGCGCGCCGCCCTAGTGTCTGGCCACCTCGTGGCCCCACTTCGTCTCCCTTTCGGTCTCTAGAAGCTTCGTGTAAAAATAGGCCCCTGGGCGTTGATTTCGTCCAATTCCGAGAATATTTCCTTACTAGGATTTCTGAAACCAAAAACAGAAACAGCAACTGGCACTTCGGCATCTTGTTAATAGGTTAGTGCCGGAAAATGTATAATAATGCTGTAAAGTATGTATAAAACATTCAAGTGTTGTAATAAAAGTAGCATGGAACATAAGAAATTATAGATACGTTTGAGACGTATCACATGGTATATAAACATTTATCATAAACACAAAGATATTAAAATAACCTCTTTATTATTGCCTCTTGGGCATATCTCCAACAGTCTCCCACTTGCACTAGAGTCAATAATCTAGATTACATTGTAAGGTACCTAACACCCATGGCATTCTGGTGTTGGTCATGCTTTGCCCTAGGGAGAGCTTTAGTCAACGGATCTGCAACATTCATATCTGTGTGTACTTTGAAAATCTCTACTTCACCATCTTCGATGTACTCGCGAATCGAATGAAAACGCAACTTGATATGCTTTAGCTTCTTGTGTGACTTTGGTTCCTTTGCATTGGCGATGGCACCCGTGTTGTCACAATAAATGACTAGCGGGTCCAATGCACTAGGAACCACACCAAGCTCAACAATGAACCTCTTCATCCATACCGCTTCCGATGAAGCCTCTGAAGCCGCTATATATTCAGATTCTGTTGAAGATTTCGCCACCGTGCACTGCTTGGAACTGCTCCAGCTTAGTGTCGTACCATTCAATATAAACACGTACCCAGACTGAGACTTAGAGTCATCAGGATCGGTGTTCCAACTTGCATCGGTGTAACTGGTTACAACGAGCTCTTGGTCACCGCCATAACAAAGAAACATATCCTTAGTCCTTTTCAAGTACTTCAGGATATTCTTGACCGCTGTCCAGTGTTCCATCCCTGGATCACTTTGATATTTGCTGGTCAAACTAACGCATGTGCTATATCCGGTCTAGTACACAGCATGGCGTACATGATAGAGCCTACTGCCGAAGCATAGGGGATCTTGCTCATCCTCTCTCTTTCATCTGCCGTAGCTGGACCTTACCTGGCAACATAGGCAAGAACCCTTTCTTGCTTTCATCCATTCTAAACTTCTTTAGAATCTTGTCCAGGTATGTACTCTGTGAAAGGCCTATTAGGCGTCTTGATCTATCTCTATAAATCTTGATGCCTAAAATGTATGCTGCTTCACCAAGGTCTTTCATTGAAAAAGACTTATTCAAATAACCTTTAACGTTGCTTAATAGTTCTATATCATTCCCAATCAATAATATGTCATCTACATATAATATTAGGAACGCTACAGAGCTCCCACTCACTTTCTTGTAAATACAGGCCTCACCATGAGTCCGTATAAAACCGAAGTCTTTGATCACTCTATCAAAGTGTAGGTTCCAACTCCGGGATGCTTGCTTCAGTCCATAAATGGAACGCTGAAGTTTGCATACCTTGTCAGCATTTTTAGGATCGACAAAACCTTTGGGTTGTACCATATACAACTCTTCCTCAATATATCCATTAAGGAACGCCGTTTTGACATCCATCTGCCAAATCTCATAATCGAAAAATGCAGCTATTGCTAACAAAATCCTCACAGACTTTAGCTTCGCTACAGGTGAGAAAGTCTCATCGTAGTCAACTCCTTGAATTTGTCGGAACCCCTTCGCGACAAGTCGAGCTTTATAGACGGTAATATTACCATCAGCATCTGTTTTTCTCTTGAAGATCCATTTATTCTCGACAGCCTTGCGGCTATCAGGTAAGTCTACCAAAGTCCATACTTTGTTATCATACATGGATCCCATTTCAGATTTCATGGCTCCTTGCCATTTGTTGGAATCTGGGCTCATCATCGCTTCTTCATACGTCGCAGGGTCTTCATCATTGTCGTTCACAATCATGACATTTAGACAGGGATCATACCAATCAGGAGTGGTACGTTCCCTCGTCGATCTGCGAGGTTCAGTAGCTTCCTCGCTCGAAGTTTCATGATCATCATCATTTGCTTCCTCTCCTATCGGTGCAGGCTGCACAGGAACTTCTTCCGGCACTGCGCTACTCTGATCTATGAGAGAAGGTTCATCAACCTCGTCGAGTTCTACTTTTCTTCCAGTCACTTCTTTAGTGAGAAACTCCTTCTCAAGAAAGGATCCGTTCTTGGCAACAAAGATTTTGCCTTCGGATCTGTGATAGAAAGTATACCCAATTGTTTCTTTAGGGTATCCTATGAAGACGCATTTCTCCGCTTTGGGTTCTAGCTTGTCAGGTTGTAACTTCTTTACATAAGCATCGCAACCCCAAACTTTAAGGAACGACAGCTTAGGTTTCTTCCCAAACCATAATTCATACGGTGTCGTTTCAATGGATTTAGATGGTGCCCTATTTAAAGTGAATGCGGTTGTCTCTAATGCATAACCCCAAAACGATAATGGCAAATCGGTAAGAGACATCATAGAACGAACCATATCTAAGAGAGTTCGATTACGACGTTCGGACACACCATTGCGCTGTGGTGTTCCCGGCGGTGTCAACTGTGAAAGTATTCCGCATTTCTTTAAATGCATGCCAAACTCATAACTCAGATATTCGCCTCCGCGATCAGAACGCAGAAACTTAATCTTCTTGTTACGTTGATTTTCTACTTCACTTTGGAATTCCTTGAACTTCTCGAAAGTCTCGGACTTATGTTTCATAAAGTAAATATACCCATATCTACTCAGATCATCCGTGAAGGTTAGAACATAATGATAACCACCGCGCGATGCTACACTCATTGGTCCGCACACATCGGTATGTATGATTTCCAATAAGTCTGTAGCTCGCTCCATTGTACCAGAAAATGGAGTCTTAGTCATTTTCCCATTAGACATGCTTCGCATCTGTCAAGTGACTCAAAGTCAAGTGACTCAAGAAGTCCATCGGAATGGAGTTTCTTCATGCGCTTCACTCCAATATGACCAAGACGACAGTGCCACATATAAGTAGAATTATCATTCAATTTAATTCGCTTAGCATCAATGTTATGAACATGTGTATCACTACTATCGAGATTTATTAACAAGAATAAACCATTCATGTCAGGTGCATGGCCATAAAAGACATTACTCATATAAATCGAACAACCATTATTCTCAGACTTAAACGAATAACCGTCTTGCATCAAACAAGATCCAGATATAATGTTCATGCTCAACGCAGTACCAAATAACAATTATTAAGGTTTAAAACTAATCCCGAAGGTAGATGTAGGGGAGCGTGCCGACGGCGATCACATTGACCTTGGATCCATTTCCAACGCGCATCGTCACCTCGTCCCTTGCCAGGCGTTTATTTCGCAGTTCCTATTTCGAGTTACAAATGTGAGCAACCGAACCAGTATCAAATACCCAGGCACTACTACGAGAACCAGTAAGATAGACATCAATAACATGTATATCAGATATATCTTTCTTCTTGACGTGGCCTCTCTTCAGATCGACCAAGTATTTGGAGCAATTACGCTTCCAGTGCCCCTTCCCCTGACAGTAGTAACACATAGTCTCAGGTTTAGGACCAGCCTTAGGCTTCTCAGGGTGCGTAGCAACTTTCTTGCCGCCCTTCTTGAAGTTACCCTTGTTAGGCTTGCCCTTCTTTTTGAAACTGGTGGTCTTGTTGACCATCAACACTTGATTCTCCTTCTTAATCTCTACTTCAGCAGATTTCAGCATGGAAAAGAGTTCAGGTAAATCTTTATTCATGTTCTGCATGTTGTAGTTCATCACGAAGTTCTTGTAACTTGGTGGTAGTGATTGAAGGACACGATGAATACCCAGCTGGTTAGGGATCATCATCCCCATGTCACTGAGCTTCTTCGCATGTCCGGACATGGCGAACATGTGCTCACTAACGGAGCTGCCCTCTTCCATCATGCAGCTAAAGAACTGCTTCGAGGCCTCATAGCTCTCCACGGCCGCATGAGTTTCAAAGATAAGTTTGAGCTCACGCATCATATCACAAGGGTCGTGGTGTTCAAAACGCTTTTGGAGCTCTGCCTCTAAGATGCATAGGATGGCACACTGAACTTCGGAGTATCGAGTTACCCGAGTCTCATAAACATTCTTTATGTCCTCGGATACTGCAGGAGGTGGTGGGGGACCTAGCGGTGCATCGAGCACATATTGCAGGCTTCCACCAATGAGGAAAATCCTCACATGACGGAACCAGTCAGTGAAGTTGCTACCATTGCCCTTAAGCTTTTCTTTCTCTAGGAACTGGTTAAAATTGATGGAGGGGGCGCCATGATCTACAACATATTTGCAAATAGTTTAGACTAAGTTTATGATAAAGAGAGTTCAATTTTAATTATTAAATTAACTAGGTGAACTCCCACTCAAAACAACATCCCTCGCATTGTCTTAGTGATTACACGAACCAAATCCACTACACCAAGTCCGATCTTCACGAGAAAAGATGTAGCTTCAAAGGCGAACACTCAAAGTGTTCATCATATCATTCATATGACTCATGCTCTACCTTTTGGTATCCCGTGTTCCGAGACCATGTCTGTACATGCTAGGCACGTCAAGGCAACCTTAGTATCCGCGTGTGCAAATCTGGCTTGCACCCGTTGTATGCACATGTAGAGTCTATCACACCCGATCATCACGAGATGCTTCGAAACGACAAGTCTTAGCAAAGGTGCATGATGTCTACGGGTGCTTCTATTCTTGTAGACAGTGTTGGGCCTCCAAGAGCACAGGTTTGTAGAACAGCAGCAAGTTTTCCCTTAAGTGGATCACCCAAGGTTTATCGAACTCAGGGAGGAAGAGGTCAAAGATATCCCTCTCAAGCAACCCTGCAACCACAAAGCAAGAAGTCTCTTGTGTCCCCAACACACCTAATACACTTGTCAGATGTATAGGTGCACTAGTTCGGTGAAGAGATAGTGAAATACAAGTAGTATGGATGGATATGAGTGGTAATAGCAATCTGAATAAAATATGGCAGCGAGTAAACATGCAACAGAACAGTAAATAAACGGTGATTCAATGTTTGGAAACAAGGCCTAGGGATCATACTTTCACTAGTGGACACTCTCAACATTGATCGCATAATAAATAATAACTTCTCTCATTTGTGCTACATATACTCTTGTTTGATAATGAACACCATTCGTTGCGTAGGATTACACGAACCCTCAATGCCGGAGTTAACAAGCTCCACAACACTCGATATTCATGTTTAAGTAACCTTAGAGCATAATAGATCTTTGCAAAATAGACCGAGTACTAACATAGAATACACACTATCACCTTTACACTATGAAGGGGGAATAGATCACATCAATACTATCATAGCGATAATCAACTCCATAACCTACAAGAGATTATGATCATAATCTACGACAAGAACCACACGATGCACACACTGTCACCATTACACCATGCAGGAGGAATAGACTACTTTAATAACATCACATGAGTAGCACATAAACTAGTAGCGATACAAAACACATTGCAATCATAAAGGGATATAAATAAGCACTTCACTATGCCATTCATAACAGTGAATAAGTCTTCTGTGAAATACTCCCTCCGTTCCTTTCTATAATGCCTATTGTTTTTTCGCAATTGTTTCAGAATATAAGAGGAAAGCTGTGTTTTTTTGCAAATAACCCCTTCCACCGATTTGTTTCCGTCCAGAAAATCTGGAACGAATCTGTTCACGTTGAGAAAATCTGGTATGCAATCACGTAGAGAAAATCTGGACGTGAGATTAGGAAGGAGTAGATCACGCACGCGTCTGTTAAGGAAATAGCAAATACAGATCACGTGAGATTAGGAAGGAGTAGGCCGCGTAGGGAGCAGATCACGTCTCCGATCTGTTTCCAGTTTCCTTTTTTTCTCTCAAATAGCGCTGGGGGGTTTTGTGTCAATAAATTTGCTTGCGCTAATTTCCGTGCCAAAAAACAATAGGCACTATAGAAAGGAACAGTGGGAGTATAGCCTAAGAGACCCACACGGTGCACACACTGTCACCTTTACACACGTGGGACAAGGAGTCTCCGGAGATCACATAAGTAAAACCCACTTGACTAGCATAATGACATCTAGATTACAAGCATCATCATATGAATCTCAATCATGTAAAGCAGCTCATGAGATTATTGTATTGAAGTACATAGGAGAGAGATGAACCACATAGCTACCGGTACAGCCCCGAGCCTCGATGGAGAACTACTCCCTCCTCATGGGAGCAGCAGCGGCGGTGATGAAGATGGCGGTGGTGTCGATGGAGAAGCCTTCGGGGCACTTCCCGTCCGGCGGCGTGCCGGAGAGACTCTGTCCCCGGATCTTGGCTTCGCGATGGCGGCGGCTGGAACTTTTCTCGTCCGTGGCTTATTCGTCTCGGGTTTTAGGTCAGGGACCTTTATATAGGCGAAGAGGCGTCGAAGGTCAACGAGGCGACGACACGAGGCGCGGCCCCCTTGGCCGGGTAGTGTCGAGTGGGCTGTGGCCCCCCTCTCCTCTCGGGTGCTGGAAACTTCGGTGAAAATAGTGCGGCGTTGATTTCGTCCGGTTCCGAGAATATTTCCTTACTAGGATTTCTGAAACCAAAAACAACAGAAAACGGCACTTCGGCATCTCGTCAATAGGTTAGTTCGGAAAACGCATCAAAACGATATAAAGTGTGAACAAAACATGTAGGTATTATCATAAAACAAGCATGGAACATCAGAAATTATAGATACGTTGGAGACGTATCAGCATCCCCAAGCTTAGTTCCTACTCATCCTCGAGTAGGTAAACGATAACACAAATAATTTCTGAGGTGACATGCTACCATCATAATCTTGATCAGCATTATTTTAAAGCATATGACATGAATGGAGTGATTCAAAGCAATGATCTATAGCTTGCTAACAAATAGATAACATATAGCAAAACTTTTCATGAATAGTACTTTCAAGACAAGCATCAATAAGACTTGCATAAGAGTTAACTCATAAAGCAATAAATTCAAAGTAAAGGCATCGAAGCAACACAAAGGAAGATATAAGTTTTAGCGGTTGCTTTCAACTTTCAACATGCATATCTCATGGATAATTGTCAACATAGAGTAATATGATGAATGCAAATAAGCAAGTATGTAAGAATCAATGCACAGTTGACACAAGTGTTTGCTTCTAAGATGGAAGGAAATGGGTAAACTGACTCAACAATAAAGTAAAAGATAGGCCCTTCGCAGAGGGAAGCAGGGATTAAATCATGTGCTAGAGCTTTTCAAGTTTTGAAATCATATAGAGAGCATAAAAGTAAAATTTTGAGAGGTGTTTGTTGTTGTCAACGAATGGTAATGGGTACTCTAACTACCTTATCAACCAGACTTTCAAGAGCGGCTCCCATGAAGGACGTTATCTCTACCAGCAAGGTAGATCATCCCTCTTCTCTTTTGTTTACACATGTACTTTAGTTTTATTTATTAGATGACACTTCCCAACCTTTGCTTACACAAGCCATGGCTAACCGAATCCTCGGGTGCCTTCCAACATTCACATACCATGGAGGAGTGTCTATTTGCAAAATTAAGTTGCTTACTGATAGATCGAGCAAAACATGTGAAGAGAATTATTAATGCAAGTTAATTAATTGGGGCTAGGAACCCCATTGCCAGCTCTTTTTGCAAAATTATTGGATAAGCGGATGAGCCACTAGTCCATTGTGAAAGTGTCAGAAGTAAATGACAAGATCGAAAGATAAAACACCACATACTTCCTCATGAGCTATAAAACATTGACACAAATAAGAGATAATAACTTTTGAATTGTTTAAAGGTAGCACATGAAGTATTTACTTGGAATGGCAGAAAAATACCACATAGTAGGTAGATATGGTGGACACAAATGGCATAGGTTTTGGTTCAAGGTGTTTGGATGCACGAGAAGCATTTCCTCTCAGTGCAAGGCTTTGGCTAGCAAGGTTGTTTGAAGCAAACACAAGTATAAACCGGTACAGCAAAACTTACATAATAACATATTGCAAGCATTATAAAACTCTACACTATCTTCCTTGTTGCTCAAACACTTTACCAGAAAATATCTAGACCTTAGAGAGACCAATCATGCAAACCAAATTTCAACAAGCTCTACAGTAGTTCTCCACTACTAGATTTAACTACATGATGCAAGAGCTTAAACATGATCTATGAGAGCTCAAAACAATTGCCAAGTATCAAATTATTCAAGACCATATATGAAGTTCTTATTCCAACCAAATAGAAAGAAGTGAAGCGATCAACTTTCGCCCTTGAACATTAAAAGCAAGAATGAAGAACACTAGTGTTCATATGAAAAAGCGAAGCGTGTCTCTCTCCCACACATGAGCATGAATTTATTCAGAGAATGGAAATAACAAAACAAAAATAAAAGCACACAGACGCTCCAAGTAAAGTACATAAGATGTGACGGAATAAAAATATAGTTTCACTAGAAGTGACCTGATAATGTTGTCGATGAAGGGGATGCCTTGGGCATCCCAAGCTTAGATGCTTGAGTCTTCTTAAAATATGCAGGGATGAACCACGGGGCATCCCCAAGCTTAGGCTTTTCACTCTTCTTGATCATATATCATCCTCCTCTCTTGACCCTTGAAAACCTCCTTCAAACTTCAAGCAAACTCATTAGAGGGTTAGTGCATAATAAACATTCACATGTTCAGAGGTGACACAATCATTCTTAACACTGGACATTGCACAAAACTTCTGAAAGTTAATGGAACAAAGAAACCCATTCAACAAAGCAAAAGCGGCAATGCAAAATAAAAGGCAGAATCTGTCAAAAACAGAACAGTCCGTAAAGACGAACCTGGAAGGGGCACTTAACTTGCTCAAACGGAAAAACTCAAAACTAATGAAAGTTGCGTACATATCTGAGGATCACACACGTAAATTTGCAGATTTTTCTGAGTTACCTACAGAGACTTATACGCGAATTCGTGACAGACAGCAAATCTGTTTTTGCGCAGTAATCCAAATCTAGCATCAACTTTAACATAGAGACTTTACTTGGCACAAAAACATGATAAGGAGAGGTTGCTACAGTAGTAAAAAACTTCCAAGACTCAAATATAAAACAAAATTTCTGTAGTAAAATAAACACATGGGTCCTCCCAAGAAGTTCTTTCTTTATAGCCATTAAGATGGGCTCAGCAATTTTAATGATGCTCTCGCGAGAAATAAAAGTTGAAGCAAAAGAGAACATCAAGAAGCAAATTCAAAACACATTTAAGCCTAACCCACTTCCTATGAAAAGGAATCTTGTACACAAATAAATTCATGAAGAACAAAGTGGCAAGCATAGAAAAGCAACATAAGCGCAATTTCAAGATTCTCAACATAAAGAGGGGAAACTTAATATTATTAAGATGCATATAACCATGTTTCCCTCTCTCATAATAACTTTTAGTAGCATCATGAACAAACTCAACAATATAACTATCACATAAAACATTCTTGTCATGAGCCACATGCATAAAATTATTACTCTCCACATAAGCATAATCAATTTTATTAGTTGTAGTGGGAGCAAATTCAACAAAGTAGCTATCATTATTATTATTATCAAGTGTAGGAGGCATAGTATAATCATAATAAAATTTACTCTCCATAGTAGGCGGCACCAAAAGACCACTATCATTGTAATCATCATAAATAGGAGGCAAAGTATCATCAAAGAAAATTTTCTCCTCAATGCTTGGGGGACTAAAAATGTCATGCTCATCAAAACCAGCTTCCCCAAGCTTAGAATTTTCCATATCATTAGCAACAATGATGTTCAAAGCGTTCATACTAATATCATTGCTACTAGCATACAAATAAGATTCCATAGGTTTTTTAATTTTCGCAGCAAACAATCCATGTCTTAACTCAGGAAATAGAATAAGAAGCTCATTGTTGCTTTCCATTATGCCAAACTAGTGTAAAACAAGAAACCAAAAGATGCAATTGTAGGATCTAAAGGAAATAGCTTCGAGTACTTACAATGGCCCCGGAAAATAGCTTAGTAGCCGAGATCCGGAGTGTGAGTACCTTTTACCTTTCCTCCCCGGCAACGGCGCCAAAAAATAGCTTGATGTCTACGGATACTTCTATTCTTGTAGACAGTGTTGGGACCAAGAGCGAGGTTTGTAGAACAGCAGCAAGTTTTCCCTTAAGTGGATCACCCAAGGTTTATCGAACTCAGGGAGGAAGAGGTCAAAGATATCCCTCTCAAGCACCCCTGCAACCACAAAGCAAGAAGTCTCTTGTGTCCCCAACACACCTAATACACTTGTCAGATGTATAGGTGCACTAGCGAAGAGATAGTGAAATACAAGTAGTATGGATGGATATGAGTGGTAATAGCAATCTGAATAAAATATGGCAGCGAGTAAACATGCAACAGAACAGTAAATAAACGGTGATTCAATGTTTGGAAACAAGGCCTAGGGATCATACTTTCACTAGTGGACACTCTCAACATTGATCGCATAATAAATAATAACTTCTCTCATTTGTGCTACATATACTCTTGTTTGATAATGAACACCATTCGTTGCGTAGGATTACACGAACCCTCAATGCCGGAGTTAACAAGCTCCACACTCGATATTCATGTTTAAGTAACCTTAGAGCATAATAGATCTTTGCAAAATAGACCGAGTACTAACATAGCATACACACTGTCACCTTTACACTATGAAGGGGGAATAGATCACATCAATACTATCATAGCGATAATCAACTCTATAACCTACAAGAGATTATGATCATAATCTACGACAAGAACCACACGATGCACACACTGTCACCATTACACCATGCAGGAGGAATAGACTACTTTAATAACATCACATGAGTAGCACATAAACTAGTAGCGATACAAAACACATTGCAATCATAAAGGGATATAAATAAGCACTTCACTATGCCATTCATAACAGTGAATAAGTATTCTGTGAAATATAGCCTAAGAGACCCACACGGTGCACACACTGTCACCTTTACACACGTGGGACAAGGAGTCTCCGGAGATCACATAAGTAAAACCCACTTGACTAGCATAATGACATCTAGATTACAAGCATCATCATATGAATCTCAATCATGTAAAGCAGCTCATGAGATTATTGTATTGAAGTACATAGGAGAGCGATGAACCACATAGCTACCGGTACAGCCCCGAGCCTCGATGGAGAACTACTCCCTCCTCATGGGAGCAGCAGCGGTGATGAAGATGGCGGTGGAGATGGCGGTGGTGTCGATGGAGAAGCCTTCCGGGGGCACTTCCCCGTCCGGCGGCGTGCGGAAGAGACTCCTGTCCCCCAGATCTTGGCTTCGCGATGGCGGTGGCTCGGAACTTTTCTCGTACCGTGGCTTATTCGTCTCGGGTTTTAGGTCGGGACCTTTATATAGGCGAAGAGGCGGCGTCGGAAGGTCAACGAGGCGACGACACAACGGGCGCGGGCCCTTGCGCGCCGGGTAGTGTCTGGTGGGCTGTGGCCCCCTCTCTCTCTCGGGTGCTCCGGAAGCTTCGGTGAAAATAGGGTCTGGGCGTTGATTTCGTCCGATTGAGAATATTTCCTTACTAGGATTTCTGAAACCAAAAACAGCAGAAAACAGGGCACTTCGGCATCTCGTCAATAGGTTAGTTCCGGAAACGCATCAAAACGATATAAAGTGTGAACAAAACATGTAGGTATTGTCATAAAACAAGCATGGAACATCAGAAATTATAGATACGTTGGAGACGTATCAGTGCATACTAAGGATGAACACTTTATTATCTTGATATTTAGTGAGAGGGATCATCTTATAATGCTACCGTCGCGATCTAAGCAAAATAAGATGCATAAAAGGATTAACATCACATGTAATTCATAATGTGTGATATGATATGGCCTTTCTTCTTGTGCTTTTGATCTCCATCTCCAAAACACGGACATGATCTCCATCATCACCAGCATGGCGTCAAGGTCAGTGGCGCCGCTTCATGGTTGTCCATCACTTATAGCTACTATAACAACTACTTGAAATAAAGCTATTACATGATGAATAGACACGCGGGTCTTTAACAAAAATTAAAGACAACCATTAGGCTCCTGCCGGTTGCCATAATACAATAATGAACATCTCATACATCAAATATAATCATCATCACATCATGGCCATATCACATCACCAAACCCTGCAAAAACAAGTTAGACGCCTCTAATTTGGTTTGCATATTTTACGTGGTTTAGGGTTTTCGAGTAAGATCCAATCTACCTACGAACATGAACCACAACGGAGATACTAGTGTTGACAATAGAAAGTGCAAATTGTAATCTTCACTATGGTGGGAGAGACAGACACCCGCAAAGCCACTTATGCAATACAAGTTGCATGTCAAGCGTGGATCAAGTCTCATGAGACGCGGTCAAGTAAAGTTAGCCCGGGCCGCTTCATCCCACCATCCCGCAAGATGCGAAGTACACAAACTAAAGCAACAAAAGCATCACCGCCCACAAAACCATTGTGTTCTACTCGTGCAACAGATCTATGCATAGACATGGCTCTGATATGATGGGGTTCGTTGCATAGAAAACAAAAAATTCCTACCGCAAGACGAATAAAACCAACAAATCTAATCTATGGAACACCCAAGATCTAATCTACAAGATCGAAGCAACGAGATGGAGATGAGACTAACCCTCGAAGATTCCAAAGCCTATGAGATTAATCTCGTTGTTGGTGTAGACGATCGTCCCCGTGCTGCAATCCGGCGCACTTCCGTACTCGGTCGCGCGTACGGTGTCGATGGCTCCTTCCTCTCCCGTTCCAGCGGGCAGCGGAGGTGTGGTAGATCTCCTCCAAGTTCCAGCAGCACGACGGCGTGGTGGTGGTAGTGGAGGAAGAAAACTGCAGGGCTTCGCCTAAGATGGAGCAGCGTATGGTGGAGGGAGAGACGGCCAGAGGAGGCAATAGATGGGGGGTGTGGCCGGCCACCCCCTACCCTCTTTATATAGGGGTCAGCCGGCCGGGGTGGCCCCTTTCCCATCTAGGGTTAGGGGCGGCGGCCAAGGGGAGAGGGCTTTCCCTCCCAAGTTGATCCCCCCCCAGGGAAACCCTAGGGGGTTTGGCCGGCCTGGGCCTTGGGGCCATGTGCCCCTAGCCCATTAGGCCAGGGAGCATCCCCTCGGCCCATGCTAGGCCTCCTAGGTCGTGGGCCCCATGGTGGACCCTTCCGGAACCTTCTAGAACCTTCCAGTCAACCACCAGAAAAATCCCGAACATTTCCGAAACCCGAAATCAACTTCCCTTATATGAATCTTATTCTGGACTATTAGGACCTCCTCGTGACATCCTGGATCACATCCGAGACTCCGAACAAAATTCGTCTCCATACCATCTTCAAATCTACTTATGCGACATCGAACCTAAAGCGTGTCACCCTACGGTTCGCGAACTATGTAGACATGGTCGAGACTCCTCTCCGAGCAATAACCAATAGCGGGATCTGGAGATCCATAATGGCTCCCACATATTCAACGATGACTTAGTGATCGATTGAACCATTTACATACGATGCCAATTCCCTTTGTCTCGCGATATTTTACTTGTCCCAGGTTTGATCATCGGTATCTCCATACCTTGTTCAACCTCGTTACCGACAAGTACTCTTTACTCGTACCGTGGTATGTGATCTCTTATGAACCATTAATATGCTTGCAAGCTAATCAGATGACATTCCACCGAGAGGGCCCAGAGTATATCTATCCGTCATCAGGATGGACAAATCCCACTATTGATCCATATGCCTCAACTCACACTTTCCAAATACTTAAACCCATCTTTATAACCACCCATTTACGCAATGGCGTTTGATGTAATCAAAGTACCCTTCCGGTGTAAGTGATTTACATGATCTCATGGTCTAAGGACTAAGGCAACTATGTATCGAAAGCTTATAGGAAATTGAACTTAATGACTTGATCTTATGCTACGCTCATTTCGGTGTGTGTCCATTATATCATTCAACTAATGACATAACCTTGTTATTAATAACATCCAATGTTCATGATCACGAAACCATGATCATCTATTAATCAACAAGCTAGTTATACAAGAGGCTTACTAGGGACTCCTTGTTGTTTACATAACACATATGTATTAATTTTTCGGTTAATACAATTATAGCATGGTATATAAACATTTATCATAAACACAAAGATATTATAATGACCACTTTATTATTGCCTCTTGGGCATATCTCCAACATTGGTAACATAAATCAGACCGAGGAATTAAGGTTACAACAAACATATACAAATGCAGCTTATTGGAAATGAGTGATGCGTGTAGACGCAAATATTTTGCAAAGTATATACGGATCTAAATGTTGCAGACCCGTTGACGAAACCTCTTCAAAAGATAAGCATGGTCAACACCAAAAGACAATAGGTGTTAGATTTTTGCCAAATGTAAACTAGTTTTATTTGTAGTCTAGTGCAAGTGGGAAACTGTTGGAGATGTGCCCTAAAGGCAAATAATAAAGATGTTTTATTATCATATGTCCAATGTTAATAATAAGTTTCATGCCATGCTATAACTCTATTAAGTGGAAACATTAGTACACATGTGGTATGTAAACAAACCAAGTCCCTAGTCAACTAGTCCAATGGTTAACAGATGATCATCAACATTTATGTCAATTAACAATGGAGTCATGCCGTTGGATAAATGATGTGATGGAAACACACCCAACATAAGTATTGCAATGTAATCGAGTCACAAAGTTCAACATTGTGATAACTAGGAAACACTATAACCTACTCCTTAGTCCGTGAGATCATATCTAATCACCATCACCGGAGGCTCCCTTGACCGCATCAACCGTCGCACCATAACAGGGGATCATAAAGATGTCTATCAGGTATTTCGAAGGGGTAGGTTGAGACGTATGCATCAAGATCGGGATTTTTTCATCCGTGTGATTGATAGGTACTTTGGACCCACTCGATGAGATCACATCTACAAAGATTGCAAGCATGCGACTAGCTCACGAGAATGTAATATCACATGAACGAGTAAATGTGTTTGTCGATAACGAGATCGAACTAGGTATAGAGATGCCAAAGATCAGATCTCGGACAAACCAAGTACCGTGAAACAAAGGGAATAGGACAAGATGTTTAAGGATCAATCGATAAGGTTTTTTCATGGAAAGCATAGGGACCATTATGGTTTTCCAGATCTCGTTGTTGGTCATTGATCAGAGAGATGTCTTTATCATGTCTACGAATTCCCGAACCATATGGTGGCACGCTTAAGGGTTTTTTACGCGTGGGGATTTATTCGGGATTGTCGGAGAAATATGAGAGAACTCCGGAATTGTCCTAGAAAGGTATCAGAAAAGTTCAGGAGTCGATGAATTGTTCGGAGAGTTAAAAATATGTTTTAGTATTTAATTAAATTACTTGAATATTAAAATTGGATTTAAAATTAGGCTAACCCCTAATGGGCCACCATATGGCAGCCCATTAGGGGGGCGCCCAAACCCAAAGGAAAAGAGTGGCGGCCCATTTAGGGAGGGCAACTCAGGTTGTGAAACCAATAATTAACACACCATCATGTTATATTCCCAAATGTCCATGTTGAGCAAATACATGACCCATGAGTAGGATCTACCCTAGGCATTTCAAGCCAAGGTTTAAGAAAGCAAAACTAATGACTTTAGAAGATACCTAAGTAATTTTCCAAGTCCTTAGAAAATTTGGGCACATGAAATAATGCCCACACCATCTCAAATAAGAAACCAGGTAATAAGTTTTACCTTGTAAAACATTTATTTGCTAAGCAATACAAAATAAAATCCTACCTATCACTAGGTAATTAATCCATCCGTTTGAAAAATAATTGGAAACCTCCAAAGTGGATATTTAAAAGAATACCTATTGGAATATCTAACCTAATTCCAATAGTAATTACCAAACAAAGGAGTTAATACCCATATAGAATCTCCTAATACACAACAATAGTAGTTACAATATCTTGGGTGAAATTCAGTAGAATTCAAATAAGAAAAATCTGCAAAACGGGATTGAATTCAAAACTGAAAAAGAGAAAAAGGGGCTTACCAGGTCAGGTCGCACCAGCCTAACCTAGCACCCGCCCAACATACCCCTTCGTGGAGGATGCAATCGTCTTTGTTCTCTTTCGCATGGACGACACGACAATGATGATTGACATCTCCTCGTCGCTTCCCTAGATAGCTTCAATCAAATGCAACCTTCTCAGCGTGTTTAGCAAGTCAACCATGTCCATTGCAAGTAGGATCAAAGATAATCATGCCTGAAAACCCCGCTCTCTCATCCGCCGCCTCCTGGCCGTCTGTCGCTGCCGCTCACTCGCGAAACCCTAGAACCCCTACACCATTTCTCATTTTGTCTCTGGATAGCTATCGATTCCAAGTTTCCACCCCCCCCCCCCAAGACCGTGGAGTGATCTCAAGGGGGGCAAGGAGTATATCGTGAACGAGAGTTTCCTATCACTGATGATCGCCGAAATCTGGGAAGTTTGGCGCGTCTCCGTCACCAATCGCCATTGTTGACCTTCTGCAAGCCTCACAGTGAGCTTGCGAGCATTTAAAGCCTACCTAGGCATGCTATTGTCGTGTGTAGCTCACGATTGCTCGTTGTCCGGAGTGCGCCACCGCAGTCTTGCTCGCCAGAGCAACTACGGTGACCTTTTAGAGGGGGTGCTGCCATTGTATAGTTCACCTTGATATGATAATTCTAAGGAACCCATCCCCACGTCCTTAGGGGCATCGAAGTGTCGTTGTCTTTTTCGCCCACCTCGCCGGCGGTGAGCCAGGAAAAGTCAAACATTTGACTTGGTCGTGCCGACGTGGCAGCTGACCTGGCCGTTGGACCCACTAGTCAGTCGTTGTAGCTAGGTTTGACTCGGTACAAAAAAAAAAGTAATCCCTATTTAAATTCAAATTCCAGATTTTGTACCAAACTTTGCAAATTCATTTCTAATTGATTTTAAATCAGAAAATTACAAAGAAGGCAAAATGTTCAAAAAATTAAGATATATTTATTAAAAATATAATTTCACATTTTAGGAAAGAAACTCAATTGCCTAATACTTATTATTTATGCTTTTTTTTATAAATTCCAAGGAAATTTAATAATAAGTAGTATTATTTCTGAAACGTTGAATAAATATTTGGAAACTCAAGAAAATAACAAAATTAATTTTATTTATCATATTATCATTAAGATCGCAATTATTAAGGACTGAACCCTAAAAATGTATTTATCCTAATTCTTATTTTAAAAAATAATAATACTTCAAAAAAATGTTTAAACCACTTTAATTTGTATTCAAAAGTTGATCCTCAACTTTAACCTTTAATAAACAAGTTATTTCTCTAAAATTTCTTTGATAAAAATGGGAACCCCTAATTTAATCACATACAAAACCCTACTTTACTTAGCTATATAATTCTAAGATCCTAGAAAAATGATCATCTTGTATTAGTAGCTATGTTTAGATCTTCTTCAATCAAGTGACATGCATGCTCATGCTATTCTAAAATTACAGAAGTTCCAAATGCAAATGAAGTTGTTAATTTCATGTATTCATTCTTAATAAACCTCGGATGACCAAATGTGAACCCTAACTTGTTAATTTCATGTCATCACCATTGATCACCATTCCTTTAAGGCATGACCAATCCTATGCTTTTCCTATTCATATGATTTACCTATCCTATGAATCAAAGGATCCCTCAGAGTGAGTGATCACAGTCGATGAAACACATCATCCGAGGGGTGGGCTAATGGTGATGCCTAACAACGGCGGCGGCGGGCGGCTCGAACTAGTTAGGAGGGTAGTGGCACCCCCAGCCCACTAGAGTTTAAATCCTAGATTTAACACTTTGGTGTCTCATAAAGGCGGATTATTTTTCAGTGGGAGGTGACGTTCCCGTCGACAGCGAGGCGTGTGTGGTGACTTCGTTAATCTCAAGACCCGCCCGATCAGATCTTCGACGCAATCTCTCGGAGGTGCTCATAAGGTAGGATATGCATGCGTGCGTTCATAGGGGTGAGTGTGTGCACGTATGTGTGAGCGTCTTTGATTGCACCGTGTTTCGCAAAAAAAAAACTACTGCAAGGTCACCCAGACTTCTTTTTTTTTTTGAGGGAAACGCAGCCGTAGACGTAGCTTCTGAGATTGGACCATAGACTAATTGCTAGGCACTAATCACGATTAACATAAATACCTACAAAATTTAGGGTCTCTAAAGTTTTGGGGCCAAAGAGCTTCAGTTAAGATTTTATTGTTCGCCAAAAAACCCAGGAAGTCATGGATTCTGGGAGGGAGGGACAAAGAGCTTCCAAACTGTAGGAGTGTGGATAGGGAACAATCCCTCCATTATTCATAAATGCATAAACGGATTTAAGGGCATCTCGAACCGAGCGACGACGCGTTGGGCCGTTCGTTTTGGGCCGTTTGGGTAGCCGCGCGGACACACGGACAGCGCTTCGCGTGTCCGTTTGGGTCGCACGCTGCGCCCAACGCAGCGGCCACCCATTTGCCCATTTGGCCTATTTCTTTAGGAAATAGGTCATCTGGCCACACATACTTATAAATAACATCTTAAAAATATAGAATAATATTGAATAGCATAAAATAATATCAATTGTAGCATGATAAAGAAATTAAAATGTACCATAGTTGAGAAAAATATAAAAATTACAATTGAGATTGTCAACTCAATTTGGGTGCTCTAGGATCTCCTTCTGTCTCTTCTCGAACCAAGCTCTCTTCGCCTCGCTCATGGTGGTCAAGTCGGCGTTCATGATGAGGTTGTCCTCGTCTTGCCGTTTGAGCTCAACTTCCTTCGCCTTCAACTCCACCTCTTTGGCCCTTGCCATTGCTATGAGCTCAATTTCTCTCTCTTTGAGCTCAATTTCTCTAGCTTTGGTCTTGGCCTTGACCTCTTCAATCTCAAGCTTCTTCTTTTGGACATCAAAGTAGTTCTTCCTGTCCTCTTGTTTCTCCCGGCGCCTCCTCTCATCCCTCTTGTTCGTGGACACCTCTCTATCTGCATGCATCTCCTTCAAAGTGCCAAACAATAGCATGGACGAAGCAGCATGCTTCATGTCGGCTTTGGTTGAATTGTGGCCGCGTGGATGACTTGCACGAGAAGCGGAGCTACCGCAAGGTTGCCCACTGATACGTCTCCAACGTATCGATAATTTCTTATGTTCCATGCTACTTTATTGATGATACCTACATGTTTTATGCATATTATATGTCGTATTTACGCATTTCTGGAACTAACCTATTAACAAGATGCCGAAGAGCCAGTTGTTGTTTTCTGCTGTTTTGGGTTTCAGAAATCCTAATAACGAAATATTCTCGGAATTGGACGAAATCAACGCCCAGGGTCCTATTTTTGCACGAAGCTTCCAGAAGACCGAAGGAGAGTCGAAGTGGGGCCACGAGGTGGCCGGATGACGCGGCGCGGCCCGGCCACAGCCGCGCCGCCTGTCACTGGGCCCTCGTGCCGCCTCTTGACCTGCCCTTCCGCCTACTTAAAGCCTCCGTCGCGAAAACCCCGACCGAGAGCCACGATACGGAAAACCTTCCGGAGACGCCGCGCGAATCCCATCTCGGGGGATTCGGGAGATCGCCTCCGGCACCTGAGAGGGGATTCATCTCCCGGAGGACTCTACACCGCCATGGTCGCCTCCGAGTGATGAGTGAGTAGTTCACCCCTGGACTATGGGTCCATAGCGGTAGCTAGATGGTCGTCTTCTCCTAATTGTGCTTCATTGTTGGATCTTGTGAGCTGCCTAACATGATCAAGATCATCTATCTGTAATTCTATATGTTGTGTTTGTCGGGATCCGATGGATAGAGAATACTATGTTATGGTGATTATCAATCTATTGTTTATGTGTTGTTTATGATCTTGCATGCTCTCCGTTATTAGTAGAGGCTCTGGCCAAGTTTTGCTCTTAACTCCAAGAGGGAGTATTTATGCTCGATAGTGGGTTCATGCCTTCATTGATACCTGGGACAGTGACAGAAAGTTCTAAGGTCGTGATGTGTTGTTGCCACTAGGGATAAAACATTGATTCTATGTCTAAGGATGTAGTTGTCGATTACATTACGCACCATACTTAATGCAATTGTCTGTTGCTTTGCAACTTAATACTGAATGGGGTTCGGATGATAACCTGAAGGTGGACTTTTTAGGCATAGATGCAGATGGATGGCGGTCTATGTACTTTGTCGTAATGCCGGATTAAATCTCACTATATTTATCATATCATGTACATGCATTGTTATGCTCTTCTCTATTTGTCAATTGCCGACTGTAATTTGTTCACCCAACATGCTTTTATCTTATGGGAGAGACACCTCTAGTGAGCTGTGGACCCCGGTCCTATTCTTTACATCGCATACAATCTCTGCAATACTTGTTTCTTGTTTTCTTGCAAACAATCATCTTCCACACAATACGGTTAATCCTTTGTTACAGCAAGCCGGTGAGATTGACAACCTCACTGTTTCGTTGGGGCAAAGTACTTGGGTTGTGTTGTGCGGGTTCCACGTTGGCGCCGGAATCCCTGTTGTTGCGCCGCATCACATTTCGCCACCATCAACCTTCAACGTGCTTCTTGGCTCCTCCTGGTTCGATTAAACCTTGGTTTCTTTCGAGGGAAAACTTGCTACTGTGCGCATCATACCTTCCTCTTGGGGTTCCCAACGAACGTGTGAGTTACACGCCATCAAGCTCTTTTTCTGGCGCCGTTGCCGGGAGATCAAGACACGCTGCAAGGGGAGTCTCCACTTCTCAATCTCTTTACTTTGTTTTTGTCTTGCTTTATTTTATTTACTACTTTGTTTGCTGCACCTAAACAAAACACAAAAAAATTAGTTGCTAGTTTTACTTTATTCTTGTCTTGCTCTCTATATCAAAAACACAAAAAAAATAGTTACTTGCATTTACTTTATCTAGTTTGTTTTATTTACTGTTGATAAAATAAATACCCCTGAAAATACTAAGTTGTGTGACTTCACAAACGCAAATAATAATGATTTCCTATGCACACCTATTGCTCCACTGCTACTACAGAATTCTTTGAAATTAAACCTGCTTTACTGAACCTGGTTATGAGAGATCAATTTTACTGTGCTAGTTCTGATGATGCTGCTGCCCATCTTAATAATTTTGTTGAACTTTGTGAAATGCAAAAGTATAAGGATGTAGATGGTGATATTATTAAATTGAAAGTGTTTCCTTTCTCATTAAGAGGAAGAGCTAAAGATTGGTTGCTATCTTTGCCTAAGAATAGTATTGATTCATGGACTAAATGTAAGGATGCTTTTATTGGTAGATATTATCCTCCCGCTAAAATTATATCTTTGAGAAGTAGCATAGTGAATTTTAAGCAATTAGATACTGAACATGTTGCTCAAGCATGGGAGAGAATGAAAACTTTGGTAAAGAATTGCCCAACCCATGGACTAACTACTTGGATGATCATCCAAACCTTCTATGCGGGACTAAATTTTTCTTCGCGAATTTATTGGATTCAGCTGCTGGAGGTACCTTTATGTCCATCACTTTGGGGACGGCTACAAAACTTCTTGATGATATGATGATAAATTACTCGAATGGCACACGGAAAGAGCTCCACAAGGTAAGAAGGTAAATTCTGTTGAAGAAATCTCTTCCTTGAGTGATAAGATTGATGTGATTATGTCTATTCTTGTGAATGGTAGATCTAATGTTGATCCTAATAATGTTCCTTTAGCTTCATTGGTTGCTCAAGAAGAAAATGTTGATGTGAATTTCATTAAAAATAATAATTTCAACAACAATGCTTATAGGAACAACTCTGGTAATAACTATAGGCCATATCCTTCTGCTAATGGTAATGGTTATGGTAATTCTTATGGAAATTCTTACAACAATAATAGGAGTGTACCCTCTGGTCTTGAAGCCATGCTTAAAGAATTTATTAGTACACAAACTGCTTTTAACAAATCTGTTGAGGAAAAACTTGATAAAATTGATATTCTTGCTTCTAGAGTTGATAGACTTGCCTCCGATGTTGATCTATTAAAATTGAAAGTTATGCCTAATAATAATATTGATAATAAGATTACTACTACAGCAAATGCCATCCAAGTTAGAATTAATGAGAATATAAGATTAATGGCTGAATTGCGTGCTAGGTGGGATAGAGAAGAAAATGAAAAACTAGCTAAAGAGAATAATGTAGCTAAAGTTTGGACTATTACCACCATTAGTAATGATAATGATTCACATGTTGCTGCACCTCCTACTATCAATGGTAAAATAATTGGTGTTGGCAATGTTTCTACTCCTAGTGCAAAGCGTACAAAACTGCCTGAAATTGCTAAAACTGCTGAAACTGCTTGTGATAAAACTGCTGAAATTTTTTCCAACCTTGGGAATAATGATCCCATTGCTGTAGCTCATAATGATTTAGATTTTGATGATTGCCACATCTCTGAAGTTATAAAGTTCTTACAAAAACTTGCTAAAAGTCCTAATGCTAGTGCTATAAATTTAGCCTTTACAAAACATATTACAAATGCTCTCATTAAAGCTAGAGAAGAGAAACTAAAACTTGAAACTTCTATTCCTAGAAAGTTAGAAGATGGATGGGAGCCCATCATTAAAATGAAATTCAATGACTTTGAATGTAATGCTTTATGTGATCTTGGTGCAAGTATTTCTGTTATGCCTAAAAAGATTTATGATATGCTTGACTTGCCACCATTGAAGAATTGTTATTTGGATGTTAATCTTGCCGATAATGTTAAAAAGAAACCTTTGGGGAGGATTGATAATGTGCGCATTACGGTTAACAATAACCTTTTCCCCGTTGATTTTGTTGTCTTGGATATCGAATGCAATGCATCTTGTCCTATTGTGTTGGGAAGACCTTTTCTTCGAACCGTTGGTGCTGTTATTGATATGAGGGAAGGTAATATTAATATCAATTTCCTCTCAAGAAAGGTATGGAACACTTCCCTAGAAAGAGAATGAAGTTGCCTTTTGATTCTATTATTAGAACAAGCTATGATGTTGATGCTTCTACTCTTGATGTTACTTGATTTGCACTTTCTGCGCCTAGCTGAAAGGCGTTAAAAAAGCGCTTATGGGAGACAACCCATGTTTTTACTACAGCACTTTGTTTTATATTTGAGTCTTGGAAGTTTTTTACTATTGTAGCAACCTCTCCTTATCATGTTTTTGTGCCAAGTAAAGTTTCTATGTCAAAGTTGATGTTATATTTGGGATCGCTGCGCAGAAACAGCATTGCTGTCTGTCACGAATCTTGGCACAAGTCTCTGTAGAAAATTCGAAAAAATCTGCCAATTTACGAGCGTGATCCTCAGATATGTACACAACTTTCATTAGTTTTGAGTTTTTCCATTTGAGCAAGTCTGGTGCCACTTTAAAATTCGTCTTTACGAACTGTTCTGTTTTTGACAGATTCTGCCTTTTATTTCGCATTGCCTCTTTTGCTATGTTGGATGAATTTCTTTGATCCATTAATGTCCAGTAGCTTTGTGCAATGTCCAGAAGTGAAAAGAATGATTGTGCCACCTCTGAACATGTGAATTATTAATTATGCACTAACCCTCTAATGAGTTTGCTTGAAGTTTGGTGTGAAGGAAGTTTTCAAGGGTCAAGAGAGGAGTATGATATACTATGATCAAGAGGAGTGAAAGCTCTAAGCTTGGGGATGCCCCGTGGTTGCATATTTTAAGAAGACTCAAGCGTCTAAGCTTGGGGATGCCCAAGGCATCCCCTTCTTCATCGACAACATCATCGGGTTCCTCCCTGAAACTATATTTTTATTCAGTCACATCTTGTGTTCTTTACTTGGAGCGTCGGTTTGTTTTTGTTTTTGTTTGAATAAAATGGATCCTAGCATTCACTTTGTGGGAGAGACACACGCTCCGCTGTTGCATATGGACAAATATGTCCTTAGGCTTTACTCATAATGTTCATGGCGAAGTTTCTTCTTCGTTAAATTGTTATATGGTTGGAATTGGAAAATGCTACATGTAGTAATTCTAAAATGTCTTGGATAATGTGATACTTGGCAATTGTTGTGCTCATGTTTAAGCTCTTGCATCATATGCTTTGCACCCATTAATGAAGAAATACATAGAGCTTGCTAAAATTTGATTTGCATATTTGGTCTCTCTAAGGTCTAGATAATATCTAGTATTGAGTTTTGAACAACAAGGAAGACGGTGTAGAGTCTTATAATGTTTACAATATGTCTTTTATGTGAGTTTTGTTGCACCGGTTCATCCTTGAGTTTGCTTCAAATAACCTTGCTAGCCTAAACCTTGTATCGAGAGGGAATACTTCTCATGCATCCAAAATCCTTGAGCCAACCACTATGCCATTTGTGTCCACTATACCTACCTACTACATGGTATTTCTCCGCCATTCCAAAGTAAATTGCTTGAGTGCTACCTTTAAAATTCCATCATTTATCTTTGCAATATATAGCTCATGGGACAAAATAGCCTTAAAAACTATCGTAGTATTGAATATGTACTTATGCACTTTATCTCTTATTAAGTTGCTTGTTGTGCGATAACCATGCTTATGGGGAACGCCATCAATTACTCTTTATTGAATATCATGTGAGTTGCTATGCATGTGTCTTGTAAAGGATCTACCACCTTAATGATTGGAGCATGCATATTGTTAGAGAAGAACATTGGGCCGCTAACTAAAGCCATGAATCATGGTTGAAGTTTCTGTTTTGGACATATATCCTCAATCTCATATGAGAATAATAATTGTTGCCACATGCTTATGCATTTAAGAGGAGTCCATTATCTGTTGTCCATGTTGTCCGGTATGGATGTCTAAGTTGAGAATAATCAAAAGCGAGAAATCCAAAATGCGAGCTTTCTCCTTAGACCTTTGTACAGGCGGCATGGAGGTACCCCTTTGTGACACTTGGTTGAAACATGGCATTGCGAAGATCCGGTAGTCCAAGCTAAGTAGGACAAGGTGCGGGCACTATTAGTATACTATGCATGAGGCTTGCAACTTGTAAGATATAATTTACATAACTCTTATGCTTTATTACTACCGTTGACAAAATTGTTTCATGTTTTCGAAATAAAAGCTCTAGCACAAATAGCAATCGATGCTTTCCTCTTTGAAGGACCTTTCTTTTACTTTTATTGTTGAGTCAGTTTACCTATCTCCCTCCACCTTAAGAAGTAAACACTTGTGTGAACTGTGCATTGATTCCTACATACTTGCATATTGCACTTGTTATATTACTTTATGTTGACAATATCCATGAGATATACATGTTATAAGTTGAAAGCAACCACTGAAACTTAATCTTCCTTTGTGTTGCTTCAACACCTTTACTTTGATTTATTGCTTTATGAGTTAACTCTTATGCAAGACTTATTTATGCTTGTCTTGAAGTACTATTCATGAAAAGTCTTTGCTTTATGATTCAGTTGTTTACTCATGTCATTACCATTGTTTTGATCGCCGCATTCATTACATATGTTTACAAATAGTATGATCAAGATTATGATGGCATGTCACTTGAGAAATTATCTTTGTTATCGTTTTACCTGCTCGGGGAGAACTAAGCTTGGGGATGCTGATACGTCTCCAACGTATCGATAATTTCTTATGTTCCATGCTACTTTATTGATGATACCTACATGTTTTATGCACATTATATGTCGTATTTACGCATTTTACGGAACTAACCTATTAACAAGATGCCGAAGAGCGTTCTTTGTTTTCTGCTGTTTTTGGTTTCGAAATCCTAGTAACGAAATATTCTCGGAATTGGACGAAATCAACGCCCGGGGTCCTATTTTTGCACGAAGCTTCTAGAAGACCGAAGGAGAGTCGAAGTGGGGCCACGAGGTGGCTAGATGACGGGCGGCGCGGCCGGGCCACGGCGCGCGGCCTGTCCTGGGCCCTCGTGCCGCCTCTTGACCTGCCCTTCCGCCTACTTAAAGCCTCGTCCATCGAGGCCACGATACGGAAAACCTTCCGAGACGCCGCCGCGAATCCCATCTCGGGGGATTCGGGAGATCGCCTCCGGCACCCTGCCGGAGAGGGGATTCATCTCCGGAGGACTCTACACCGCCATGGTCGCCTCGGAGTGATGAGTGAGTAGTTCACCCCTGGACTATGGGTCCATAGCGGTAGCTAGATGGTCGTCTTCTCCTAATTGTGCTTCATTGTTGGATCTTGTGAGCTGCCTAACATGATCAAGATCATCTATCTGTAATTCTATATGTTGTGTTTGTCGGGATCCGATGGATAGAGAATACTATGTTATGGTGATTATCAATCTATTGTTTATGTGTTGTTTATGATCTTGCATGCTCTCCGTTATTAGTAGAGGCTCTGGCCAAGTTTTTGCTCTTAACTCCAAGAGGGAGTATTTATGCTCGATAGTGGGTTCATGCCTTCATTGATACCTGGGACAGTGACAGAAAGTTCTAAGGTTGTGATGCGCTGTTGCCACTAGGGATAAAACATTGATTCTATGTCTAAGGATGTAGTTGTCGATTACATTACGCACCATACTTAATGCAATTGTCTGTTGCTTTGCAACTTAATACTGAATGGGGTTCGGATGATAACCTGAAGGTGGACTTTTTAGGCATAGATGCGGTTGGATGGCGGTCTATGTACTTTGTCGTAATGCCGGATTAAATCTCACTATATTTATCATATCATGTACATGCATTGTTATGCTCTTCTCTATTTGTCAATTGCCGAATTTGTTCACCCAACATGCTTTTATCTTATGGGGAGACACCTCTAGTGAACTGTGGACCCCGGTCCTATTCTTTACATCGCATACAATCTCTGCAATACTTGTTTCTTGTTTTCTTGCAAACAATCATCTTCCACACAATACGGTTAATCCTTTGTTACAGCAAGCCGGTGAGATTGACAACCTCAGCATTTCGTTGGGGCAAAGTACTTGGGTTGTGTTGTGCGGGTTCCACGTTGGCGCCGGAATCCTGTTGTTGCGCCGCATCACATTTCGCCACCATCAACCTTCAACGTGCTTCTTGGCTCCTCCTGGTTCGATTAAACCTTGGTTTCTTTCTGAGGGAAAACTTGCTACTGTGCGCATCATACCTTCCTCTTGGGGTTCCCAACGAACGTGTGAGTTACACGCCATCACCCACCATCAAGGTCAATGACCGTGGCATCTTTGGCGGTCTTGTTGCCAGTCAAGGTCGCCATGTACCCCTCGTATCCCTCCTGGAACTTGGGGGTGCCTTGGAGTTCCTTCCAACAATGAGGGAAGGCAAAAGTCTTTTCTCCATTGTTGGTTTTGTAGAATTCCAAAGCTTGCCACACCTAGAGCAAAGTGAGACAACAACGATAAACATATGTGCAAACATCGGATGAATAAGTTGAGGTTAAAATCATACCAAGTCCTTCACACCCATGCCACTAACGGGGATCCGCTTCGCGTGATCATACGCCGCCTGGAACTTGTTGCATTCCATTTGAATTGCTCCCCACCTCTTTTGGAGCGATATCTCGCTGCGGTCGCTCTCAAATGGCTCATGTCCGTATTTGCGATGTTCATGGAAGTAATCATAGATCCGGCGCCAGAATGCGGTCCCCTTCTGCTCGGCACCCGTCAATGCATCTTGCCCGATGGTCAACCATCCTTCGACGAGCACCTTGTCGTCCTTCTCCGTGTAGTTGGTGGTTATTTTGCTTACCCGGCGACCTCGAGCTTGTGCATCTGCGGCTTGTCTGAGCTCCTCAACGAACAACGGCTTCTCCTCGATGTTAATGCTGTCGGGGCAGGCAGTGGTGTCCTCCTATGTGTCAATGGGAGGTGGCTGGGGAGCCTGTTGTGTCGAAGGATATGGCACGGTCGTCGGTATTGTCTGCGGGAAAGACGGAGGGGCCTGCACGGTGGACGGTGCCTGCAACGGTTGCTGCGCGCGATCGGCCGACAAATTGTCGAGCAGGTTGCGTGCACCGGCCATCGCTGCTCCTCCTAGGTGCTTGGGGCCTTTGGAGTTCGTCGGCGCACGGTTGAGGTCAATGGACGAAGGTGACGGCCCCGTCATGGACTCGCCCACCTCCGGTGACCCATCCCGTGAAGAATACGCGTACCCGCCCTGCGCCCCCATTTCGTGCGCGCGGGCGTGTACGCAAACGGGGCAGTTGACCTTGGAGGAAGGCGCCGGGTCACGACACGAGCTCCCCCCGAGGTCGTGCCGGTGCCGAGATGATCATGTGCTGGCCGAGCGCTGCGTGGCGTAAAGAGGGCCTGCGCCTGCTCTTTAATGACACGCGCCGCCGCCTGCGTTTGGAGTTGGAGGAGCTGCTCCGCCGCCCGCTGCCGCTCCTCCGCGGCGGCGGCGTCCTCTTCCGTTGCTCGAGCGCCCTGCGCCGGTCCCCCGCTTCTTGGTCTCCATCGCCCTCTGCTCCGCGGTGAGCTCGGGCTTCGCCTTCTTCGTCGGCGGCCCGGGCTCCACGGCCAACGGAGTGTCCAGTTGAGGAGCCGCCTCCACGGGAGGAGCGGCAACGGCCGCGAGCTGGGCCTCGTCTCCGATGGTGGCGGTGGTGGCGGTGGCGGCAGCAGTCGCTTCGTCGGCCATCTCTAGGTTTTGGGAGTAGAGTGGAGTTTTTGTGTTTTGCGAGACAGACAGGCGGGCCAGGGGCGGACAAGGGGAGGACGCGAGCGACCAGCCTTCGCGTCCGTGGCCACGCAAACTCGTCCCAGATTGGGCCGGGTTTGGGTCGTCCCGGACGCGGCCATCCGTTTTAGGGATGGGTCCGCGCGCTGGGCCGTGTTTTTTGTTCGGTTGGACCCATCCGGACGCGCGGGCGTGGGATGGGTCGCCGCGTTGGAGATGCCCTAACAGAGTATTCTCGGGAGGGGTGTAGAATCCATATAGGTGACTCATCCTCCTCCGAGAACTCAAATGAAGGAATCAAGTTAACAAGATGAAGCCAACGGTTATGCAGATACGGGAGACAGTTCTTCTAAAATGATTTTCAGATCAGTCCCATCCCACACGCTAGCAATAGTGCAATGTTGTTCATTAGGATTGACATAAAGATCCCAAAATGTAATAGCCAGACTACATTGACCAAACAAGATATCTTCCCAAATGACAACCTTATCACCCCTCCCTGCCTTCCATCTGTAGCCAGCGCATCATGGATACGAGTCGGGGGACGGCATGACACAGCTATCACCATTGAAGTACACACGCCTTGGAAAGGCCCATCCCTTATCCAAGGTGAAAGTCTCTGAGTCCTTCCGCATTAGTACTTCTGACTGCGCATTTCCTAGCGGACCAGCTTGCTTAAGGACATCATTGTAGAACTTCCTTCCCCAGAATATCGCGGTATCATCTGAAGCGGAAGGAATAAACCCCATCAGTCAAGAGGCACATTTTCATAAAGAAACCAAATAAAACAGTTCATGAAGTGTCTTACTTATGCCGTCTCCATATGGGGTAAGTGGCTTGTAGTTGAAGCTAAAAACCTTGGTGGTACTGTCGAAGTTAGGATGTTGGGCCACTAAGTTCCAGTCTGAATAGTTCATGCGGTAGTTCAAGTTTGTGATGGTGACTTTCACTCTCCAGTAGTCCTTGTAGTTGAGCTTCACATGCCAGTGGATTTTTATCGGGCACATGTGGGGAGTACATTGGACAAGAGGCTGGCCGGTAATTTTGCCAGGACCATTGATGGCAGATCGTAAATAAGGTGAATTGTCACTGTACAGTGCATAGGTTTCATAAGGAATTTTGCAGAAAATTGGAACCTTAATAGAAAGTGAAAGAGTAACAAGTTTCTACTCACTTTACGCAGCTTCCTGGATGAGTAACATTGTTTTGACAGCCACAAGAGCACGTCGGGCAGTTCGCAGTAGTGTCATTGTAAAACGATGACAAAGATACACAGCAGGTTGGAGTCTTCTGAGCAAGAAATTGGGAGTATGTGCAGGCTACATCCCAGGTCACTGTGTGAATAGATAAATTATTTGTTAAAGTACATTAAATAAAGGAAGTTATTATCTGCAATCAAACATAAACATACATTAAAATAGGCTGCCTGAGCTAACATCAATTATATAGGTGATGAACTCATCTCCCATCGAGAACAAATCACTTGTCATTTCAATGGTTTCGCTCTTTTATCTAAAAAAAACTCTTTTCACTAACCCTACACAAAATGTAACCTAGCATTCATCCATGTTTAAGGAGCAGAATACTAAACTACTATTATGATGTGTTCAGCTTGCTAATGCATTTGCACAAAATATTCAAGCAACTGAGAGCAAGCAGCAAAGAGCAATAAATGGGCAACTTACTAAGAGCTTGGGTTGCCCTGCGCCCGTCTGAGGAGTAAAACTTGGTAGGCATGCCAACAATAGCACGCCCACAGGTGTACCCAGGACCTGGGGCCTTAAGAGTGAACATTTTGGGCACCTTAACCGTCCTATTGGTATTCCCAGCAACACCGACACTGATCTGGAAGGAGGAGGCAGCATTTGCTGGGTCCTGGTTAAATGTCCTTATAACTCCCGCCTTGCAGCAATTGGCAATTTGCTGGTTGAATGGGGTGCCTGGAAGAAGATCGACAATATTTGGCTCTTTCTTGCAGCAATGGGGAGGGCTTCTCTTGAACTTTGAGCAATCACCCTGCTCAGTGGCCATAGCCCCCACCATCGACCAAATGACCTCCTTCTTCGCCCACGACCACCCCAGCTGCCACCCAGGCGCTGAGATGTGTCGGAACTGTTGGTAGTTGAACATTGTGACTGTTGCCTGCTCATGACAAGTTTGGAGACAAAGATCATGATACAGGTAATTGTGACTGGCTGACAACTGCACTTGGTGGCTACTAGATCATTGGCCCGTGCTACTTTTCAAGGTAAACAGTTATATAATGGTAGGTTGAGATGAAAGGTAGAGCTGTTGATGTGAAGGGGTGCTACTTACAACATAACCATCAGGAGTCCAACTAATAATATCCCATTTTATCGTGATGTTGCCATTTGGATCCAGCGAATCATAAGCTTCTGCACGATCAAACAAAGGTTGCATGTCAGATACAATATGGAAACAAAAAAAAAGTTAAATTGACACACTAGATGTACTGTTTGTTATATCCTTACATCGGCTTCAAGTTAAACAAAACAAAACAAAAGAACGAAAGTGGAGCACATTTGCAGTGATTCACACGCTACTAAGGAATCGACTTGGCTATGACAAGCTCCACAAGTTGGTTTATGTGCACTATAATTTGAAGTTGCGTATCCAACAACAGGAATTTGACATGCAGGAAAGTGAAATTGATCCATTATCTGTTATGATGGATGTCACATTGTATGATAGAGACAATCCAATAATGGACTGGCTCAGTGGAACAAAATTTCGCACACTCCAAGCAAGACCAGGATCACGGTTCAAGGCGCCCACGGTCACAATGGACTGCTCCGAGCAAGTATAGGCGTATGAGTGATTTATCAGGCAAGGGTACTAATAAAAAGAAACCTCTAATTATGTAACTCAACTTTACATATTTACACGTTTGATATCCATATAATACTCCCTTGAACTCAAACTCTTAACTTTGTCAGCATATCAAAGAGTGACTGTGCAGCCTGGAACTACACGAAGAGTGGGGCTTTCTCTGTCAAATCAGCATATCACTAGCAGATGCAATATATGAAAGCTAAGAATGGGAATGTGGGTGGCTCGGTGACGGTGGCAGCGCACAAAGGATGGCTCAATCTATGGAACGCAAATGTCCTGGGAAAAATTAAGGTGCAGGTGTGGCGACTGCTGAAAAATGGCCTCGCGCTAGGGGAGGAGTTACAGAGAAGACGGATCAAGGGCGGGGTTGTGTGTGTGGCGTGCGGCCGAGAGGAGACTGCTCTTCATCGGTTTTGGCACTGCCCACACACTCAACAAGTCTGGTCCCATCTACAGTCATTCTCGTTCCCTGGGGCTTTGATACCGCCAGATAACATTCACAATCACAAAGACATGGCGAACTGGATGCTAGAGTGGCTTGCTTCTGTGAAGGACTCTGAGATGGATATTACCCTCATGGTCCTCTACCAGACTTGGATGGCAAGAAATGAGGCCAGGCGGGCTGTTCATCTTCTGGAGGAGTGGCACAATGTGTAGACCCCCAAGGCCGTAAAACCTCCTGTGGCGAAGGAGTGCTGGCTCCCTCTGTCGGAGGGGTGGACGAAAGTAAACACTGACGGCGCGTGGTCGAAGTCCACGGAGAAAGGCGGAGGAGGTGTGGTTGTCCGCGACCACCATGGACGCTTCCTAGGCGGAGCGAGCCATTTTTTCCCCTCCCTGACGGACCCTGAGGAAGCGGAGCTCCAAGCGTGCAAGCGTGCCATGGAACTGGTTAAGCGTCTGAAGCTGAAGAAAGTGGTCTTCGAACTTGATAGTGTGACAGCGGTAGCAAAGTTGAATGGAGAAGGGCCGGATAGATCGATTCATGCACATCTTGTTGAGGATATTAAGCAAGAGCTGCAAGCGCTGGAGGACCATGGGATCAGGTGGGCTCGACGTTTAGTAAATAGAGTAGCTCACATTTTAGCTAGAGAGGGCTGCGGATTAGAAATAAGTACGACTTGGTTTTTAATTGCTCCAGATTGTATTGTGGATGTTTTGACCCAGGACATGTCCGGGCATTAATATGAGTAACGCAGCTTTCCCTCAAAAAAAAACTTTGTCAGCAGATCTGCTTAGGATTTCTAAATTGGAGGCATGGTTCAACCAGTTGAGCATTCTGAAACTTCTACAAGACATTTATTGTTAGCCATTTGATTATCTACCTAGTTTTTGTTATGCGAGAACGTCACATTTATTTCCTATCTGTATGCTGGCTACTTACATTTCCAGTGCCAAGTTAGTGATTTCCTGCTCAAAACCGTGCTGAATTTTGATGTCAGTTCAATAATTATGCTGCCAGACTATGTGTGAATGGTAGAACTGGAATCTGTTGTAAATTCTTGTGTTTTCATTGATGTTTTGCAAGTTTCACTGCGATTGCTTCTACTGCTCTTGATTTGTTCAACAATTAATGGGCTCTCGGTGGGTGAATATTCAAGTAGGATCACTTTTCGTGCTCCATAACTGGTGTGTTTTAACTATGCCGTAAGCAGACGTATCTGACATTGTTCATCCAAGGTGTGATTCTTTGGAGCTTTGCGTTTCTGATTGTTTGGAGCTGCAGCGATGCAGCAAACAGCTAGCTGCACTGGTTGGTCGAACGTGATTCGGTTCGCACGTTCCAATTTCGCGAAACTTTTCAAAAAAAAATCGACCGAAGGTTGAAATGTCCGCATTCGTATTTGTTCGAATTTTTTTATTTTTTTTCCAAATTTTCGTTCTTCCTCGAAATTCGCGAATCTCTGGGGCGATTTTTTTTTGCAAAGCGAAAATGTTGAACACTGACCGGATCTCACCGATTCGCCGGTTCCTGGCACAACGCGACACTATCGAGAGAGACAGAGAGTGAGAAGGGCCGGGCGAGTGCAGGTAAACGGAGAGGAGCCGAACCTGTGGTGGCTGGTGCGGAGAAGAGCAGCACCGCGGCGAGCAACACGGCGCAGCAGGCCGCCGCGGATGCACTAACCACCGCCATTTTCTTTCCTCTTCAGCAGGCAACAGCTGCACAGCCACCCGCGGAAGGACCTATCCCCGGTTCACTCTTTACGGCGGCGAATGCGGCCGCGGTGGCGTGCGCCCGCCGGGGAGGGGGAGCTGGAGATCTGAGGCGACTGAGGGCGAGGAGGAGGAGGAGGAGGAGGTGGTGGTGGTGGGGAGTGGGGAGTGGAACTTAAAGCATGGGCGGCCATGGCCGTCTCCTCCCTCTTGCGCTCTTGGTCGCGGGTGACCACTACCACTTGAGAGTCTACTCCAAAGTCTTGGTCTACTCCGGCTTGCCTCTTGGATGCTTCCTTCCGCGCCTCGGTGGGAATATATATCTCTCGCGGGGACAGATCGTCTTGTGATGGCCCAACCTCCGGGCTGTGCTTGACTGAAAATGCCCTTCGTGCATACACCTGTTTGGGATGGATCTTCGGACAGGAACTGCAACCTCGCGGCTTTGGCGCTGGGGATTGGATATTTGTATTTGAATGCCTGACAGACAAATTCAGTTCTGCATCAGCAAACCTTTCATAGATCTGACCAAGTATATAGTTCATTGTTGGATTATTTGTACCACCCGGCTGATCCTTGAGTTCGTACCACTCGCGTCTCACATAGTCACATCTCGCCTCGCACAACAGGTTAGAGCATCTCCAAACATTGGCGCGATGGACGTTTTCCAATCCGGACGTAGCAGTGATCGCCAGATTCCTCGATTTCGTCCTGATTTGGACAAAATTCATCCGGCGATCCGCCATCCCGGCCCGGGGACGGTCGGGGACTCGGACGAAGCAGCCGCGAACGTCGAGGAAACTTCCCGCGCGTCTAGTGGCCCCAACTTGTCGGCGAGAGACCACGATCGTCGTCCTCATCGCATCGTCTTCCGCGCTGTAAAAGCCTGCCGCCGGTCAGCATTCGCCGGCCCGCGTAGCTTCCACGCGGCGAGTTAATGCCGTCGCCTATCATGCGCGCCTACCTCTATTTATCGCCGAACTACCGCGTCGCCTCGCATTCACCTCTCCACCTTCCCCGAACTCGAAGAGGTAGCAATGGCGAACGACGGTGCGGCCAACAACGGCTTCGGCCGCCGCTCTCCACCAATGGGAGGGACGACTCCTCCACGCGGCGGGCTACCCGCGCGCCGGACTTCCGCGGACCGGGGGATGGAGGCGCGAGGCGGCGTGCCGATCCCGCCGCCGGGGGGGCTTGCTCAACGGCGTCCAGAGGTGCTCGTCACTCTCGGTGAGCGGCGCAGATGCGGTTCTTCCCGACAACCACGAATCGTGGATCGCGTTCTTCCGGCGCGGTACGAGCGCGAAATCCGGCGTGCGACGCCCTCCTCCACCTCGGCAAGGAATAACGCCGTGATGACCCACAAGTATAGGGGATCGCAACAGTCTTCGAGGAAGTATTACCCAATTTATTGATTCGACACAAGGGGAGACAAAGAATACTTGTAAGCCTTAACAGCGGAGTTGTCTGCACACTGGAAACGACTTGCTCGCAAGAGTTTATCGGTAGCAACAATTTTATAGCGGTAGGAATAGTGAAATAACGGCGGCGTGAAATAAAGACAACGGTAGTGATTATAGTAAACACAGGATTAAAATACTGTAGGCACGGGGACGGATGAACGGGCGTTGCATGGATGAGAGAATTCATGTAACAATCATGGTAGGGCATTTGCAGGTAATAATAAAGCGGTATCCAAGTACTAATCAATCAATAGGCATGTGTTCCATATATAGTCGTACGTGCTCGCAATGAGAAACTTGCACAACATCTTTTGTCCTACCAGCGGTGGCAGCCGGGCCTCTAGGGAAACTAAAATTAAGGTACTCCTTTTAATGAGTCCGGAGCAAAGCATTAACACTCCGTGAACACATGTGATCCTCACATCACCCTTCCCCGTTGTCCCAATTTCTGTCACTTTGGGGCCTCGGGTTCCGGGACAACGTGTGTATACAACTTGCGAGGTAAGATCAATAAACAATGCATATAATGATGAAATAATAACATGTTCAGATCTGAGATCATGGCACTCGGGCCCTAGTGACAAGCATTAAGCATAACAAGTTGCAACAATATCATAAAAGTAACATCTACGGATACTAGGCACCATGCCCTAACAATCTTGTGACTATTACATGATCAATCTCATCCAATCCCTACCATCCCCTTCAGCCTACAGCGGGGGAATTACTCACACATGGATGGGGGAAACATGGCTGGTCGATGGAGAGACGTCGGTGGTGATGGCGGTGAAGATCCTCCAATTCCCCGTCCCGGCGGAGTGCCGAACGGAGTTTCGGTCCCGAGGCGGAGTTTCGCGATGGCGGCGGCGTTGGATGGTCTCTAGAAATATCGACGTACCCCTGGCGTTTTTAGGTCGAAAGACGTATATAGTCGAAGGAGAGCGTCGGGGGCCGCCGGCGCCCACACAACAAGGCGGCGCCCCGGCGCGACGGCCTAGTGTGTGGAGGCCTCGGGCCCCCACCCCTTACAGCTCGTCGGTATTGGAAAAATAGGGCCTTTCGCATAAATTAGGATTTTCTGAAAGTTGGATTGCAAACGAACCAAAGCAAGCAAAACAGGCGTTAGTCATGTTAGTTGTATCCAAAATACACAAATTAGAGGCAAAACAATAGCAAAAGTGTTCGGGAAAGTAGATACGTTTTGGACGTATCAACTCCCCCCAAGCTTAGCTTATTGCTTGTCCTCAAGCAATTCAGTTAACAACTGAGTGCGATAAAAGAACTTTCACGAACACATTTGTTCATATGATGTAGATATTCTCATGATATGGCAAGTGATTAAGCAATTCATAATAAGGTACATGCAAATAAAGTCATCTAGTAACTGTGTCAATCATAAAAGAGATACCAACAAACTAATAACAAGCATCATGAAGCACTTTAATAAGCAGGATTGCAATGTTCATAGAAAGATATGATAAAGTGGTATCTCGCTTGCTGTATTTGTAGCAAAACATAAATGCCAGGCACCTCTGAAGTTCATAGAAAGACTAGAAGTAAATTTGTCAAAGATAAAAGCATCAAAGTTATACCATGATCATATTTTGGGACAAGCATATTATACTAAGAATGAGTCATGCTCTCAAGAAAGTGCTCAAAGAAAGGATGGTGACTCAACATAAAAGTAAAAGATTGACCCTTCGGAGGGAGGGGATTAACATGTGCTAGAGCTTTTCATTTTCAAAACAGAAGTAAAATTATTTTGAGAGGTGTTCGTTGTTGTCAACGAATGATAGTGGGTACTCTAACCACCTCGCCAACCAGACTCTCAAGAGCGGCTCCTATGAAGGACGTCATCTCTACCAGCAAGGTAGATCATCCCTCTTCTCTTTTGTTTACACATGTACTTTAGTTTCATTATGGATGACACTCCCCCCAACCTTTGCTTACACAAGCCATGGCTAACCGAATCCTCGGGTGCCTTCCAACATTCACATACCATGGGGAAGTGTCTATTTGCGGGTTAAGTTGCTTAATGATGAATCAGAGCAAAACACGTGAAGAGAATTATTAATGAAGGTTGATTAATTGGGGCTGGGAACCCCGTTGCTCTTTTTGCAAATTATTGGATAAGCGGATGTGCCACTAGTCCATTGGTGAAAGTCTGTCCGGAGTAAATGACAAGGTTGAAAGATAAAACACCACATATTTCCTCATGAGCTATAAAACATTAACACAAATTGAGAAGTAGTTTGAAGGTTTAAAGGTAGCACATGAGAATTTACTTGGAATGGTTTGAAATGCCATGCATAGGTATTTATGGTGGACACTTTGGAACAACTTGGCTTTCAGGTGTTTGGAAGCACGAGCAGCGTTCCCGCTCAGTACAAGTGGAGGCTAGCAATAGACTGGGAAGCGACAATCAAGAGAGCAATAACTGTCATAATCATGCTTGCGACAAAATAAAATTAACGGAGGCATAAAAGTGATACAAGAACTTGAAGTAAATCATCGAGGCTTAATTGACTTTTGTTTAGTCATATGCATGTGTGAGCATGTGCCAAGTCGATTCAAGTGAATTATTCAGAGGAGGATACCACAATGTCATACCGATTTATGAATAAAACAATGCAAGCAAATATCCATGACATGTTACTCATTATTAATAGATTGGAACTAATCATGAGAGATCATAAACTACTAGACTTTCATTAAATGACATATACCTCACATGAACCAACTAAGCATGCTCACATGGATGAGTATATGTACAAAAATGAAAACAAATAGAGTTCATACCAGCCTCTCACCGCAGTCAAATTGCGTAGATCGTCATTATTGCCTTTCACTTGTGCAGCTTGAATAATAATATGGAATGAAACCAAGCTCCAACCACCGGAGACCTCTGAACTCCCTAATGAACTTTACAAAACCAAAGAAGAACAACAAATATTTTTGGTGTTTTCGGGTTAGAAACAAGAACAAAAGGAAACAAGAAAACAAACCAAAATATTTTTGGGTTTTCTCATAGCAAACCAACGATAGCAAATAAAGTAAAATAAAAGCAAAGAACCAAATAAATAAATGGTGAAAAGAAACAACAGAAATATTTTTGATCTTTTTGTGTTTTAGGAAAGAAACAAAGTGAAAACAAGAGAATGCAAACTAACAGAAACACAGAAAAACAGGATGGCATAAATCTGCCAAAACCTGACAGCAGTACAGAAATCGAAATTAACAAAAATCTTCCATTGCTCAGCTCAAAAAGTGTTCAACTAATGAAAGTTAGATAACAACCTGGGGCACATGCTCAAAAATTTGCAACTCAAAATAACGTTCTGGCTGTGCGTACGAATTTTTTGGTAACAGCCCAGAATCTGTTTTTGGACAGCACTTCCCCAAATATCATCTCCCTCTCATTAGAAAACCACTCTAAGATCTAAACAAGTATGCACAAGTATACAGCAACCATAATATGCAAAGAATGAGTGATGCCGGTATACCTCCCCCCAAGCTTAGGCTTTTGGCCCAAGTGGAGTTCATTCCCACGGTCCCCATGAAGTGGTGTCTCCGTAACGAAGAACGACCCGGTTCCGGGTATGTGCTGGAAGAAGCGTCGGGGTACGTGACGGTGTAGTCGTAGGAGGGCTCGGCGTCCTCGGAGTCATGTTGCTGGTGGAAGCCTTGTATCTTCGGTTGCTCATCCACCTCCTCCTTAGAGCGCGACCATGGTTGCCAATACTGAACAAATCTGTTTGGGGCAAGAGGACTTCCCTCTCATCCCCGTCAGAAAATAACATTCTATAAACAATATTATCCATACTAGAGTCAACTGTAACAAATTGGTGACTCTTCATAGCAGCAATATCTAACTTAACATGTGGTATTTCCACATCAGTGGGGTCAAGAGGGAGATCTAGGCGTGCCAAAATACGCGATGCAATTATTCCCCCCATAAATAGGCCCCTTGTTAGACAAACGGCGAGCAATCACAGAACCAAGATGATAAGGTGTCTCCCAGTGAGTGCAGCAATTAAGAAAGCAACATGGTAACTAGAAATATTACTAGTGTTCTCCCTACCAAGAATGCTAGTAGCAAGGTAATAAGCAAAATACTTAATGGCGGGGAGTTGAATGTTTCTTATCTTGCCACGCTGAATGGTGCGGCAATCATCATTTGTAATTTCTCGATAGAGCTCCAAAAGGTTGTCCTCAATCTTCTTTCTGTACCTGCAGGGGCAATATCCAATGCAGCACAAAAATCTTCAACTTCATAGTGACAGGAGTACCATAGATCTTGAATGCAACCGTCGGGTTGAAGTGCTTGTTGTTGAACTTGAAGCTCTCCACAAAGATTTTAGTAAGCATGTAGTATTGCTTCCTCTCATCCTCCATATAGGCGGTTAAACCCGCCTTTCTGACGAGAGTCAAGAAATCATCCAATAACCCTGCATTGCTCAAAACTTCATAGCATGGAAAAGATGAAGCATTAGGGTCTCCATTGCCCTCATCGAAACTTGGTGCAATCACGTCCTCATTATAGGATCGTCTAATCCGAGTGGATGCCCTTGAGGGCCTCCCCGTGCTTGTCGTCTCTCCTTCGAACACCTCTCCAAAGTTGTAGTTGTTCATTTTCCTTCTCTGAAATTTTTCAACAATCATTATAAAATTTGATTTCAAGGAATATAATTGAGGGGAACTACTATAGGAACTTGCTAGAGTACTAAACATGCATCAAAACTAGTTTCTACCACTTAGAACAAGCATGCAAGCTCACTAAACATGTTACCTACAGCAGCAAAATATTCAAGATATACTCAACCAAAAAAAATTATATTGGATAATCAAAGGAGTCACATACCGGAGAGCAAATGTGCCAAATTTCACAGAAATCTGGGCTGAGCAAAGAGATCGAGAAATCGCGAGTTCTTGGGCAGCGAGTGAGAGAAAGTGAGTACGAGTTTTTCGGAGAGAGAGTGCAATGAGTGAAAGGGATGATGAAGTGGGGCAAGGAGGGGCCCACACACCAGGGTGGCGCGCCCCCTTGCTGGCCACGCCGGCGTGGGGTGCCCACGGTCATCCCAGTGCTCCCAGTGCTCCTTCGAAAAATAAGACTACCGTATAATTTTTGTAAATTTTTGAGAACTTCAAAAAATGCACATTTCTGGGTGTTAAATTAATTATTACTGCGCAGGAAAATGATTTCCACAACCTTAAACAACTAAAGCATATTGCAAAACAAAAAGTGCTACAGCAAGTAAAACAAGTGGAGGGAGAAATAAAGAAAGAAATGTTGTTTAGCTCTCTTATGCATTAAAATATACTTGTTAACAAGGTTGATCAAGTCTTGCCACCAAATAAATTTTATATGACATAAGAAGAAATAAACCTCAAATCAATCATGTTACCTTATATTGAATTGATATGAATCCAATCACAAGAGTTTGATATTCTTCTTTAGGCTCATATATAGGACAATCAATGGATCCCACCTTGATAGTTTTCACATTAAAAATTGTATTAACTCCATATACTTTATCAATCCTGTTGGGAAAATAGACAGTATGTTCCTTGTCATCAACATTGAAAGTAACCTTGCCTTTATTGCAATCAATAACAGCCCCTGGTATTAAGAAAGGGTCTTCCAAGAATAATGGACATATTATCATCTTCAGTCATTTCCAACAAAACAAAATCAGTTAATATCAAGCAATGTTGAGTAACTTGAACAGGAACATTTTCACATACACCAACAGGAATAGGAGTAGATTTATCAGCCATTTGCAAAGATATATCAGTTGGTATCAACTTATCTAAATCAAGTCTCTTGTAAAGAGAAAAAGGCATTACACTAACTCCTGCTCCCAAATCACATAGAGCAGTTCTAACATAATTATTCTTGATAGAACAAGGAATAGTCGGTATACCTGGGTCCCAGCTTCTTTGGAACCTTACCATTGAAGGAATAATTAGCGAGCATAGTGGAAATCTCCTCATTGGGAATTTTCCTTTTGTTAGAGACAATATCTTTCATATACTTTGAATAAGGAGGCAATTTAATAGCATCAGTCAAAGGGATTTGCAAAAATAAAGGTTTCATCCAATCACAAAATTTATTATAATATTCCTCCTCCTTTGATTTCAGTTTCTTAGCAGGAAAAGGCATTTGCTTTTGAACCCAAGGTTCTCTTTCATTACCATGTTTCTTTGTAATAAAATCTTCTTTAGTGTACTTTTTATTTTTATCATGCTTTTCAGGTTCTTTCTCAATTTCTTCTTTATCAGGAGTATCATTCTTATCATTATCTTCATCACACTACAAGGAAAAGCCTTATTGCCGGCGCACCAAAAACGGCTATTGCCGGCGCACCAGAGCCCGCCGGTGCGAACAGGCCGGTGATAATGAGTTACCGCCGGCGCACCAGCTGCTGCGCCAGCAGTAACACGAATTATCCCCGGCGAACCAGGCCAGGTGCGCCGGCGGTATGATTTTTCAATTTTTTTAAAAAAGTCCGATCTAGATCTAGATCTCGATCTAGATCTAGCTCGGGTTCGTCCTCGAAAACCATGAATGTGGGCCTGTCGTTGTTGCGCCGAGGTAGGAGTAGGAGGAGGTGTAGGAGGTCGGAGGTTGTGGTGGAGGAGGTGACCGGAGGTGGAGTATGATGAGGAGGAGGAGGAGGAGGATATCACCGGAGGAGGATGTCACCGGAGTAGGAGGAGGGAGGTGGAGGAGGAGGAGACCCGATGTGTAGTATGAGGAGGAGGAGGAATATGTCACCGGAGGGAGGATGTCACCGGAGTAGGAGGCCCGAGGTTGAGGTCGCCGGAGGAGGCCCGAGGTTGAGGTCGCCGGAGGAGGCCCGAGGTTGAGGTCGCCGGAGGAGGTCGTCGTCGTCGGAGGAGGAGGACGAGCCCGTCAGGGAGGAGGAAGAGGAGGAAGGAGAAGAGGAGGAGGAGGAGGAGGAGAGGAGGAGGAGAAGTGGAAGAAGAGGAGGAGGAGGAGGCAAGTCTGCGCCTATATAGTACAAGTTACTGCCGGCGCACCTAGTATGGTGGTGCGCCGGGGGTACTTTTTAATTTTTTTCATCCAAATCTAAAACCTCAAAAAACTCTGTTTTCCTTTTCGAATTTTGGGAATCAAAAAAATCGGTAAACGGCCGTAGGCCGTTGAATTCGGATAGGAAATTTCGCGTAGATAGATTTTGATATAAAAAAGTTTTTCATCGGAGGTCGTATGCAACCAGAAATCCCGTTTTACCGAAAGATGACGCCATTTTGCATAATATATCAAAAATCATTTTTTCAATTTTTCTTTAGTACTAGATTACATAAGTATTGGACATATCAAAGGATTTTATTTTTTGAATTTTCTATCATTTTCTATTATTTTTTCGAAAACTGAAAAGGCGATTCCCGGGGGGGGGTGGAGAGAAAATCTAGGCAACTTACCCCCGGCGCACCTCTATGGTGGTGCGCTGGTGGTAAATTGTCTACCACCGGCGCACCACCATAGAGGTGCGCCGGGGGTAAGGTGCCCATATTTTCTGTTTCCGTCCAGAACTCTTCGAATTTTATTCCCGGCGCACTAAATTTTCTTGTGCGCCGGCAGTATAGGTTCTTCGCCGGCGCGGTCTAACATGGCTCGCCGGCGGTATTTTGCCACCGGCGCACGTCAATGGTGGTGCGCCGGCACCCTTCCGTGCAGCTATAGCCCTTTTCCTAGTAGTGTCATGTTCATTACCACTTTCAGTTTCAGCATCAGAAATAGAAATACTATTAGGATCATTAACAGGTTCAGAGGATTCTACAACAGTTTTATGTTTCTTCTTCTTTTTCTTAGAAGGACTACTAATTTCTTTAGTTCGTTGAGAATCTTGTTCAATTCTTTTGGGATGCCCTTCAGGATATAAAGGATCCTGGGTAGAAACATCGCCTCTAGTTGTTACTTCATAAACTTGTTTCTCTTCATGATTATTTTTTAACAAGTCATTTTGCACTTTAGTAAGTTGATCAATTTGAGTTTGAATCATATTAAAATGTTTAACAAGCATCTTAACATCATTGGAGGTTCTCTCCACAATATCATGCAATTTACCAATAGCTTGAGAATTTTCCATTAGATGATTCTCTACTCTCATATTAAAATTATTTTGCTTAACAATATAATTATCAAATATGAAATACAGTTGTACACCCAAGCATGGGTGTGGGTGTTACGAGGACCGTCCATTCGCTACACATGCTTTGAGATGCGGGGTATATAAAAATATGTTTTCATACATTCTCTGCATTTTCATCCATTACTGCTCTTCCGTGAGACCAGCCAAAAAGTTAGGCAGACCGGCAAGATTCCCGGGGTACTGGTGTTGCGCGTCATGGACATGACTATGGGCCAGACGCACAGATTCCTCCAGCTGCCGGCACGCATTCATTTCTCCAACAGTTCTCATTTCTCTTTCTTCTCCACCATAGTCAACTCCATGGTTCTATCGTTTCATTCATTCTCACTTCTCCCAACCTGAGACGTCTGGCGACAAACATTGTGATCCAAAAATGGTCCCAAAGAAAACATCTACCTGCTTCCACTGAGTTTGATCTAAAAGAGGATCCAAAAAGGCTTCCTTCGATCAGCTTGTATTACTTGAAACATCTTAGACAAAGGAATACATGTTCTTTTTTCTTAATTGCAAGACTTGCAAACCACTTTGTCATTGAATAGATTACACGACCACAGTGCAGGCAACGACTTGGTACAAGATGGATTTTGCTACCATATTGCAAGTTTGTCATCCGTAAAAAAGGATTAAAAAAAAGCCATCTGTCTCACGTACTGCTAACTGACAACATGCTGCTAATCGAAGCGCTAGCTAACAACTAAAGAAGAAACAGGCCAGCCGACAATGGAGCGCAACGCGCAGACTCGACGCTGCGTGATCTTCCGGACGCCATCGTCGACAGCTTGGTACTCAGCATCTGAATAGGAGTCGCCGGCGGCCACCATGATATCCGCTACATGCTCCGCCTCAACATGGTCAGGAGCAACCTGCGTTTTAGAGTTAAAATCAAGTCACTTTGTGAAGATTTAACTGCTGCCGCTACTTTCCAAAATGAAAACATGGGTCAATCAAATTCTAGGGAAAGAATTGTTGCAAGATGCATTAGGCCAGCGGCGTTGGAAAGCATGGGGAAAGAAATCAAAGAATCATCTAGTGAGAATTTCAGGCGTTTTCCATCTCCCAACTCAACACACAAAAGAAAAAGCATGAGTATAGAATTCTGTATGGATCACAACTAAAGCCATACTGTTATAGCTCTTCTCTTGTTATCTACTTGCAAGCAAAAACAGACCTCTGATTTGTGTCTGACTACGGAACAGAAGTGCGACATTTTGCGCCCGATCAGAGCACATGACATGACCCAGAATCGAGCAAAACATACACACACACTCATCGCAGCAGCTTGAAGGAGAACAGTTGAGAGGGGGAAAAATGCGTACTATAAGGGATAGGTTGCCGAGAGTCTGGAATGGATACTTGGCAAGGCAGACGCCGCGGTAGGATCTTGCGCGCGAGCACCTCGTTCTCCGGGAGATGCACCTTGCACGTCTTCGGCACAGACGGTGGCACCATGTGCCTAAGGGTGAGGGTTGGACTTGCCCCGCCGGAGATTGCCTGCAAGTAGCCCAAAGTCATACATCAGGGAGTAAAAAAAAAAGGAGACAAAAGGAGACGGATGCCCCGGCAGCGAGAGACTGAGCGCCGGCTGCCCGACGGAGAGGGCGGGTGGTGGAGTAGCTGCAACGTAGAGCCACAGCGCCGGCCGCACGGCGGATTGGACGGGAGGCGGACTGGATGCACAGCGCAACAGCCGCGCCGGCGGCTAAAAAAAGGCGGAGCAGCTCGGTCCGCGAGCGGGGAAGGTCGGGAGCGGAATAGAGAAAACTTGATTCTCGCCGGCGACGAGGAGCAATGGCGACCCGGGCATGGCGATGGCGCACGGCGACAGCGTACTGTACCTGCCGCGTCGGCGGCGCTGTGTGGCCGGCTTGCTGACGACGGCGAACGGCGAGGCTAAGGCGTGCTCTATCTGCGCGTGGGCGGAGCGGTGTGGACGACTCGCTGGCGACGGCGGCAGCTACAATACGAGGAAATAGAGGGGAGAGACGTTGGGGATGCAGGCCGCGCGCCCTAGTACTTTCTGGACAGAACCAGTGCCTCTGTGCCTGGGCTGTCCCTGACACGAACAGGCACGTCCCGTGACGCGCGGCGAAAAGCCAGGAGAAAAGGAGCAGCGACGTGACAAGAAAATGAAAGAAGTGGAGGAAAATGTTCCATCGACCCTGCCCTTGCACGAATCTCCAGATCTAAATGAACGGCAAAGAGTACACCCACACCCAGGCTTGGGTGTACAAAATCCACACTCTTATCAAATTCATCTAAACATTGATCAGGAGGTTTTGAATAAGGAATATCACCTCTATCAAAGCGTTGAAGAGAATGTACCTCGATTGTGGATGAAGGGGGAATTATCTTACATAGGTCTTCTATTGGAGGCAAATTCTTCACATCTTCAGATTTAATACCCTTCTCCATAAGAGATTTCTTGGCTTCCCTCATATCTTCATCATTTAATTCAATCATACTCCTCTTCTTCAGTATTGGTGTCGGAGTTGGTTCAGGTATAGACCAATCATCATGATTTTTGCTTATCTTTGCCAATAATTCTTCAGCTTCGTCCGGAGTTCTTTTCCTGAAAACACAGTCAGCACAACTATCCAGGTATGCCCTAGACTCAATGGTTAGTCCACTATAAAATATATCAAGTAAATCATGTTTTTCCAAATCATGTCCAAGCCGAGCTCTAATAAGAGAGCAAAATCTTGCCCAAGCTTCAGGCAATTTCTCTCCATCTTCTTGATCAAAACTATAAATTCTCTGCAGAGCCATATGTTGAGCACTAGCGGGAAAGTATTTCCGAAAGAAAACATCAAGCAAACAACTTGGACTATTAATAGAATCAGGAGGCAAATTATTATATCAAATCTTAGCATCATCCTTTAATGAGAATGGGAAAATCTTAGCAACAAAATAAGTATGCATCTTAACATCATCAGAAAACAAGCTACTTAAAGTAGAAAGCTCATTCATGTGTTCTACAACACTCTCTTTTTCAGTACCACAGAAAGGTGTTTTCTCAACAATAGATATATGAGATAAATCAAGAGAAAAGTCATAATCTTTATCCTTAATGTTTATAGGAGATGTGGCAAATTTAGGATCAGGAGACAGTTTATATCTAACAGCATGTTGTGCAATAAGTTTTTTAAGGTTACTTGTACTAGTAGTAGCATTGCATTTATCAATAAAATCATCATCAAATTCCACATAATCTTCATCAAGATCATTAGTCTCAGGTGAATTAACAGGTGTAGCAGCATTTTCATTAGGAGTTTCAGTATTTTCAATTTGTCTAGACTTAGCAATTGTAGCATCTAGAAAAGATCCTAACGAACCATCATTATCAAGCACATCAAGCATCATCAAAATTATCGGAAGAATTTTCAGCAGAAGTACCAGCATTTGAAGCTTGTGGTGGTGAAACAAGTTTACTTATCACAGATGGTGAATCAAGAGCATCAGAGATACTAAGAGTTGTACCTTTTCTTGTAGTGGATGGTAATATGGCGATCTTAGTATCGCGAGGTTTACCCATAATGGAGAATTTGCAGCCAACAATATCAATCCAAGTGAACTTCCAAATAAAGCTATGCTCCCCGGCAACGCGCCGGAAAATAGTCTTGATGACCCACAAGTATAGGGGATCGCAACAGTCTTCGAGGGAAGTATTACCCAATTTATTGATTCGACACAACGGGAGACAAAGAATACTTGTAAGCCTTACGCGGAGTTGTCAATTCAGCTGCACCTGGAAACAGACTTGCTCGCAAGAGTTTATCGGTAGCAACAGTTTTATAGCAGATAGTGAAATAAAGGCAGTAGTGATTATAGTAAACACAGGATTAAAATACGTAGGCACAGGGACGGATGAACGGGCGTTGCATGGATGAGAGAATTCATGTAACAATCATGGTAGGGCATTTGCGGGTAATAAAAGCGGTATCCAAGTACTAATCAATCAATAGGCATGTGTTCCATATATAGTCGTACGTGCTCGCAATGAGAAACTTACACAACATCTTTTGTCCTACCAGCCGGTGGCAGCCTCTAGGGAAACTACTGGAATTTAAGGTACTCCTTTTAATAGAGTACCGCAAAGCATTAACACTCCGTGAACACATGTGATCCTCACATCACCGCCTTCCCCTCCGGTTGTCCCAATTTGTCACTTTGGGGCCTCGGGTTCCGGACGCAACGTGTGTATACAACTTGCAGGTAAGATCAATAAACAATGCATATAATGATAAAATAATAACATGTTCAGATCTGAGATCATGGCACTCGGGCCCTAGTGACAAGCATTAAGCATAACAAGTTGCAACAATATCATAAAAGTAACATCTACGGATACTAGGCACCATGCCCTAACAATCTTGTGACTATTACATGATCAATCTCATCCAATCCCTACCATCCCCTTCAGCCTACAGCGGGGGAATTACTCACACATGGATGGGGGAAACATGGCTGGTCGATGGAGAGACGTCGGTGGTGATGGCGGTGAAGATCCCTCTCAATTCCCCGTCCCGGCGAGTGCCGAACGGAGTTTCGGTCCCGAGGCGGAGTTTCGCGATGGCGGCGACGTATTGGATGGTCTCGGAAATATCGACGTACTCCCGACGTTTTAGGTCGAAAGACGTATATAGTCCGAAGGGCGTCGGGGCCGCCGAGGCGCCCACACAACAAGGCGCCCCCCCCGGGCCGCGCCGGCCTAGTGTGTGGGGGCCTCGGGCCCCCACCTGGCTTGCCCTCCGTCGTATTCTGGAAAAATAGGGCCTTTCGCATAAATTCCGAGGATTTTCCTGAAAGTTGGATTTCTGCACAAAAACAAGACACCAGAGCAATTCTGCTGAAAGCTGAAAACAGCGTTAGTCCGTGTTAGTTGTATCCAAAATACACAAATTAGAGGCAAAACAATAGCAAAAGTGTTCGGGAAAGTAGATACGTTTTGGACGTATCACCGGCCGCCGCCGATGGTGGAGCGCGCCTGGCCGCACCCTCGAAAATGTGCTCGCGCACATCGAGAACGGGAACTCCCCGTCCTAGGGATGCCGCCGCCGGTGGCGCCTACCGTGTCACGCCGACACGGTAGTTCGTGGATGCCGAGGAGGATGGTGTCATCCTCCTCCTCGTCTGGCTCGCGGTCGGCGTCTAGGTCCGGCGGGTCGACGGCGGCCACCGTTAAGCAGGAGTGGGCGACCGTCAAGAAGAGCGGCGTCGCCACCGCCGACAGACGGCGCAGCAGCGGCGCCCTCGTCATCCGCGACCAGCCTTCCCGCCGCAGAGCGGCCGGAAGAAGACGAAGAAAGAGGCCGCCGCAAACCAGCTCGCCGAGGAGGAGGCAAAGCGCGCGGAGGACGCCGCGATGGCGGAGGCGATCGCGAGGTCGCTGAAGGACATGGAGGAGGAGAAGCGCGCGGACGCCACCGCACTGGACTGGTCCAGGCGTGACTGGGAGCGCCAGGAGGCGGAGCAGCAGCGGCGACTGCTGGATCTGGCCGCCGCGCGTCAACTCGCCATTCGCGCCGCCGCACCATCCGCCGCTAGAAACGCCGCGCCCAGGGAGGTGGTGAAGCTCGAGGAGAGCAGCGACGACGACATGTACCTTCCGTCGCCGCCACGCACCGGCGGCGCGCGGGCACGAGCCGCTGGTACGAGCCCCAGGACAATGCCGGCTCGAGCGACGACGACGACGGCGGCGACTACACGTCCTTCTACCGCCATTTGGGCATGTAGTAGGACGCTATTTAGTTTAAGTTTAGTTTGCCAATCGCCGAATTCAAATATATGTACGAATTCGGCCTATTTATGTACGAACTTGCCTATGTATGTTAAATATCATTAAATTTCGCTTATGTTTGAACGAACTCGCCAAATTTGTCTGAATTCGCCGAAGTCCGTTACATCCATCCTGGGCTCGCGGCTGGGAAGATGGGCCTCCCCAGGCCAAATTTTCCTCCAATCCGGACGACAATATCGCCGGATTTGGGCGTGGGGAGCGCCAACGAGTGGGGATGCTCTTATGTGTCTCGCCTACTGATAATTGAGATAATTGGAGAACAATAAGTTGTATTGATTGTGGCAACAAGGGGGTGTTTATTGAGAGTACAAATTTTGGAGTGCAAGAATAGTAGAGATAGATTACAGCTCAAACTGCCTAAACCGGCCTAGACCGAATATACGCGGGTGTAACAATGTTGAGACTAGAACATAGGTCGATGAAGGACGCTGCCGGGAGTCCCTTGGTGAAGATATCAACAAATTGGGCACTTGTTGGAACATGGAGAACCCGTACCTCGCCAAGAGCCACTTTCTCACAAATAAAATGGACGTCAATCTCAATGTGCTTGGTACGTCGATGCTGAACGGGAGACTACAGAAATATTATCACAATAGACAATAGTCGCACGCTCAATTGGTCGATGAAGCTCATCTAGAAGCTGGCGCAGCCACACTGCCTCTGTCATGGAGTGAGCAACCCACCGATATTCAGCCTCTGCGGAGGACCTGGAAACTGTGACCTGCCCTTTAGAAGACTAAGAAACAAAATTATCATCCAAATAAACATAATAGCCGGATGTAAATCGTCGAGTATCTCGACAACCTGCCAAGTCTACATCAGACTAAATTGTCAAACTTGTTAGAGAGGAAGAATTAATAAGAAGACCAATATCGAGGGTGCCTTTGAGATACCGAAGTATGTGTTTGACATGCATAAAGAGATAGGCTTGTTGGACATAATATGAGATGTCAGGACGAGTAAGTGTGGCATATCGGAGCGCACCTGTGATACTGCAATAGAGAGTGGGGTCAGGAACATGATCACCTTCAGCCAACAATTTGGCACCAATGTCAGTCAGGGCACGAGAGGGTTGACAATCTGTCATACCAAATGATTGAGAAAATCTAAAAGATACTGGCGTTAGGAGAGAAAAAGTGTAAATTGTGTGCGAGAGACAGTAATGCCGAGGAAGTGATGTAGACGGCAAGATCAGTCATTGAGAATTCACGATTAAGAGAAGAGATAATATGTTGGAGAAAGGAATCAGAAGAAGCGATAAGAATGATATCATCAACGTAAAGCAAAAGATATGCAATGTATGCAAAGGATCGAAAAATAAAGAGGGGTGATTCAAACTTAGAGGGGAGGTTGCGGAGGCGCAGGTGCCGCGACAGGATGGCGAAGCACGGCAGGCTGTAGCGGGCCTGCGTCAGCGCGATTCTCTGCTGCAGCAGAGGGCACGATGTTGGCGTGGAACACCTGAGCAGGCCGGATCGCCCTGTGAGCTTGGTTTTGGGCCTCGAGCTGAAGGATGGAGCGCACTTCAGTGAAGGTGGGGTAGGGCTTGAGCATGGGGATGAAATTGCTGCTTCTCGAATTGATCATCGGGGCCGACGAGGAGGGCGTTGATGAGGGTGCAATCTTCCACGTGATCGCCAAGTTCACGAGTTCATCGCCGATGGACTTCCGCTGGCAGAAAACAGTGACTGTAGAATCGCCCAGGGTGAGCGTGCAAAGCTCGGTGTGGAGCGTCCTTGATATGCGCGTCAAAGTTGTCCTGGAACGGTTGCTAGAGAGAGGCACAGAGCTCGACGGCGGTGGTCATCGTTGGAGACCAGGTTAAAGATCTCGGTGGAGATGCGGGTGTAGATCCATTGGACGATGGCGAGGTCGTCTTTCACCCAGCGAGGATTGGCGGACTTCGGTGTAGATGATGGGTGGATGTGGTGGCGAAGGCCGCATGCAGCAGCTGAGGTGGATGTGGAATAGGTGGTTCCAATGATAGTAGTTGTGGGCGGTGAGATCACGCGAGATTGGAATAAACGACAAGACGCCAACGATAGTATCAGCTAGAGAGAGTTGAGGTGGATTGGATTGGTGTGTAATATTGGAGGAGGAGGAGGAATAAGAAGGAGCGTCGGCGGTACGGAATTCGACCATGGAGAAGAGGGGCCGTGTTGACGGTGGAGCCATGCCAAGGGCGGAAACTTAGGTGTCTGATGCCATGATAATTGGAGAACAATAATTATATTGATTGTGGCCTCAAGGGGTTATTTATATAGAGTACAAATCTTGGAGTCCAAGAACAGTAGAGATACATTACAACTCAAATTGCCTAAACCGGCCTAGACCGAATATACTCTAATACCTATTGCTCTTCTCCTCGGTTGATTCTTTTCTCCTCCCATGCCCCTTGTTCCGCGTTACTCTTATGATGATGCCGCATCCACATGGGGAAAGCTTCCCCCGCCATGGACCTTGACGTAGAGCTTGAGATCGAGCCCTGTGAAGGCATCGATACTTCATGTAATCGGCCTGAGTTGCCAAGTGTGAAGCCGATGGGGCTCCTGCGAGCATGTGACGGTGAGATCGGTGCTCTCAAATGAAGGTTAGTATAATGTTTACAATATGTCTTTTATGTGATTTTTGCTGCACCGGTTCATCCTTGAGTTTGCTTCAAATAACCTTGCTAGCCTAAACCTTGTATCGAGAGGGAATACTTCTCATGCATCCAAAATCCTTGAGCCAACCACTATGCCATGTGTGTCCACTATACCTACCTACTACATGGTATTTCTCCGCCATTCCAAAGTAAATTGCTTGAGTGCTACCTTTAAAATTCCATCATTCACCTTTGCAATATATAGCTCATGGGACAAAATAGCCTTAAAAACTATCGTAGTATTGAATATGTACTTATGCACTTTATCTCTTATTAAGTTGCTTGTTGTGCGATAACCATGCTTCTGGGGAACGCCATCAATTACTCTTTATTGAATATCATGTGAGTTGCTATGCATGTCCGTCTTGTCTGAAGGATCTACCACCTTAATGATTGGAGCATGCATATTGTTAGAGAAGAACATTGGGCCGCTAACTAAAGCCATGAATCATGGTTGAAGTTTCAGTTTTGGACATATATCCTCAATCTCATATGAGAATAATAATTGTTGCTGATGCTTATGCATTTAAGAGGAGTCCATTATCTGTTGTCCATGTTGTCCCGGTATGGATGTCTAAGTTGAGAATAATCAAAAGCGAGAAATCCAAAATGCGAGCTTTCTCCTTAGACCTTTGTACAGCGGCATGGAGGTACCCCTTTGTGACACTTGGTTGAAACATGGCATTGCGAAGATCCGGTAGTCCAAGCTAAGTAGGACAAGGTGCGGGCACTATTAGTATACTATGCATGAGGCTTGCAACTTGTAAGATATAATTTACATAACTCATATGCTTTATTACTACCGTTGACAAAATTGTTTCATGTTTTCGAAATAAAAGCTCTAGCACAAATACAGCAATCGATGCTTTCCTCTTTGAAGGACCTTTCTTTTACTTTTATTGTTGAGTCAGTTTACCTATCTCCTCCACCTTAAGAAGCAAACACTTGTGTGAACTGTGCATTGATTCCTACATACTTGCATATTGCACTTGTTATATTACTTTATGTTGACAATATCCATGAGATATACATGTTATAAGTTGAAAGCAACCGCTGAAACTTAATCTTCCTTTGTGTTGCTTCAACACCTTTACTTTGATTTATTGCTTTATGAGTTAACTCTTATGCAAGACTTATTTATGCTTGTCTTGAAGTACTATTCATGAAAAGTCTTTGCTTTATGATTCAGTTGTTTACTCATGTCATTACCATTGTTTTGATTGCTGCATTCATTACATATGTTTACAAATAGTATGATCAAGATTATGATGGCATGTCACTTCAGAAATTATCTTTGTTATCGTTTTACCTGCTCGGGACGAGCAGAACTAATGGGGATATCTCCTCCGTATCGATAATTTCTTATGTTCCATGCTACTTTATTGATGATACCTACATGTTTTATGCACATTATATGTCGTATTTACATTTTCTGGAACTAACCTATTAACAAGATGCCGAAGAGCTAGTTGTTGTTTTCACTGTTTTTGGTTTCAGAAATCCTAGTAACGAAATATTCTCGGAATTGGACGAAATCAACGCCCGGTCCTATTTTTGCACGAAGCTTCCAGAAGACCGAAGGAGAGTCGAAGTGGGGCCACGAGGTAGCAGATGACAGGCGGCGCGGCCCAGGCCCTGGCCGCGCGGCCCTGTCACCTGGGCCCTCGTGCCGCCTCTTGACCTGCCCTTCCGCCCACTTAAAGCCTCCGTCGCGAAACCCCACGAGAGCCACGATGGAAAACCTTCCGAGACGCCGCGAATCCCATCTCGGGGATTCAGGAGATCGCCTCCGGCACCTGGGAGGGGATTCATCTCCCGGAGGACTCTACACCGCCATGGTCGCCTCCGGAGTGATGAGTGAGTAGTTCACCCCGGACTATGGGTCCATAGCAGTAGCTAGATGGTCGTCTTCTCCTAATTGTGCTTCATTGTTGGATCTTGTGAGCTGCCTAACATGATCAAGATCATCTATCCGTAATTCTATATGTTGTGTTTGTCGGGATCCGATGGATAGAGAATACTATGTTATGGTGATTATCAATCTATTGTTTATGTGTTGTTTATGATCTTGCATGCTCTTTATTAGTAGAGGCTCTGGCCAAGTTTTTGCTCTTAACTCCAAGAGGGAGTATTTATGCTCGATAGTGGGTTCATGCCTTCATTGATACCTGGGACAGTGAAAGTTCTAAGGTTGTGATGTCTGTTGCCACTAGGGATAAAACATTGATTCTATGTCTAAGGATGTAGTTGTCGATTACATTACGCACCATACTTAATGCAATTGTCTGTTGCTTTGCAACTTAATACTGAATGGGGTTCGGATGATAACCGGACTTTTTAGGCATAGATGCAGTTGGATGGCGGTCTATGTACTTTGTCGTAATGCCCGGATTAAATCTCACTATATTTATCATATCATGTACATGCATTGTTATGCTTTTCTCTATTTGTCAATTGCCCGACTGTAATTTGTTCACCCAACATGCTTTTATCTTATGGGAGAGACACCTCTAGTGAACTGTGGATCCCGATCCTATTCTTTACATCGCATACAATCTACTGCAATACTTGTTTTACTGTTTTCTTGCAAACAATCATCTTCCACACAATACGTTAATCCTTTGTTACAGCAAGCCGGTGAGATTGACAACCTCACGTTTCGTTGGGGCAAAGTACTTGTGTTGTGTGCGGGTTCCACGTTGGTGCCGGAATCCCGTTCGCATCACATTTCGTCACCATCAACATTCAACGTGCTTCTTGGCTCCTCCTGGTTCGATTAAACCTTGGTTTCTTTCGAGGAAAACTTGCTATTGTGCGCATCATACCTTCCTCTTGGGGTTCCCAACGAACGTGTGAGTTACACGCCATCACCCACCATCAAGGTCAATGACCGTGGCATCTTTGGCGGTCTTGTTGCCAGTCAAGGTCGCCATGTACCCCTCGTATCCCTCCTGGAACTTGGGGGTGCCTTGGAGTTCCTTCCAACAATGAGGGAAGGCAAAGGTCTTTTCTCCATTGTTGGTTTTGTAGAATTCCAAAGCTTGCCACACCTAGAGCAAAGTGAGACAACAACGATAAACATATGTGCAAACATCGGATGAATAAGTTGAGGTTAAAATCATACCAAGTCCTTCACACCCATGCCACTAACGGGGATCCGCTTCGCGTGATCATACGCCGCCTGGAACTTGTTGCATTCCATTTGAATTGCTCCCCACCTCTTTTGGAGCGATATCTCGCTGCGGTCGCTCTCAAATGGCTCATGTCCGTATTTGCGATGTTCATGGAAGTAATCATAGATCCGGCGCCAGAATGCGGTCCCCTTCTGCTCGGCACCCGTCAATGCATCTTGCCAGATGGTCAACCATCCTTCGACGAGCACCTTGTCGTCCTTCTCCGTGTAGTTGGTGGTTATTTTGCTTACCCGGCGACCTCGAGCTTGTGCATCTGCGGCTTGTGTGAGCTCCTCAACGAACAACGGCTTCTCCTCGATGTTAATGCTGTCGGGACAGGCAGTGGTGTCCTCCTATGTGTCAATGGGAGGTGGCTGGGGAGCCTGTTGTGTCGAAGGATATGGCACGGTCGTCGGTATTGTCTGCGGGAAAGACGGAGGGGCCTGCACGGTGGACGGTGCCTGCAACGGTTGCTGCGCGCGCTCGGCCGACAAATTGTCGAGCAGGTTGCGTGCACCGGCCATCGCTGCTCCTCCTAGGTGCTTGGGGCCTTTGGAGTTCGTCGGCGCACGGTTGAGGTCAATGGACGAAGGTGACGGCCCCGTCATGGACTCACCCACCTCCGGTGACCCATCCCGTGAAGGGTACGCGTACCGCCCTGACTGCGCCCCCATTTCGTGCGCGCCGGGCGTGTACGCAAACGGGGCAGTTGACCTTGGAGGAAGGCGCCGGGTCACGGACGAGCACGAGCTCCCCCCGAGGTCGTGCCGGTGCCCGAGATGATCATGTGCTGGCCGAGCGCTGCGTGGCCGTAAAAGAGCATGGCTTGCGCCTGCTCTTGAATGACACTCGCCTTCGCCTGCGTTTGGAGTTGGAGGAGCTGCTCCGCCGCCCGCTGCCGCTCCTCCGCGGCGGCGGCGTCCCTCTTCCTTTGCTCGAGCCGGCCCCCACTTCTTGGTCTCCATCGCCCTCTGCTCCGCGGTGAGCTCGGGCTTCGCCTTCTTCGTCGGCGGCCGGGCTCCACGGCCAACGGAGTGTCCAGTTGAGGAGCCGCCTCCACGGGAGGAGCGACCGGCCGCGAGGGGCCTCGTCTCCGATGGTGGCGGTGGTGGCGGTGGCGGCAGCAGTCGCTTCGTCGGCCATCTCTAGGTTTTGGGAGTAGAGTGGAGTTTTTGTGTTTTGCGAGACAGACAGGCGGGCCAGGGGCGGACAAGGGGAGGACGCGAGCGACCAGCCTTCGACGTCCGCGGCCACGCAAACTCGTCCCAGATTGGGCCGGGTTTGGGTCGTCCCGGACGCGGCCATCCGTTTTAGGGATGGGTCCGCGCGCTGGGCCGTGTTTTTTGTTCGGTTGGACCCATCCGGACGCGCGGGCGTGGGATGGGTCGCCGCGTTGGAGATGCCCTAACAGAGTATTCTCGGGAGGGGTGTAGAATCCATATAGGTGACTCATCCTCCTCCGAGAACTCAAATGAAGGAATCAAGTTAACAAGATGAAGCCAACGGTTATGCAGATACGGGAGACAGTTCTTCTAAAATGATTTTCAGATCAGTCCCATCCCACACGCTAGCAATAGTGCAATGTTGTTCATTAGGATTGACATAAAGATCCCAAAATGTAATAGCCAGACTACATTGACCAAACAAGATATCTTCCCAAATGACAACCTTATCACCCCTCCCTGCCTTCCATCTGTAGCCAGCGCATCATGGATACGAGTCGGGGGACGGCATGACACAGCTATCACCATTGAAGTACACACGCCTTGGAAAGGCCCATCCCTTATCCAAGGTGAAAGTCTCTGAGTCCTTCCGCATTAGTACTTCTGACTGCGCATTTCCTAGCGGACCAGCTTGCTTAAGGACATCATTGTAGAACTTCCTTCCCCAGAATATCGCGGTATCATCTGAAGCGGAAGGAATAAACCCCATCAGTCAAGAGGCACATTTTCATAAAGAAACCAAATAAAACAGTTCATGAAGTGTCTTACTTATGCCGTCTCCATATGGGGTAAGTGGCTTGTAGTTGAAGCTAAAAACCTTGGTGGTACTGTCGAAGTTAGGATGTTGGGCCACTAAGTTCCAGTCTGAATAGTTCATGCGGTAGTTCAAGTTTGTGATGGTGACTTTCACTCTCCAGTAGTCCTTGTAGTTGAGCTTCACATGCCAGTGGATTTTTATCGGGCACATGTGGGGAGTACATTGGACAAGAGGCTGGCCGGTAATTTTGCCAGGACCATTGATGGCAGATCGTAAATAAGGTGAATTGTCACTGTACAGTGCATAGGTTTCATAAGGAATTTTGCAGAAAATTGGAACCTTAATAGAAAGTGAAAGAGTAACAAGTTTCTACTCACTTTACGCAGCTTCCTGGATGAGTAACATTGTTTTGACAGCCACAAGAGCACGTCGGGCAGTTCGCAGTAGTGTCATTGTAAAACGATGACAGAGATACACAGCAGGTTGGAGTCTTCTGAGCAAGAAATTGGGAGTATGTGCAGGCTACATCCCAGGTCACTGTGTGAATAGATAAATTATTTGTTAAAGTACATTAAATAAAGGAAGTTATTATCTGCAATCAAACATAAACATATATATGGAACCAATCTGATGCTCCGTGGATTTGACATGCATTATTTGCATTAGAACAAAACTGACTAAAATAGGCTGCCTGAGCTAACATCAATTATATAGGTGATGAACTCATCTCCCATCGAGAACAAATCACTTGTCATTTCAATGGTTTCGCTCTTTTATCTAAAAAAAACTCTTTTCACTAACCCTACACAAAATGTAACCTAGCATTCATCCATGTTTAAGGAGCAGAATACTAAACTACTATTATGATGTGTTCAGCTTGCTAATGCATTTGCACAAAATATTCAAGCAACTGAGAGCAAGCAGCAAAGAGCAATAAATGGGCAACTTACTAAGAGCTTGGGTTGCCCTGCGCCCGTCTGAGGAGTAAAACTTGGTAGGCATGCCAACAATAGCACGCCCACAGGTGTACCCAGGACCTGGGGCCTTAAGAGTGAACATTTTGGGCACCTTAACCGTCCTATTGGTATTCCCAGCAACACCGACACTGATCTGGAAGGAGGAGGCAGCATTTGCTGGGTCCTGGTTAAATGTCCTTATAACTCCCGCCTTGCAGCAATTGGCAATTTGCTGGTTGAATGGGGTGCCTGGAAGAAGATCGACAATATTTGGCTCTTTCTTGCAGCAATGGGGAGGGCTTCTCTTGAACTTTGAGCAATCACCCTGCTCAGTGGCCATAGCCCCCACCATCGACCAAATGACCTCCTTCTTCGCCCACGACCACCCCAGCTGCCACCCAGGCGCTGAGATGTGTCGGAACTGTTGGTAGTTGAACATTGTGACTGTTGCCTGCTCATGACAAGTTTGGAGAGAAAGATCATGATACAGGTAATTGTGACTGGCTGACAACTGCACTTGGTGGCTACTAGATCATTGGCCCGTGCTACTTTTCAAGGTAAACAGTTATATAATGGTAGGTTGAGATGAAAGGTAGAGCTGTTGATGTGAAGGGGTGCTACTTACAACATAACCATCAGGAGTCCAACTAATAATATCCCATTTTATCGTGATGTTGCCATTTGGATCCAGCGAATCATAAGCTTCTGCACGATCAAACAAAGGTTGCATGTCAGATACAATATGGAAACAAAAAAAAAGTTAAATTGACACACTAGATGTACTGTTTGTTATATCCTTACATCGGCTTCAAGTTAAACAAAACAAAACAAAAGAACGAAAGTGGAGCACATTTGCAGTGATTCACACGCTACTAAGGAATCGACTTGGCTATGACAAGCTCCACAAGTTGGTTTATGTGCACTATAATTTGAAGTTGCGTATCCAACAACAGGAATTTGACATGCAGGAAAGTGAAATTGATCCATTATCTGTTATGATGGATGTCACATTGTATGATAGAGACAATCCAATAATGGACTGGCTCAGTGGAACAAAATTTCGCACACTCCAAGCAAGACCAGGATCACGGTTCAAGGCGCCCACGGTCACAATGGACTGCTCCGAGCAAGTATAGGCGTATGAGTGATTTATCAGGCAAGGGTACTAATAAAAAGAAACCTCTAATTATGTAACTCAACTTTACATATTTACACGTTTGATATCCATATAATACTCCCTTGAACTCAAACTCTTAACTTTGTCAGCATATCAAAGAGTGACTGTGCAGCCTGGAACTACACGAAGAGTGGGGCTTTCTCTGTCAAATCAGCATATCACTAGCAGATGCAATATATGAAAGCTAAGAATGGGAATGTGGGTGGCTCGGTGACGGTGGCAGCGCACAAAGGATGGCTCAATCTATGGAACGCAAATGTCCTGGGAAAAATTAAGGTGCAGGTGTGGCGACTGCTGAAAAATGGCCTCGCGCTAGGGGAGGAGTTACAGAGAAGACGGATCAAGGGCGGGGTTGTGTGTGTGGCGTGCGGCCGAGAGGAGACTGCTCTTCATCGGTTTTGGCACTGCCCACACACTCAACAAGTCTGGTCCCATCTACAGTCATTCTCGTTCCCTGGGGCTTTGATACCGCCAGATAACATTCACAATCACAAAGACATGGCGAACTGGATGCTAGAGTGGCTTGCTTCTGTGAAGGACTCTGAGATGGATATTACCCTCATGGTCCTCTACCAGACTTGGATGGCAAGAAATGAGGCCAGGCGGGCTGTTCATCTTCTGGAGGAGTGGCACAATGTGTAGACCCCCAAGGCCGTAAAACCTCCTGTGGCGAAGGAGTGCTGGCTCCCTCTGTCGGAGGGGTGGACGAAAGTAAACACTGACGGCGCGTGGTCGAAGTCCACGGAGAAAGGCGGAGGAGGTGTGGTTGTCCGCGACCGCCATGGACGCTTCCTAGGCGGAGCGAGCCATTTTTTCCCCTCCCTGACGGACCCTGAGGAAGCGGAGCTCCAAGCGTGCAAGCGTGCCATGGAACTGGTTAAGCGTCTGAAGCTGAAGAAAGTGGTCTTCGAACTTGATAGTGTGACAGCGGTAGCAAAGTTGAATGGAGAAGGGCCGGATAGATCGATTCATGCACATCTTGTTGAGGATATTAAGCAAGAGCTGCAAGCGCTGGAGGACCATGGGATCAGGTGGGCTCGACGTTTAGTAAATAGAGTAGCTCACATTTTAGCTAGAGAGGGCTGCGGATTAGAAATAAGTACGACTTGGTTTTTAATTGCTCCAGATTGTATTGTGGATGTTTTGACCCAGGACATGTCCGGGCATTAATATGAGTAACGCAGCTTTCCCTCAAAAAAAAACTTTGTCAGCAGATCTGCTTAGGATTTCTAAATTGGAGGCATGGTTCAACCAGTTGAGCATTCTGAAACTTCTACAAGACATTTATTGTTAGCCATTTGATTATCTACCTAGTTTTTGTTATGCGAGAACGTCACATTTATTTCCTATCTGTATGCTGGCTACTTACATTTCCAGTGCCAAGTTAGTGATTTCCTGCTCAAAACCGTGCTGAATTTTGATGTCAGTTCAATAATTATGCTGCCAGACTATGTGTGAATGGTAGAACTGGAATCTGTTGTAAATTCTTGTGTTTTCATTGATGTTTTGCAAGTTTCACTGCGATTGCTTCTACTGCTCTTGATTTGTTCAACAATTAATGGGCTCTCGGTGGGTGAATATTCAAGTAGGATCACTTTTCGTGCTCCATAACTGGTGTGTTTTAACTATGCCGTAAGCAGACGTATCTGACATTGTTCATCCAAGGTGTGATTCTTTGGAGCTTTGCGTTTCTGATTGTTTGGAGCTGCAGCGATGCAGCAAACAGCTAGCTGCACTGGTTGGTCGAACGTGATTCGGTTCCCACGTTCCAATTTCGCGAAACTTTAAAAAAAAATCGAACGAAAGGTTGAAATGTCCACATTCGTATTTGTTCGAAATTTTTGAATTTTTTCTTCATAATTTCATTCTTTTCTCGAAATTCGCGAATCTCTGAGAGGGACGATTTTTCTTTTTGCAAATCGAAATGTTGAACACTGACCGGATCTCACCGAATCGCCGGTTCCCGGCACAACGCGGCACCATCGAGAGTGACAGAGAGTGAGAAGGGCCGGGCGAGTGCAGGTAAAGGAGAAGAGCCGAACCTGTGGTGGACGGTGCGGAGAAAAGCAGCACCGCGGCGAGCAACACGGCGCAGCAGGCCGCCGCGAATCCACCAAACGCCGCCATTTCCTTCCTTCTTCAGCAGGCAACAGCTGCACAGCCACCCGCGGAGCGACCGAACCCCGGTTCACTCTGTACGGCGGCGAATGCGGCCACGGTGGTGTGCGCCCGCCGGCCGGGGAGGGGAAGCTGGAGATCTGATGCGACTGAGGGCGAGGAGGAGGTGGTGGATGTGGTGGTGGGGAGTGGAACTTAAAGCATGGGCGGCCATGGCCGTCTCCTCCCTCTTGCGCTCTTGGTCGCGGGTGACCACTACCACTTGAGAGTCTACTCCAAGGTCTTGGTCTACTCCGGCTTGCATCTTGGATGCTTCCTTCCGCGCCTCGGTGGGAATATATATCTCTCGCGGGGACAGATCGTCTTGTGACGGCGCAACCTCCGGGCTGTGCTTGACTGAAAATGCCCCTCGTGCATACAGCTGTTTGGGATGGATGTTCGGACATGGACTGCAACCTCGAGGCTTTGGCGCTGGGGATTGGATATTCGTATTTGAATGCTTGTCTTGGACAAACAAATTCAGTCATGTATCAGCAAACTTTTCATAGATCTGACCAAGTATATATTTCATTGTTGGATGATTTGTATCACCCGGTCTGCAACTAGCGTTGAGGCCCCTAACCAAGACGGAATGGCAGCTGATGTTGGACGCGGTGGTGCACACTCTCCCGGAATGGCAGCGAGGTTTCATTGCCCAGGCCGCAGGGACGGAGCTGCTTCATTGACGCTGGTGTCAGCTGACGACTTTTGTAATTCTCTCACTAAATCTGCACTAAGCACTCATTATTTGTAAAGATGACACCAGTGAACATAGAGCTGACACCATCGCATCAATTTCCTAGCTACGTCCCTGCCAGGCCGGGCACTTGACGTTGATCAACTCGGTTATGCTTGCAAGACCTATACACCACATCATAGTCGATGACCCGCCAAAGTGGCTGCTTGAGGAAGTGGAGAAACATCTCAGGCGTTTTTTCTGGGTGGGCAAGAAACATGCAAATGGCGGACAATGCCTTGTCGCATGGGATAACATCAGCAAGCCAAAGAGATTTGGAGGACTAGGGGTCAAGGACCTGAGACTTCAGGGTTTAGCGTTGAGAGCGAGATGGGAGTGGCTCCGCCGGACAGATGACAGTCGCCCCTGGCAAGGGCTGAGCCTGACCTCGGATCCTAAGGTGTGCGTTGTCTTCCACAGGTTGGCCAAGCTGGAGGTGGGAGATGGAGCCAAGCTCCTTTTTTGGCAGGATAGATGGATTAGCGTCCGCTGTGTGGAGGACATTGCACCGTTGGTCCTAGACTCGGTGGCCACTAGGAGGAAAAACTCTAGGACGGTGGCGGAGGCGCTCATGGATAATAGCTGGCTACGTGATCTTGGCCCTGAGCTACCGATCGAAGGATGGGCTCAATGCATCAAGCTATGGGAGGAGATTGAGCTGGTGGAGAGGGATGAGAGTAGGCCGGATAGATTCACTTGGACTGGTTCAACAAAAGGTGCTTACTCCGCGAGGGACACCTACAGGCTGCTTTGCATGGGATAGGAGGATTTCAGTATGCATGGTCCACTCTAGAGCTCCTTCGCGCCTCCGAAATGCAAGATTTTCGCATGGCTTGCCTTGAGATACTGCCTCTGGACCTCGGACTGAAGATTCAAACATGGGTTGCAAAATCAATTGGCGGCCTGCTACTGGTGTCTGCAGGAGGAAGACACTCTCGATCATGTGCTCATGCGTTGCCCATATGCTCGTCAGGTCTGGTTCGGCTGCCTCATCGCGGCAGGGCTGAACATTGTTGAACCAAACAGGGACAGTGCATTGGAATCATGGTGGTCCTCGGCTAGAGAGCTGGTTAGGAGGAAGGACAAGAAGAGTTTCGATACGCTTGTTATCCTCATCGCATGGCATCTCTGGAAAGAGATTTTGGAAACACACATCTCCAGTTTCTCCACGGCGCAGATGTTGGCCCGAATCAAGGAGGAATTTGACCTTTGGAAGATGGCCAGGAGAGGAGGGGAGTCTCAGGTCGCGAGAGAGTAGGCTTAGTAGTGTGTGTGTGTGGGTGTGTGGAGTTCATCGCCCTCGCTGTTCGCAGACGTTGTGTCGATCTCTTGTACATTGTGAATCTGCTTTTTTCTATAAATATTTGGTACACCTTTGGCGTACCCTCGAAAAAAATATTTGTATCACCCGACCGATCCTTGAGTTAGCACCACTCGCATCTCACATCTCGCCTCGCACAACAGTTTATGTGTCTCGCCTACCGCTCTTCTCCTCGGCTGATTCCTTTGCTCACCTCCCATGCCCTTTGTTCATCGTTACTGATGATGATGCCTCATCCATATGGGGAAGCTTCCCCCTCCATGGATCTTGACCTAGAGCTTGCGATCAAGCTATGTGAAGGCACCGATACTACATGTAATGGGCCCGAGTTGCCGAGTGCGGTGCCGATGGGATGATGTCTACGCACGCTTCTATTCCTGTAGACAGTGTTGGGCCTCCAAGAGCAGAGGTTTGTAGAACAGCAGCAAGTTTCCCTTAAGTGAATCACCCAAGGTTTATCGAACTCGGGAGGTAGAGGTCAAAGATATTCCTCTCAAGCAACCCTGCAATTAAGATACAAGAAGTCTCTTGTGTCCCCAACACACCTAATACACTTGTCAGATGTATAGGTGCACTAGTTCGGCGAAGAGATATTAAAACGCAGATGGTATAGATGGTTGTAAACGGTAATTGCGATCTGAAATAAATATTGCAGCAAGCGAATATGTAGCAGAACTTGTTGGAAACAGTGTTTCAATGCTTAGAAACAAGGCCTAGGGATCATACTTTCACTAGTGGACACTCTCAACATTGCAATCATAATTGAATATAAATATAAGCACTTCATCATACTACTCTCTTGTTGGATAAAGAACTCAAATTCATTGGGCAAGTGTGCAAAAGCACACCTCAAAGGCGTATTCCCAAGTACTAATGAACACCCCACACTGTCAACGTGAGTATTCATAGGAGGTACTAACACACCACAATTCATAAGGGAGTTACACACGGTGCACACACTGTACACCGAGGTCACAGTAACCCCAAAGTTCACATAATAAAACACTTGAATAGCATATGACATCTAGATTGTAAAGTCTATGATCACATAAATGAATAAATAAATGATACTCTCAAACACTCTATTGTTGGATAACAAACACCATTCATTGTGTAGGGCTACAAGAGCTCCCTCAAGCCGGAGTAAACAAGCTCCACAACGTCATAAAGGAAACACACACGATGCACACACTGTCACCATTACACCGTGGAGAGTGAATCTGGAGTTCATATTTAAAGTAACCTCTAGAGTGCATAATAGACAAGAGTAACATCTACATATTCATAAAGATCACACCATGGGGAGAGAGATGAACCACATAGCTACCGGTAGAGCCCTCGGCCTCGGGGAGAACTACTCCCTCCTCATCATGGGAGACAACAACGGCAATGAAGATGGCGGTGGTGTCGATGGAGATGGATTCCGGGGGCAATTCCCCATCCCAGCGGCGTGCCAGAACAGAGACTTCTGTCCCCCAAAATTGGCTTCGCGATGGCGGCGGCTACGGAACTCTTCGTGGAATATGACTTGACGATTTAGGGTTTTCGCGACTGGAAGAATATATAGGCCGAAGGGCAGCATCGGAGGGGTCCCGAGGGGCCCACACCATAGGGGGGCGCCCTCCTGGCCGCGCCGCCAGGTGGGGTGGCCACCTCGTGACGCCTCTTCGTCTCTCCTTCGGCGTTCTGGAACCCTCCGTGGAAAATAAGGCCTTGGGCTTTTGTTTCGTCCAATTCCGAGAATATTTCCTGTGTATAATTTCTGGAACCAAAACAAGAAAACAGGAAGTGGCACTTCGGCATCTTGTTAATAGGTTAGTTCCAGAAAATGCATAAAAATGATATAAAGTGTGAACAAAACATGTAGGTATTGTCATAAAACTAGCATGGAACATCAGAAATTATAGATACGTTGGAGACGTATCATGGGCTCCTGCGGGCATGTGACAGCGAGAACGGTGCTCTAAAATGAAGGTTAGTAATTTCTAGATTGTTGGTGCTTGTCGCAAGCTCGGGTGTGTATTGATGCAATCATACATGTGGCATGTTGCAAAGACTCTAGAGTGTGTTGCGGAGGTCGTGTTCATGCTGCATGGGCTTCCCTGGTACATTTGTGTGCGATAGTTTTCTAGAGGATTTGTTGCGACTGACAAGGACTTGTTACAGTGACACGCTTTGTTGCAAAAGTTTGTTTGAGATGTCCCTATGTTATTTTTGTTTTTGCATGTTCTCATATACCACTTGATAAAATATGGCGATGGTGTTGCGATAAATACGAAAAAGCTGCAAGCTGAGGTTTTCTTCTGCAAGGTTTTGATTACTATGGATGTCAATCTTAAATCAGACGGGACGGTTCTAGGGTCACCAACCGGGTGACATTATCACCTGATCGACGCATAGAAAAGTCCATAGCTAGTTTGCTTGCAAAGACTGTGGTAAGCCTAAAATTTAAACTTGGTTCCCAACTTCTCGTCTTTGCACATAACAACTTCGCTATTTGATCGGTGAGAATGATTCACAAATGCCTATTCATGTTTAGCTAGACACGAACCTTGAAGGATAAGGTACAACAACACGTAGATCTTGGGCAACACGAATGATTTGCTTGATTTGCATGTGTTCACAAACCTAAATAGGTCGTGCATTTTTACCATCGAAGCACACATCAGGGATCTGGCTACTGCCAGGGGCGGAGCCAGGATTTAGGCATGGGGGGGGGGGGAGAGAACAAAACAGTCACCTAAAAGAAGGGGAAAATGAAGTAAGGTTGAGGCGTCGCTTTTTTCATCAGATAAAGCGTCACAATATACCGAGTTTTGGTAGCTTATTATTATATATAAAAGTACATAAATGTATGTTTGGAAATAAAATTGATTCAACAATATCAAATAAAGGTCTAAAACTACCAATCTCATTGTATACAATTTAAAAATCCCATCAAATCATCCATGAAAAGAAATACACTAGTAAATATGTATTAAATCGATTGTTTTATATCAAAGTGAACCAGTTAATTGAGTAGTCTCCATCTATCAACAAGAATACAACCAAAAGCATACCTTTAGATTTGAGAGCTTGAGGAACAGATACAAAGCTAGTCCATGGGGCAAGCCTACGAGGCATGTCAGTTATCTAGATCGAGCGGCCGGATGATCGAGCGGCCAGATCAAATCGCAACCGTAGTGCCAGCGGCTCCTCATGTGCCAGCGGATCAACGAACGCAGCGGTGTCCTCATGTGTCGTCCGACAAGTGAAGATTAGAAAGGTAAATCTCATGTTGTTAATAGATAACGTCGTAAACATTAAATTGCGGGAGAACATTTCATACGAAATGTGGAAGTGTTACATCTTCGGACTTCGGAAGTTGTCATCGCCGAGAATTTCCCTCTGTCAGCAACCAGAAACCAACAAAAGTCGAGATTTCGTACGTAGCGATCTCAAAATCTTTTCATATTTTAGAATATTTACTTTTTGTAAAATAAGGAAGATTCGCGAAAGATTTGGGCAAAACGGAGTCAGGAGGGGCGAAAGAGCCCAGGTGGCGCGCCCTAATTGGTTGGGCACGCCACCTGAGGTCGTTCGCACCTCGGACTTCCTTTTCGCTCTGTTTTCAACTCAAACTCTTTGTTTTTACCTAAAAATCGTCAATATATATCCCCTATGCCGATCTAATCTCACATCGAGTCTTTTCGAACGAAACTTGTTTTTTCTTGTCCAGAACATTCAGCTTTTTGATCATGTCAAGCTCCGGATCCAATCTCGAGGGTGAAGGCTCCAAGGAGATGGGCGTGGTGAACCACTACCTCAGCTCAGTGGTGGCTCCGCTGAAGACCTTGACCTTCAAGGAGGGGGTGCTGCGCATGGAGGAGGTGAAGGCCCCGAAGACCGAGGGCACCATGGAGGAAAGGCTGGAGATTTTGGAGGACACCGTCTTCAGGTATGTGGTACTGTGATCGAGCGTAGTCTTGATGCTCATCATCTGATAAGCATCGAGATGGAGAAGAAGGTTCAAGCCTATGAAGAAAGGATCAAGTACACTGAGGAGAAGATCTTTCACATCCTCACACAGCTGGATAGGTTCCAAGCCCTCATGTGGGATGTGGAAAAACAGAATTGTGAGTATGAAGACCGCTTCAATAAGATTATCCAAGCTGCCTCTACCAAGTTCAGCGATCCACCTACATCCTTCTACAATGGGAGGCCTTATTCTTGAAAACTCAAGGAGTGGGACGCCCATTATGAGGAGGAAAGCGCCAAGAAGGACGACACCACTTCAACAAACTAAGATTGGGGGAGTTATATCAAGTCTTTTATGCTTTTTAGTTTATCAAATCGTTTTTAGTTCCTCATCTTAGTTTGGTTTTGCTTTCATCCAGTAGTACCAAGTCTCTTATAGTTTGGAAAGCTCTTAGAGCATTATCATATATCTTTGGTCAAGTGGTTTTTAATGAAATTTGAAGTATGGTGTCATCCATGATTCTTTTGTATGGAGATTTATTAGATATGTTTCTCATATTTAGAAATTTCAATCACATCTTATCTTGAACCTAATTAACTTGAGCATGTTGGAAAAAAAATATAATTTTGTAAGTAAGGAAAGATCCAGCAATCAATACTAAGCATTATAAGAAAAATAAAAATACATTAAAGTTGTGTTGGAGATGTGGTCTTGGAGAAAAAATAGTTAGGAATAGGAGATGACAAGGAAATATGAGATATTCTTGTGCTACTTAGTAATCAACGGGTAAATTGATTTCATGGATATTTCAATACATATATGCTCCAACAAGTTTGTGAAAGAAAAGGTCTGCACCCGAGGATTCGGTTAGCCATGAAAAGTGAAAGACAAAGGTGAATGTAAATCATATATATGAGACATGATTGAAAGATCCATGAATAAGGTTTATACTGGTTACTAAGGGGCAAGACTATTAACTGATCATAGAAAGGAAAAAAGCAAAGTGTTTGATGAACATCAAACTTCATGTTCTTCTTGTCATTTAACAATTCCTCTTGAACAAGCTGGTAAAAGGCCAAGCATAGAAGTGATCTATACTTATAGACACACATGAAGCATTGTTCAATTGTCCAACATGCAATGGTTGATCTTGTTCAAACGGTAAGAGGTAATTGTTAGAGTTTCTATTATGAAGTTCATGTTTGTATGATTGTTGGTTCAAAAATCTTTCTTTACAATTGAATATGCATAAGTTGATGATACAATGCTCGTATTTCTTTTATCAACCGTATGCTCATTAATACACGATATGATCTATTCGCTTATTTGCTCGAGGACGAGCAAAGGTTTAAGCTTGGGGGAGTATATACGTGAATTTTGCATCATCATTATTGATACATATAGGATTAGTTTTCATTGATATTTGCCTTCATGCATTGTTATTTATGCATTTTTAGTCGATTTCCGGGACTTTCCTATAAATTCCCCTTCATTGGTATTTAATTCCTAGGAGGCAGAAAACCTCCTTTGTCGTATTTTATTTGTTTCAGGACTTTCTGGATCGCCAAAAATCAAGGCCAAAATACCGGATCAGTTTTTTCACTCGAAGAAAGGCAATGAGCGAAAGAACCACGCGTGAGGGGCCACGAGGTGCGAACATGAATAGGTGGCATGCCCTACCTGGTTGGGCGCGCCACCCTACCTCGTTCACCCCTCGAGCGTCACCTCGGGCCCCACTTCATACCAAACTCTCTGTTTCGCCTAAAAACCTAAGCCATATTTTTCCCGAGATTTATTGAGACGGCGGGGAGGTGAGTCCTCTCCTACTCCGGGAGAGGGCAAATCCTGCTACATCGATGCCTCCGGTGAAGGGGAAATCGACGCCATCGAATCCCCACTCCTCATTGGCTTGGGAGGAGGCATCTCCATCAACATCTTCATCATCACCACCATCTCCATCTACGAGATCGACGTCATCCCCCTTATATTTTGTGTTGAATTGAACCCCGGATATTGTTTTTAGTGCTATTGCATGTTCGTGATTGGTACTTTGTCATTATTTGGTGGGCAGATTATATATTCAGATTGTGTTGTACCTATTATGCCTCTGGTCCATATCCGTAAGCATTCATTCATTAACCCAGTCATTAAAAAGAAAAGCCAACCCACTGATTACCTAAATGGTTGTCGTTAGTTAGTGATAATCTTGGCAACGGATAGATCTCAAGGAGTATCAGTTGTTCTTATGTCGAGGAAAGTGATTTATCTCCTTGAGCATGTAGTGTTGCATCAACGGCTAGCCTTACAAGGTTCTCAAGGAAACCTGGTGTTGATATAGATTTGTGTATTGATGGTTGAGTCCCTTGTATTCGTGTTGTTGAATGATACACCAACCATATAGGAATTGTATTCCTGAAAACACAAGATAGAAAATTTAGTCACATACTAGGTTTTGTCGTCAATCACCCAAAAACCACCAGGAGGGAAGATATGCCCTTTATGCTTCCTTCATGTAGGAATGCTTTAATTGATCATTGTTGCTTGGTGGAGACTTGCAATTTGTTCCCCCACAAACCACTATGGGATAACTTCATCAAAGCACATCTTTGACATGTCTATTATCACCAAATGGACGACAAGATTCAAGCATATGATCTTCCCGAGATGCTCTTCTTGAACTTGTGCTTCTCAAACTTAATTATGATCACACTTGATGCCCTCCTCACATGGGCTATATGAACTCCTCCTTTTGGTGTAAGCCCATGGAAAGATACCTAACCCCACATAGCAACACAAGGCACACATATTTATGGGTTAGTTCACAAAACATAATCGACAATGCTTACCATACCACGAAATCACTTGATCCCACGTGGTACATTCTTTATGCTTTGTTTGTTGACCAACTTAAATACACATCTTACTCTTTGACTTAGTAAACCTTGTATCTTCTCATGCTATATCACAATCTCTTCAGGCACATAAGTAATTCTTGACTTAATTGCATGATCTAAGTCTTGGTCAACCATAACTCAACTCTTGGAAACATATGATACGTGCATTTTGCATCATCATTATTGCTACATATAGGATTAGTTTTCATTGATATTTGCCTTCATGCATTGTTATTTATGCATTTTTAGTCGATTTCTGGGACTTTCCTATAAACTCCCTTCATTGATATTTAATTTCTGGGAGGCAGAAAACCTCATTTTTCGTATTTTTTTTCAAGACTTTCTAGATCGCTGAAAATCGAGGAAAAAAACATGATCAGTTTTTCACCTGAAGAAAGGCCGTGAGCGAAAGAACCATGTGAGAGGGGCCACGAGGTGCGAACGGGCACAAGTGCCGCGCCCTACCTAGTTGGGCGCGTCACCCTACCTCCTTCACCCCTCGAGCGTCGCCTCGGGCTCCCCTTTATACCATACTCTTCGTTTCACCTAAAAATCTAAGCCATATTTTCTCGAGATTTATTGAGGCGGCGGCGGAGACGAAAATCCTCTCCTACTCCGGGAGAGGGCAGATCCTGCTGCACCGGTGCCTCCGGTGATGGGGAAATCGACGCCATCGACATCCCCACTCCTCCTTGGCTTGGGAGGAGGCATATCCATCAACATCTCCATCATCACCACCATCTCCATCTACGAGATCGACGTCATCCCCCTCATAGTTTGTGTTGAATTGAACCCCGGATATTGTTTTTAGTGCTATATATTGCATGCTCGTGATTGGTACTTTGTCATTATTTGGTGGGATATTATATATTCAGATTGTGTTGTACCCATTATGCCTCTGGTCCATATCATGCTTGACACTTGTGAGTAGTTTCCCACGTTATTGAGGGCATAGGATGATTTGGTTATGATTCTATATGATGTGCAATGAGTATCTGGTCAAGTTTTCTACCTTTTATGTTGTTCTATGATGGTTTTTTATGTGAACGCCGACTGCATATTACTTCACCTATATGGGTTCATAGGGCTGCATTTCAATGTAATGCATTAGTGTTGGAAGGCCGGAATGACAGAAAACCGTGTTCCAATACTATGGGTTGCATTAGAGGGGTTTATATCGGGGACCCCAGATCTTATAGCTATGATGGGAAATTTATGTCTTAATGATTCCTATACTCGCTCATGGAAATGGCTCTAGGACCCATCATAAGGGGTGCATTTGCTCATATCTATGGCTGCACCTAATTAAGGCTCCACCCCTAATCGAATAAAGCTTGACAAAATATTTACCGCATTGTTTAGAACTCAGATGCTAGTGAATTCATGCCACCCTCATGAACTTTTGTCTCATATAAGCACACACACACTTGAGCTTGTCATCTTGCTGCATAGAGGATTGAGCTTTTCTCTTACTTATTTGCTATTTACTTTCCGCACTTTATTTTTGTTGCAAACTATACACACAAGAACACCAAAACTGCTAGTTTACCATTACTGCTTTCTTGTCGATTTTGCTAACCAATACCTTCAGCTCCTTGTGGGTTCGATAACATTTATTATTGAAAAAGTACTACAACTGATCTCCTGCACTTGGGAGCCATCAACATATCTCTTGGACTTAGAGACATGTCTCTTGGAAACAAACTCTGGAGATCCTGATCCTCCATGGATTAACTCGTCAGCTAGAGCATGGCATTCTTTGAGTTCCACACAAGGAATCCATCTCCTTTAACTTCTTAATGATCATATTGAATTCATCTCTTCGAATCAAGGATCTTGATGCCAATACTCAACATGCATGTTTATCTTCATGGCATATACTCTTGATTCCAACGCATTGTCTTCAAGCATTACCTATGGAAGATTCTTTCGTATATAACTCAATAAAAATACTACTCCATAGGAGTTGTCATTAATTACCAAAACCACACATGGAGCTCCATGAAGTTTCACTATTGTTCTAGAGCAGTAGAGAACATGGTGTGGACATGCATTGCAGACCATGATGACGCACATCTGGCTTTGAAAGGAAGAACAATGGCCAACGGTTTCTAGTTTCACCATTTTAGTATAGCATTCTTGATGGCAATGCTTCCCATTGGTTTCTGTCGTTGCCTAATCGACAATACCTCGGAGGGGGGATCCTCACGAGGGGGAGAAGAAGTAGGGGCCATAGGGCGGAGTGCACACGGGACGGTGGTACGCGAGTTACCCAGCCGGAACACACGCGATGACGGGGCCTACGCTTGTGCAGGAATTATCTGGGCGCTTGCGCGTTGTTACAATGGTTGTGGTTGTGCCTCTAGGGCTCCCGGATCCGGCTTATAAAGGCGCCGGATCTAGGGTTTACATGGAGAGTCCTAGCCGGAACACAAGTTGCCTAACTACGGTACAATATCTTGCCGTGTACGTCAAGGATCCGCCTTCCTTATGGCCGTACTGGATCCGGATACTTTATGGGCTTCCACGGATCCGGCCTCCTTCGTAGGTCGGTTAGGATCCGGCTCCAAGTTCCTGGACTGGACTTCATCCTTCTTGATCAACAACAATGGGCCGCCCGATGGGCCCCATGCCACCATCACCGTCTGTGGGCCACCCGGGCTTACCGGATCTAGGCCATGTCGTCGATATACCCATAAAGTATACCCACAACAGTGGCCCGAAGTTCTCCGAGATTCATCATTCTTCCGCCTTCATATAACTCGGAACTTGAAGAGCTTCAAAACTTTCTGCTTCCGATATCATTCAATCGGAAATCTTCACGTCTTTCAGTTTCGATAATGTAACGGAGTTTGCACTTTTCCCGCGCACAACTTCCTATCTTCCCGCTAATTTTTCGGAGATGCGAATCTTTAGCCGGAAATTTCGGGAGCGCACGATCAAATCACCTCCACGTCATTTTACCGTTTTTAACCTAAGACACGTGTCATGCATCCAATGGTGAGACCGTTCAGTTTCCGCCGTCGGATCCGGAACGCGAATCTCCGCGCGCGGTCTATAAATACCCCATCGCGCGGTGACTTCCCATTCGTTTCACCCTTCTACCACTTCATCTTCTTCCTCCCGACGCGCCGCCGGCCAAATCTCAACTCCGACGAGCTCCGCCACGGTGACCTTCGCGCCCAATCGCTCCAAGCTTCCCTTCGCTCCAAGATCGTCGCGGTTGATCGGGAAATCCTCCCCGCCGCCGATTCGTGGTCACGCGGGCCGCTTTGCAGCAAGTTCGGCGACCTTCAATCTCGCCGGAACATCGTCGGACCGCCGCGCCATTAACGGTACGTGCGCCGGACTCGTAGAAGAAGAAGTAGTGTAGGATAGATTCCGGTTACTCAAACACTTTGCATGGGTGCAGCCGGAAGCATGCCGATCGACTCACGGTGTGCTGGTAGTTCTCCGAACAGCCCGGATCCCAGTTCATTAGAGCCTATCTGTCCGGATCCCATAGCTTATCTACCACCATATGTTTCCGACATCCGGCTAGCTCAACCTTTTTCCGCATCTTCCAGCACCAAGCTAAGCCGGATCCCAACCGCGCAAGAGATTGAAGAAGAACTTCAAGGGCAAGCTAGAATGGCTGCTAAGGTGCAAGAGACGGAAAATAAGAAGGCTTCCAAGGCCCGGAACCGCGAAGGAGAGCGGGGTCAATGGTGGCCCTGCGAAACCAGCGATACGGAGCTCAGAGAGCTCCAACGAAGGTATGATCTCCGCTCATTGGAGTTTCATACGCGACACAATCGTCCCTAAGCCTGGAGTCGGAGAAGTGGTCATGACCAAGGCTTGGGTGGAACGCGGTCGCTTCCTTGTTCGGAATTTTTCCTCTCCGTCCTCAACACATATGGGCTTCAGCCCCACAACATCTGCCCCAACTCCTACCTGCTGCTCTCCAACTTCGTACTCTCTGCGAAGGGCATCTCGGAATCCGGCCAGACATCAAATTATGGCAATTTTTCTTCCGAGTGAAGAAAGAAACAAAGGACAAAGCCATGTTGAACTGCGGGAGCATGACCTTCATGCTCCGACCTGGTCGTATGTACCCTCCACACGACTCGCACGAATCCGTCCGGTACTGGAACGCCGGATGGTTCTATGAGAAGAACGTGTCAGTTCCGGAGATCCACGATGGTCTCCCCAAGTTCAACAATGAACCTCCGGAAGAGCTCGCAAGCTGGAGCTTTATCCGGCCGCTTTCCCTAACTCCCGAGAAGGCAGCGCGGAGAATCTCCTGGTTAGTCCATGACGGGCTACCGGAACCCGGCTACGTTGAGCTGGTTCACCAGCGGATCCAGCCTCTCCGATACAACGCGCGATTAATCGCGCATACAAGGGGCGGACGACCAGCTCCGAGCTACCCGCCACGATCTTCGGCTGATTCTCTCAAAAGGAGATTCAAGACGCTGGTGAAGGTGGGCCGGGGTCAGATCCGGGCGACAAAGGACATCTACAACGACCAATGTCCTCCGGTAAGCCTTGACTCTTTCATCACTTCAGATTTCACAAGTTTTTGGACATTGACTAACACTTGATAGCTTTTCCTCCAGCTCGCTACATTGGCGGAGGAAAACCTGCGCACCATACTCCGCGTCCCTCGGCGGCGATACGGCGGAGGAGGTTCCGGAGGACGAGGAGGAGGAAGAGGAGCCCCGCAAGGTAGCTCCTCGACCTGCGAAGCGTCCCCGCGCCAAAGCTTCCGGCTGGCCGGAGCCGGCGGCGAGCCTCCGCCAAGAAGCCCAAGGTCACCAAGCCCCCTCCGCTCGATTCAAGGAAGGCGGAGCGGGAGCGTTGAAAATGCTTTCAACAGCAGGCAAACGCTCACGCCCAACATCCCGGCCCCGTAAGTTTCGGGTATGGTACATATTTACTTTGATGCATCGTTACTTATGCGATCTTCTTTTATCTGTTCACTGCCACTCGGACCGCCGCCAAGAACCCATCACAAAGTTCCTGAAGAAATCTCCGCTGTCGGTCCTCCGACCCTGCTCCACCAAGCGCTTCCCACACTGCTCCCCATCATCCCCTCCTCGCGGATCAATCTCCCCTCTGCCGCAAACACTCCACCGGAGATAATTCCGGTTAGCGCGAGAAAGTGGGCGGAGAAGATCCCAAGGCCAAAGGTCCTGCTCAAGAAGAAGCTCAAGATCAAGGAGAAGCGGAAGTCACTTCCTCCGAGAAGGCCGGAGCCGGTGGCGACGTCGTCGTTTTCCGAAGAACCGGAGATCCGGTGACCTCACTTCCACCCCCAAGGCATATGCTACCAAATTCTTCAAGCAGCTCACGGAGCCGGAGAAATGGGAGCTTGAGCAAGACTTGCTCAATGCTATGCTAAACAACGCTTGGGGAAAGCCGGATGCCGGAACATCGGAAATCCAGGACTTCAAGAAGGGCGTCGGCGAGTTCCTCGACAAGCTCGTCTGCAAACAAAAGGTACTCCCCAGTAGCCCCCAAGCATGTAAGCGGAAACAAGTACTAGTTAGCGCTTAGATGCTTTAGAGTATCGCCACTTTTGGGAAGATTTATTTAAAAATGTTACAGTAGCCCCCAAGCATGATGTCGGAAAGATTCGGCAAAAATGCTTCAAAGGACACCACTATGTTGTAAGCGGAATTTTAACTCCTGCTCTGTCTTCTTTTTACAGGAACAGCAGGCACGCACTATGAGCTGCATAAAAACATTGCTGCAGCGCCGCGTTACCTTGGGTCAAGCGGAAAACATCCAGGACCCTTAAAGAGAAAATGCAGAACTGAACAAACAATTGGCGGATGCCCAAGGTTAGTTTCCGACCTTTTTGCTATTAGTTCACGTTCCGACGTTGAGCTGTATTTAACCTGAATCCTTACGGGCGCCTCTTCCTACAGCTACGACCTCCTCCAGTGGAAAACCTGCGCTCCTCCTACCAAGAAGCCGGAGCTAAAGCTGAAGGAGGCGGAGCAGAGAAGAGCGTGCCGAGAAGCAGCGCGGAGAAAAACTCCGAGCTTATCGGGAGAAAGGCGAATTCTTCTGAAGCGAAATGCGATAGCGAGACCATCAAGAGGCAGCAAAAGGAGCTCAATGGGCTCCGAAGTATATGGAGACCGCAGAGCACCATTGGGACCTGCTGGCCGAAAATATTCGGTACTTATACTCGGAATTTCTTGTCTTGATGCTTTTTGTTTTCTCGTGCTCAACTTGAATGTTTACTATTGTATTTTTGTGCAGAGCCACTTGGGTATCCTGAAAAGCGCCGGAACAAATTCCCCCGGGACGATGTTCTTTCTCTCGCTGGTGATGACTGCAAGGATCTTATATCCGCTTCTCGGAAAATATGCCATAACTTGTCCCTGAAGAGGAGCCGCACATGCAGTCTGCGCAAGCTGATCAAGCGTATGGATATTCTTCCGGAGCTGGTGACCGATCTACAAGCGTCATCTGCCCGAGGTGCAGCTGCTATGACTCTAACCATGTGCTTGGCGCATCACCCAAAGATGGATCTGGATCGGGTGTCTTCTGGAGTTCCTCCGACCGCAGATGTCGAAAAGCTTCTCGATGCGGTGAGTGGCTATGACACCCGCATCGCGCGGAAGATCCGTCATGAAGAGTTTTACGACAAGGTGGTTCTCCCAGCAGACGAGCCTCTTGAAGATGAACTCCAAAAAGAGCGCGACGCGGAGCCCGACTGCGGAATCCGGATCCCAGTATACATGGACCAGCTCAAGGATGCTCCTGAAGAGGAAGAGCCCAAGACCAGCGCTGCAACCTCCGACGAGGATGAAGAGAGTGATGAAGATGTCTCGTCTCCGGCTGAAGGCGCCAAAGGAAAAGATCCGAAGCCCGCTTCTCCGTCCAAGGCGGGAAAACGTTTATGTCCTGGGATAAAACAATGCATCATTTTGGCCCCGAGGGTTTGTAATATAACTTAAATTCTTAAGTAGTTAGGGACGAAACAGCATGCATGGGCGGAAAAAACTTATCCTGCTATCCGTTTATATATTATTTGCATGTGTTGTTTCTTGAAAGCAAGTGCTGGTTTGATGTTTGCCCACTTGACCTTCCACGAGCGGCGGCGGAAAGCGCCGCGGCGACGAAGCCCAATGGCAATCCGTCAATAACCGCGGAAACAAGCCCCCAACGGAAGTCGCTACCAGGAATCCATGGGTTCGCAACAGAAAAAATTTCCGGAAAACTTAAACTTACGTCCTAAGGGACGATTTTGAAAATCACAACTTTCATACACGCCTAGGCGGAAAGATCCAGCTCTGCGGTTTTTAGTCGGAAAAACGTACACGATCCATAAATGAAAAATTAAAGGAGGTAAAAGACTCTAAGAGTGAACCAAAAGCTTTATTTCATTGATCATGTATCATAGATATTACAAGGTATGTAATGCGTAAGGCGCTAAGTGTGGAAGGGACGTAGCTGTGCTATGTTCCAGGGACGATCTGTTTCATCATATATGTCACCCGGATCTTCTCGTTTTCGTTTCCGATGCCAGTTGGCAGGTCTATCCTTTAGTTCCCGGAAATCAACGAGATAGTAGGATCCGTTGTGTAGTACTTTGCTAATGACAAAAGGTCCTTCCCATGGAGTCTGCAACTTGTGATCTTTCACCTGACGAAGGCGGAGGACTAAGTCTCCGACCATGAACGAGCGGTTCCGAACTCGACGGCTATGATAGCGTCGGAGCTTCGCTGGTAAATGGTGGAGCGTTGGTCAGCTAGATTCCGAGCCTCTTCGATCAGTCCACAGATAGCTGTCGAGCCTCGTCAGCAGTTTCTTCATTGTAGGCGGAAACTCGCGGTGAATCATGGATGATGTCGTGGGAAGCACGGCTTCGGATCCGTATACCAGAAGAAAGGAGTAAATTGTTGACCTGTTAGGGTAGTTCGTAAACTCCACGAACAGAGTCCACTCATCGCCCAAGCTCCGCCGCGCGGCGCAGCGGTTCTTCAAGGCGAGGTTTGATTCCGGCTAGTATAAGGCCGTTGGCTCGCTCAACCGACCGTTGGATTGTGGGTGAGCCACAGATGCAAGGTCAAGCCGGATCCCAACTTCATCGCAGTAATCCTTGAGTTCTCCTGCGCAAAGTTTGTGCCATTGTCTCGTGATTATGCTGTGTGGGATGCCGAATCTCGTTACGAGGTGCAGACAAATTTAGTGCCCGTACACCATCGGCACTTTGGCTTTGCCTTGATCCACTTACGAACTTATCAATAGCGACAGGAGGTATTCATGACCGCCAGGAGATGATTTCTTTAATTTACCAACCATATCGAGCCCCCAGACCGCAAATGGCCAGGTGATAGGTATGGTCTTCAGCTCTTGGGCTGGAGCGTTTGGTTGAGTAGCGTAGTCGACAACCACGGCAAGTTTTCACCAGCTTGTCAAGCATCCTCTTTAGTGTTAGCGGTAAAATCCTAAGGAAAGCTTTTGCAACGAGGGATGCGGGCGGCATGATGCCCGCAATCGCATGGATCTCTCGAGGATTTCAATGCCGTCTTGACTGGAGACGCATTTGAGAAATACCCCATTTGCGCTTCGTTTGTAGAGCTGTCCATCAATAATTGTGTAGGATCTTGCTCGCTGATGATCTGTCGAGCGTGGACCTCGTCCTCCGGCAACTTTTGATCAATGAGGTAATCCAAGAACGGCTGAGTCCAGCCGGAATGACGCCATCACTTCCTTAGCCGGAGCCTGCCGGATCCGGATTGTCCGGTTTGCACCCTTCACCGGGTACTCGCGATGCTCAAGGAAAATTCCGGGCGGAATTGGTTTCCTGGGATCCGAGCTTGGACAGCATATCCGCCGCTGTGTTATCATCTCTCCTGACGTACTTGACTTCGTATCCGAGGAAGCACTTGGCGATCTCGTCACTTCATCTCTGTAAGCCGCCATGACGGAGTTTCTGGCGTTCCAGGTTCCGGCTACTTGTTGTGCCACCAAGTCGGAATCTCCGCAGATATGATGTGCTTGATCCCGATTTCCTTAGCGATGCGCAGACCGTGTAGTAGAGCCTCGTATTCCGCCATGTTGTTGGTTGCTTAGTGAATGCAGAGCATCTGCAGTTCTTCTCCGGTAGGTGACCTCAGGGTAACTCCAGCCCCCGAGCCTTGATGTTGCTTGGAGCCGTCAAAGTGCATGACCCAAGCTTCGGGTTCCGGCACAGGCGTGCCCTCCGTGCTTCAGTCCAATCCGCGATGAAATCCGCTAGGATTTGAGACTTAATTGCAGTTCGGGCTTCGTAGTTGATGTCGAAGCAGATAACTCGATGCCCCATTTTGCTACGCGTCTGTTGCATCGGAGTTGTTGATGATCGTTGCCGGGAGCCTTGCTCACCACCGTCATTGGGTGCTCCTGGAAGTAGTGTCTCGGTTTCCGGCTTCCTAGGAAACTCCGTGCCACCAAAGTGAGGGTATCTCTGCTTGGATTCCGTCAAGACTTCGCTAATGTAATAGACAGGCCTTTGGACTCCGTGCTCAAATCCTTCTTCCTTTCGCACCACCACGATTACGAGGCTGATAACTTTGTTGGTAGCCGCTATGTAGAGGAGCATAGGCTCGACTCAGTGGAGCCGCCAATATAGGTGGGGAGGAGAGTATGTCCTTCAACTCCTGAAGTGCTTTTCTGCTGCTTCATCCCGCACAAACTTGTCGGTTTTCTTGACAGCTTGTATAGAGGTAAGGCTTTCTCGCCAAGACGGCTAACAAATCTGCGATTGCCGCAACGCAACCAGTTAATCGTCGCACATCTTTGAGACAAGTTGGCCTTTTGATGTTCAGGATAGCCTTGATTTTTCCGGGTTAACTTCAATGCCCCCGTGAGAAACAATGAAGCCAAGGAGTTTTCTGGCTGGCCAAAGACGCACTTTAGCGGATTCAACATCATCTTGTACCGTCGGAGATTATCAAAGGTTTCCTTGAGGTCGCTCAGCAGGTCGGATCCCTTCGGGTCATGACCGCGATGTCGTCGACGTAGGCGTGCACGTTCCGACCAATTTGGTCAAGCACCGTGCATCGTCCGTTGGTATGTGGCACCTGCGTTTTTCAAACCAAAAGGCATGGTAACATAGCAGTATGTGCCAAAGGGTGTGATGAAAGAGGTCGCCTTTTGGTCAGACTCCTTCATCAAATCTGATGATACCGGAATATGCGTCAAGAAAACAGAAGCTCCGCCCTGCCGTCGAATCAATGACTTGGTCAATGCGCGCAAAGGGAACGGATCTTTCGGACAATGCTTATTCACGCCGGAGTAATCGATGCACATTCTTAGTATTTCGAATTCTTTTTGGGTACAAGGACGGGGTTTGCGACCCAATCGGTATGGATAACTTCTACTACAAAACCTGCCTCTAGTAACTTTGCTAATTCCATTCCTATGGCGCTTCTTGTCTCCAAAGCGTCGCATAGCTTGCTTCACCGGTTTTGCACCCGGATTTATGTTTAGGTAGTGCTCGGCGAGTTCCCTTGGTACTCCGGACATGTCAGAAGGTTGCCATGCGAAGATATCCATGTTAGCTCGAGGAACTCGACGAGCGCTTTCCTATTTGGGATCCATATTGGCTCCGTGAAACCTGCTTGGAGCTGTCACCTTCGACGAGGTCAAGCTTCTTGGTTTCTATCGCGGCCTTGAACGAGGGTCTTGTTCGGAGATGCTTCTTGGTGGCATCTCGCGGATCCACCGCGGCTCGTAGCCTTGCCTCTCGAGATATGACGGATTCGCAAAGGCGGCTTCGCCTCCTCGCAGTCCCTAGCTTTCTTGTAATCTCCGGATACGGTGATCCAACCGTTAGGACCCGGAATCTTGAGCTTGTTGTAGATGTAGCATGCCCTGGCGTGGAACTTGTGGTAGGTGGGCCTGCCGAAGATCACGTGGTAGGAGCTTTTGAAGGGCACTACTTCGAACGTGATCATCTCTTCGCGGTAGTTGTTTACATCGCCGAAGGCCACGGGAAGTTTGATGCTGCCCAGAGAGTTTGCCTTCTTACCCGGAACCACACCATGAAATTCAGTGGTGCTGTGTTTGAGCTGTTCCTTGGTGAGGTTCATCTTCTCCAGGGTCTCCAGGTACATGATGTTCAGGCTAGCTCCTCCGTCCATGAGACATTTGGAAAAGTCATACCCGTCTATGCGGGGACTCACAACCAGAGCGTAGCACTCTTTGGGGATGACGGCCGGATGATCCGACCTGTCAAAGTACAGGCTTTCTCCGACCACTTGACGTCTGCGGCACGCCGGAACGTGGCGTTCAAGATCCGGAGCGCCGATTTTTCGCGCGGACAGTGGGGGTTCCGAGGAAGGTGTGGTAAGTTCCGACACTCTTTTTGCCAAAGGGGTTGGACTTGTTTGCTGCGGTACCCTCCTTGGGTTCCGGCGGCGTCATCCTCATCCATGGCCTCGGAGCTGTCCTCCTCTTTGTCCTTGTTCTTGCCCTTGCCTCCTTTGCCGCGTGGGCGGTGCTTCCGGGCTCGCTTGTATCCTGCCTCCGGTCGTTCTTCAGATCATTGACCCACTTGCGGTTGCGATTTGTGTGGGTAGACTTGCCCGTAGCCGGATCCAGATGGGCCAGGCACGGCATATCCCTGTATTCTTCGTACGTTTGGGGGCGCGGGATCGGGTGCGGTGACTTCGTCGCGCTGGGCCTGCTGCTCCGCCTCCCGTCCGCGGCCTCTTCCGCCTCTGGACCTCCGCGTTGGAACGTCATGGCTACCATGTCGGATCCTCCGCCCTTGGTCTTCGGGGGTTCTTCCGCTTGTTCTTGTTGTCGCGCGTTATCACGGTTTTCTTGTTGGTGCGGGGTATGGCTTTGTGCGAGATCTCCGCCTGCGTCGTCATCGGCGGCGGTATGATCGCTGGCGATGTTTATCATCTCATCAAGAGTGAGTTTGTTTGCATTCACCAGGCGGGTAAGCTTATGGCGCAGCCCCCCCACGGCAAACCACCGATGAAGGCGTGCATTTGTGCGGTTATCTACGTTCTCGCACTCATTCCTGGTTGCCAACCATCGGGTGAGGAAACTCCTGGATGTCTCACCCTTCTTCCGGATGCAAGCTTGAAGATCGTTGGTGGTGGCCGGTCTCTTGTAGGTACCCAAGTGGTTCTCGAAAGCCTTCTTCAAGTCCAACCAGAAAAGATAGTGTTCTCCTCGAGGTCGTGAGCCAAACACGAGCTGGACCAATAAGGTACAACTGTAGCATGCGACAGGCTATATTCGGGGTTCCTCCGGCGAAGGTTACCGCATTGTAGTAATCCTCAATCCAGGTATCCGCCTCTCTGCCATCATAATGCTTCGGGTTCCCTGGTAGCTTAAGGTTCAGCTTCTTGGCTTTGGTTCCTCTCGATCATCTGGCCAAAGCACCTTGGACCGATGTAGTCGGATCTGTACTCGTTGAGGCGATCACGAGCATCACGGGGGGCACCACGGGTGACTTCGAGCGGAACGGGATCTCCGGCCTCGCCTCCGCCTCCGCCTCCACTCCACCGGGTGGCGGTGAGGGAGATATGAGGGCCTGTAAGACGCCTTCCGATTCTCGGCGTGGTTCCCGCGGCTGGCTCCGGCTTCGGTGGCTCCTTTCCTCTTGGTGGTGGTCGCCTCCGTCGTTCCGGCTCCTTCGTGGCTCGGTGCGTATTCCTCGTTCCGACTCCTCCGGGTTCCGGGTCGCGTCCTTGGCTTCTGCGAGGCTCGGGATCGCGTTCTTGACTCGACGAGGCTCCGGCTCGCGGTTTTGGTTCCGGCCTCTGAGTTGCTCCGGCGTACGCTCCCTGTTCCTGTCTCTAGGAGCCGGCATCGCGTCGCGGATGTTATTCCGCCTGGCCCATGGGGCCTGGGGTTTCCGGCAGGACTGCGACGCGAGGGGGTAGCGGGGACGCGAAGCTCGGGGTGGTGGTGACGGAACACGATATTTGTCTCTGCCGGTGTACATCGCACCCTTTCCCTTTTCTGATCTTTTGGAGTTGAATCCGATGGTATCGATTGGATTTGGATGATCCCCGACTTTCCGCCTGCGCTCCGTAGATCCGGTGCGCGACTCGTCATCACGATGTTGACTTGGTATGGCGTCCTTCTGCGCGGTGGATATGCATTGTTCCGGATTGGATGCTAACCGCGCGAAGTGTCTTGCTCTGTTGTTGCATTGCTGAAGCAACGAGCTTCGGACGTAGTTGATGTCAATCTCCTCGTCCTTCTTTTTAGGCTCTGCAGCCTTCTTCATGTTATCCTTTGGAGTTGCGAGCGGCGCTGCTCTGTGGGTGTTGCGAAGGTAATCTGCGGGAGGGATGGCTTCGCGAGCGATTCTATCAGCCTCCGCCTGCAAAGAATCTAACCTTTTCTGCCACTCCTTTCGGAGTCCTGTGGCTGTAGCCATCATCTCGTCGACTTTGCGATCCTTCTTTAGGGAGTAGTCCACAAAATTTGCAGCTAAGGTTCTTTCCTCCGCCATTGCGGCTGCAGTCGGCGAACTTCGAGCTGTTGCCGCATCTCCTGCCGTTTGGCTTCCAAGGCCTCCGGTCGGCCTCTTCCGGAGTTATTGGCTTGTTGAGAATATCGGACTTCGCGACTAGATCCATGCGTGCTTGCTCGACTATCTCTTCTGGAGACAGGACACCCCTGTGCGGTTGCGGTCCCAAGGGAGGCCGTACGTTGGATGATCCGGGTGGAGTTGGAGGCTTCGTCTTCCGTGTCCGGCTGATCCGGTGGTGCCACGGTTGCTAGAACCGCATCGGTGGGCGGATTCCACTTCAGCTTGCTCGCGCCTCCGAGTTCCTCGAGCTTGCGGTTGAATTCTCTGTATTCATGGATGAAGCGGCGTCATCTTCTTCCCCGATTGCGAGCTCCTTCGTCAACGATTGTATTCTTCTGTGCCTATTGAGGAGGCATCATCGGAATCTGGGCTCAAGTTTCCGAGGATAGATTCCTCGGGGTTTCGACCTCCTCTTGTCCCGGAGCGTCGCTATCTCCGGCCGCTCCCGAGATCCGGAGCGACGTTGTTTCGGGTTCCTCAACCTGCAAAGGATCGCCTCCTCCTGGTGGGGCGTCTCTGCGGTATGGGCCAAGAAGTGCACGGTGACACCTTTGCTTCTCTACCTGGGAGACCAGGCGGATGCATTGGTCTTCCACCGTTTTCTCTGCGGGGCGGATTGGGTGGGTTTTGATTTTTCGATCTAAGGCGGAATCTTCCTTAAGAAGCTCTGCGACTCAGATCGGATCTTCGCGACGGCGTCCGCGCGGACGCGTCGACCAGTGCGTTTCGTCGAATCGACGGTTTCGCCGATGAAGATGTGGATGCCGCCGATTGGGACGATGGAGAGCTTGACGGGTTTGACCTAGCCGAATCCGGAATTCGTCCGGAGGGACGATCGGATGCGTAAAGTACGCGCCCCACGGCGATCGAGTCGTCGTAGCTTCCCATGGCGAGCCCTCCCGGTTCCGGCCTCCGGACGCCAGGCCCCACGGTGGCGCCAACCGTCGTTGCCTAATCGACAATACCTCGGAGGGGATCCTCACGAGGAGAAGAAGTAGGGGCCATAGGGCGGGCACACGGGACGGTGGTACGCGAGTTACCCGGCTTCGGAACACGCACGATGACGGGGGCCTCCGCTTGTCTGGAATTATGGGCGCTTGCGCGTTGTTACAATGGTTGTGGTTGTGCCTCTAGGGCTCCCGGGATCCGGCTTATAAAGGCGCCCGGATCTAGGGTTTACATGGAGAGTCCTAGCCGGAACACAAGTTGCCTAACTACGGTACAATATCTTGCCGTGTACGTCAAGGATCCGCCTTCCTTATGGCCGTCTGGATCCGGATACTTTATGGGCTTCCACGGATCCCGCCTCCTTCGTAGGTCGGTTAGGATCCGGCTCCAAGTTCCTGGTGGACTTCATCCTTCTTGATCAACAGCAACTGGGCCGCCCGATGGGCCCCATGCCACCATCACCGTCTGTGGGCCACCCGGGCTTACCGGATCTAGGCCATGTCGTCGATATACCCATAAAGTATACCCACAACAGTTTCACTACTTAATCAGCTTGAACATTGCCCCACTTGGAAGAATATCCCCGTTGATAAGCACCTCATAATGCGACGACGGGCCTGGTCAGCGACGTCCACGATGTTTGTGTTGCATGCGTACCAGACTTAATTTACCACCTGCAAATGTTCTCCTACCATGCATGCACATCATCCGCCTGGCTATCTTTGAGAGACATGGCCTATGTTACCCCCTATGTAGAGTGGTGTGTCATAACAAGACAAACATGTGACATGTGTGGTGGTAGGACCAACATGTGGACGGGGGCATGGCCCTCAACCCATGTAGCTTCGTCCATGTCCTATTGTCCCATTCCCTTCTTTATCTCGAATATGCTTATGAGATAATAACTTTTTTTTACCGGGTGCTCTAGTAATAAGCATGATAGTCGTAGGCTAGGAAATATCATAATATTTTGGTTTTCTAATTGCATCCTAGCATTCCATGTTTATTTGAACTTAGCTCCCAGCCCATTAGAAAATCCTATCTATAACTACCAAGCAGTAAGCCAGTAATTTTATCTATAATAATAGTAATTGCTACAACAATATGCTTGTTCTTTTGCTGCAGATCAACTTCCTCCGCATTCAGGAAGAAGTAACCTTGGCCTACACTTGCAGATCCCACTAACCTCGCCAAAATTTCACATGGTCTTTGTCTTGACATCGCTTTGCCAATTGTCCCTCCTAGCCACAACTCTCACACCTTGAAGGCACTTCTCAACCAACTACCTTGAGCCCAGGCTACCCGCATCGATAGCATTTGCATTTCGAAGCTCTTCTAGACTCCACAACTCAGCACCCCTGCAGATCTTGCATGCAATGGATCCTTTCGCTTCCAAGTGGCATTCAACTCTGCCACCAGAATAGTTGTTGGGCTGCCCGCTAGGCTACATCGACCGAAGCGATCATTTTGTGTAGGCAACCATCTCCTTGAGATATTACCTAAATTCTCCTCCTAGTAACTTGCGCATGATTAGCCCCACGACTAAACATCAAACCTAAACCTTGTTTGGATCCTATCTTCTCACTCACAAACTGCCCAAAGCTTCGGCTGGTGAAACTGAAACCTTAGAGTTTCAATCACCGTCTCCCCCGGCTGCCATCGAAGAAGGAGAAGAAAAACTAGCCTAACGGTTTCATTGTACACCACAACCCCTTCACGAGACGGCGAGACCATGTATGTCCAAGCTAAGAAGTGAGAACCATATGACCAGGTGGTAGGTTCTTTTAATTTTCCATTCAAATTTCAATCTGTTAACCACTGCAAAGGAAACGACTTTTCTTGTTTAATCACCAAATCAAAACGAGATTCTCTATTGACCAAAGGAAACGAGTATAACGTGGCAACAACTAGGATGAAGCACATCTCCCATAAAATAGGAAACCACAAACGGGCTTCCAGGACAGAGCCCAGCAACGACCAGCGGCATTCCTTTGGGCTCAAGAAAGAAAAGGAAAACGGCGACGCGACCCAGTAGGAGCAGGAGCCCCCACCCTGGACGCCATTGACGCCTCCGAACCAGAGGAGGCGAGGAACACATGCTCTTCTCCTCCTCTCCTCTCCTCGCTCAAGCCTAGCTGCAGTTGTTGCCAAGAGCACCGAAGCGGGAGCGCAGCCGCCATTCCCGCCGAGCCCCCGCCCGGCCGCGCCCTCCTCCGCGTTCTCGCCCCTGGGGGATCGCCGGATTGGGAGGCGATGGATACCTCTACTAGGGCGGCCAAGATCCCCTCCCTCCACCAGCAGACGGAGATCAACTGGGACAAGTAAGCGCCGCTCCCTCTTCCCTTCCGCGGTTTCTCCGCAATTTCCCCCCCTGCCCGTGTTCCCGAGCATCTAGTTCCGATTCCGCGCCTCGCCCTGGGCTCCATCTACAATCGACATTAGAAATTGCGATTTAGGAAGGAAACTAGCCGCCGCCGTTCCCGTCCCCCACTGGAGCGCGATTGATGAAGCTGTGGTTCATCAGCACTGATTTTCGCTACCTACCCGATCGACATATTGTTCTCAAATTGCTGTGTATTTCCTACATGTTGCAGCCTCGACATGACCAAGTTCTACGTGGTGGGGGCGGGCATGTTCAGCTGCGTGACCGTTGCGCTGTACCCGGTCTCCGTGGTCAAGACCCGGATGCAGGTCGCCTCCGGGGAGGCCATGAGGAGCAACGCGCTGGCCACCTTCAAGGACATCCTCAAGGCGGACGGGGTGCCGGGCCTCTACCGGGGGTTCGGGACGGTCATCACCGGCGCCATCCCGGCCAGGATCATCTTCCTCAGCGCGCTCGAGAAGACAAAGGCCACCTCGCTCAGGCTCGTCAAGCCGCTCGAGCTGTCCGAGTCGACGGAGGCTGCCCTCGCTAATGGCCTTGGTGGTTTGACGGCGTCTCTCTGCTCGCAGGCGGTGTTCGTGCCAATCGATGTGGTACGCAATGCTTGTTATTAGCCATTTCCAGTTCCCAGTGGTGCTGCAAACAACTGTGTTATTCCATTTCCAGTTTCCACAGCTGTGTTATAGTCTTGCCTGATTTGGAAAACTCATTTATCATGTGCTCTTGTGTTGGCCTGTATCAGGTTAGCCAGAAATTGATGGTGCAAGGATATTCTGGCCATGTCAATTATACAGGTGGGCTAGATGTTGTTGAAAAGATTATGAAGGCTGATGGGCCTAGGGGATTGTACAGAGGATTTGGCCTGTCTGTTATGACGTATGCACCGTCTAGCGCTGTGTGGTGGGCCAGCTACGGATTCAGCCAGCGTGTAATTTGGAGGTTAGTGATGGTCTATTTGAGTTACCGCTCCCTCTCCCTCAGTCTTTGCGTGTTATCCTGTTTAAATTCACGGGTTGGTTAAGTTGAACAAGGAAGAAAATACTAACTCTACATATGTGTATAGTGCTGATTTCGATCTGTATAATCATACAACCTATTGAAAACTGCTCCTTTTGATGTGACAGACTCTTTCAATCACATATCCCAAATTTTACTTACTAGTGACAGACTCTTTCAAGAATCCCAAACCACAGCTTTATTTACATTGATCTATTTTTGGAAAACATTGATGTTGCTTTGGTGTGTTTCACTAAAACTGTTGATTTAATGCGGTAACCAATTCACATTTTCTCTGTATTTCTATAAGTAGAAATGGTAGCCATGATAGTTGATTTCTGATGAAAAGTGTAGTTTAAGTGATTAGGCTACATAAATACTTCTCATGCACTGGGCACTCGGAAAACGTTAAGAACAACCTGAAGCAATTCAATGAAGATGATAGACACACTAATCCATAATGTGACCTGGACAACTTGATGGAGATGATATGCAGTAGTGTGCTCTCTGTGATTTTAAGAGCCAGCACTTAAGTGTAGTTCTGGGGAGTTCTTTCTTAATTCGTGGTGGTAAATAAGAAGGTCCAGATCTGAAATGTTCTAGCAGTTTATCTTGTTAGCATAACTATCCGAGAATTCAATACTATGTTCTTCTACTTGTCTAAGCAGTGCGCTTGGCCGTTTGAATGACAAAGAAGATACTCCTACCCAGTTGAGAATAGTCGGTGTTCAAGCTACAGGGGGGATGATTGCTGGTGCAGTGACCTCTTGTGTTTCAACCCCCCTTGATACAATCAAAACCAGACTGCAGGTGAAGTTTCAACCCCCCTCTGGTGGTATTGTTGTTTATTTTGCATAATTGGATCCGAATAAAGTTTTTTCTTCTCAGGATTGCCCTTTAACTAGTGCTTATAGGTTTTATGTTGATTCCATTAAGATTTTGATAACCTGACTCCATTATCAATACAGCTGTTATGTATTGATAGCAGCATGGAGATGTATTGGTGTAAGGAAATATATTGATGTCCATCTTTAAGATGTTCATATTGGTACAATATCTAATAACATGGTACGGAGGAGCTAGACTAAAGGAATGCAGTCTTTATTAGTCAATATATAGCTCTATTCTCAATAATGGTCATTGGAAAGGCAAGCTGCTATGGTACTTGGACCACTTTCTGTTATTATGTGGCTGAAAGGGAAACTTTTCTTCTGAAAGCTTTTTTTTTTTTTGACAATTGCTCTGTTTATAGCATAAATGCAGAAATTTTTAAGTGGCTTAAGAGTTCAAGGACATGGCATGATGACTTCACAGATTGCTGAACATTACACTTTTGCTGTTTTGCATGCTGTATCTGTATTGACAATGAAACCATTAAACTTTAAGTTCTTCACAACCATACTTGTTGACTGTAGTGTTCAACCTCGTCTTCCCTGTATTCATAAATTAAATGCCAATTTTTTCCTAGTGATGCGTTAAAAATGCTTCGTGCAGCAGATGCTGTGTTTTTTATCAACATGCCATTTGCTTTTTTTTTATACTGTATTTTTTTTCTTAACTATGATGTGCATCCTTTGAGTTGAGCTCTTACATTCAATCAGCTTTATTTATTTTTCTATTTTGTCATCTAGGTTAATCAAAACAAGCCAAAAGCCGGTGAAGTAGTTAGAAGATTGATTGCTGAAGAAGGATGGAAAGGTTTCTACAGAGGGTTAGGTCCAAGGTTTTTCAGCTCATCTGCCTGGGGTACATCAATGATAGTATGCTACGAATACTTGAGTATGGCCATCTCTCCTTTCCAAGTCTGATGTATTCTGTTTTTAACTCGCCACATCTAATGCTATTTGCAAGAATACATAGTTGCATACAAATAAACACTACACTCTTGCGATTAATTGCATCATGAAGATTGGTGTCATTGTAGTCACTTGCTATAAATTTGATCATCTCTCTTATATGTTATACCAAAATTCCCTGTGCAATATAAACCACTTGAATACATCTGAAACTGTGGAGCTTCCATGTCCTTTTGCCCCCTGTACTATAAGGCTGTTCGCTTACATGAAAGCTAGATCGTTGAAGTTTTAGAACATCACATTATGAATGATTGGCTGCATCCTGCATTCTCGGTGTATGGCAGGAGTATTGGCATATTCGCAAAACAAAGATGAATGAAAACCATTTGTTTTATAAACTTCAATGGTTTGACATTCAAGTAAAAAAAGGCAAATTCATAAAAGAATTTGTTTAGTTTCATATATGTCCAAACATGTACAAACGTGTTAAAAAAATGTACAAACTCCAGTGCTGTAATTGGTTAGAGGTTTTTTTTTTCATTCCTCAGTTTTCTGACCTGATCTAAAACTATTCCATTTTTCTCTATTGCTAATAGTTACCTCCTGTTTTTTCCCCAGAGCGCGTGTGTGCTAAAGCTGAGGAGGCCTGAAATCCATATGTGGTTTCTGCAATGCTGGAAGTTTTTGGTAGCTGAAATGCAACATTGGTATAAGAGTCTTTTCAACAAAAAAAAAAAACAATGGTATAAGAGGATATCAGTGACACCCATCTGAAGGCTCTGTTTCTCGCTGACTTGATAGCTAGACAGTGGTTCTTACAAACTTCGGTGCCCTGGAGGGTATTTTGAAAATTTTGAGGCTCGTATTATCTGCCTCTAGTGACAGATATGGATTAGGCAGAATATTTTACATGGACATATAAACTGAGAGATCAGGTGTATTCAATTTCCATTCTTTAAACTCGAAGTCTGGTTTGGGACCAGTTGTAATGAATGACACGGAGCAAGCTTCGCATTTGCTCGTTACTCTTTTGTTTTGTGCCGAATTTCTGTGTTCCCTTTTGCAGCTCATTGTCTGATCATTCACAATGAACACAAAGTGGTTCTACAAATATTGTGGTGAAATCACAATTCATTCATCAGAGCAAAGCTCGCTGAAGATTTAACTCATTCTGCAAAATATTTGATGATGACAACTCCCCGTTACTGTATAGTATTCAGAAAATACAGATTCGAAAACATAGTTTTATTTTTTCAGTGGGTTATACTTTTTCATCCAGCAAATTCCAGCTCGGCTCGGGCAGTCCCGTTACATTGTAACTGGTGGGCTGCGACGGCCTTGCAAGCCCAACTAAAAAAATGGGTAGTAATGTGGGTGCAAGACCTCCTCGTGGCCGCCGACAGATACAATCTCCAGCGCCTCAAGTTCCTGTGTGAAAAGCACTTGTCCGAGCGCGTAAGCATAAGCTCCGTGGCGTCTACCCTCGCTCTAGCTGCTCGACACCATTGCCACGGTCTCAAGGACTCGTGCTTCCAGTTTCTCCAACTCCAATCCCCCTCGTGTTTGGAGACACTAATGGCGTCTAGTGGCTGGGAGCATATCATTACTACGTATCCCTCTGTCTTGAACGAGCTCATTGCCAAGCTTATATCCTCGAATCGGAAGTAACACTTCTTCTAGGTTCTATATCTCGTATGCATATCCTTTGACATAAAGTAACACTATTATGCAGGCTGACATAGATAGATTGTAGTCGATATGCGTGTCTTGCTTCATCAGATTTATTTTTTAAACATGTGGATCAAAATTGATTAGGTGAATGGATATGGATTGTCCATAAATTCGGCTGTAAGTCACAACATTGATTTGCATTTGCAGCACTGTTCAAATTTCCTAGCTGTTCGTTTTATCCTCATATCTTTGTGCATTGTGTCATATGTTACTGCTTTGTGCCTTCAGTAAGCACGTAAATCTTCGAGTTGTTATATATGAAGAAGAACAGTGCAGATGTATTTGCAAAGTCCAATGATGTGGTTGTGTGCCCAAAAGGACGACTTCCATCCTGCTGTATTTTGAAGAACGTTTGAAATGATTGCTTTCAATTTAGGAGAAAAGCTGTGGCGTCCCTTGATTTTTTACCGACAGATAATAGTTGTCTTGCAGACTGACGTGTTTGGCCCTCCCCGTTCAAATGTTCCACAGTAGATTTCACAAAACTACTAGTACGTACAACTATTGAGAGAACTACACGTGTTTATTTGGTTACAAATTACAAATATTCGATATATTTAAGCATGAAGCAGACCTAAGAAAGAGCTGTCAGTTTTAGTTTAAAATTCCTGGTTTTCTGAAGCTTACTCGACCTCTAGCGTTGTTTCCACCGTGTGATATTGTTTTGATCTTCTCCGTCTAGAGACTTTGTTGCGACTTGCGAGAGCACTGAATTATTCTCCGGTGGTACACACCACAACAACCCGGCTGTTGTCAGATCGGGGAATGCCCGAATACATCAGTGTAGTTGGTATCGCATTTTTTCGCTGTAAAATTCAGAGGAATATGTGAGAATTGAACAGGAAGCATGGAGGATTTGACAATTTGCAACACTCCTGAGTCCTGTGGCAAATAATGAATTTGCAAAGAAAAGTGTGATGTACAGAATTTGTTTCCAAGCGTCAAAGCCCCCCAATTCCAATTTCCAAAACTCCAGTCCGCTCAACGCAACGCCAGTTCAGTCTGTACCTCGCGTAGCCGCTCCACGGGAAAGCAAAATCGGGGGCGGCGGCGCAAATCAGCAGAGGGAAGCCGAGCCGGGGCAGAGATGGACGCGGCGGTGCAGGAGGCGAAGCTGCTGCGGCAGGTGAACGCCCTCATCGTGGCGCACCTCCGCGACCAGAACCTCACGCAGGCCGCCGCCGCCGTGGCCGCCGCCACCATGACCCCGCTCTCCGCCGCCACCTCCCTCCCCAACCACCTCCTCCGCCTCGTCGCCAAGGTGCTCCCCTTCTCTACCCCCCTCCTCCCTTAGGGCTTACGCAGCCCGGACCTAAACCCTTCGCCGCGCGCTGTTGGTTTGTTGGTTCGCAGGGTCTCGCGGTCGAGCAGGGGGAAGCGGCGAGGGGAGGTGGAGCTCCCGCCGCGTTTGACTCCGCTGGTGGCGGTGGTATGGGGCGCCCGCTCGCCACCAATGCCGTGGATTTCAGGTGAAACCCAACTGTTCGTGGTTGTTGTGGCGTTTGGCAAGTTAACTGTGCGTGGATTTGATTGTGATTCGTGAGCTATTATGTGTAGTGCGCAGAATGTTAAGGGCCCTTCCAAGAGCTTTTCCAAGCATGAGGCCAAGCACATCTCTGATCATAAGGTGTGCATAGTTCCGCTTCTCCCCTTGCTCACTGCGACATCCTCGCACTTTATGCCATGAACTAAATCTAAAATCAGCTGGGCAACCCTATTTTTTAAGTGTAAATCTGGGTGCATTCGCGGGATGCAATTGGTAACACTTGCAGGATTCGCGCCTGCTATGACACCTCACTCGCGCAGCTCTGTAATTTTATTGGTCCTGTTTATAGTGGTCTGATAGAATATAATTGGCTAGGAATTGTCAATAGATTTTTTTTTCATTGACTCACTCTTATATTGTGTAGAATGTTGCCCGATGTGCGAAATTTAGTCCTGATGGGAGATATTTTGCAACTGGAAGCGGAGATACATCGATTAAGTTCTTTGAGGTGAGCTTGAATTATCACCGCGTCTTCGAGTGGGTGAGGTGCTTTGTTAAGTTGTTCAGTATTGGAATCCACTTACAGGTTGCAAAAATCAAGCAGTCGATGCTAGGGGATTCCAAAGATGGTGGCCGGCCTGTGGTTCGTACATTTTATGATCACATGCAGGTGAGTATTTTACTCTTTAGGTCCTCACTTGCTAAGGCTCTTCTCATCCTGTTCTGTAATATAGCTTCCTGGTAAGACTCCTATTCATTGTTTGATAGTTGCTTACCCAACTTCTTCTAGCTAGACGTACAAGGTACTGAACTTTGCAACTGCTAACTAGTTTATGTGTTCTATTCCATTACTTCTTTACCTTCTACCGTGTCTTTAATCACCGCCACAGGGTATTGAACTTTGTAACCAGTAACTATTAACTTGCTCATTTGCTTCATTCCTCATAGTTTTGCTTTTTTTTTAACCTTCAATTGCTTGAATTGCCACAATGCTTTATAATATAGCAAGTAAACATGTTTAATTTCCTATGGGCGCCCATGTGGTCAGCTGGTGTTAAAGCACATGGCTGTGGTAGTCGAAGTCATGGGTTTAATCTTCAGTTATTCTTATATTTAAAGAATCGTAGTTCCTCCTGTATATTCTAGTTACTTTTGTAACATGTTTGATTGCTTGCAGCCCATCAATGACCTGGATTTTCATCCTACTAGCCCAATACTGATATCTGCAGCAAAAGATAACACAATAAAGTATGCTTATCATTGCTTCCCACCCTCGTTGTTTGCTATGCAGTTTTAGGAGTTCATACATGCGTTAAGCATAATTGGTCAAACTGTTTACATACAAGTACGTGATGTTAATTAAGCTGTATACCCTTTGAACTTGAATCTTGCCTGACAGGTTTTTTGACTTCTCAAAAACTGCTGCAAGGAAGGCATTCAGAGTTATTCAGGTAGTGAAGTGCTTACTAAATGTATGCTGAATCTACTCATACATTCTCCCCGTTGCATCTAAATAGTTTTTTCCCCAATATTTGCTTGAGCAGGATACTCATAATGTTAGATCTGTATGTTTTCACCCTTGCGGGGATTACATTTTAGCAGGTATGGTTTTCCTTTCGCTAACTAAGGATTTTACCTGTAACCTTTATTCGTTCTGTTGTACACTGATTATCCATTCTGATATTGGTTTGGTTTAGACTTCAGAGTCAACTTATCCTTTGTCATGTATTTTAAGAAAAAAATATTTATAGTCCGTGCATGATGATACGCTCATGATGTTTTGAATCGCCATATTCTGAGTGATCGCGGATTATTACTTGCTAATATATTGCAGGTATAATTATATAGCATGTCTTAACTTTTGTGAATGAGAATATTTAGCATCTAGACTCAAGGATTTTGGGTTTTGTTCCAGAATCAGACTGTCTATTTCAATCATGTACATATTTGGTATTTGAAAAATACCCTCTAGTTTCATACCAGTGCAGGGTATAGCCATATTAACCTCTTGAATATCCAATCCTTGGAAGTAGCTGACGCTGGTAGAAATATTTGCAGGGACTGATCACCCAGTTGCTCATCTCTATGATGTGAACACTTTCACATGCTACTTAGCGGCAAATCCACAGGATTGTAGTGCTGCCATTAACCAGGTAATTTCTTACTTTTACTTCACAAGCTTTATCCTGCAACAGTTATTATCTTAATGTGAAGTACAAAGTTACTGTCCAGTTTCTTCATTCTTTGTGATTTACAGGTGCGCTACTCGGATACTGGGAGCTTGTATGTGACTGCTTCAAAGGATGGTTCTCTGCGCATCTGGGATGGAATATCTGCTGAATGTGTCCGTACCATAAGTGGAGCACATGGATCTGCAGAAGCTACTAGTGCAATTTTCACCAAAGACGAGAGGTTAGCAAGTGACACATGTGTAAAAATTCTTTTGGAGAACAAAGAGATATGTGCAAACATGTCTGTGCTAAGATAATACTTGACTATCTTTTAATATGAGATTAGAAGTCTTAATAATATAAATGTTTCAGCAATTTTTTGAGAAATTGTAAGCCAACCGATTTTGGCCTAGTAATAGTGGATCAGTCCCAAGTGGCCAGTTCTCAGTTTTCGTACCTTCATCTCTTTTGTGGTGTACCGTGGTTACTGGGCAGGTATGGACATTATTGTGGTGTCACATGGCCACACTAGTGTGTCTGGAACTGGAATGCGAAGCTTTTTTTTCTGTTTGAGGCTTTGCATCTGGTGGTTAAAAATCTGCAACTTCGCATGCACGGATGTACAAATGATTAGATTGAATAGAGAAGCTGGTTTAGCGAACCCAATGTTGTGAACATAGGCTAGCTGAAGGACTTAGTTGCCCATTTTGAATTATATACTAGTAGTAATATTCCTGGACTTCAGAAAAGTTATCCTTGTAGCATGGCCATTTGTTATGAAGCCTGAAGGCTTAAATGTTCTTTCAGGTACATCCTATCATGCGGAAAGGATTCTTCTATAAATTTATGGGAAGTTGGCACCGGAAGACTTGTGAAGCAATATGCTGGTGCTGTTAACGGGCAATTCCGATGCCAGGTTTGTTGTACGATTCCCTTTTTTTCTTTTTCATTCTGGCTTACACACAACACATATGGTTGTACACGCTCTTCTTGCGCCAATGGCAGCTAAGAGGTTTAGCTAGTAAGCCCAAAATGTGGGCTAGCCCCAAATGAAACAGATTGCAGCTTGAGCTTGTAACTAATCGTACCCTAACTTTGTTACCTCAACAACTGATTTTGTTTTCTTAGGCTGTCTTTAATGAAAGCGGGGAGTTTGTAATATCAACTGACGAACAAACCAGCGAGGTAAATTTCAACTCAGACTAGTACAATAGTAACAATACTAATCTTTCATAAGGGAGCTGTAAGCACGCCTGACTGTAATACTGCCTCGTCTTCAGGTTGTCGTGTGGGATGCACTTACTACTGAAAAGGTGGCAAGATTGCCCTCTGGCCACACTGGCGCCCCTAGGTGGCTGGAGCACTCTCCTGTAGAGCCAGCGTTTGTTACATGCGGAAACGACCGATCCGTCAGATTCTGGAAACAAACGGCGTAGATTCAAAGTAGCACTCAAATCAGAAGATTTGCTATAGCATAGGGGGGGGGGATAAAAGGGAAGATTTGCTCCTGTGCAGTCCCTCTGTAACTCTTTTTGCGAATTGGTTCCTCTTGTAACTCTAGTAGTTGTACATCCTAAAGATTTTACATTGTAACAAACTTGGCAATACATATCGTGCACAGGTCTGAGCCTTGAGCAAGAATGTTTCACATGTGTTGATCAGCAGCATCTTTCTGTAATTTTTTCATCTCTTTGATTGCTTGTGAATTACAGTATGGTGATATATGACACACAAGTGGGCCTAAATGTGGTGACCCATTGAAGCGTAGCCCATGTTGCGAGATTCGAGTGAACTGGCTCCAACTAAACTAATTTCCCCATTCCCGACGAGCACCCACCTTCCCCTTCCCCTACCTCCTCCGCCCCACCTCGCCATGGCCTTCTCCCCGCGCTCGCCGTGGTCGCGCTCCCGGAAGCCCGACATCTACTCCACCGTCGTGGTCCACGACGACGACGACGACCCCCGCGGCGGCGGCGGCGGCGGCGTTGCCCGCGCGGAGGATGACGACGACGACGACCCCTCCGCGCTGCCGCCGCTCCTCCAGCGCCTCCCCAAGGACTTCGGCGGCGCGTCCTTCGACGACGACGACGACCCCTACTCCTCCGACCTCGACGACGCCTCGCTCTCGGCCACCGTCGTCATCAAGCGCGGCGCCCCCGCCTCCACCTCGGCCTCCGCCCGATCCCCGTTCCTGGATCTGCGCCGCTCCAGCCCCCGCGCCGCCGAGGAGGACCCGTACTCCACCTTCGTCGTCCACGGCACCGGCCGCTCCAGCCCGCACGAGTCCGTCTCCGGCACCTTCATACGCCACCCCGGCGCCTCCTCCAGCCCCCGCGAATCCGTCTCCGGCACCTTCATACGGCACCCGGGTGGCGCCTCCAGCCCCCGCGAGTCCGTCTCCGGCACATTCATCCGCCGCCCCGGTGGCTCCCACGAGTCCTTCTCCGGCACCTTCATTCACCGCACCAGCGGCGCCTCTAGCCCACGCGACTCCGTCTCCGCTGCAGGCGTAGGGTTTGGGTCTTCCTTCTCGACTCCTTCGGCTGGGCAGGCGGAGGAGGACCGGCAGCCGTCGCTTCTGATGCAGCAGCAGCAAGCGAGGCGGCAGGCATCGATGAGCTCGGTCCCGGACAGCGTTGCCAGGGAGGATCCTTCAACCAAGTATGAGCTGCTCCATGAGCTCGGTGCGCCTCTTGTTTTGAAATTAATTAATACTTCCTTTTCTGTATGTTCAGAATGCTTCCACCTAATTTTTTAGTTGTCTGCATAATGAATTATTATTCAATTGGGAAATGCAGGGAAAGGTTCGTATGGTGCGGTGTACAAGGCAAGAGATCTCAGGACACAGGAGCTTGTGGCCGTCAAGATCATCTCCTTATCAGAAGGGGTCGGTTTCTTTCTCGATAAATTTCTGTTAAGACTCGCAAAGATCATTAACACTAATTAGTGAGCATGTGCAAAGGACATCGCCATGTGTTCAAATGTAGCTTATATGCAAACCATACACCAGATATATGCTCTCTAATCCTGACCCTATTTGAAGACGAGTACAAAATATGCCTATATACGTCACATCTCTTCTCACGAAAGCCAGAAGATGACACCGGAGGATGAGGAAAACCTAGATCTTTCATCAACTCTCTGACATGCCCATACCGTAACAGAACTTCACCTCATCCATCTAGTTGAAACTTTTAATAAGACACTAATCATAGTTGATAATTTCGAACGATTTCAAATTTAGTGTTAGGCAATCCCACGATAGGGAGAAATATTGTGGCGTTACCAAAATGGATGGTACATCTTTAGTCTTGACTTCTTATTAAATCATGACATTAATTGAGACAACATTTCCGTTTGTGCCCGTGCCACGTTATGTTTAGCTCTATTTATTTTTCATATAAAAACAATATCTGAAGTATTCGCTGGCAATGCGTGGATCTAATGCCCGTTAATATTGATTGCTGAGGATGGCAGCAATATAAACACGTCTACCACAAACTTTCCAAGTCTTTGCTTTTATAATGTTTGCACTTTGTTCTGTCTGTACTAAAATAAAATCTGTCCTTCCCTACTTACATATTTGATGTCAATGAGTCAATGTTGCTTGTGGTGTGATCAACGGGGCTTGAACAAAAATACAAAGGCAATAATTCCAAACCAAGCATCTATATCGTGAATCGTCTTTAATGTTTTGTTCCTCGTATCGAGGTCTTCAAAAGTCCCCACCCCCCATTTGGAAAATGCTTGGTGATCAGTTTTTTACATCATTTTTCTAGTGGATGATTCGGCGCAACCAGTAACAGGTGCTATGCTGAGTGTTGCCCGCGACGAATGTGTGCTTCAACCTATGTACCCTTTCATTATGTATATTAAAGCTGGAGGCGCCTTGATTAGGTGCAGCCAGTAGCGACCGTTATACCGAATGTTTGCCTTAAACTAACAAGGTATAAAAAAATCGAAAAACCCGCTAAAACGAAACAAAACCTGAAAAAAAAAAATTTAACCTGAGGTGGGTGTGGGGGTTACCATCTGCATGTCACTTGGAGAGCGTGCCTGCTAGTCGCTTTGTGGAGGGCACCTCTTTCCCTAGTTGCTCCCTTGGAATTTTACACACTCATAAAAAATTAAGTTATCTGTTTTCTGATCATTGCATTTGTCTAAAGTCTAAACTTCATTGTTTGTTATCAGGAAGAAGGATATGAAGATATAAGGGGAGAAATTGAGATGCTACAGCAATGCAGCCATCCAAATGTTGTCCGCTACTTTGGAAGTTATCAAGGAGAAGAATACCTTTGGGTATACTCCATTAACTTGACAAATATATGTTTTCTTATTAATTCTGCATAATAGCTGCACTATTTTATCTTGGCAGTATGTGCTACTTGTCAACTCATTAAACTGCGACTGATGTGAGCTTATACGTGCAGATAGTTATGGAATACTGTGGTGGTGGAAGCGTTGCTGACTTGATAGGCATTACAGAGGAGCCTCTTGATGAACCGCAAATAGCTTATATATGTCGAGAATCACTGAAGGTTTATTCATTTTTCTGACATAAATGCAGTCTTAAACTGTATTTATATTGCATTACATGTTTGCATCACCAGTTCTTTTAAATACTCTATTAGGCTAGAATACACGCTACAGTTAGCCTCTGGGGACTTGAGAGAAAGCATGAGCTCCCCTGTGGTGGTGATCTTCAGATGTTTTACCTTTTCTTACATATTTTCTGCTGTAGGGTCTCGCTTACTTGCACACAATTTTCAAAGTACATAGAGATATCAAGGGTGGCAACATTCTACTGACTGAGCAAGGCGAGGTGAAGTTGGGTAAGTACAGTTGTTACTTGGTATGCTTTAATTTCATTTACTTGTAATTATTGTATATGCCATCGCATGTGAATTCAGCATGGCATCTCAACATAATGATGTTTGAACAGGCGATTTTGGCGTGGCTGCCCAGCTCACGAGAACCATGTCAAAGCGCAACACGGTCGGTATTTTTTCCAAACATGTTTGTTTTATATATCCTAAAGTTCCATAACTTCATGCATTAACTTCTCAGCACAAAACGAGAGGAAGTGCCAGATAAAAGTCATTCATCATAGTTTACCATGGGAACTCCCATATTTGTGTAGTTATTGAGTAGTATGGTAATTTCATAGGAAGTTAAACTATAAATTTGTGTTGGAAAAGTATCACATCTATTTGTTTCTGTCTTGTACTGCCTACCTTGGCATACACGAGCTTGCATGTCAATGCTGTTAACATACTAAGCTGTTTCGCATAAAAAACAACGGAAGAAAGAGTAAAATGGTGGCAAAATGACATCGTTTTACTAATAAACCTAGTCTGAAGTGTCATTTTCCAAAGAAAACACCATTGTGTCCTTTTCCCCGAAGTACAAATTTGTATTCTCACCCATTCTAATTTCCATAACCTGGTGCTTCATGTTCATGTCTTGCAGTTCATTGGTACTCCACACTGGATGGCACCAGAGGTCATTCAAGAAAGCCGTTATGATGGGAAGGTTACATATATTTCTCTCCCTCCTCCCTCCTCTGTCCCAAAGCAATATCTATGGTGAAACAAGCACTAAGCACATCCATGTGTATAACCAGACTTAGAGAGCTGCAAAATCTATTCTGCAGAATTGTTAGTGAATAAGCAAGTATGAATGTTTGGGCTTCATTTTGATGAAAAAACGTATTTGAATATTTGACATGAAAGCTAAAATTGTAGCTCTGCTGGCATAGAAGGTAGTTAGCATCCAGTATTCCGTATTTGAATATAAAGCTAAAGAACCCCTACCCAAACATGCAAGTCTTCTCTTTTTTCTCTTTTCTTGATAGTTCCTGAAGTGGCAAACTTCTGACCTCGGATGACTAAGATACTACTACTCTATAGGCTTATAGTATTGAGAAAACATCTTACAATTGAATTTTCTTTGTACAGTTCATCATCCTGATATGTCATAGCAAAGACTGTAAAGTTGACCTTGTCTTTGGGTTATCTTTTCCCAGGTTGATGTTTGGGCACTTGGTGTGTCTGCAATCGAGATGGCAGAGGTAGAAAACGTTCTTTGGTTCTACCTTTTGTTACTACGCAGTTTGGTTTTGTGATACATATATCAGTTAACATTTTCTTTTGGTGTCTCTGACTGTAGGGCATGCCACCTAGATCCACTGTGCATCCAATGAGAGTAAGCGCATGGCTTCTCGATTCCTTTTATTATCTTAGTTGGTGCGGATATAGCTGACTGAAAGCTACTTAGCCTGTACTCTGTATCCCTTTACGTTTCAATCCAGACCTGGTTTCTGAACTGGGTTTTCTTGCTAGCAGTTCTTTTATTATATATTTTCTTCAATCATGCTGTGTGCATTCTTTTTGCCCCTTGACGTCGTACAGTAGGGCCACTAATGTGGATATATTTTTAGAACTGTCTTTCATTCCTGACGTATTGCTTCTCCACTTTGTTGATATCGGATGCAGCTGCCTTTCTTTTGATGTGCATGTGTGTCATCCTCACACTGCTTGTTGCATTAGCTTATTGTGTTATCTTCCCCCTTCAGGTGATCTTCATGATATCTAGTGAACCTGCACCAATGCTGGAGGATAAGGAGAAGTGGTGAGTGGCTTATAATACACCATACGACCTTTTGACTTCTCCGAGTAATGGAAAACTGAACTGGACCTCACATTTTTAAATTAAATTGTTAAAAACCTCAGACATAGGGCTTTTGGCCTAGGTTTCCTTGTATCTGAATTATTTTTTCAAGGATGCCATCCGAGATTCATATTAGCTTTATTTGTAAACAAAATACTTCATGTTATTGGGAAGTTATTGAAGTAGTGTAGAACTTGTAAGTTTGTTTTTGTCAACGTTTTCCATTTCGTAGCTAGCTTTTGGCTAGTCCCTGGATGAGGCCTAGCTGTCGTTGACTTAGGACACAGTTTGTTATGTACCAGAGTTGGTACTGTAATAAACTGTCTATAAGTCAACATGCATTTTACCAGCTTCTAGTGCATTACCTGGTTTCAGAACCAAGAAAGTTGCGATGCTTAGTTCATACAGATTAAGACACAGTTCACCCACAGTAGTAATCATGTTCTTACTTATTTTGTTAAGGTATTCCTCTATCAGATCCTGACCCTTCTAATGTGGTAAAGTAATATATGTTGACCTGAGTTTTCAAACACAAAATCTCAATTATATTTCAGATAGTGAACTGCTTAGAGCACGAAGAAATTATAGATCTGCTCTAAAAGAGGTAGTCACATAGCTATTTTCTTTAATTTGGTTTATTGCTTGCCAAGTTTACCACTTCCTGCTAGTACTGATCCATTAAGTTTTTATATTTAGTCAAGCGGCGCCGAAAGATTGAGCTTAATCCAATGAAGCATTCGAGTTTTAAACATGGGTTGGTCTAAGTTCTTGTATCCTACCCTTCAGGTCTCTTCTTTTCCATGATTTTATTGCCAAGTGCCTAACGAAAGATGCAAGACTCCGCCCGGCTGCAGTGGAGATGCTGAAGGTACTTATTTAGTGCTCAGGGGTACCTTTGTGATGCATTTTGATGATTTCTTATTCCTATATTTACTTGTGTTGTTCTCATTCTTTCTTTAATTCTCATGCAGCACAAATTTATTGAGAAGTGCAACACTGGAGCTTCTAAAATGTTGGCAAAGATCAAGGAAGCAAAGGAGATCAGAGACACCCTTGCGCAAAACCAGCCGCCTGACCCTGACGATGTACAACAACTCTTCTATTTATTATGTGCATGTACATTAGTTTGGTCACTATGGTTCTCTGACTTCGGTATCTTACAGGAAATGTACGATGCAACTGTTCGAATTAATGAAGATTATGGGGAAACTGTTCCGCTAAACTCCCAGCCAAATCATGAAACACATAATGATGGTTGGGCAGGTAATGATAACTGTGCAAGTCTACATCATGATCATGTTCCCCAGTTATTACATCCATTTCACACAAAATTTAGATTTGCTGTTATCCTGACACTACTTCCTCATCATGTAGCCTTTCTTGAGTTTCTTCGCGGGTTCTGTTCTCCCGCTAGGGTTACTAATGATAAATAGATAGCCTGATACAGATGTTCATGAATCATGAGCTTACATGTAACATGTAAGCTTGAATTTTTTAGTAGTTGAACATGACACGCCCTAAGAAAATACCCACTCTAGTGATGAGTGCGTCGTTTCAGAGGATGGGCTCCATGGAGCCTGTTTTCTGTTCTTTTTGAATCGGCATTTTAAAGTTTCAAAAAATTCCGAGAAAAATCATGCATGTACATAATTATGATATCTAACCTGTGTACAAAAAATCAATGTGAAATATTATGTATTATGGGCTGTGTAAAAAAGACAACAAATTTCGAGATCTGAGATAGTGAACAGGGCAAAATTACAAAACCTGCAGATTTTTGAGTATTTGTCTTTTTTGTGTAGGCCGGAGTACAAAATATTTCGTATTGAGATTTCACAAGTCCGTAGAATATGTCATTGTCAACATCTAGGATTATTTTTGGATATTTTTGAAACTTCAAAATGTCCTTCAAAGTGACTTTTCGCTCTAGTGACCTGCTAGTATCATTTCATGTATCCAGGATTGATTTAGCTTCTTATAATGCTTTTCGTGAGGAGGATCTTCGTTATTTCTTAGATGGGATTCTTCAAAGTGTTGCTGTTTAGTGTTTTTTTAGCCTTACACTATGCACCTGAAACCAGTATTTAATTTTCTGTTTACAGGTGATTTTGGTACAATGATAGTTCATCCTGAAGATAGTGATGAAGTGGCTGAATCATCCATTTTCCCAAAAGCAGAGTTCATACCGGGCCTTGGTAGCATCAGCTCATTCACACATGATCCAAAGAGAGCTGAGCTTATTTCAAAACTTTGGTATGAGAAACATACAATTATTTTCTCATGTATGTTTTTCAGTTTTAGAAAGCAAAAAAAAGCATCTCTTGCCAGAAAGAAATTTATCCATGCTATTTTGACAGGGCGGAGAATGCAGCTGATAGTGATGCCAGTAAAGAGCGGGACTTAGATGGACTTCCTGACACCCAAGAACCAAAAGCAATGCCACCTTCAACTGGAACAATTAAACAGCACAAGGGTGTAGAAGGGACTGTGTTGCGACATGATAATCTAATTAGCTCTGCATCACCAGGTGTTGCCAGCACAATGACCAAATTAAATAGCAGCCCAAGCCGTAAAGCATTTTCGGTTCAGGATAAGGTATATGCTTTTTGGTCAGGCGTCAACTTATTTTGCTTTATGACTCTGAAGTAATTCAGATATATTCTTGCAATTGTATGCTTTCCCAGTTCACCCCTCTCCTAAATTATGATTCTCTTCCTGTTGTAGCTCTGGTCAATTTATGCTGCTGGAAACACTGTACCTATTCCATTTCTTAAGGCGATTGACGTTTCACCGCTAGCTCTAGTATCAGATAGTGTAGCGGGCAATGGCCCGGCTGGTTCAAGTACAACCGACGCCTTGGAAGCAGTTAGGGAGCTATTCAGTGGCGATGGGCAGGCAAAGAAAGGGCGCAAAGGGCAAAATGAAGTATGTTCTGACTATTTTCTTCAGTGATGCTATTTCTCATGCCTAGATGTGTTTTTGATACTGGATTTTATTTGCATTAGGTTCCTCTTCCTCCCGGTGTGCACCATAGATTGACGACAAGTCCTACATTGATGAACCTGGCCCAAGCTCTTGCTTACCATAAGACGTGAGTGGTTCGAACTGGTCCATTTTGCTAGAGCTCTTTTGTATGTAATGATTGAAGGAATGGTTTTATTCTGTAAATATACTCACATTGTTCATAAATATTTTAGGTGCTATGAGGACATGCCTCTGCAAGATTCGCAAGCTGCAGAAGAGCAGCAGACAATTCAGAACCTTTGTGATACGCTTCGGACCATACTGAGGTTGTAGACATCCATGAGCAACGGCTACATCCTTGAAGAATCTGGCATGCTGAAACGCTGCGCGGAGGCAAGTGCTGACCTAGAATTATTCACGGGTGATTCGGCTCAGCCTGGGATCGAAAGCAGGCATGGCACATGGTGCAGACTGCAGATCAACGCTGATGGAGGTATTGATCCGTTTATAGGTGCTGGCTGGGTGACTGGAAGTTTTTTTTGATAACGGGTGACTGGAAGTTGGATGTGCACAAGGGATTCTGTTCCGAAGACGTGAAATTTTGTCAGTTGTTTATAGCCTCTAGGTGGTTTCAGTTTAGTGGCTGGTGTATGTACAGATGGTGTAGCGAAGTTTTGGTAATCCAATTTTGTGGCGCAAATGGCGATCCAAACTGTGGGCATTGTATGTTCGGCAGATGCAATTGTTTTTGTTCCCTCTCAAATAAAGAGGAATTATAATTAGTGGTTGTGAGATAAATAAATGTTTGGGATGGAAGGCATGGTTCTTGCGTGTATGATGGAGGCTCGAGGCGGTGAACTGTTTGAAGTTTGAACTGTTCTCTCAGCTGGCACTGCTGTGCTGTTGAAGATGCGGGAAGGCATGATTGTTGCCGTCACGAGTGTACCCGTTCGTTGTTACAACGATCATATGGATCCAGTGATAATTTTTCTTGGGGAGAAAGATGGAGACTCGCAGTCGGCTCCCAAAGGTATTTGGGACGTGTCGGACATTTTTTCGTTCCCAGCCGTGCGTCCCAAAGGGTCTTTTCGTCCAGCGCGGTTTTATACGGTGTCCGGCGTCTCGAGCCCGTCCCCGGTCCACAGGAGACGCTCCGGGCACGCCGGACACATCGAGAAGCGAAGCGAGGAGTGGCGGGACCGATGCGTCAGTGACTCACGAACGGACGCAACCGTTACCCATCGACGGTGCAGTTGCCAGGAAGGGAAACCGTCGCAATGGAAACCGCGTCGATCGATGAGAGAACCGCCAGAATAGAGTTCGAACTCCGCGGAAGAGCAACCGCATCTCTTTGATATTTACGCCGCCATTCATCCGCGCTCAATAAGACCCCTACATTTGCGCTTTCCGATCTACAACCGGCCGGCGCCATTCATCTCTCCTCTCCTCTCTCACCATGAGCAACCTCTCTTTGTCATCGGACACCAACAACGAGGGGAAGCCGCCGGGATGACGCCATTGGTGGGACAGAGTTGCAACGCCTAGCAGCTATAGTTCCTCGCCGACTGACAGTCAGGAGGAGGATTGGGAGGCCGACGAGGAGGAGGAAGAGGCCGAGGAGGCGGCGGCGGTAAAGGAGGCAAGGGCCCGGGCGAAGGCGAAGGCGTAGCCAGCGAGCACCGTCGATGACAAGGGGAACACAAGTTCCTCCGACGCGTCGAACGACATCGGCTCTTCGGAAGAGGTGAAGCGCCACCATGAGGACGACGAGGTGGGGCCATCAAAGAAGAAGTAGTTTAAAAAATTAGTTCATTTTTTCAAAGTTTTTATATGTAATTTGTTTATATTGCACTACTTTAAAAATTAGTTCATAATCTTCGAAGTCTTCACTGTACCTACAAATTTCTTTTCTCTGTTGAAATAAAAAATACAAAAAAGCAGATGCATTATTTTGATGTTTGGGAGGCGCGTTTAGGAGATGCGGCTGGGTATCGACGTCCCCAATACGACACGAAGAAAACACGTCCCCCAAACGCTCGATTTGAAACCGTTTGGGGATGTTTTGTATACACGAATAGAGATGTCTTACAGCTAAAGATGTGGGAAGGCATGATTGTTGCTGTCACGAGCGTGCCCGTTCGTTGGCGCATGGAGACTCGCAGTCCAGTGACAAGTTTTCTTGAGGAGAAAGAGAAGCTCGCAAAGTCCTCCATAGAATAGAAATGGGAGCTAGAAAAACAACATTTTTTATGGGAAACCTAAATCTAGCAGGATCGTTACAGCTAAACTGCTCGCACGCGTACAGGACAGCACGACTGATTCGCCAAGCACCGAAACACGTCGAGGGATGGGATGGGAGGATCGTGGCCTGGGCTGGGCTGGGCTCGTGGGATGGATATTCCTGGCCTGGCCACCACCAACTGCAGTGCGGATCCCAATCAGTCCTACTCGTACCACTTTTTGTGTCGTCGGCGTTCGAGTGGGAACGCACTCGCCGGCGGATCCCGGAGCAGCAGCACGTATCATATACGAGCTGTACCGGTTGCGATCGTCCCGTCCCCCTTTGTCCGCACGTGACATGTGACGGAACAAAAAAGAACCCAAAGCGCACCCATCCTCTCGTCTCCCTCACCCCACCCCACACCCCCACCACACCCATTGGCCTGCAACCTACGCCGACCCCAACTGCGCCGGCGGAGGAGGAGGCGGCGGCGGCGATGGTGAGGGAGATGCGCATCAACTCGGCGCCCCGCGGCAACCGCGTCCCGCTCCTCAACCAAGGGGTACGTCCGCAGGCGCCTCGCCGCGGCTTCTTCGTTTCCTACTTCTTCTGCCCTCCCTTTTTCTGTTATCTGTTCGTTTTGGGGAGGCTGATCGACCGCGTTCGCCCTCGCGGCTTTGCAGGAGACGTCCAGGATCCTCTCCGATCTCGAGGAGGGCAACAACGTCCAGGTTCGCCCGCACGACTTCTCCCCCTGTTCTCAGTACTAGTGCTTCCTTGGTTTTGGTTTCACCATACAGAATCAGAGACCAACTAATCGGCTATAACCATTTTTACTAACTAACTAATTCGTTTTTTCTCCTCGGCTTATTGGAACCCTCCCCCTCTCCCAGGCGGCCAACGTCGGGTTCTGCCGGGTCATCAAGTTGGTGAGCACCGCGTGATAGTACCAGCCAGGTTTACCAATTTTTGTTTGCTGTCCATGTGTCTGCTCTGCTAAATTAACGAGAAAATGGGGGATGCAGGCCAAGAAAGACGCGGGGAAGCTGGTCTTCGCCACCGTCGCGCTACTCGTCGCCTCGCTCAGCAACCTCCTCGTTGTAGGTACTCCACACCTATAAACAGTTGTTCGCTGCTGAATGAATTTCATTGTTGTGACCCTTGTACTACTGTTAATTGTGGTGAAGCCTTTATATGAGCAGTAACGCGGTAACTCAAGTTCTGATATGTTGCCAGAGCTCTAATTGTTGAACTGATCAATAGCTCGCATGGCAGAAATAGTCTTGGCTCAACTAGAATTGTAGCTACCTGGAAATTACGAAAAGGAGAAATGCGTACAGGTTACTATTATTCCAGTAGCAAGTTCTGACTGGTGAGTGCAGTAGTGGACTACATCGGTTCACGAATTCATGTGTGCTAGGATTGAATTAAGCAGAGTACGTTGGTTCTTGCGTGACAGGATTAGATAGTGGTCAGCATACATTCTTGTTCTTCAGTGAGAGGATTAAATAGTGGTTAGTATGCATCGGTTTTTCTGTGACAGGATTAAATAGTACTCCGTGCGGAGCGACCTCCACTTCCATTTAAAAGAGCATCGATGTTGCACATGTTTCTTGTAGTAATGGATGGGTCGTTATTTTTGTTTTAAGCCTAATGGGTGGAACACCTTCTGTTATCCTACAGCCCAAGTATGGCGGCAAGATTATCGATATTGTGTCAAGAGATGTTCAGAATCCAGAAGATAAGGCTCAAGCCCTGGCAGATGTGAATGGCACGATACTGTACATTGTGGTGATAGTTGTAACAGGGTATGTTTCTTCAAAACTTTATTCTGAGTACTGTAATGAATGAACGTTCTGTTCTACACTACCATCTTTTATTTACTATTCAGTTTGTGTTTGGTGGATTGGTGGATCTAGGTAGGCGTAGGCCACGATTTTAATTGGTCCATTTACCGCTAGCTTCTCTCTCCTTTTCAGAAAACCATGCTAATGCACTAAAATCATGTAGTAGTAGTTATTTTGCTTGAAGTATTGGAAACCAACTCTGCCCCTGTTTCAGGTCAGTTTGCACAGCTCTTCGGGCATGGCTATTCAATTCTGCTAGTGAGAGAGTTGTGGCTCGACTTAGACAGGACTTGTTCAGTCATCTAATAAACCAGGCAAGTGCATTAATTCTGTCCAAATGGCTGTTTTATAGTCTTCCATATAGCTATGTTCTTACTGTCAAATCTGCACATGTGTCTTGTGCCCCCACAGGAAATAGCATTTTTTGATGTGACTAGAACAGGAGAGCTCTTAAGCAGGCTTTCTGAAGATACCCAAATAATTAAGAATGCCGCTACAACAAACCTTTCAGAAGCACTGCGTAATGTTACTACTACAGCTATTGGTCTTGGCTTTATGTTTTCAACTTCATGGAAGCTAACATGTAAGTACTAGTTCCTATGCTTGTGCTCTGTAGATTAAGAACTTGGTTGCATCTCATCTGCTGTTATGCCATAGCTTCATTTTTCTCTATATACTCCACAAAGGAACAACCTGTGTGAAGGGATATTGTCAAATCGTTACGTTTCTTTACTTCTATAATTCAATGGAGGAAACTTCTCAAAGACAGCCTATCACATTCTACAAAACCTTTTGAAGGAACTAAACGTCATTTTCTCTAGCCAACAGAAAAACAAGCTCTTGTCAGAACCATAGACATGGCGACTTTCCTTAAATGTGAGCAAAATTTGGTCGGGTTTGTCAAAGTGGAGACAGATGCCATTCAAATACGCTTATCATATCCTAGTCCATATCAAGTGAGCATTGGATCTTATTGGTGGGCATATTGATCGATCTGAGGTGCCAGTTCACTTCAGCTAAGCCACCTGAAGCATGGACCTGATTGAGATGTGATGATCTGTTTGCCTACACGGCATCCAGCTCCAAATCAATAAAATGAGACCAGGCTTGCTTGTGCAGTGTGTGGACCTGGCCTGTTGGTTCCATTGATTCTGAACAAAGTTTAGTCTTCTGCACGTTACATGAGAAGTTTGTAATTTCCTAAATGGTTCCTTATAAAGTGTGGTCTTGTGATACTTTTACTTGCGTACATGCAGCTTTAAAAATAAGCACACTCTTCAATTCAGTGTCCCTTTAGTCTCTACTACCCATATCATTCAGTAAATCTCATTTACTATTTTTCTCCACAGTATTGGCGCTTGTAATTGTTCCGGTGATATCAGTCGCTGTGCGTAAATTTGGGCGTTTTCTTCGTGAGCTTTCACATCAGACGCAAGCTGCAGCTGCTGTAGCTTCATCCATAGCTGAGGTTTGTATATCTGATGTTTGATTTGTTAATGATAATAGGAGAATTTTTGTTAAACCGTTCCTTAGTTACAACAATTTACAGAAAAATTATAATCAAATATGCGCTTTGAGTTTTTTACTTCAATCATCATAGTCATTGATTAATTGTTTTTGTGCATTACAATTCTGTCTACTACCTTGTAGGAATCTTTTGGTGCCATTCGCACTGTAAGAGCCTTTGCCCAGGAGCCTCATGAAGTTTCACGATATGGGGGGAAAGTAAACGAGACACTGAAACTTGGTCTCAAGCAAGCTGTGAGTACTGTAATGTTCGTGTAAGAAGCATAGCACTATTTTGCATAGAGATCTGACTATGCATTTCATTGTAGAAAGTTGTTGGACTATTTTCTGGAGGGCTTAATGCTGCATCAACCCTGTCGGTTGTTATTGTTGTTATTTATGGAGCTAACTTAACCATCAACGGTTACATGACAACTGGTTCTCTAACATCATTCATATTATACAGCCTTACAGGTAAGGTTTTTCATAGCAATTTTGTTCATAATGAACAGTATTCTACCAATACTACAACTGGATATTTACTAGTCGGTATAACAATTATGTGTGTAAGGGACTAAGGGGCAGGTTTGTTTTCATTTTCATGATTATGTGTACGCTGACCTTTCTGAACAATTCACCCTCTCTTGAGTATACAGTTGGTTCGTCATTCTCTGCCTTGTCGGGACTATACACAACTGTAATGAAAGCATCAGGTGCAAGCCGCAGAGTTTTTCAACTACTTGACCGCACTTCCTCAATGACAACCGCTGGGGACAAATGTCCAAAAAAGTGAGTCTCGTTGTCTCTCAGTTTTGTTGTTGATTATACCTACGCAGTATGCAATACCTTGTATTATTGGCATTTCCTTCCATTTTAGTGTAATTTTCATTGTTTATTAGCTTTCTCGGTTTTTTCTACCTATGCAGTGTGCAGTACCTTATATTGTTGTCATTTCCTTCCTTTTTAGTGAAAAAAATGATGGGGAAGTTGAGCTAGACGATGTCTGGTTTGCATATCCTTCTCGTCCTTCTCATATGATTCTTAAGGTAAATATTTTCAGATTGCATTTCCTTGCAAGCGACATGGACATTTATGATCGACGTATTCTAGCATGGTGTCATCCTTTATACCTTGTGTATGTGCAGTGTACATGAGAGAAAGCTAGGTGTAACTTTCATTCTTATCTTTCATGCTTTCCCTTATAGAATTTACACTGCATTTCGGATAACCTGGCCCACTTTCTGAAACTTGGATACTTAGTGTTTTGTTTTTTCTACTATACAAATGAAAGAATATATCTGCTACATATGGCGACCTATATGATGGCAACACATTACAACATTACCAAATAGTGAAATTTTCAATTATCGCTGTAGTTCTATTTTTTACAACACATAATGAACACCAGTTGACTTTGAGGAGTTTTATCACTTACAAGCTTTCTTGAGAGCAAAATACACTTTCAACTTTGCATGGTGCATCTGAGTTCAGTTTGTATCGTGTGTCATCAATATTGCAGGGAATCACATTAAAGCTAGCACCAGGTTCAAAGGTTGCACTTGTTGGGCCAAGTGGTGGTGGAAAAGTAAGCTTAGTTTTGGTTGTATACTAATCAGCTCACATGCTTAGTGTTATAGAGTACAAAATTGTTCCTCACTTGCACCTCTCATTTATAACTTCGGTTTTTTACATGCTCCTGCAGACAACAATAGCAAATTTGATTGAAAGGTTTTATGACCCTCTAAAGGGAAAGATCTTGCTAAATGGAGTGCCTTTGGTAGAAATTTCACATCAGTATCTCCACCAAAAGGTATAGTGTCCAACCATTTTTGTCTATAATATGATTTTTATTGAGTAGTTTCTCAAGGTTCTAAGTTCTAGTAGCTGGCATTGTGCTGAATCCTGAACTGGTTGATACTAGTGCCTTCTGTAAACTGCACCACTTAGCAGGTCTACCGTGTAGTCTAGTCACTAGACAATTGTGCTCCTAGCAAACAAAGAAAAAAACTAGAGTCCTGTAACGATAGACTGACATTTAGAAACCTTTTGGAAAAAGTACTGGTATGAACCTACAAGCTTTTTTCGAGAATGCAACCTAGAAGCTTCGGTATCCAGAAATACTCTGCTTACTTTAGGAATAGAAATCAAATTAGCTATCAGTTGGCAATTTCACTAATCTGGTAGTGTCCTGTTGCTGTCACTGGCCATTCGAGATTCAACTCGTGAACCTCTGAGATTACTTGTGCATCTGACTAGCACAACAAGGAGCACGTGATGGATATGGCTCACGGCTATACTTGTATATCTCGCTTCAGATTTTCCTTAAATGTTCATTTTCTCATCCAAATCATTTCAGGTGAGCATAGTTAGCCAGGAGCCTGTGCTCTTTAACTGCTCCATTGAAGAGAATATTGCTTATGGACTGGAGGGCAAAGCTAGCTCTGCTGATGTTGAAAACGCAGCTGTAAGTATCTAAAATTTGGAGCATTGAGCATACCTCAAGGTTGCAGGATCTGACTAACTTCTGACTGCAGAAAATGGCGAACGCACATGACTTCATATGCAGCTTCCCAGACCAATACAAGACCGTTGTGGGAGAGCGAGGCATCAGGTTATCCGGTGGGCAGAAGCAGAGGGTCGCCATTGCGAGAGCTTTGCTTATGAATCCACGAGTGCTTCTCTTGGATGAAGCTACCAGTGCTCTGGACGCTGAAAGCGAATATCTTGTTCAGGTACCACCGGCGCTCACTGTTACCAACTCCTGAACTGACTCCAAATGGAAACAAACAATTCTCTATACTGAAATTCTACAAACAATTCTTCCCCATACGTACCACAGGATGCAATGGACTCCTTGATGGCAGGGAGGACGGTTCTTGTGATAGCGCACAGGCTCTCAACCGTCAAGAGCGCCGACACTGTCGCCGTCATCTCTGAAGGCCAGATAGTGGAGAGTGGCACGCACGACGAGCTCCTTGACCGTGACGGCATCTACACGGCCCTGGTGAAGAGGCAGCTGCAAGTGCCCAAGTTTGAAGGGAACAGCAACGGGACGGTCGAAGTAGAACCCACTAGTAATGGCCAATAGTGTTTCCTTGCCTGACGATATCCCCTCCTTCCGTCAGCTAGTCACATATATACCATTTCGTGGGAAGAATACACACCGTATGTAACACCCTGTCTGATGCACGTATTCTACTCTGTAATTGGCTAACAGTTTAAAATGTCGCACGATCCTGCTCTTGCATCTTTGTTCACACGTGCGGCTGTACGCCAATTATTTCTGTAACAAATAGGCTATGATGTTAAGAAACTTTAGAGTGCCAAAACTATGGTGATGAATCAATTGGCAGAGAAAAGGAAAATAACTTGTCTAACTATGCTATAGGAGTTGTGAATTAAAGACCTACACTGTAAAATCGTGGGCTTTCACACTAATATGTAGTTTCCCCTCTTACACTCATCTCGTTTATCAACTATTCGCCAGATTCATCTAAAAAAAAAAACTATTCGCCAGATTAAAACTATGACAACGCGCACCTAAACTTAGTTATTTCTTTCTTGATCTGTCTTGTCGTTTGCTGTAATGCACTTGTATTTTCTGATTAGCGGAAGGAAAATGCATAGAAAGATATCCCAAGTTTTTGACGAGGAAAACACCCATCGAAGGATGAAGCAAAAAAAAAAAGTTTCGAATGGAACACAACAAGGCCCTGGAGGCCTGGACAAGATGGTTCCCCAACTTTTGGGAGACCATTCAAATGGATCTGCTAGAATTGTTCAACCCTCTCCATACTGGATAACTAGACCTATTTCACATAAATTTTTGCGAGATAATTTTATTGACAAATGTTAATGAAGAAGAAATGATCCAACAACATAGGCATATCTGTCTTCTTAATGTTAGCTTCCAGATATTTATGAAAACTGCAACTATAAAGCTGAATTTGGTGGCTGACATGTTGTTCGTCCCACTCTGCTTTTATGTAAGGAAAGAATATCCTAGATGTGGTAGTAACCCTACTTGAAACAGTTCACGAGCTACATCGAAAAAGTTGAATGTGATGATACTAACTTTGAAAAAGCTTATGATAAAGTCAAATGGTTTTTTCCTTCGACACAATGAAAGGTTTTTATGATGCGTGATACACTTTAATCTATAATTTTGTTTTCGGATGAAGTGTACATATCGAATTTAATGATGATGTTGGCAGATGCTTATACTTCCAGATAAAAAAAAATTGTTAAGCTCTGGCAGTCCATTATCACCCATGCTATTTAATAGTGGTTGATATGTTAGCTATAATCATAGAGCATTTCAAATTAAAGGAGTATTTCTGCACCTGGTGGATGGTGGAGTGGCTATCCTTCAATATGCTGATGATACGATTCTCTTTATGGAACATGATCTTGAAAAGGCAAGAAATCTAAATTAATATTATTAGCTTTCGAACAGTTTTTTGGTATTAAAATAAACTTCCACAAAAATAAATGTTTTGCTTGGGTGAGGCTCAAGACAAGGCTGCCCTTTATGCCAACCTATTTGGCTGCGGGCAAGGTCAGTTTCCTATGAGCTATTTAGGAATTCTGATAGATTGTCGGAGACTAGCAAATGTTGAATGAAAACATGTCGAGGAAAGGCTACGGAAACGATTAAACATGTTGAAAGAAAATTACTATCTCTAGGTGAAAGACTGGTTCTCAATAATTCAGTACTAAGTAACATGGTACCGTATATGTTTTTTTCTTCCAATTACCAAAAGAAGTTTTGCAACGATTGGATTATTTCTGATCAAGATTATATTGGCAAAAAGATAGTGAGAAAAGAAACCCTAGGCTCACGTGCATAGTCTCAGGTTTATGGAAACCCTGAGACTCACACTTATAGGCTGGCCTAATGACGATGAAGAAATAATTTTTCCCATATGGTTCTTTCACAACTAAGGATGGCTCGAAAATATGGTTTGGGGAGAATAAGTGGTTAGGTAATGCTACACTCTAGTAACCATATCCAGCTCTGTGCAATGTTGTGCATCACAAAACCGATACGATCGATAAGGTGTTAGAGACTTCACCACCAAATGCGACGTTCAAAAGAGATATTGTTGGTCCCATGCTGGCATCATGGAATGCTTTAATACGCATCGTGGCTTTGGTCCAATTAGCGCAAAGGACTGACGAGTTTCAGTGGAATCTACATGAGAGTGGTAATTCTCTGTGGATTCCATGTACACAACAATAATCCGGTTGATAATAACAATCCCAAAAAGGGAGTCCAACACAATTCTAATAGAATGAGCATCCCAACACAATCCTTTCCAAAAGGAGAAGAACCATGATCAGAATTCCAACATAAGTTGGGGAAAGTATTATACTTATAAGAGATTATCTCTTCCAAAAAAATTATTTAGAATTAAAGAACCTTTTAAACCAAGATCCCCAAAGACAGAGATTCATATCTCTTAAGTTAGGCACATCCGGACCACCTGGCACCATTTGAGGCAGCAAACCTCGAAGAAAATTACTAGTTGCGGTTTCTGATAACATTTTAATGAAAACATTCGACATAAATTCAAGAGAATGTGGGAGAGAGGTCCCCCTGTTTTAAACCCTTGCCTGAGCTTAGGATAAAAACCTCGAGATGCCATCATTTCTTCAAGGAAATCCCAATTGACACGGCCATACACCTTCTTGTAGTCTAATTTTAAAACTAGACCAGGGGACCGTGATCTATGAACTTCATAGATAATTTCGTGTGCATAAACCACACTTTGAAGTATGAACCTACCTTTGACAAAAGCTGATTGACTTGTAGAGATGAGGCGATCAGTTGACACCCACATGAGCAATCATGTTATGATTTTAGTAGAAATCTTGAGAGAACAATTGCTTAAACTTATGGGACGAAACTTTTTCATCTCTCTTGCCTCTGTTTCCTTTGGTATTAATGTCATGATGGAAAAATTCAGACGAAACATGTCAAAAGAACCAGACCATAAGCGAGAAAATCATTTTTAATTAATAACATCCTAAAAAGTTTGATAAAATAAAACGATAAACCATCCGGGCCTGGTGCGACGTTAGCATAAGAACCAAAAAATGGTCTTTTTTTTTTGCTTAAAACTTTTAAGTAATAAAGTGTTTTCATCGATTTTTTTATCTCCGTTCGCAAGTTGTTGGAGTAAAATGGATCGATCGTGCAAGTTCATATTTTTTTTTTCAAAACAATTGCTAGGCAAGTTTGTGTAATATGGGTGTAATGATATACTCCCTCTGTTACTTGATATAAGCCATATATTTTTTGGCACGAAAATTAAAAAATGCACATTGAGAAACAATTACACTAGGTTTGAGCAAGATTACCACTACATAATTAATCGTGAGAAAATAGAGGGCTTGGTATAACACAAGAAAACGTAAATAAATCCCTAAAAAAAATTGTCCAGACAAGTGGTGAGACGTAGTACACCCTATATTCTATTTTTTTCTCATAAATCTTTACGACTTATATGTGGAAAGCGGAGGGATTTTTTTCTAACATTTTTCTATCTATGCTTTTAAAATTCTGCAAACGTCTTTGGTGTACTCTGGGGAAAAAAAAATTCTGCAAACACCCGTTAAAAAAATTCTAGTACTCACTTCGGTTCATATTAATTGATTCTAATATAAATGTATCTACATACATTTTAGTTCTAGATACATTTATATTGAAATCAATTAATACAAAGAAAGAAAGCCCTTGCGGTTGCGGTGCACGGGTGATTAGGCTGGTCATAGTGGGTAGTATCATATAGTAGTATCATGTATATGATACTTTTGTATGATACTAGATTCATAATGCATAGTATCATATACTAGTATCATAGTTTTGCTATATTAATTGATTTGTAGAATCCCAATATAAATTTGTGTACAAGATTTATTTGATACTAACTTTCTCGTGATGTGCGCTATAATACAGTATCTACCTATGATACTCTAATCTTCTCTCTCATCCATAATTATATGCCACATCAGCATTTTTGGTAGGGCTATGATGCATGGTACTAGCTATGATACTAGCACTACGGCGTGGCGGCCCGAGGCGGACGGAGCGGCAGCCCGAGGCGGACGGAGCCAGCCCGAGACGCCGGCCCGAGGCGGTTCCTGCGGGTCGCGGCGGCGGCTGCTTCACGCGCGGCGGCAATTCCTGCGAGCGGCGGCGGCGGCTGCTTCACGCGCGGCGGCGATTCCTGCGAGCGGCGGCGGCGGTTCCTGTGGGGCGCGGCGGCGACGATTCCTGCGAGCGGCTGCGGAGGTTCCCGCCGCGGCGGCGGCGATTCCAGCGGGCGGCGGCGACGATTCCAGCGGGCAACGGCGGTGGTTTCTGCGAACTATTGCTCGCGGCGGGCGGGCAAATCTCGGCCTGGTGCTAGACAAAACTAGTTTAGCACAAAATAAATTCAGTTTAGGCTCAAAATTAAGCTTAGATGGAGACATTCCATTCTACCTATTTTCCTCCCAACCGAACACGCGAATGGAGTGGAATGGAACCGTTCCGTTCCAGTGAAATGGAACCATTCCATTCCATTCTATCTCATCCTACAACCGAACACACCCTTAGTTCACCCAAGCCGGCCCCACCGAAACCTCGTTCAACTCGGACCCGAATCCGTCGGCGAGTCAAATCGAACGGTCGCCTCGCCTCGGGCCTCCCACCGTACCGCCATTACGACTTTGGTGGAGCACGAGGCAGAGACAGCATCAAAGGCACCTGCACGCCATCACTCCTATTCCTTCTGACGTCCCAACGACACACACGGTCTCGACATCCTCCTCCCTCCCGTCGCCCCCCAAATTCCAAATCCTTTCCGCTTCTGGATTTCGCCGCGGCGTCAGATCTGGATGAACCCTCCGCCGGCGCCAGAGCGCCGGGACTCCGTCGCCGCCGCCCCGGTCCCGGACGCGTCGATGGAGCGGGGAGCCCCCGCTTCGTCCATCGCCAGCATCACGCCCGAGGAAGCTCCCGTTACAGGTACCACAACGACTTTCCTCGGCGGATAGGAGGGTTTTTGCTTCTTCCTCCGTTAGACCATCGCCGTTAGATAATCGGTGGATAACCAAAGCAAGCGAGCGTATCTTGTCCTTCTTTTGTTTTGGAAGGCGCCGCGTTGGTCTGGGGTCTCTCGGGCTCATGATCGACCCCAGTAAACGGATACTTTGATCGTTACGAAGAAGTTCGCAAACATTTGTGTTTCTAATAGTAGGTGGAGGACGAGTCTACAGTTTTCGTTTGAAGTTTTTTTCCCTGTTTTATAGGATAAGCCTTTCTGTTTTTGGTTTTTGTTCTTGTGTTCATTCAGGAAGGTCTTTGAGATAGCATTTTTCTACTAATACAAAACGAAAGGCCGTTTGGGCGCGAGAAAAATCGGCGCGTTATGTTTGAGCTTGCATTTTCGACTTAGCAACTTCGGGCTGTAAAATTGATAAGCTAATTGCAGTACTCTGAATATGCAGACATCACTGAAAACACAGAAAGTGGTGGTCAAGGAGGCCTACATGACACCGCGGTTAGCAAGTCTGAGAATGGCAACGAAATTGCTATTCCCACTCGAGGAGATTCACCCCGCAAATCAGGCCCTTCTTATCTGGAAGCAAATTTGGATGATACTAGTTTAGTTCAGGCTGCCTCCAAGCAGGCAGTGAACTCAGACGGGACAAGGAAGAGGAATTTTCAGCCTGGAAACAAAGAGGTGCAGGTTTCTACTGGCAGCTCTTCTCACACACGTGAGATTTCTGTGGTAGAAACCAAGGATTCGAGGAGCAAGTTTCAAAAGAAATCCGATGTAAGTTGCTTATATGATGGTTGCAGCATACTGGGAAGTGTACTTGTTTTGATAGTCCTTTCCATTAAATACTGATGTTAACATTGATTTTCAGAATGAAGAACCGTTATGTGAAGACAGGAAGATTGTCGGTTTGGCAGGGATCTCGGAGGAACTGAAGGAAAATGAAAACAGATCTTCTCTTAACTCTAGCTGTTTGAAGGATGAGAAGGAACAAAAGAACGGGAGCAGAGGAGAAGAGAATCATAGTTGTATTTGTAAAAGTAACACTTCACAGGATCTTCCTTTGCCAACTAGCACTGGCAACTCTTCTTTGACAACAATCGTTCCCGAGGACAATAAGGAAGCTCCTAAATGCATGAGTTTGAGGGCTAAGCAAAACCCAAAGGAGGTGACCCCAACTGACTCATTGGTGGTAGCTAAGGCAAAGACTACTGAAGGGGAAACTGTGAATGTAGACTGTATCATTCAGAAGAAGTATGATGAAGTTCTGGCTAGTTCATTTGAAGAGAAAGAAACTGAGAATGTTGCAACATGTTTGGGTTCCTGCATGCTTGACTCCAACCAACCGGCAAGCACTAATGTTTCTCTGATGACACTTCAAGGTGGAGTTAATGCAAATGTCAGGACCAACTGCCTAGACTCAACCACCGGGGAATATTTTTATCAGAGAGAAGATTTTATCAAGCCTTCTGATGTTGTTTCCAGTGCAAATGTCAAGACCAACTGCCTAGACCCAACGACCGGAGAATATTTTTATCAGAGAGGAGATTTTAACAAACCTTCTGATGTAATTTCCAGGCGTTACAGCTTAGAAGAACGCTGGAATTTGGGGTCTGTTAAGCATATGAGAGAAGCTATTCCTCATACGTCACTTAACAGTGCTGTAAAAGAAAATGTCTTACCTTCTGAAAATCAGAAAAACCAGTCATATCCATTCAATGAAGGCACCAATTTCTTTCAGATAGGAACGGCATGCCCTAACTTAAGAGCAGATGTTCATTACAGTATGGACATCCGCGGAGACGCCATGGCAGACTATGGATTCAGAAGAAGTTATTTAGATCATATCAGTACTGACAGAAATAAAATGCAGGAACGAGAACTGGCTTGCTTATCAACATATCAAAGCATTAACCGCATAAGCCCTTCGTATCCATTCAATGAAGGCGCCACCTTCTTTCAGGAAGGAACGGCAGACCCGAACTTCAGAGCAGGTGTTCATCACAGTATGAACATCTATGGATCAGGCGCCGTGGCAAACCCAAATTTCAGAGCAGGTGCTCATCACAGTATGGACATCTATGGATCTGGTGCCATGGCAGACCCGAACTTCAGAGCAGGTGTTCAGCACAGTATGAACATCTATGGATCAGGCGCCGTGGCAAACCCGAACTTCAGAGCAGGTGCTCATCACAGTATGGACATCTATGGATCTGGTGCCATGGCAGACCCGAACATCAGAGCACGTGCTCATAATAGTATGGACATGTATGGATCTGGCGCCATGGCAGACCCTAACTTCAGAGCACGTGTCCATCACAGTATGGGCATCTATGGATCAGGTGTCATGGCAGAGTATGGATTTGGAAGAAGTTATTTTGATCATACGAGTACCAAGAGAAATACAATGCAGGAGCAAGAACTGGCTTACTCCTCGACATATCACAACATTAACCGCATAAGCCCTTCAAGTTTACCTCAGACATGCAGCGAAAATCTTAGAGTTCCCTTTTCACCAAGACATTCTTTGGTAGGGGTCCGGAAGAAAAAGCTCCTTATTCTAGATCTTAATGGCTTGCTTGCGGATATCAATGAGGATACCCACAATGCTCACATGGCTGATGCGAAGGTTCGAGGGAAACTAGGTAAAGTTATTTATATAATCGTCCATAGTTATTATTTGCGATAATGCTGATACATAATGGCGATATATAGTATTAATATGGCGATACACCTTTCTATCAGTCTTCCGAAGACCATACTGTGATGATTTTCTCAACTTCTGCATCCGAAACTTCGAGCTAGGTATATGGTCCTCAAGGAAACGGTATGATTTATTAGCATGCACTTTTTTTTTACTTACCCTCATTCTTCTCTTGTTACTTATTGTGGGATTCCTAATTTCTCCAGAAAAAATGTTGATTCTGTTGTTGATATCCTCATGAGAGATCTCAAACCATACCTGCTGTTTTCCTGGGTAGGTAACAAAAAAAAGCCTATGGTAGGTGGGCATGCTCAATTGCATGTTATTTCGGTCCTAATATGTTTGTGATTTTCATATGGGCAGGACAGGTCTAAATGCACAATTACTGGACGCAAAACACTGGAGAACATGCACAAACCAATAGTACTGAAGGAATTGAGGAAACTGTGGAATAAGGAAGAACCTGGTCTTCCATGGCAGGAGGGAGAATTTTCACCTTCCAATACATTACTTGTGGATGATTCTCCTTACAAGGCTCTGCGCAATCCGGTATTTGCTCAGCCATTTTCTTATACCAGTGTTGTGTTTACTGTATATTATCTGCTTATTTGAACATTCCTTATATGAATAACCCACCTTTTATGCTATTATGCAGCCATATAGTGCCATTTTTCCTCAGCCATTCAGCTATCTTAACCAGAACGACAATTCATTGGGTATGCCTTCGCCACTTCATGTTGATACACTTACCTAGTTACCTCTTACACAACTATACAACATATTGATGCGTACGCTTTACACTTCCTGATAAGCAGGTCCTGGTGGGGATCTTCGTGTGTATCTGGAGAACCTCATTTTTGCAGATAATGTTGAGTGCTTTGTTCGCAATCATCCGTTTGGTCAACCTTTCATTACACCGAGTGATCCACATTGGAACTTCTATGCTGAAATAGCTGGTGAAGGGTGTGGCTCTGTCACTTGTCTTGCCTGAATATCCGAATATCCAGGGAGGCAGTCCAGCAGTTTATCCACTCACCTTGGGCCATTGTGGACTGATGTTATGTTTGATTCTTCAGGAATGAAGGGAAGTTACTGTATGTTCACACTATACCTGACATCCCAACTAATTCTACCATGGGCCATTGTGGACTGATCTTTCGTTGATTCTTCAGACATGAGGCGAAGTTTCAGTATGTTCGCAGTATACCTGACATCTCAACTAATTTTACCGTGGATTACAGGAAAAATTGGTGTATTGAGTATTGGATTTTTTGCACTAACTTGTATGAACAGTCTCAGTGAATATGAATGAAATTTTTCTGTGACTCAAAATCTTCAATTGTTTGTCATCTCTTTGTGTTTGTTCAGTTTTCCATTGAGTTATTATGATGTTTTTTCTTGTCCAATGTTCCCTGAGTGTCCGACTGTCCCTCTTTCTATTGCAGACATCTTTTCTATCTAAATAGAAACTCCCCACTAGCTGATTTTCCTGTCGATTTTCCTGTCCTCTCGTGCGTCCACGGCATCCCTATTTTCCATGCGTTCTTCTGTCGCCCGTCGCTGCTCGCCCTCTCCCTCTCCTGCAGTTTTTCCAAATGGGCTCGGCATGGCTTCTCTGTACGGCGACCTTACCTGGGCTGGACCTGGACGAGAGGCCCACTTCACTCACCCGCCCTTCCTCATGTGAAAAAAAGTTGCCTGCCATTCTTCTCCCCCGATGGTGCTCTCCACAGCCGTCGTGACTTCATCGTTGGGTCGGGAACGCGAGTGGATCGACGCAATTCGTCGTTGGGTCGTGATCCTGGTCGCGCGCTTCCTATTCCCATATAATATACCATTCGGGAAGCTAGTTTGGTTGGTATCGGCATTCTTCAGGCGATCAAGGCATAGACGAACTGCCGCATCCTTGATAGACCTCCTCTCAGCATCCATGAGCACCGCCGCTACCGACTCCAGCAGCATCCTCAACTTTTCATGCATCAGAACACATTATCCCATCATAATATAAGCATGCAAGCTCACTTATCATGTCATCTACAGCAGCAAAATATTCAAGATATACTCCACCAATCAAAATTCTACTTGGATAATCGAAGGAGTCTCATACCGGAGAGCAAATGCTTCAAATTTCAGCAGGAAATATGGGCTGAGGAAGGAGATCGAAAATTCGCGATGAAGAACAGCAAGAACATGGGTTTGAGCAATGGTGAGGTGTTTTTTCGGGAGAGAGAAGAGAATGGCAGAGGAGGGAGCAAATGGAGGGCCAGGGGGCCCACACCTGCCCTTGACGCGGCCAGGGGGCCAGCCGCGCCACCACATGGTGTGGTCGGCTAGTGGGTCCCCCTGGGCTGCCCCAGGTGCCTCTCTACCCCTTTTCATGCGTAAAAAATTTCTATACATTTTCTGGAATTTTTCTAGAAACTTTATTTTTAGGTAAATTTTAGAATTTGAATAAAGATTCTATCACAGGAAAACAATTATGGAATAATGAAAAACCAAATCAAAACCAAATCTACAACAACTCTAAGACATTCTAATATAAATTCAATCAATGATACATAGATGAAAACATAGTTTCATTCATTTAAAATTACTTTGTTAACAAGGTTGATCAAGTCTTGTTATCAAAACAATTTTATATGAAGCAAAACTTTGCATTTCACACAATGATTATGTTACCTCAATTTCGACGGGAATAGTTCAATCATGAAAATATTATCATCTTTCTTTGGCTTGGGCAAAGACAAATGAAATTTCCCAATTTGGATGGTATCAACATTAATAATTGAGTTTGGACCATAATTCCCATCAATCTTCTTGGAAAAATAAACCGTATGTTCTTTGTCATCAACATTAAAAGTTACTTTTCCTTGGTTGCAATCAATAGCAGTCCCTGCAGTGACATAGGCATCTCGAATGGGCCTATCGAATAAGGTACCCGAGGATATTTGGAGGTCGACGACCCGAAGCTTTCAAGGCCCAGAAGCCTAGCAAACGACAATATGGAAGATAAAGTTATATTAGGAATTGTGAGTCATGTAATTGTACGGGAGGGACTCTGATAGTCTCCCGGAGTTTGTAACTTGTACGGCAAGAAGATCCCTCGGCTCTCCTTCCTATATAAAGGGGAGCCGAGGGGTGAAGAATCATCGAATCTATTGTCAACATAACCCTAGTTTTTACTTAGTCGAGCACATTTTCGGCTGAAACCTTCGAGATCTACTTGCCCTCTACTTTCTACGAAACCCTAAGTCTACAATCCGTAGGCATTGACAAGTTAATCCCTTGTCATGCAGTGTTAAGAAAAGGTCTCCCAAGAATAATAGACATATTATCATCTTCAGGCATTTCTAGCACAACAAAGTCACTTAATATCATACAATGATGAACAACTTGAACAGGAACACCCTCACATATACCAACAGGAATAGTAGTAGACTTATCAGCCATTTGCAAAGATATATCAGTTGGTATTATATTTCTAGATCAAGTATTCTATAGGGAGAAAAAGGCATAACACTAACTCCTGCTCCCAAATCACATAAAGCAGTTCTAACATAATTATTTTTTATGGAGCCTGGAATAGTGGGTATACCTGGATCACCAAGCTTTTTTGGAACCTTATCATTGAAAGAGTAATTAGCGAGCATCATGAAAATTTCCTCATTTAGAATCTTCCTCTTATTAGAGACAATATCTTTCATATACTTTGAATAAGGAGGCAATTTAGTAGCATCAGTCAAAGGAATTTGCAAAAACAAAGGTTTCATCCATTCACAAAACTTCTTATAGTGTTCTTCCTCCTTTGATTTATATTTCTTATCAGGAAAAGGTATTGGTTTTTGCAATCAATGTTCTCTCTCGCTATCATGTTTAGTAGCAATGAAATCTTCCTTAGTGTATTTTGTATTTTTAGTATGCTTTTCAGGTTTTTCTTCAATTTCTTCTTTATCGGAAGCATCATTTTTATCACCACTTTCAGTTTCAGCATCAGAAATAGATATACTATTAGGATCCTTAGCAGGTTCAGAGGATTCTACAACAGTTTTATGTTTCTTTTTCTTTTTCTTAGACTTAGTCCTAGTATCATTAGCTTGTTGAGAATCTTGTTCAATTCTTTTTTGATGTCCTTCAGGATATAAAGGATCCTGAGTAGAAACGTCACTTCTAGTTCTTATTTCATAAGCATGTTTTTCCCTAGAAGCATGAACTAACAAATCTTTTTGCACCTTAGTGAGCTGATTAATTTGAGTATGAACCATCTGGAAATGTTTAACAATCATTTTAACATCATTAGAGGTTCTTTCCACAATATCATGAAATTTATTGATAGCTCTAGAATTTTCCATTAGGTGATGTTCCACTCTCTTATTAAAATTATCTTGCTTAACAATATAATTATCAAATTTATCTAAGCATTGATCAGGAGGTTTGGAGTAGGGAATATCTCTACTATCAAAGCGTTGGAGAGAGTGTACCTCAATAGTGGAAGAACGAGGGATTGGCTTACATAATTCTTCTATAGGTGGTAAATTCTTCACATCTTCAGATTTAATACCCTTCTCCTTAAGAGATTTGTTGGCTTCCTGATGGTGCTTGACGGGGCTTGATGTAGTTTATTGATTATTCCCCGGCAACGGCGCCAAAAAAGTCTTTGTTGAGCGCGGAGTTGATGAAGGAGAATTTATGCGCAACGTTGCCCCAAGAGGAAGGTATGATGAGCACAGCAGGAAGTTTTCCCTCAGTAAGAATCCAAGGTTTATCAACTAGTAGGAGAAAAATGTTTTCTCCCGAGGTGTTGCGAACCAACTCGTGGCAGGGCGCACTGCCGGCGTCAGCAGCAACGTGGAGACCTGCACACAAACAACCAAGTACTTTGTCCCCAACTTTCAGTGAGGTTGCCAAGCTCACTGGTTTTGCTGAAAACAAAGGATTAAACGAACCATGTGGAAGAAGAATTGTTTGCAGAGAACAGAACAGAAAAATGCTGTAGAAGATTGCAATTAAAAGAAGAAGGACCGGGGTGCACAGTTCACTAGAGGCACCTCCCCAATAAAATAAATATGATGGGTAAACAAATTACAGATGGGCAATTGACAAATAGAGATTCTACGCTAATGGTTGGTGCATAATACATGTTATGAAAGTATGCGGGCATTACAACAATATACATAGACTGTAATCCAACTGCATCTATGACTAATAATCCACCTTCAAGATTGCATCCGCGACACCCTCCAGTATTAAGTTGCAAGCAACGGACTATCGCTTTAAGCAATGTGTGTAAAGTAAACGATGAAACTACCCTTCAATAGAACACCGCTATTTTCTCCCTAGTAGCAACAACACATCTATAACCGTAGAGAACAAGGTCACTTCCCATGGTTAAATAGAGGCATGAACCCACTATCGAGCATAAATACTCCCTCTTGGAGTCGCTAGCATCTACTTGGCCAGAGCATCTACTAGAAATGGAGAGCATGCAAGATCATAATAACATAATACATAATCTCAACCAAAGAATCTCTCTATAAATCGGATCCACATCAAACCAACATGTAGCAATTACACATAGATGATCTTGATCATGTTAGGCAACTCACAAGATCTATACATGAAGCACAACAAGGAGATGACAGTTATCTAGCTACTGCTATGGACCCATCCCGTGGAGAACTACTCACGCATCACATCGGATGAAGACATGGCGATGTAGAGGCCTCCGGCGGTGATTTCCCTCTCCGGCAGGGTGCCGGGATGGACTGCAGAACCCTCCCGAACTAGGGTTTCGGTTGACGGCGGCGTCGGAACTTTTCATGGATGGAGGCTCTCGTCTCTAGGGTTTTCCCGATACGAGGAATAAATAGGCGGAAGGGCGGAGCAAATGAGGCGACGAGGCGCCAGTACAAGGGGGCGCGCGTAGCTGGGAAGCTAGATATCCATGAAACAATGAAACTTAATAACCATGCTAAAACATGAATAGTAATCAAACAAAAGAAAATGTATAACGTGCATGGAAAGCAAAGTGATTGTCAAGAGCATAGCATAGATACATAATAAAGTGGTACTCAGCTTGTCCCATAAGTGAAAGCAAAACATAAATGCTTGGATACCTTTAAAAGATTATAAGGATGACTAGAAACAAAAAGTTTGAACAAGCAATACCATAATTATGAATCAATCAATAAAACTTGGGACCATGCACATAAAACTAAGAATGACAACTATGCTCTCGTAAATGGTGCATAAACTAGAAGGTGGGGACTCAACATAAAAGTAAAAGAAGGTCTCTCTTTGAGAGGCAAGTAAGATCACTCATGTGCTAGAGCTTTTTATTGAAACAACAAGAGTATAAAATGCACTTTTGAGAGGTGGTTGTTCATGTCAACGAGTAGTAAAAAAACTATTGTCATCTTCCATACTAAGCAAGTTTGAGAGCGGTTCCGAAATATTTGGGCGAAGCCTCTTTTCATTTATACTACTTATAAAATTATGACACTCCTCCCAACCTTTGCTTACACATACCATGGCTAACCGAATCCTCGGGTGCCGACCAAGCAATCACAAACCATGGAGGAGTGCCCTTTTCTTATAATTTTCCTATTTTCTTCCTCTATTGGAAGTTGTGGTCAAACCAGCTCTTCTTTTTTTGATATTTTTTTTATGTGACAAGAAAGATGAAGCTCGCGAGTCTTTGAGTTACTTAACTAAAAACAATGTCACAAAACGAGGAACTGTTTGAATATTTTAATTTACTTCCTCACGAGCAAACTACTATGGAATGGAAATGAAATACCACATATAGGTAGATATGGTGGACACTTTGGCATATTTGGTATTTGGTGGTTGGATGCATGAATAAAATACTCACACAAATGGAGGCTAGAAAAAGACCGGGTGCGACCAACTAAGAGAGCATAATGGCCATAATCATGCACAACGACAAAATATATTAATCAAAGCATAAAGTAATACACAAGTTGCAAACTAAATGATCATAGAGGCAAGAATTGACTGGAATGTAGTCATAACATGTTGCAAAACATGTGCCAAGTTGACCCAAATAAAAACATTCGCAGGAGAATATATACCACAATATTATGTTTTTCTATTGTATGCTAAAAACAATGCATGAAACCTTCAATGGCACACTGGAAGTGGCGAAGGACGAAAAAATTAAGGTAGGGCAAACTTTGAATGATGCAAATACCAAATAGTCCTAAAAAGTAGTAATATTTCAGTACAATAATTTTTTTGATTATAAGTATAATCTAAGAAAACATACCAATAATGCCAACTCAACTACAAAGCTTTACATCTTCTTAAAAAAATGATATAATTCAAATAATCAAGACATTTGCTTATCCCTCGTTCGATGCGCAACTCGATTTTGATTATTTTTGTTGCTATAAAATTCCTTTGAGTTGTTGATGTCATCACGGGTAAACCCTATGTCATCTTAATGGAGTAATAACGCGGTCGGAGAAAGTATTACTTGTCTTTAAAATATCTAAAAATCTTCAATTCTACAAGTATGTATAATGAATAACTCGAGCTTATCTTCTATATACTAGGGTACATTCAATGATAAATCTCTGTAATACAAGCAATATTATTCACATTGAATCTAGAATACGAGTTTATATTTGGAGGTAAAAATAGTCTATGTTTTTGGCCTGTAATCGATTTTGCGCAGTGTTTTTACTGAAACACGCATAACTTTCTCATACGGAGTCCGTTTTCGATGTATGACCACTCAAAATTTTCAGAAAAAACACACGCATCTAAGTGTATTCATCAAAAATTAAGGTAGGGCGGCTGCCCTACCTTGCCCTACTAGGAGCTCCGCCCGCTTGTTGGAGATATGCCCAAGAGGCAATAATAAATGGTTATTATATATCTTTATGTTTATGATAAATGTTTGCATACCATGTTATAATTGTATTAACAGAAACATTGATACATGTGTGTTAGGTAAACAACAAGGAGTCCCTAGTAAGCCTCTTGTAACTAGCTTGTTGATTAATAGATGATCATAATTTCATGATCATGAACATTGGATGTTATTAATAACAAGGTTATGTCATTAGATGAATGATGTAATGGACACACCCAATTAAGCGTAGCATAAGATCACGTCATTAAGTTCAATTTGCTATAAACTTTCGATACATAGTTACCTACTCCTTCGACCATGAGATCATGTAAATCACTTATATTGGAAAGGTACTTTGATTACATCAAACGCCACTGCGTAAATGGGTGGTTATAAAGGTGGGATTAAGTATTCGGAAAGTATGAGTTGAGGCACATGGATCAAGAGTGGGATGTTGTCCATCCTGATGACGGATAGATATACTATGGGCCCTTGATACGTCTCCAACGTATCGATAATTTCTTATGTTCCATGCTACTTTATTGATGATACCTACATGTTTTATGCACATTATATGTCATATTTATGCATTTCTGGAACTAACCTATTAACAAGATGCCGAAGAGCCAGTTGCTGTTTTCTGCTGTTTTTGGTTTCAGAAATCCTAGTAAAGAAATATTCTCGGAATTGGACGAAACTTTCGCAGGGTCCTATTTTTCCACGAAGCTTCGAGAAGACCGAAGAGATAACGAAGTGGGGCCACGAGGCGGCCAAAGGGTAGGGCGGCGCGGCCCGTGCCCGGCCGCGCCGACCTAGCCCCTGGGCTCGTGTGGCCCCCGCGTTGACCCTCCGCCTACTTAAAGCCTCCGTCGCGAAACCCCCAGCGAGAGCCACGATACGGAAAACCTTCAGAGCCGCCGCCGCCAATCCCATCTCGGGGATTCGGAGATCGCCTCCGGCACCCTGCCGGAGAGGGGATTCATCTCCCGGAGGACTCTACACCGCCATGGTCGCCTCCGGAGTGATGAGTGAGTAGTTCACCCCTGGACCATGGGTCCATAGCAGCTAGATGGTCGTCTTATCCTTGTTGTGCTTCATTGTTGGATCTTGTGAGCTGCCTAACATGATCAAGATCATCTATATGTAATACTATATGTTGTGTTTGTCGGGATCCGATGGATAGAGAGTACTATGATTATGGTGATTATCAATCTATTGTTTATGTGTTGTTTATGATCTTGCATGCTCTCCGTTATTAGTAGAGGCTCTGGCCAAGTTTTTACTCTTAACTCCAAGAGGGAGTATTTATGCTCGATAGTGGGTTCATGCCTCCATTAAATCTGGGACAGTGACAGAAAGTTCTAAGGTTGTGGATGTGCTGTTGCTACTAGGGATAAAACATTGATGCTATGTCTAAGGATGTAGTTGTTGATTACATTACGCACCATACTTAATGCAATTGTCTGTTGCTTAGCAACTTAATACTGAATGGGGTTCGGATGATAACCTGAAGGTGGACTTTTTAGGCATAGATGCGGTTGGATGGCGGTCTATGTACTTTGTCGTAATGCCCAATTAAATATCACTATATTTATCATATCATGTATATGCATTGTTATGCCTTTCTCTATTTGTCAATTGCCCGTAATTTGTTCACCCAACATGCTTTTATCTTATGGGAGAGACACCTCTAGTGAACTGTGGACCCGGTCCTATTCTTTACATAGCATACAATCTACTTGTTTTACTGTTTTCTTTGCAAACATTTTCCACTCGATAGTTTAATCCTTTGTTACAGCAAGCCGGTGAGATTGACAACCTCACTGTTTCGTTGGGACAAAGTACTTGGGTTGTGTTGTGCAGGTTCCGCGTTGGCGCCGGAATCCCTGGTGTTGCGCCGCATCACATTTCGCGACCATCAACCTTCAACGTGCTTCTTGGCTCCCTACTGGTTCGATTAAACCTTGGTTTCTTTCTGAGGGAAAACTTGCTACTGTGCGCATCATACCTTCCTCTTGGGGTTCCCAACGAACGTGTGAGTTACACGCCATCAAGCTCTTTTTGGCGCCGTTGCGGGAGATCAAGACACGCTGCAAGGGGAGTCTCCACTTCTCAATCTCTTTACTTTGTTTTTGTCTTGCTTTATTTTATTTACTACTTTGTTTGCTGCACCTAAACAAAACACAAAAAAATTAGTTGCTAGTTTTACTTTATTTACTGTCTTGCTCTCTATATCGAAAACACAAAAAATTAGTTACTTGCATTTACTTTATCTAGTTTGTTTTATTTACCGTTGCTAAAATGAATACTCCTGAAAATACTAAGTTGTGTGACTTCACAAATGCAAATAATAATGATTTCCTATGCACACCTATTGCTCCACCTGCTACTACAGCAGAATTCTTTGAAATTAAACCTGCTTTACTAAATCTTGTCATGAGAGATCAATTTTCTGGTGTTAGTTCTGATGATGCTGCTGCCCATCTCAATAATTTTGTTGAACTTTGTGAAATGCAAAAGTATAAAGATGTAGATGGTGATATTATTAAATTGAAAGTGTTTCCTTTCTCATTAAGAGGAAGAGCTAAAGATTGGTTGCTATCTTTGCCTAAGAATAGTATTGATTCATGGACTAAATGCAAGGATGCTTTTATTGGTAGATATTATCCTCCCGCTAAAATTATATCTTTGAGAAGTAGCATAATGAATTTTAAACAATTAGATACTGAACATGTTGCTCAAGCATGGGAGAGAATGAAAACTTTGGTAAAGAATTGCCCAACCCATGGACTGACTACTTGGATGATCATCCAAACCTTCTATGCAGGACTAAATTTTTCTTCGCGGAATTTATTGGATTCAGCTGCTGGAGGTACCTTTATGTCCATCACATTGGGGCGGCTACAAAACTTCTTGATGATATGATGATAAATTACTCTGAATGGCACACGGAAAGAGCTCCACAAGGTAAGAAGGTAAATTCTGTTGAAGAAACCTCTTCCTTGAGTGATAAGATTGATGTGATTATGTCTATGCTTGTGAATGGTAGATCTAAGGTTGATCCAAATAATGTTCCTTTAGCTTCATTGGTTGCTCAAGAAGAAAATGTTGATGTGAATTTCATTAAAAATAATAATTTCAACAACAATGCTTATAGGAACAACTCTGGTAATAATTATAGGCCATATCCCTGCTAATGGTAATGGTTATGGTAATTCTTATGGGAATTCTTACAACAATAATAGGAATGTACCCTCTGGTCTTGAAGCTATGCTTAAAGAATTTATTAGTACACAAACTGCTTTTAACAAATCTGTTGAGGAAAAGCTTGATAAAATTGATACTATTGCTTCTAGAGTTGATAGACTTGCCTCTGATGTTAATCTTTTAAAATTGAAAGTTATGCCTAATAATGATATTGATAATAAGATTACTACAGCAAATGCCATCCAAGTTAGAATTAATGAGAATATAAGATTAATGGCTGAGTTGCGTGCTAGGTGGGATAGAGAAGAAAATGAAAAACTAGCTAAAGAGAATAATGTAGCTAAAGTTTGGACTATTACCACCACTAGTAATGCTAATTCTTCACATGTTGCTGCACCTCCTACTATCAATGGTAAAATAATTGGTGTTGGCAATGTTTCTACTCCTAGTGCAAAGCGAACAAAACTGCCTGAAATTGCTAAAACTGCTGAAACTGCTTGTGATAAAACTGCTGAAATTTTTTCCAACCTTGGGAACAATGATCCCATTGCTGTAGCTCATAATGATTTAGATTTTGATGATTGCCACATCTCTGAAGTTATAAAGTTCTTACAAAAACTTGCTAAAAGTCCTAATGCTAGTGCTATAAATTTAGCCTTTACAAAACATATTACAAATGCTCTCATAAAAGCTAGAGAAGAGAAACTAAAACTTGAAACTTCTATTCCTAGAAAGTTAGAAGATGGTTGGGAGCCCATCATTAAAATGAAATTCAATGACTTTGAATGTAATGCTTTATGTGATCTTGGTGCAAGTATTCTGTTATGCCTAAAAAGATTTATGATATGCTTGACTTGCCACCATTGAAGAATTGTTATTTGGATGTTAATCTTGCCGATAATGTTAAAAAAAACCTTTGGGGAGGATTGATAATGTGCATATTACGGTTAACAATAACCTTGTCCCGTTGATTTTGTTGTCTTGGATATCGAATGCAATGCATCTTGTCCAATTGTGTTGGGAAGACCTTTTCTTCGAACCGTTGGTGCTGTTATTGATATGAGGGAAGGTAATATTAAATATCAATTTCCTCTCAAGAAAGGTATGGAACACTTCCCTAGAAAGAGAATGAAGTTGCCTTTTGATTCTATTATTAGAACAAGTTATGATGTTGATGCTTCATCTCTCGATGTTACTTGATTTGCACTTTCTGCGCCTAGCTGAAAGGCGTTAAAGAAAAGCGCTTATGGGAGACAACCCATGTTTTTACCTACAGCAATTTTTTGTTTTGTTGAGTCTTGGAAGTTGTTTACTACTGTAGCAACCTCTCTTTATCATGTTTTTGTGCCAAGTAAAGTTTCTATGTCAAAGTTGATGTTATATTTGGGATTGCTGCGCAGAAACAGCATTGCTGTCTGTCACGAATCTGGGCACAGTTCTCTGTAGAAAATTCGAAAAATCTGCCAATTTACGAGCGTGATCCTCAGATATGTACGCAACTTTCATTAGTTTTGAGTTTTTCCATTTGAGCAAGTCTGGTGCCAGATTTAAATTCGTCTTTACGGACTGTTCTGTTTTTGACAGATTCTGCCTTTTATTTATTGCCTCTTTTGCTATGTTGGATTTATTTCTTTGATCCATTAATGTCCAGTAGCATTATGCAATGTCCAGAAGTGAAAATAATGATTGTGTCACCTCTGAATGTGTGAATTATTAATCGTGCACTAACCCTCTAATGAGTTTGCTTGAAGTTTGGTGTGAAGGAAGTTTTCAAGGGTCAAGAGAGGAGAATGATATACTATGATCAAGAGGAGTGAAAGCTCTAAGCTTGGGGATGCCCCGTGGTTCACCCCTGCATATTTTAAGAAGACTCAAGCGTCTAAGCTTGGGGATGCCCAAGGCATCCCCTTCTTCATCGACAACATCATCAGGTTCCTCCCCTGAAACTATATTTTTATTCATCACATCTTGTGTTCTTTGCTTGGAGCGTCGGTTTGTTTTGTTTTTTGTTTTTGTTTGAATAAGATGGATCCTAGCATTCACTTTGTGGGAGAGAGACACGCTCTGTTGCATATGGACACATGTGTCCTTAGGCTTTACTCATAATGTTCAAGGCGAAGTTTCTTCTTCGTTAAATTGTTATATGGTTGGAATTGGAAAATGCTACATGTAGTAATTCTAAAATGTCTTGGATAATGTGATACTTGACAATTGTTGTGCTCATGTTTAAGCTCTTGCATCATATGCTTTGCACCCATTAATGAAGAAATACATAGAGCTTGCTAAAATTTGATTTGCATATTTGGTTTCTCTAAGGTCTAGATAATATCTAGTATTGAGTTTTGAACAACAAGGAAGACGGTGTAGGTCTTATAATGTTTACAATATGTCTTTTATGTGAGTTTTGCTGCACCGGTTCATCTTTGAGTTTGCTTCAAATAACCTTGCTAGCCTAAACCTTGTATCGAGAGGGAATACTTCTCATGCATCCAAAATCCTTGAGCCAACTACTATGCCATTTGTGTCCACCATACCTACCTACTACATGGTATTTCTCCGCCATTCCAAAGTAAATTGCTTGAGTGCTACCTTTAAAATTCCATCATTCACCTTTGCAATATATAGCTCATGGGACAAAATAGCCTTAAAAACTATCGTAGTATTGAATATGTACTTATGCACTTTATCTTTTATTAAGTTGCTTGTTGTGCGATAACCATGCTTGGGGAACGCCATCAACTATTGTTGAATATCATGTGAGTTGCTATGCATGTCCGTCTTGTCTGAAGGATCTATCATTTTAGTGGTTGGAGCATGCAAAATTGTTAGAGAAGAACATTGGGCCGCTAACTAAAGCCATGAATCATGGTTGAAGTTTCAGTTTTGGACATATATCCTCAATCTCATATGAGAATAATAATTGTTGCTACATGCTTAAGCATTTAAGAGGAGTCCATTATCTGTTGTCCATGTTGTCCCGGTATGGATGTCTAAGTTGAGAATAATCAAAAGCGAGAAATCCAAAATGCGAGCTTTCTCCTTAGACCTTTGTACAGGCGGCATGGAGGTACCCCTTGTGACACTTGGTTGAAACATGGCATGCAAAGATCCGGTAGTCCAAGCTAAGTAGGACGAGGTGCGGGCACTATTAGTATACTATGCATGAGGCTTGCAACTTGTAAGATATAATTTACATAACTCATATGCTTTATTACTACCGTTGACAAAATTGTTTCATGTTTTCAAAATAAAAGCTCTAGCACAAATACAGCAATCGATGCTTTCCTCTTTGAAGGACCATTCTTTTACTTTTATTGTTGAGTCAGTTTACCTATCTCCTTCCACCTTAAGAAGCAAACACTTGTGTGAACTGTGCATTGATTCCTACATACTTGCATATTGCACTTGTTATATTACTTTATGTTGACAATATCCATGAGATATACATGTTATAAGTTGAAAGCAACCGCTGAAACTTAATCTTCCATTGTGTTGCTTCAACACCTTTACTTTGATTTATTGCTTTATGAGTTAACTCTTATGCAAGACTTATTGATGCTTGTCTTGAAGTACTATTCATGAAAAGTCTTTGCTATATGATTCACTTGTTTACTCATGTCATTACCTTTGTTTTGATCGCTGCATTCATTACATATGTTTACAAATAGTACGATCAAGATTATGATGGCATGTCACTTCAGAAATTATCTTTGTTATCGTTTTACCTGCTCGGGACGAGCAGAACTAAGCTTGGGGATGCTGATACGTCTCCAACGTATCGATAATTTCTTATGTTCCATGCTACTTTATTGATGATACCTACATGTTTTATGCACATTATATGTCATATTTATGCATTTTCTGGAACTAACCTATTAACAAGATGCCGAAGAGCCAGTTGTTGTTTTGTTTTTGGTTTCAGAAATCCTAGTAAAGAAATATTCTCAGAATTGGACGAAACTTTCGCCCGGGGTCCTATTTTGCACGAAGCTTCCAGAAGACCGAAGAGATAACGAAGTGGGGCCACGAGGCGGCGGAGGGTAGGGCGGCGCGGCCCAGGCCCTGGCCGCGCCGACCTGGCCCTGGGCCCCTCGTGTGGCCCCCCGTTGACCTTCCGCCTACTTAAAGCCTCCGTTGCGAAACCCCCAGTACCGAGAGCCACGATACGGAAACCTTACTGAGACGCCGCCGCCGCAATCCCATCTCGGGGGATTCAGGAGATCGCCTCCGGCACCCTGCCGGAGAGGGGATTCATCTCCGGAGGACTCTACACCGCCATGGTCGCCTCCGGAGTGATGAGTGAGTAGTTCACCCCTGGACCATGGGTCCATAGCAGTAGCTAGATGGTCGTCTTCTCCTTGTTGTGCTTCATTGTTGGATCTTGTGAGCTGCCTAACATGATCAAGATCATCTATATGTAATACTATATGTTGTGTTTGTCGGGATCCGATGGATAGAGAGTACTATGATTATGGTGATTATCAATCTATTGTTTATGTGTTGTTTATGATCTTGCATGCTCTCCGTTATTAGTAGAGGCTCTGGCCAAGTTTTTACTCTTAACTCCAAGAGGGAGTATTTATGCTCGATAGTGGGTTCATGCCTCCATTAAATCTGGGACAGTGACAGAAAGTTCTAAGGTTGTGGATGTGCTGTTGCTACTAGGGATAAAACATTGATGCTATGTCTAAGGATGTAGTTGTTGATTACATTACGCACCATACTTAATGCAATTGTCTGTTGCTTAGCAACTTAATACTGAATGGGGTTCGGATGATAACCTGAAGGTGGACTTTTTAGGCATAGATGCAGTTGGATGGCGGTCTATGTACTTTGTCGTAATGCCCAATTAAATCTCACTATATTTATCATATCATGTATATGCATTGTTATGCCTTTCTCTATTTGTCAATTGCCGACTGTAATTTGTTCACCCAACATGCTTTTATCTTATGGGAGAGACACCTCTAGTGAACTGTGGACCCCGGTCCTATTCTTTACATAGCATACAATCTACTTGTTTTACTGTTTTCTTTGCAAACATTTTCCACTCGATACGTTTAATCCTTTGTTACAGCAAGCCGGTGAGATTGACAACCTCACTGTTTCGTTGGGACAAAGTACTTGGGTTGTGTTGTGTTCCGCGTTGGCGCCGGAATCCCTGGTGTTGCGCCGCATCACATTTCGCGACCATCAACCTTCAACGTGCTTCTTGGCTCCGGTTCGATTAAACCTTGGTTTCTTTGAGGGAAAACTTGCTCGTGCGCATCATACCTTCCTCTTGGGGTTCCCAACGAACGTGTGAGTTACACGCCATCAGCTCTCGGTGGAATGTCGTCTGATTAGCTTGCAAGCATGTGAATGGTTCACAAGAGATGATATGCCACGGTACAAGTGAAGAGTACTTGTTGGAGACAAGGTTAAACAAGGTATAGAGATACCGATGATCAAACCTCGGACAAGTAAAATATCGCGTGACAAAGGGAATCGATATCGTATGTAAATGGTTTAATCGATCACTAAGTTATCGTTGAATATGTGGGAGACATTATGGATCTCCAGATCCCGCTATTGGTTATTGGTCGGAGAGAAGTCTCAACCATGTCTGCATAGTTCACGAACCGTAGGGTGACACACTTAATGTTTGATGTCGTTTTAAGTAGATATGGAATATGGAATGGAGTTCGAATGTTTGTTCGGAGTCTTGGATGGGATCCATGACATCACGAGGAGGTCTGGAATGGTCCGTAGAATAAGATTCATATATAGGAAGTCATTTTATAAGTTTGAAAATGATCCGGTGTATTTATGGAAGGTTCTAGAAGGTTATAGAAAAGTTCGGAAGAAATCACCATGGAAGGTGGAGTCCCGGAAGGACTCCACCAAGCTTGGCCGGCCAGCCAAAGGGAGGAGGGGTCCCAGGTGGACTCCACCTAAGGGGGCCGGCCACCCATCAAGGAAAGGGAGGAGTCCCACCCCAAGTAGGATTCGTCCATATGGCAGTTTTGAATTGGGGTCTTATTCGAAGACTTTGGGCAAACCCTTGGGGGTTCCACCTATATATAGATGAGGAGGGAGGGGCCGGCCACACCCTTGGCCGCACCACCCAAGCCACCAGAGGCCGGCGCCCAGCCTCCCTCTCCCCAAACCTAGCCGTCCTCCTCCTCATACCTCTCCCGCAATGCTTAGGCGAAGCCTGGAGATCTCCACCACCACCGCCACCACGCCGTCGTGCGCCGGGATTCCGAGGAGGATCTACTACCGCTGCCCGTTGGAACGGGGAGAAGGACGTCGTCATCAACACCGAACGTGTGACCGAGACGGAGGTGCTGCCCGACTGTGGCACCGTCAAGATCTTCTACGCGCTTTTGCAAGCGGCAAGTGATCGACTACATCCACCACGAGATCTAATCTCGTTAGGATCTTCAAGGGTATTTTGATTTTCACCTCGTTGCTACCATCTACTAGATTAGATCTTGGCTTGTTGTCCGTTCTTGCGGTAGGAAATTTTTTGTTTTCTATGTTACCTTCCATCAACACTAAACACTCTCAGTATTTGAGACTAATCATAATGAAAACATAATTAACAAGCTCATCATGAGAATAACATCTAGCAAGATATGCAAAAATAACTATGCCACAGTCTAAAAATGCTTCCATTTGCATCACATACACATAAAACTTTTTTCATGCTTCCAACGCCAACCAAATGAAACCAAACAACTCTCATATATGAAAAACAAGTAAATGTCCAGAGATCTATTGAAACTCAAATAAATGTAAAAGTGGAGCGTGTCTCTCTCCAACACACAATGCATAACAGTGGAGCGTGTCTCACTCCAAAATAAACATGCAAAACAGCGAAGCGTGTCTCACTCCAAAGTAATATGCAAAACGGTGGAGCGTGTCTCACTCCAAAGTAAACATGAATGGGATCCAACTTTGTTGAAAGTAAACACACAACAAAAAGTAAAGACGCTCCAAGGATAACACATATCACATGAATGAATAAAAATATAGCGTGTTGAATAATGACCTGGTGCTTTTTGTTGATGAAGAGGGGATGCCTTGGGCATCCCCAAGCTTTGATGCTTGTACTTCTTGGATATTTCTTGGGGGGTCCAGGGGACATCCCCAAGCTTGAGCTCTTGTCCATGCTTCATCTTATTGCATCATTCTTCTCTCCCTACACTTAAAAACTTCCTTCACACAAAACTCAGCACAATTGATTAGCAACATTAGTGCAAATAAAAATATATCAAACCAGCAAGGCTTCAGTAATGGCACATATCAAACACTCATTTTAACATATGCTACTGTAGCTACTTCTTCCCAAAGCTCTTTTTCACAAAAGAACTCAAAAAGACGAAGCATGAGACGCAAATGCAAAACATGGCAGAAATCTGTCAAAACAGACCAGCAGGCAGAGATCGAAATTAAGTAAATAGTTCTGTTGCTCAAATCGGAAAATGCTTAATTAACGAAAGTTATCTAACATACTGGGACATAAGTTCAAAAATTTGCAGCTCAAAATAACGTTCTGGCGATTTTGAAGAATTTTTTTCGTACCAGCACAGAATCTGTTTCAGAATTGCAAATACCTCAAACACTGCTTCCTTTCTATTAGAAGCTACGCACCCCTAGAGGCGCCAAGGCCGGCGCCCCCTCTCCCCAAACCCTAGCCGCCCCTCCTCCTCATACACCTCTAGTAGCGCTTAGGCGAAGCCCTTCCGGAGTTCTCCACCACCACCGCCACCACGTCGTCGTGCTGTCGGGATTCCGAGGAGGATCTAATACTTCCGCTGCCCGCTGGAACGGGGAGAAGAACGTCGTCATCAACACTGAACGTGTGACCGAGTACGGAGGTGCTGCCCGACTGTGGCACCGTCAAGATCTTCTACGCGCTTTTGCAAGCGGTAAGTGATCGACTACATCAACAACAAGATCTAATCTCGTAAGGCTTTGAAAATCTTCGAGGGTTAGTCTCATGATCTTCCCATTGCTACCATGTTATAGATTGCATCTTGGATTGTTATTCGTTCTTGCGGTGAAATTTTTTGTTTTCTATGCTACGAATCCCATCAGTGGTATCAGAGCCAGGTTTATGCATAGATTGGTTGCATGAGTAGAACACAATTGTTTTGTGGGCGTTGATGCTTTGTTGTCTTTAGTTCGTGTACTTTGCATCTTGCGGGATGGTGGGATGAAGCGGCTCGGGCTAACTTTACATGACCGCGTTCATGAGATTTGCTCCACGCTCGACATGCAACTTGTATTGCATAAGTGGCTTTGCGGGTGTCTGTCTCTCCCACCATAGTGAAGATTCAATTTACTCTTTCTATTGACAACACTAGTATCACCGTTGTGGTTCATGTTCGTAGGTAGATTGGATCTTACTCGAAAACCCTAAACCACGTAAAATATGAAAACCAAATTAGAGGCGTCTAACTTGTTTTTGCAGGGTTTGGTGATGTGATATGGCCATGATGTGATGATGAATATGTATGAGATGATCATTATTGTATTGTGGCAACCGGCAGGAGCCTTATGGTTGTCTTTAAATTTCATGTTGATGTATTATTTCAAAGTAGTTGTAATAGTTGCTACATGGGAGAACAACCATGAAGACGGCGCCATTGACCTTGACGCTACGCCGACGATGATGGAGATCATGCCCGTTGATGATGGAGATCATGTCCGTGCTTTGGAGATGAAGATCAAAGGCGCAAAGACAAAAGGGCCATATCATATCACATATGAATTGCATGTGATGTTAATCCTTTTATGCATCTTATATTGCTTAGATCGCGACGGTAGCATTATAAGATGATCCCTCTCACTAAATATCAAGATAATAAAGTGTCCATCCTTAGTATGCACCGTTGCTAAGACTTATCGTTTCGAAGCATCACGTGATGATCGGGTGTGATAGATTCTACATGTGCATACAACGGGTGTGATACGTCTCCAACGTATCTATAATTTCTTATGTTCCATGATAGTTTTATGACAATACCTACATGTTTTGTTCACACTTTATGATGTTTTGATGCATTTTCCGGCACTAACCTATTAACAAGATGCCGAAGCACCAGTTCCTTTTCTGCTTTTTGGTTTCAGAAATCCTACAGGAAATATTCTCGGAATTGGACGAAACAAAAGCCCACGGTCTTATTTTGCACGGAGCCTTCAGAAGTCCGAAGAGGAGACGAAGAGGGCGACAGGCGGCCACCCCATGGCGGCGCGGCCCACCCTCCGGCGCGCCGCCATATGGTGTGGGCCCCTCGGGCACCCCCCTGCGCTGCCCCTTCGCCTATATATTCTCTCCATCGCGAAAACCCTAGTACCGAGAGCCACGATACGAGAAAAGTTACTAAGACGCCGCTGCCACCAATCCCATCTCGGGGGATTCAGGAGATCGCCTCCGGCACCCTGGAGAGGGGAATCATCACCGGAGGGCTCTACATCACCATGCCCGCCTCCGGAATGATGCGTGAGTAGTTCATCCTTGGACTATGGGTCCATAGCAGTAGCTAGATGGTTGTCTTCTCCTCTTGTGCTATCATGTTTAGATCTTGTGAGCTGCCTATCATGATCAGGATCATCTATTTGTAATGCTACATGTTGTGTTTGTTGGGATCGATGGATATTGAATACTATGTCAAGTTGATTATTGATCTATCATATATGTGTTGTTTATGTTCTTGCATGCTCTCCGTTGCTAGTAGAGGCTCTGGCCAAGTTGATACTTGTGACTCCAAGAGGGAGTATTTATGCTCGATAGTGGGTTCATGCCTCCATTGAATCTGGGACAGTGACAGAAAGTTCTAAGGTTGTGGATGTGTTGTTGCCACTAGGGATAAAACATCGATGCTTTGTCTAAGGATATTTGTGTTGACTACATTACGCACCATACTTAATGCAATTGTTTGTTGTTTGCAACTTAATACTGGAGGGGGTGCGTGTGGTGACCCTGCATACCACTGCATGTTGTAGTATGATAGTCGTTGATATAACATTCACGAAGTACCAATCCGCAAATATTACATCCCTCATAGTAGTACAACAGAACATAGAATGTTCATAACTCATTCATTTATTATTACAAGCCATATGTACATATCATCCCGGAGCTCCTCTTGGGTCCTAAGAGGGATACTCCTGGGTTCGAGGCGAACCCAACTTAACTTACAATATAAGAGTCTTCCTAGATTATACATTTATTCCAACGAGCAGTTAAGTACTAAGAGTTCGTACTGCTCGGATACTCCTACTACTTATCGATCTAAACTTGTTCTCCTCCGGAACCCTCCCCGGTTCCGTAGACTATAAGGTAGTCTACACCTTCGACACCTCCAGAGAGGTCTGGTTCTTCATAGCCGATGATGTTGGCTCCTTCAGGGTTGTCGTTGTCCTCCTCCAGATGGTTCAGACAATCTAAGCAGGGGATTTAAGAGTGGTATGAGTACGAGCGTACTCAACAAGTTCATATTAGGAAAGAGGTGTTTAATGCACTATCTACGATACCAGACCAGAAAGTCTGATACCATGCAAGTTTTGATAACCATTTCTTCAAAAGGTTGTTTTTATTCAGAAGAGCTATGTCCGTCAGCCTTCACCGGTTGACTAGAACTTCATGGAGTTCATTTCCGGCAGCGTTCGCGGTTCCAAATCCCGGAACAAGGAGTGACTAGTCACGATTCGTTACACTCTGCAGAGGTGTGTTGCTTTACCCATAAGAGATCTTAACCTTGGTGCCAACCGGGCAGCTTTCCCGTCCACACTTCCTTTGGTGTGAGGCCCGGTATAAGGTCCTAGCCGTTCATATTCCTCCGCTACCTCGCACACCCACCCTTTGTTGCATCCCCGACCCTGGGTCCTCGCCGGTCCCATTATTCCCACTTACGGGTGGACCCCGACCACGACAACAGTTTGGGATCGAACCAAACTCCTTCGCCGGTAGATGCAACCCCTCATAGACCGCAATACCGTGGGGACTTTAGGCTTCCCCAGCCACCAAATGATCCTCGGGCTACAAGTGTCTACGGACAATGCCGTGGGGACTTTAGGCTTCCCCAGCCACCAAATGCACCTTTGGAATCAAGTGTCTACGGTAAAGCGCGTCCGTTGATGTACGAGAGGTGGAAATACAATTGGCTACTCCGTCCCACTCCAGATCTTATGGTGAACACGGGTTTTACGGAATCACTGGACGACATTTGTTGTTTAATCCTAGATGTATATAAGCCCTTGCAATGGAACCTCCACCATATCAACACAATCCATGGTTCCATTGCCCACCACATATTCATATTCATAGTTATGAAAATAGTGGTTTTTTTATGCAATAGTGATAAACATAGTACTTCGCAAGTAATTTGATAAAAATACTCAAATGACATGAGCAAGCGATGAACTTGCTGAACACTGCAAAGTGTTGCAGTTGGATGGTGTGGACTGACCCTTGTCCTATGTTGCTGAAAAATAGCATCATTGTCCGATAAGGGCAATGGTTAAAGAAGCAATTATGCATGCTTTCCATTTTTAGGGTTTGTTCCCCCCTTCCGGTGTTTTATTATTTTATGTGAGGGTTAATACTAAGAACAATTTAGAGATACTCTGTTTAGGATAAAATACAACCTTGAAATGTTGTCAAGGTGTTTTTAATGTCCAACAATATTTATGGACTAATTTTAAATAGTGAAAACATAAAGTGTGATTTAAATGATTAATTTAATCATCAAATTTGGATTTAATCAGGTTTGTCTCCAAAAATTCCTTTTCATATTTTATTATGATAGAGAATTTTATTCTGAGTAGTTTTCATATTTTTATTTATTTTTTTAGAGCTGTTTATTATTTTCCATGTATTTTCAAAGTTTCAGGATTAAATGGAATTGTGAAATACCAAAAATGCCCCTGGGCCCACCTGTCAGGGTGGCCCAGCGGGTTAACCCTAACCCGAGCCGCACGGTGGGCTCGGTCGGACGCACCCGTCCCCTTCCTCCTCACTCTCTCGCGAACCCTAACCTCCCCAGCTCCCGCGACTCCCGCGTCGCCGCCACCTTCGCTGAATTACTCCGGCTAACTCCGGCCGTCGCCGCCGGCGAGATCATGTGGATCTGGACCGCCTCTCGACGGCGAACCTGATGGTCCGTGTCGATCTGATGCTCGTTGCTGCCCCGACTCGCCCCCTTCATCTCTGGTCGCCTGGCGTGGGGTGCCGTGGCGATCTCGTCGCCGCCGACGCTCCAGATGACGTGGCGCCGCCGTGCCTGGCCGTGGTGCCGCCATGGCTTGGCCTGGCCTGCGCCTGCTGCGCCTCGGCGTGTGCCGCCGTGGCCGCCCTGGCCGTGCCCTGCGCTCCGCTTCACCTGTGAATATCCATCGCCTCCACCTCTCCTCTCTGCTCTGCTCATATCTCTCCTCATCCCCTTCGTCTTGTTCAGTCACTGGCCTTCATCTCCATGTTGAGATGCTTGCCGTGACTATGCGCTGCTGCTGTGCCTTTCTAGCCTGTTCATGTGCTGATGTGCTTGTGTGGCTATGCTGCTGCTGTGCTGCTACCATGGCCATTGCTTCTGTGTCCATGCTTGTGCTTGTGCTGCTGCTGCTACTGCTGGGTGATGCTAGCTGCTATGGCTGTGCTCGCTGCTGCTGCAATTGTGAACTAGTGGCTGCTGCTCTACTCTCCATGGCCTAGCTTAAGCTATGCTATCTTTGCTATGCATGATTCTGTGCAATTTTCCTAAGACATGTGCTTGCTTATGCTTGCATTTCTTGCTTGAATCTATCCATGTGCCTCTGTTCTTGATGCTACTTCTGCTAGATAATCAAGTGTATTCAATTACTTGCCCTGGCTTGATTACTGTGTGTAATCCTTGCAAATTTGCAAGAGCCAGTGCCCCTGGTGTGCTTTCCCGTGTGCTGTAATTCATGGAAATGCTCCATTGAGCATAGTTGTGCCTATACAGCTCCATCCCTTGATGAACTGCTTCTGGATACTATCATATATAGCTTATTTGCTTATCTGTGATATATTTGTTCATGTCCTGTGGCTGATTTAATTATTTGGTCCATGTGTTGATGCTAGAATTGATTCTAGCATGCTTTAGCATGCTCTAGCAAGCTTCTGATGATCATATGATCATCAGTTGCTTGTAAAGGCTGCTGTGTTATGACTGTGCCTAATTACTGCTCTTCCTTGTGTCTGTGTGACACCAAAATCTGTACTGGTGCATGCTTTTACTTGCTCAAGCAGTTGCTGATGCTTGCAATGATCCATTGGATCATCTGTAAGGTTCTGGTGCATCAATTACTTGTGTAACTCATTTATCTGTATAGCTTGGCATGATTTAATTGATAAATGAGATGAACTGTTTCTGCACTTATGATTCTTTAATTAAGTTGACTAGAGCTAGAAGGATTCCAACACTTGTTGGGGAACCTAGCTCACTCTGAACCCATCTGGGTGATGATGAAGTGGCTTAGCTGGCTTTTCTTGTGGTTGAGGTGACCCTGGCAACATCTTGTTGCTGTCATAGGGTGGCTCCCCCTTTCTGTGGCTTATATGGCTGGGTGAATGTCTTCTGGTTAATCCCTTTTTGGATTACCAGTCTTTGCTGTTGACAAACATAAATAGACACCATATGGTCTATCTGTCTGATGGTATTCTTGCTATAGGTGCTAGATGACTTGGGCTGGCTAAATAGGTTCATATCCATGCTGGATTTCTTTGGTTACACCACTAGTTTGGTATAACCAGTGTTCCCTTGGGTTGATTTCCTTCTGGCTTTCCCTTATGTTTGCTTGCACCAAATGGCTAGATAGCCATATGATGACACAAACAGGGTCTCTACCCTTCTGTGCTCTTGTGATGCATATCATGCTTATTTATGAGCAAGACATGATCTTGCTCAGGCTGTTGGGTTGTATACCTCACTCCAGCTCCTAGAAATATTGTTGGTGTAGAGGATTTGCTTCTGGATGGTTGGTTTGCTTGCCCTGCTCCTCCTGGCAAGCTGGTGATGCTTGGTTTGTTTCTGTGGATTGCTGGAATAGGTTGAACAGCATGTTCTTCCTGTTCTTTGTTCTGTGTTCTTCCAGTGCTCCTGTCGATGAGTGATTAGGGTTTTGGCTGTGAAAAGCTTTTATGTGCCCTGCCCTATGCTTCTTTGGTCGACAGCACTGCCTAGCAGCTGTTGGGTGACTCACTGGTTGTGTGTGTGTGCTGTGATGCATGCACACACAGTGGCTTGGTGTTGAGCATGCACACTAGCTGTGTGAGCAGCTAGTGTGTGTGTGTGTGTGTGTTCCAGATGCTTTGGACTTGGGCTGTGAGTGGACCAGCTCGGCAGCTTGTGGTCATATCCTCTCCAAAATGCCATTTTATAGCTAACCTGCCAAGTGGCAATGCCACTTGGCATAATTTGTGTTTTGTTGTTGTTTGTGTGCAGGGATCAAGAGTTGATCAAGATGACAATCAAGATCATCTGGATCAAGCCTTTCAAGAAGATTATCTTGTGTAGTTTAGGACATTTCATTTACTTGTAATTTTCCTTTTTCTTTTTCTATTTCTTTAATTCTTGTAATGTGTTGTAAATTCATATTTCAATTCTGGATATTGTAATTGACATTGTATTTTGTGTGAATATCAATAAAGCTCCAATTTTCCTTAATGAGCTTTATATATAATAGATGTACTATTTATATACTTGATTATTTGTATTGTTCATAATGTGTATCATTTATTATTTACTTAATGAATTTCCTCACAATTGAATTATGAGATATTCATATGAGGTTTAAATTTGAGATTCAAACACAAGTTTTGTTTGAATTCAATCATGCAACTTAAAGTTGTGATACACTAACTCTCCTCTCTTCTCAAAACCCTAAACTAGTTAAGTGAGATGCAAGTTTGCCGCACTCCCGAAACCCTAACCCTGTAAGGTGTCGAGAGAGAAACTTGTCCCCCTTCGATGCAGTTTTTGTTTAAAAGCGTGAAATTTCCCCGTAATTTACAATGCAATGCACATCCCTTTCTAAAATCTACCCCTCGATCGTCTCTAAACCTGGGACATTACAGGATGCTAACCCGAAGGTGGACTTTTTAGGCATAGATGCATGCTGGATGGCGGTCTATGTTCTTTGTCGTAATGCCCTGATTAAATCTCATAGTAGTCATCATGATATGTATGTGCATCTATTCTGTCAATTGCCCAACTGTAATTTATTCACCCAACATGCTATTTATCTTATTGGAGAGACACCACTAGTGAACTGTGGACCCTGGTCCATTCTTTTACATCTGAAATACAATCTACTGCAATCTCTGTTCTCTGTTGTTCTTCGCAAACAAACATCATTCTCCACACCATATGTTTAATCCTTTGTTTTCAGAAAGCCGGTGAGATTGACAACCTCACTGTTAAGTTGGGGCAAAGTATTTTGATTGTGTTGTGCAGGTTCCACGTTGGCGCCGGAATCCCTGGTGTTGCGCCACACTACACTCCTCCACCAACAACCTTCACGTGGCCTTCATCTCCTACTGGTTCGATAACCTTGGTTTCTTTCCGAAGGAAAACTTACTATTGTGCGCATCACACTTTCCTCTTGGGGTTCCCAACGGACGTGTGCATCACGCGCCATCAAGACTGTTTTCTGGCGCCGTTGGGGAGATCAAGACACGCTGCAAGGGGAGTCTCTCACACCCAATCTCTTTACTTTGTTTATTGTCTTGCTTTACTTTATTTTATTTTCCGTCTTGTTTGCTTTCTTTATATCAAAAACAAAAAAAAATTAGTTACTTGTTTTTACTTCATTTTATTCTGTTTGCTTAGTTTATTTTTATTACTGCTAAAATGAATACTCCTGAAAATACTAAGTTGTGTGATTTCACTAGCACAAATAATAATGATTTTATATGCACTCCTATTGCTCCACCTGCTACTACTTCAGAATTTTATGAAATTAAACCTGCTTTACCGAATCTTGTTATGAGAGAGCAATTTTCTTGTGTTAGTACTGATGATGCTGCTGCCCATCTTAATAATTTTGTTGAACTTCGTGAAATGCAAAAGTATAAGGATATAGATGGTGATATTATAAAACTGAAACTGTTTCCTTTCTCATTAAGAGGAAGAGCTAAAGATTGGTTGCTGTCTTTGCCTAAAAATAGTATTGATTCATGGACTAAATGTAAAGATGCTTTTATTGGTAGATATTATCCTCCTGCTAAGATTATATCTTTGAGAAGTAGCATTATGAATTTTAAGCAATTGGATAATGAACATGTTGCCCAAGCATGGGAGAGAATGAAATCTTTGGTAAAGAATTTCCCTACCCATGGACTAACTACTTGGATGATCATCCAAACCTTTTATGCAGGACTGAATTTTTCTTCGAGGAACCTATTGGATTCAGCTGCTGGAGGTACTTTTATGTCCATCACTTTGGGTGCTGCAACAAAGCTTCTTGATGATATGATGATCAATTACTCTGAATGGCATACTGAAAGAACTCCTCAAGGTAAGAAGGTAAATTCTGTTGAAGAAACCTCTTCTTTGAGTGATAAGATTGATGTTATTATGTCTATGCTTGTTAATGGTAGATCTCATGTTGATCCTAATAATGTTCCTTTAGCTTCATTGGTTGCTCAAGAAGAGCATGTTGATGTGAATTTCATTAAAAATAATAATTTCAACAACAATGCTTATAGGAATAATTATGGCAATAACAACTATAGGCCATATCCTTCTAATAATGGTAGTGGTTATGGTAATTCCTATGGTAATTCTTACAACAATAATAAGAGTGTACCCTCTGGTCTTGAAGTCATGCTTAAAGAATTTATTAGTACACAAACTGCTTTTAATAAATCTGTTGAAGAAAAGCTTGGTAAAATTGATGTTCTTGCTTCTAAGGTTTATAGTCTTGCTCTTGATGTTGATCTTTTGAAACTGAAAGTTATGCCTGATGAAGTTAAAGATACTAAGTTTGCTAAAACAAATGCTATCCAAGTTCGAATTAATGATAATATTAGAATGATGGCTGAATTGCATGCTAGGTGGGAAAGAGAAGAAAAAGAAAAACTTGCTAAAGAGAATAATGTAGCTAAAGTTTGGACTATTACCACCACTAGTAATGTTGATGCTTCACATGTTGCTAAACCTCCTACTATCAATGGTAAAATAATTGGTGTTGGCAATGTTTCTACTCCTAGTACAAAGCGTGCAAAATTGCCTGAAACTGTTTGTGATAAAAGTGCTGAAATTTTTCAGAATGTTGTAGATCATAATGGTTTAGATTTTGATAGTTGTCATATTTCTGAAGTTATTAAGTTCTTACAAAAACTTGCTAGAAGTCCTAATGCTAGTGCTATAAATTTAGCCTTTACAAAACATATTACAAATGCTCTCATTAAAGCTAGGGAAGAGAAATTAAAACTTGAAGGTTCTATTCCTAGGAAGTTGGAAGATTGTTGGGAGCCCATCATTAAGATGAAAGTTAATGATTTTGATTGTAATGCTTTATGTGATCTTGGTGCAAGTATTTCTGTTATGCCTAAGAAACTTTATGATATGCTTGACTTACCACTATTGAAAAATTGTTATTTGGATGTTAATCTTGCTGATAATTCTATAAAGAGACCTTTGGGGAGAATTGATAATGTACACATTACGGTTAATAATAACCTTGTCCCCGTTGACTTTGTTGTCTTGGATATTGAATGCAATGCATCTTGTCCTATTGTTTTGGGAAGACCCTTTCTTCGAACTGTTGGTGCTATTATTGATATGAAAGAAGGAAATATTAAGTAGCAATTCCCTCTTAAGAAAGGTATGTAACACTTCCCTAGAAAGAGAATGAAGATGCCTTTGGATTCTATTATTATAACAAATTATGATGTTGATGCTTCTTCTCTTGATAATACTTGATTTGCACTTTCTGCGCCTAGCTGAAAAGCACTTCTTGGGAGATAACCCATGTTGTTTTTATTTTTACTACTATTTTGTTGAGTTTTGGAAGTTGTTACTACTGTAGCAACCTCTCCTTATCATGTTATTGTGCCAAGTAAAGTCTCTAATAGAAGGTTGATACTAGATTTGGATTTCTGCGCAGAAACAGATTTCTTGTCTGTCACGAATTCACGTTTTTCTCTCTGTAGAAGAATCAAAAAAATCAGCGAAAATTCATGCATGATCCTCAGATATGTATGCAACTTTCATTATTTTTGAGTTTTTCCATCCGAGCAAGTTAAGTGCCTCAGAAAAATTCGTCTTTACGGACTGTTCTGTTTTGACAGATTCTGCCTTTTTATTTCGCATTGCCTCTTTTACTGTGTTGAGTGGATTTCTTTGTTCCATTAACTTTCAGTAGCCTTGGGTAATGTCCAGAAGTATTTATAATTATTGTGTACTCTCTGAACATATGAATTTTTGATTATGCACTAACCCTCTAATGAGTTTGCTTTAAGTTTGGTGTGGAGGAAGTTTTCAAGGGTCAAGAGAGGAGGATGATATCATATGATCAAGAAGAGTGAAAAGTCTAAGCTTGGGGATGCCCCGTGGTTCATCCCTGCATATTTCAAGAAGACTCAAGCATCTAAGCTTGGGGATGCCCAAGGCATCCCCTTCTTCATCGACAACTTATCAGGTCACCTCTAGTGAAACTATATTTTTATTTTGTCACATCTTATGTGCTCTACTTGGAGCGTCTGTTTTCTTTTATTTTTGTTTTGGTTTGAATAAATTCGGATCCCAACAATCCTTGTATTGGAGAGAGACACGCTCCGCTTTTTCATTTGAACACTTGTGTTCTTAGCTTTATTTTAATGTTCATGGCGAAGTTGAAAACCGCTTCGTTGATTGTTATTTGGTTGGAAACAGAAAATGCTTCATGTGGTAAATGGTATATTATATTGAATAATTTGATACTTGGCAATTGTTTTGAACTCTCATAGATCATGTTTAAGCTCTTGCATCATGTAGTTTAAACCTATTAGTGGAGAACTACCGTAGAGCTTGTTGAAATTTGGTTTGCATGATTGGTCTCTCTAAGGTCTAGATATTTTCTGGTAAACTGTTTGAACAACAAGGAAGACAGTGTAGAGTCTTATAATTCTTGCAATATGTTCTTGTGTAAGTTTTTGTTGTACCGGTTCATACTTGTGTTTGCTTCAAACAACCTTGCTAGCCAAAGCCTTGTACTGAGAGGGAATGCTTCTCGTGCATCCAAAACCTTAAGGCCAAACTCATGCCATTTGTGTCCACCATAACTACCTATATGTGGTATTTTTCTGCCATTCCAAAGTAAATTGCTTGCGTGCTACCTTTAAAATTTCATTCCTTTGTCTTTACAATACATAGCTCATGGGAAAATAGCTTAAAAAGTATTGTGGTGATGAATATGTTGCTATGTATCTTAGTTCTTATAAGTTGCTTGTTGAGCGGTAACCATGTTTCTGGGGACGCCATCAACAACTTTACACCTTTGTTGAATATCATGTGAGTTGTTATGCATGTTCGTCTTGTCTGAAGTAAGGGTGATTTATCATGATTAAATGGTTTGAGTATGCATATTGTTAGAGAAGAACATTGGGCCGCCAACCAAAGCCATGTATCATGGTGGAAGTTTCAGCTTGGACATTAATCCTCAATCTCTTATGAGAATATTATCTGTTGTTGAATGCTTAAGCATTAAATAGGAGTCCATTATCTGTTTTCTATGTTGTCCCGGTATGGATGTCCTCAAGTTGAGATCTATCAAAACTGAGAAATCAAATGCGATCTATCTCCTTGGACCTTTGTACAGGTGGCATAGAGGTACCCCTTTGTGACACTTGGTTGAAACATATGTAATGCAATGATAATCCATGGAAATCCGAGCTAATTAGGACAAGGTGCGGGCACTATTGGTATTCGATGCATGAGGCTTGCAACTTATAAGAGGTTTTATGCATAACACATATGAATGATTACTACCGTTGACAAAATTGTTTCCATGTTTTCAAAATAAAAAGCTCTAGCACATGAGTAATCCCTGCTTCCCTCTGCGAAGGGCCTTTCTTTTACTTTATGTTGAGTCAGTTTACCTACTTCTTTCTATCTTAGAAGCAAACACTTGTGTCAACTGTGTGCATTAATTCTTACATGTTTACTTATTGCACTTGTTATATTACTTTATATTGACAATTATCCATGAGATATACATGTTACAAGTTGAAAGCAATTGCTGAAACTTAATCATCCATTGTGTTGCTTCGAAACCTCTTACTTTGAATCTATTGCTTTATGAGTTAGCTCTTATGCAAGTTTTTTTGATGCTTGTCTTGAAAGTACTATTCATGAAAAGTTTTTGCTATATGATTCAGTTGTTTAGTCATTATCTTTTTGTTAGCAAACCATTGTTTTGAATCACTTCATTCATCTCATATGCTTTACAATAATGTTGATCAAGATTATGTTGGTAGCATGTCACTTCAGAAATTATTGTTTTTATCGTTTACCTACTCGAGGGCGAGTAAGAACTAAGCTTGGGGATGCTTGATACGTCTCCAACGTATCTATAATTTCTTATGTTCCATGCTAGTTTTATGACAATACCTACATGTTTTGTTCACACTTTATGATGTTTTGATGCATTTTCCGGCACTAACCTATTAACAAGATGCCGAAGCGCCAGTTCCTGTTTTCTGCTGTTTTTGGTTTCAGAAATCGTACACAGGAAATATTCTCGGAATTGGACGAAACAAAAGCCCACGGTTTTATTTTGTACGGAGCCTTCCAGAAGTCCGAAGAGGAGACGAAGAGGGGCGACGAGGCGGCCATCCCATAGGGCGGCGCGGCCCCACCCCTGGCCGCGCCGCCATATGGTGTGGGCCCCTTGGGCACCCCCTGCGCTGCCCCTTCGCCTATATATTCTCTCCGTCGCGAAAACCCTAGTACCGAGAGCCACGATACGAGAAAAGTTACTGAGACGCCGCCGCCGCCAATCCCATCTCGGGGGATTCAGGAGATCGCCTCGGCACCTGCGGAGAGGGGAATCATCACCGGAGGGCTCTACATCACGATGTCCGCCTCCGGAATGATGCGTGAGTAGTTCATCCTTGGACTATGGGTCCATAGCAGTAGCTAGATGGTTGTCTTCTCCTCTTGTGCTATCATGTTTAGATCTTGTGAGCTGCCTATCATGATCAGGATCATCTATTTTGTAATGCTACATGTTGTGTTTGTTGGGATCCGATGGGTATTGAATACTATGTCAAGTTGATTATTGATCTATCATATATGTGTTGTTTATGTTCTTGCATGCTCTCCGTTGCTAGTAGAAGCTAAGCAAAGTGGCTTTAAACGAAGGCCTGAAGATAAAGAGGAGGATGACGGTCAAAGAAGCCGGAGGACGTCAGCCTCCCTGTTTAAAGAAGACCCCGGCGTCATCTATGATTAAAGTAGCTTTGTAAAGTATCTTTGTAAAGTAGTTTGTCTAGTCAAAGATGCCATTAGGGTTTCTTGCCCTGTAAGCCACCCTCTCCCCTATATAAGGAGAGGGGGAAGCCCCATTCATACGCGCGGAACATAGAGAGAGGAACCTTGTAAGCTAAAACCTGTAACCTGTGGAGATCAATGAAGATAATGATCTAGAGCGAGTTCTTCCTTGTGTCTTTCTTCTTCAACCTCTGGCCCTGGCCAAGTTCTTGAGGAAACCATCCGGAAGTTCATCCCATCTAGTCATAAACCCTCCCCCGAATCCTCTAGCGTCCATTCGGCCCCAACATAAGCCATCCTATGGCATCTGTTTGTTCACCACGACGATAGTTGGCGCCCACCGTGGGGCATGAAGTGGCGCTTGCTGGAGTTCATATTCGGGCGGGCATCCTCGACATCAACGGCGAGCGCACGGTGTCCGCGCTCGTGCAACGCATCTACAACATGGACTTCATCAACGACAACGCAGGCTGCTTCGCCAACGGCGGCAAGTTCCCGCAGAACGGCCGCACCATCGAGTTCGGCAGCCTCCGCGTCTATTTCGGCACCGTTCCTGTGCGCCAGCGCCTCTCGCCGGTGCTGGTGGCGCCGGATCCGCCAAGGTGGCTATGTGCTGGCCGCGCCGCCGGCAGCGTGGAGGTCATGATGGCTGGTGCGGTCAACACCGGCAAAGGAGCTGTGGAGGAAGGAGCTGAACGTGCGGCATCGACCCGCCCGGCAAAACCGCCGCTGGAGCGTGACGCAGGCGTCGCGGGAGCATCTTCAGCGCCACCGGCAACCCCTCTTCAAGCGGCGATGCACACGCTGGCCACGCCCATCGCGCAGAACATCGACCCGGCAAAGGCTCAGGAGGAGCTGGAGGCCACGCGCAAGGCGCTGCTTACCGGTGGCGCCGACATCATCCGGGCGCAGCGCGAGCTGAACCTAACCCTACGTGAGTACAACGCAGCCCATGGCTTTGCTTCAGTTAGTGCTCATGCTGCTAGGATACCGGAAAACCGGCTTAAGGCTCAATCTAGATCAGGATTTGCGCAAAGAAGTTCTTGCCGGCAAAAGTGCATCTGTATCTGTGAGCATTGTAGAAAAGCCTAAGTACAGTAGCCCGGATAAAACTATAAAAGCCGCTAAAGCTGCAGTAGAACTATGTGAATCGCTTTCCGGAGACGAGTTGGCAAAACAGCAAGAGCGTGTTAAAGAGCTGCTGAAAACTATCGAGCAGCAGAATGCTGAGCAGCTAGCTAAGCTGAACGAGGCAGTGGCCTCAAAATCCGCGCGTTCAACAAAGAATGCCGGAAGCAAGTCCCATGGGCAGGCTTCGTCCCCCCATCCGGACAAAAGAAGGGAAAGAGAAAAGAACGCACGGCAGATGACTGTGTATGATCCAGTTCTTGCCGGAAAGCAAAAAGCCGGGCAACAAGATGCCGGTAGAAAAAGCCAAGGGGCAGATCGGGGCTACGCCAAGGGAGGCTATGCCGGAAACAATCATGCCGGTAGATATGAAACCGGGCAAAATTATCGAGCTGCAAGGGCGGCGTATGTCGATGAAGAAATGCCACCACCAGGGTACCGGCAGGCAAGAGCCGCGGAACCGGAAGGATATGGCGAATCAGATTCCGAGGTGGAACGAACCAAAGCCCGCCGGAACCCTTTGGGGGAACGGCTGGGGGAAAGATACTTACCAAGCCAGGATGCGAGGCACAGGCTGGACAGAGTGTATCTCTCTGAGATGATTGAATCTGAGGGTCCTCCTGGTCCAAAGTGCTTTGGCCCACGAATCATGAGAGAAGAGCCACCGGTACGCAATTTCCAGTTGCCCCGGGATACAAAAACATATGACGGCACAACTAAGCCGGAAGATTGGTTGGCGGACTATGTCACTGCTGTTTATGTAGCAGGTGGTGGAGTAAACCGGCGTTGGGCGGTAAGAATCATACCGTCCTACCTGGTAGGACCTGCGCGGATCTGGCTTAACAACTTGCCGGCAGGAAGCATTAATGGATGGTTGGACTTTGAGGAAGCTTTCGTGAGCAACTTCAGTAGCACTTACAAGAGGCCAAACCGGCCCCAACAGCTCGCTCTGTGCCAGCAGCGTGCAGGAGAAACAGACCGGGATTATCTCACCCGGTGGAACTCAATGAGAAACACGTGTGAAGGAGTGATTGAAGCACAAGCGATCGCTTGGTTCAGTCAAGGATGCCGGAGGGGATCACCACTGTGGCAAAGGCTGCAGAGGAATATGCCAAGCACATTGGCAGAAATGATGCGAGTGGCGGAAAATTATGCGTTGGGAGACCCAATGCAACCGGCAGTACAAGCTGAGCCGGAGCAGTCGAATCCGCCTCAGCAGCGACAAGAGCAATACCGGGACAACCGGAACAACAAAAGAAGGGAAGATTTCCCGGATCGAAGGTATGCACCACAGCAAGTTGCTGCCGTGCAAGAAAATTATGATGCCAGCGGCAGCCAGAGACAGAAAACCGGATCGCAGCCATGGGCGGGTCCTAAGAAGCAGTGGGTCGAGAAGAAACCCTGGGGCCAGAAAAAGAATTGGCAAGAGCCTGTGAAATACACCATGGAAGCCGCCATGGATCAACCTTGCCGGTGGCACACGCCGAACCCGGATCACCCGTCAAACCATCTGACGAAGGATTGTTCTTGGACTAAGTACTTAATGCAAAAGGGGGCAGTGAAGGATGCGCAAGGACAAGGGTGCTCCACAATGTTGCCGCCACCGCAAGATATGCTGCGCCAACAACAACTACCACCACCACCACCGCTTACTGGAGCAAATGCTTTACCGGTACAGCCTCAGCCAAACAGGCAACAATACCAGCAAGTTAACCGGGTGGAGGAGAATCGTGATCAACCACCTCCACCGGCACCTTTGGGCCGGAATGTTTACGAAGACCCACATTTGTGCATGGTTGTCTTTGTCACCGAACCAACCGACAGGCAGAGCGTGCATCGCCGTTCCATGGAAGTGAACGCGGTGATGCCGGCAGTACCCAAGTACATGCTATGGTCAGATCAGGAAATCACCTGGTCGTTCAAGGATCACCCCAAAATCATGCCGAATCCGGGCGGATACGCTCTTGTTGTGGACCCAATCATGAAGGGGCCGGAAACTCGGGTAAAGTTCAGCAAGGTGCTGATAGACAACGGCAGCAGCATAAACATCATGTACAAGCATACCATGCGTACACTGGGCATAACAGAGAATATGCTGCAGCCAACTCGTACAACTTTCCATGGGATCGTTCCGGGTTTGTCTTGTGCCCCAATAGGAAAAGTTCGGGTGGATGTATCGTTTGGAGGACGTGACAATTGTCGTGTTGAGAACATTGAGTTCGAGGTGGTGGACTTAGATAGTCCTTACCATGCATTGCTGGGAAGGCCGGCATTGGCAGCTTTCATGGCCTCAACCCATACGGCTTACCTCAAGATGAAGATGCCGGCACCTCGTGGACCCTTGACCGTGGTGGGAAACTATAAAGTCTCGATGGAAACCGCTTCCGCCGGATCAAACCTGGCAGAATCGCTGGTGATAGCGGAGGAAAAGAAAAGAATGCAAACTGCTGTTGCGCTGGCTCAGTCCTCAAAGTTGAGCTTAGCGGCAATGAGTGGGAACTTGGCCTCACCGGCATTCAAGCCGACAAACGAGACAAAGGACATTGTGCTGGATCCGGCTTACCCAGAGCGCACCGTTCGTATCGGTGCCGGCCTCAGTCAAGCATAGGAAAGCGCGCTCGTCAGCTTCCTCCGTGAGAATCGGAACATTTTTGCCTGGTCTACTGATGACTTGGTAGGAGTTCCGAGGGAGCTGGCTGAGCACTCTCTAAACGTCCGGAAGGATGCCAAGCCGGTGAGACAACCTTTGCGCCGGTTCGCAGAAGATAGGAGGAAAATCATTGGAGAAGAAGTGACAAAGCTGTTGGTTGCCGGTTTCATCGTGGAGGTCACGCACACAGAGTGGCTGGCTAATCCGGTGATGGTCGAAAAGAAAAAAGATGAGAACCTGGAGGCACAAGCTCCGAAGGTGTGGCGCATGTGCATCGACTACACCAACCTCAACAAAGCTTGCCCAAGAGATCCTTTCCCTTTGCCCCGAATCGATCAAGTGATTGATTCTACTGCTGGGTGTGAGTTGTTGTCTTTCCTGGATGCATATTCCGGTTTCCACCAAATCCCTCTGAAAAAGGAAGATCAAATAAAAACTGCGTTCATTACCCCGCACGGGGCTTATTGCTATGTTACAATGCCTTTTGGTTTGCGCAACGCTGGTGCAACGTACCAGCGCTGTATGCAAAAATGCTTGTTTGATCAAATCGGAAAGAATGTGCAAGTCTATGTGGACGATATCGTGATAAAAACTAAGGTAAAAGACACCTTAATCGATGACATCCGGCAAACATTTGACAACCTAAGACGGTTCCGGATGAAACTCAATCCGGCAAAATGCACTTTCGGTGTCCCTGCCGGTAAGCTACTCGGTTTCCTTGTGTCAAGCCGGGGAATTGAGGTGAATCCGGTAAAAATCCGGGCAATAGAAAGAATGACAATACCGCGAGAACTCAAAGATGTGCAAAAGTTTACCGGAAGCTTGGCATCGCTAAGCCGGTTCATAAGCAGGCTAGGAGAAAAGGCCTTGCCGCTTTATGCCCTAATGAAAAAATCCGATACTTTCGTCTGGACCCCTCAGGCAGACGCAGCATTTAAAGAGCTAAAAACAATGCTAGTTACCGCACCAATACTGGCCTCACCTTTGGAAAGGGAACCTATGCTGCTCTATATAGCGGCAACAAACCGGGTGGTTAGCGTTGTGGTTGTGGTGGAACGAGAAGAGGAAGGAAAAACCGTGCAAAGGCCGGTATACTACCTGAGCGAGGTGCTCTCCTCCTCAAAACAGAATTACCCGCACTTCCAAAAGATGACTTATGGCGTGTTCATGGCCGCCACAAAGCTCAAACATTACTTTGAGGAGCACCCCATGAAGGTGGTGAGTGAGGCACCCATCTCCGATATCATGGGCAACAAGGACGCCAGCGGCCGGATTGCAAAATGGGCAATTCAGCTATCACCATATGTACCGGTGTATGAAAGAAGAGATGCCATAAAATCGCAAGCTTTAGCTGATTTCTTGGTCGATTGGGCGGAGATACAATACAAGCCGCCAGAGCACAATATAGAATACTGGAAAATGCACTTTGACGGATCCAAACTCAAGGAGGGTCTGGGTGCCGGTGTGGTACTCACCTCACCTAAGGGAGATCACCTCCGGTATGTTCTACAAGTGCACTTCAGGGCATCGAACAATGTCGCTGAGTACGAAGCTCTGATACATGGGCTTAAGGTCGCAAAAGAAATCGGAGCGCTCCGGATCATTTGCTACGGCGATTCAGATCTGGTGGTGCAGCAGTGTTCCGGAGATTGGGATGCAAAAGATGCCAACATGGCCTCATACCGGTTTCATGTGCAAAAGATTGCCGGCTTCTTCGAAGGGTGTGAGTTTCACCATGTGCCGCGGGCTGAAAATGAAGCCGCGGATGCTCTATCCAAGCTAGGCTCATCGAGGCAAGAAATTCCCCCCGGAATAGCCTTGGCACACTTAAGAGTTCCATCAATCAAACCAAGTCCGGAATCGGAATCAATTTTTGTACCGGAATCGCATGTAGTGCCAATGGACATTGATGAAGGAAACCCGGGGACTCTTCCGGTACACTCGGGGACTGCTCCAGCGAACCCGGGGACTCCACCGGTAAGCTCGGGGACTGCGGCACCCATACCGGCAGAGGTAACGCTCGTGGACAACATGGACATAGACATGCCGGTGTTTGTGGTTAGAGAAGCGCCATCTTGGGTTAAACCTATTAAGGAATTCCTGATCAACGGCACCTTGCCGGTTGACGAAAATGAATCCAGAAGGATACAAAGGAGGTCCAAAGCTTACACCATCATCAATGGCGAGGTATACAAGAGAAGTGTTACCGGTGTCCTCCAAAGATGTGTGGAGCCGGAAGAGGGAAAAGAAATGCTCGAGGAAATTCACCGAGGAGAATGCGGGCACCACGCCTCGTCAAGGGCACTGGTGGCAAAAGTGTTCCGGCATGGGTTCTATTGGCCAACGGCTTTGGAGAACGCGGAGGACATGGTAAGAAAATGCAATGGGTGCCAGAGGTACGCCAAGCAAAACCATACCCCAGCATCCGGTTTAAAAACCATACCGCTAACTTGGCCATTCGCTGTCTGGTGCCTGGACATGGTTGGACCATTTAAAACCGCAAGGGGAAACATGACCCACATCTTGGTAATGGTGGATAAATTCACCAAGTGGCTAGAAGTGAAGCCTATCGCAAAATGTGATGGCCACACAGCGGTAAAGTTCCTAAAAGATGTAATTCTGCGGTATGGATACCCGCACAGTATCATAACTGACAATGGCTCAAACTTTGCTCAAGGAGAATTCAAGCGATTTTGTGAAGACAAGAACATCCGGTTGGATTTGTGCTCAGTGGCGCACCCACAAGGCAATGGCCAAGTTGAAAGAACGAATGCTTTGGTACTTTCCGGTATCAAACCAAGACTCATTGATGCAATGGAAAAATCGCCGGGATGTTGGATCGATGAGCTACCATCAGTGCTGTGGAGTCTAAGAACAACTCCGAACCGGTCTACCGGATACACGCCATTCTTCATGGTTTATGGGGCAGAAGCGGTCATACCAACCGACATTCTCCATGATTCACCAAGGGTGCAGCTCTATACCGAAGAAGAGGTAAAGGAGGCCCGAGAAAACGATGTGGACTTGCTAGAAGAGGCAAGAGAATTAGCTCTGGCAAGAACAGCCATTTACCAGCAAAACCTCAGACGCTATCACAGCCGGAAGGTTAACCCGAGGGTATTCCGAGAAGGAGACCTAGTGCTACGCCTAGTGCAGCGCACTGAAGGCCGGCACAAGCTTTCCCCCCGTGGGAAGGACCTTTCATTGTGAGCAAGGCTCTCCACAATGATGCCTATTACCTGATTGATGCACAGGAATGGAAGAAAGGGAAGGCGGACAAGTCAGGAGAGGAGACCAAACGCCCATGGAATGTAGCTTTGTTGCGTCCTTTCTACTCTTGAAGTGGTGCTGTAAGAAGTTCCTTTTTGTACCTTATTTGCTATGAATAAAAGATGTCGGAACCTCGAATGAATCTCGGGGACTACCCTTACTAAGTTGCATGAAACATGTCTATTTTTTCTGTTGCCGGTTGCCTATTGAATGTTTTTTCTTTCCGGTTTAGTAGTGTGCTAGACCATACCGGAGTCTTCGACTCTGCTGTTGTCCATAACTTGGCTTCATGGCAAGCAAGATAAACCGGTAGGGGATAAGCACATGAACTGCGGAAAGGGAGAGCAGGAAAGAACAATCCGGAAAAGTTTAACTAACCCCGGTTATACCGGTTTTTTGCAAAAATTTCGAGTTATTTCTAAGTTCAAGAAAATGCTTGCTTGGTAAAAGAACTTTGTGCTCATACGCCAAAAATGCCCAGAGAAGGTAGGCAGAGCCAAGGCAAAAGAGCCAAGTATGCATCAATTGGATGCGGAAACAATTTCGAAATCATTGCAGTGCAAGAAAAAGCAACTCAACAAGCAAATATGTTAAGACAAACATAACTTAATAAGTTACCGGTGTGCAAAACACCGGCATAGATTGTTGTACCACCAAACCAAAAGGATAAGTTTTATCTTACATCATAAACCCCGGCATACCGGGGTAGAATTTAACAAGTTTTGTTACAAAGCAAGCAGGAGCAGGTAACATCTTTTCACAACAAATAGTCAAGCAGCAGGGGCTTCAGGGGGAGCAGCGCCGGCATCAGGAGCTTCCGGTGGCACATCCTCGGCACCCTCATCCTTACCTTCATCTTCCTCCTCCTCGCTCAGATAGTCCTTGACGTCTTCAGGAGGGGGGATGAAGGTGCGCATTTCAGCGTACTCCGCGATATGGTACGCGCGATCCTGCCGCTTAGCGGTAAGGACCGGGTCCAGATCGGTGGGAGCGCCTTCGCGCACGCCAGGAGGGCGTCCGGATCCAGCTCCGGATACCAGGAGCAGGCAACGCGAAGCGCTGAGTCTGCTCCGGCACGGGCAGCAGAGCACTGCCACTCCCGGATCCTTCGGCAGGCACCTTTTCAGCGGTCGCTGATAAGGGAGAAGGTGTCGGGCACCACTTCGCCGGGCCAGAGTCTTGAAGAGCTGGGAGGCCACCTCAGGGATGTCGGAAAGGTTCCGGTCCACCGAGCGCATGTGGGAGATCCGCGCGTTTAGAGCAACCGGTGGTCATAGGGATCCCCGGGCGCACCCAGATTCTCGCCTGCGCGCCCGGTGCTCTGCAACTTTCTTTATAGCGTGCGTCTGGGAGTCCGGAAAGAACCCTGCGAGACAAAGAAAATAGGCTAAATGCATGTTACCGGAATAAATAAGCTTATAAGCAGAAACCGGAAAAGAGAAAAGAAAAACGTACGAAGGGCAAGCGCATCAGTCCGCGTAACCAGAAGGTCGTACTCCTTCTGTTCCGCCTTCAACCGCACGACCTCGCCCTCGGCTGCTTCGTCCTGCCTCCGCGGCGGCTTTGTGCGCTTTCGCGGCCTTGCCCTCGGCTGTTTTCAGCGCCTTGGTGGCTTCTTCCAGCCCAGCCTGCAACACCACATTGGCGTTGCCGGCATCCTCCAGCGCCTCATTGAGCCTAGCCTCCGCAGCAGATTCAGCGGCCTTCAGCTCTTCGGCATGCCGGACTCCGGCCTGGATAGCCTGATCCTTGAGCTCCCTAGAGATCTCCTTCTGGGCGTCCAAGGCCTTCTGGTGGTCCCGGATGAGCTGCTCCTTTTCAGCTAAAAGCCGAAAAAGAAGATGTTAGCGAAAACACAAAAACAGATGAGACACAAAGAAGCAAGTTAACCGGAAAAACAGAAGTTGTACCTTGGAGTGCGGCAACCTGGGCCTTGAGGGCCTCAATGGAGGCTTCCGGGATAGCTGTTATGCGAAAAACTTGTAAGTAACAAAGAAAAGAAAACCTTCCGGTAAAAAGATGCCGGAGGCGCAAGAAGTTACCTTGGCACTTGCTGTGTGCCTCAGCAAGGTTCCGGTGCTCCCAAAGAAGCTCCTCGAAGAGAGCCTTCCGGGCGTCGGCCGTGCTCTATTTAAGGAAGTGATGTTAGCAAAGAACAAAGGATCTTAACCCGAAACTCGGGGACTGGCTATGCCGGTTTCGCGCGTTTCTAGTAAGTTTTGCGCTAAGACCTACGCTCTCAACCCAAAACTCGGGGACTGGGAGTTTGCGGTGTCTTTAAAAGAAAGTTTTGCGCTAAGACCTACGCTCTCAACCCAAAACTCGGGGACTGGGAGTTTGTGGTATCCTATGAGAAAGATGCCGGTTTCGGAGATTCTTTAAAAGAAAGTTTTGCGCTAAGACCTACGCTCTCAACCCAAAACTCGGGGACTGGGAGAATAGACAAGATCCGGAAAGAAGAAAACCGGCATCAAGAAAATTTACAAGAAGGTTGGCGGAACTTACCACCACGTTTTTGGTGGCGTCGTACCACGCGCTGTCGAACTCCTTCACGGCATGCTTGAGCCGCGTGAAGTGTTCTTCAGTGGACCGAGGGCCGGCAGGATCTGGCGCTGGGAGGCGGTCCTTCCCCAAGCCACGGGTAGCTGCGGAGATGTCCGCATCATTCCATTTTTGGGCATAGGGGAGAAGATGCCCCAAGTCCTTGCCCTCGCGCTTCAGCTCAACAATCCGGCCCAGGAGGCCGAAAGGTTTTTCTGGACCACAGCGGCGGCAGGCCCGACGTGCAGCACTAGAGGCTGCGAGCCGCTTGAGGCGCTGCCATCCGTGGCCTTTCCGCGGGACGCCCCCGGCTTGAGGAAGTCTGTGATCTTGAGGGTCGCAGGCGGCGGCTTTGGCGTAGTCGCGGGAGGTCCTTGGTTCGGTGGAGGTGTTGGCGTGGCCCCGGTTGCCTCAGGAACAGAGGTTTCCGGCGGCGGCGCTGGTGTAGAGGTTGCCAGCACGGAAGTTTCCGGCGCGGCCTTGGAGGGGGAAGACGTCTTGGTCTTCTTCTTCTTCTTCTTTTCAAAGACGGGAGGAACAGAAGGTTCCGCCCGCTGATACGTCTCCAACGTATCGATAATTTCTTATGTTCCATGCTACTTTATTGATGATATCTACATGTTTTATACACATTATATGTCATTATTATGCATTTTCGGAACTAACCTATTAACAAGATGCCGAAGGGCCAGTTCTGTTTCTTGTTTTTGGTTTCAGAAATCCTAGTAACGAAATATTCTCGGAATCGGACGAAATCAACGCCCAGGTTCCTATTTTTCCCGGAACCATCCAGAACACCCGAGAGCCGCTAGAGGGAAGCCCTGGGGGCCCCACACCACACCCTGGCGCGGCAGAGGGGGCCGCGCCTCCCTATGGTGTGGTGGCCCCAGGCCCCCTCCGAGGCTGCCTCTTCGCCTATTTAGTCGTCCCTGACCTAAAAACACCGATACGGAAGACGAGACCCGAGAAAACCTTCCAGAGCCGCCGCCATCGCGAAATCAAGATTCGGGGGACAGAAGTCTCGTTCCGGCACCCTGCCGGAGCGGGGAAGTGCCCCCGGAAGGCTTCTCCATCGACACCGCTGCCATCTCCACCGCCATCTTCATCACCGCTGCTGCTCCCATGAGGAGGGAGTAGTTCTCCATCGAGGCTCGGGGCTGTACCGGTAGCTATGTGGTTAATCTCTCTCCTATGTACTTCAATACAATGATCTCATGAGCTGCTTTACATGATTGAGATCCATATGATGAGCTTTGTATCGCTACTAGTTATGTGCTACTCATGTGATGTTATTAAAGTAGTCTATTCCTCCTGCATGGTGTAAAGGTGATTAGTGTGTGCACCGTGTGGTTCTTGTCGTAGGCTATGATCATGATCTCTTGTAGATTGTGGAGTTAATTGTCATTATGATAGTATTGATGTGATCTATTCCTCCTTCATAGTGTAATGTGGACAGTGTGTGCGCTATGTTAGTTCTTGGTTTATTTTGCAATGATCTATTATGCTCTAAGGTTACTTAAACATGAATATCGAATGTTGTGGAGCTTGTTAACTCCGGCATTGAGGGTTCGTGTAATCCTACGCAACGAATGGTGTTCATTATCAAACAAGAGTATATGTAGCACATATGAGAAAGAGTTATTTATTATGGGATCAATGTTGAGAGTGTCCACTAGTGAAAGTATGATCCCTAGGCCTTGTTTCCAATACTGCAAACACCGCTTATTTACTGTTCTGTTGCATGTTTACTCGCTGCCATATTTTATTCAGATTGCTATTACCACTCATATACATCCATACTACTTGTATTTCACTATCTCTTCGCCGAACTAGTGCACCTATACATCTGACAAGTGTATTAGGTGTGTTGGGGACACAAGAGACTTCTTGCATTGTGATCGCAGGGTTGCTTGAGAGGGATATCTTTGACCTCTTCCTCCCTGAGTTCGATAAACCTTGGGTAATCCACTTAAGGGAAACTTGCTGCTGTTCTACAAACCTCTGCTCTTGGAGGCCCAACACTGTCTACAAGAATAGAAGCTCCCGTAGACATCAAGCACTTTTTTGGCGCCGTTGCCGGGAGGAAAGGTAAAAGGCACTCATACTTCGGTTCCAGGTAACAGTACTTTTCTGGCGCCATTGTGTGTGTGCTCGAAGCTATTTCCTTTAGACTCTGCAATTGCGACATTTGGTTTCTTGTTTACACTAGTTAGGCATAATGGACAACAATGACCTTTTTATTCTATTTCCTGATTTAAGACATGGATGGTTTGATGCGAAAATTAAAAAACCCATGGAACATATTAATATGAATGCTTTGAACACCATTGTTGTTAATGATATGGAAAATTCTAAGCTTGGGGAAGCTGGTTTTGATGAGCATGATATTTTTAGTCCCCCAAGCATTGAGGAGAAAATTTACTTTGATGATACTTTGCCTCCCATTTATGATGATTATAATGATAGTAGTCTTTTGTTACCACCTGTTATGGAGGATAAATTTGATTATGATTACAATATACCTCCTATATTTGATAGCTACTTTGTTGAATTTGCTCCCACTACAATTAATAAGAATGACTATGCTTATGTTGGGAGTAGTAATTATTTTATGCATGAGACTCATGATAAGAATGCTTTATGTGATAGTTATATTGTTGAGTTTGCTCATGTTGCTACTGAAAGTTATTATGAGAGAGGAAAATATGGTTGTAAAAATTTTCATGTTACTAAAACACCTCTCTATGTGCTGAAATTTTTGAAGCTATACTTGTTTTATCTTCCTATGCTTGTTACTTTGCTCTTCATGAACTTGTTTATTTACAAGATTCCTATGCATAGGAAGCATGTTAGGCTTAAATGTGTTTTGAAATTGCTTCTTGATGTTCTCTTTTGCTTCATTGTCTATTTTCATGAGAGCATCATTAAAACTGCTGAGCCCATCTTAATGGCTATAAAGAAAGAACTTCTTGGGAGATAACCCATGTGTTTATTTTACTACAACAATTTTTGTTTTGTTGAGTCTTGGAAGTTGTTTACTACTGTAGCAACCTCTCCTTATCATGTTTTTGTGCCAAGTAAAGTTTCTATGTCAAAGTTGATATTATATTTGGGATCGCTGCGCAGAAACAGCATTGCTGTCTGTCACGAATCTGGGCACAAGTCTCTGTAGAAAATTCGAAAAAATCTGCCAATTTACGAGCGTGATCCTCAGATATGTACGCAACTTTCATTAGTTTTGAGTTTTTCCATTTGAGCAAGTCTGGTGCCAGATTTAAATTCGTCTTTACGGACTGTTCTGTTTTTGACAGATTCTGCCTTTTATTTCGCATTGCCTCTTTTGCTATGTTGGATGAATTTCTTTGATCCATTAATGTCCAGTAGCTTTATGCAATGTCCAGAAGTGAAAAGAATGTTTGTGTCACCTCTGAACATGTGAATTTTTGATTATGCACTAACCCTCTAATGAGTTTGCTTGAAGTTTGGTGTGAAGGAAGTTTTCAAGGGTCAAGAGAGGAGGATGATATACTACGATCAAGAAGAATGAAAAGTCTAAGCTTGGGGATGCCCCGTGGTTCATCCCTGCATATTTCAAGAAGACTCAAGCGTCTAAGCTTGGGGATGCCCAAGGCATCCCCTTCTTCATCGACAAAGTATCAGGTTCCTTCTCTTGAAACTATATTTTTATTCGATCACATCTTATGTACTTTACTTGGAGCGTCTGTGTGTGCTTTTATTTTTGTTTTGTTATCTTAGTTCTCTGAATAAGTTCATCCTTGTGTGGGAGAGAGACACGCTCCGCTGGTTCGTATGAACACATGTGTTCTTAGCTCATAATGTTCAAGGCGAAGTTTCTTCTTCGTTAAATTGTTATATGGTTGGAATTGGAAAATGCTACATGTAGTAATTCTAAAATGTCTTGGATAATGTGATACTTGGCAATTGTTGTGCTCATGATTAAGCTCTTGCATCATATACTTTGCACCCATTAATGAAGAAATACATAGAGCTTGCTAAAATTGGATTTGCATATTTGGTCTCTCTAAGGTCTAGATAATATCTAGTATTGAGTTTTGAACAACAAGGAAGACGGTGTAGAGTCTTATAATGTTTACAATATGTCTTTTATGTAAGTTTTGCTGCACCGGTTCATCCTTGAGTTTGCTTCAAATAACCTTGCTAGCCTAAACCTTGTATCGAGAGGGAATACTTCTCATGCATCCAAATACTTGAGCCAATATTCATGCCATTTGCGTCCACCATACCTACCTACTACATGGTATTTCCTGCCATTCCAAAGTAAATTGCTTGAGTGCTACCTTTAAAATTCCATCATTCACCTTTGCAATATATAGCTCATGGGACAAAATAGCCTTAAAAACTATCGTAGTATTGAATATGTACTTATGCACTTTATCTTTTATTAAGTTGCTTGTTGTGCGATAACCATGCTTCTGGGGAACGCCATCAACTATTCTTTGTTGAATATCATGTGAGTTGCTATGCATGTCCGTCTTGTCTGAAGGATCTATCACCTTAATGATTGGAGCATGCAAATTGTTAGAGAAGAACATTGGGCCGCTAACTAAAGCCATGAATCATGGTTGAAGTTTCAGTTTTTGACATATATCCTCAATCTCATATGAGAATAATAATTGTTGCTACATGCTTATGCATTAAAGAGGAGTCCATTATCTGTTGTCCATGTTGTCCCGGTATGGATGTCTAAGTTGAGAATAATCAAAAGCGAGAAATCCAAAATGCGAGCTTTCTCCTTAGACCTTTGTACAGGCGGCATGGAGGTACCCCTTTGTGACACTTGGTTGAAACATGGCATTGCAAAGATCCAGTAGTCCAAGCTAAGTAGGACAAGGTGCGGGCACTATTAGTATACTATGCGTGAGGCTTGCAACTTGTAATATATAATTTACATAAGTCATATGCTTTATTACTACCGTTGACAAAATTGTTTCATGTTTTTAAAATAAAAGCTCTAGCACAAATATAGCAATCGATGCTTTCCTCTTTGAAGGACCATTCTTTTACCTTAATGTTGAGTCAGTTCACCTATTTCTCTCCATCCCAAGAAGCAAACACTTGTGTGAACTTTGCATTGATTCTTACATATTTGCATATTGCATTTGTTATATTGCTTTGCATTGACAATTATCCATGAGATATACATGTTATAAGTTGAAAGCAACCGCTGAAACTTCATCTTCCTTTGTGTTGCTTCAATGCCTCTACTTTGATTTATTGCTTTATGAGTTAACTCTTATGCAAGACTTATTGATGCTTGTCTTGAAAGTGCTATTCATGAAAAGTCATTGCTTTATGATTCAGTTGTTTACTCATGTCATTACCATTGTTTTGATCGCTGCATTCATTACATATGTTTACAAATAGTATGATCAAGATTATGATGGCATGTCACTTCAGAAATTATCTTTGTTATCGTTTTACCTGCTCGGGACGAGCAGAACTAAGCTTGGGGATGCTGATACGTCTCCAACGTATCGATAACTTCTTATGTTCCATGCTACTTTATTGATGATATCTACATGTTTTATACACATTATATGTCATTATTCTGGAACTAACCTATTAACAAGATGCCGAAGGGCCAGTTCCTTTCTGCTGTTTTTGGTTTCAGAAATCCTAGTAACGAAATATTCTCGGAATCGGACGAAATCAACGCCTGGTTCCTATTTTTCCCGGAACCATCCAGAACACCCGAGAGCCGCCAGAGGGAAGCCCTGGGGCCCCACACCACACCCTGGCGCGGCCAGAGGGGGGGCCACGCCGCCCTATGGTGTGGTGGCCCCAGGCCCCCTCCGAGGCTGCCTCTTCGCCTATTTAGTCGTCCCTGACCTAAAAACACCGATACGGAAGACGAGACCCGAGAAAACCTTCCAGAGCCGCCGCCATCGCGAAATCAAGATTCGGGGGACAGAAGTCTCTGTTCCGGCACCCTGCCGGAGCGGGGAAGTGCCCCGGAAGGCTTCTCCATCGACACCGCTGCCATCTCCACCGCCATCTTCATCACCGCTGCTGCTCCCATGAGGAGGGAGTAATTCTCCATCGAGGCTCGGGGCTGTACCGGTAGCTATGTGGTTAATCTCTCTCCTATGTACTTCAATACAATGATCTCATGAGCTGCTTTACATGATTGAGATCCATATGATGAGCTTTGTATCGCTACTAGTTATGTGCTACTCATGTGATGTTATTAAAGTAGTCTATTCCTCCTGCATGGTGTAAAGGTGATTAGTGTGTGCACCGTGTGGTTCTTGTCGTAGGCTATGATCATGATCTCTTGTAGATTGTGGAGTTAATTGTCATTATGATAGTATTGATGTGATCTATTCCTCCTTCATAGTGTAATGTGGACAGTGTGTGCGCTATGTTAGTTCTTGGTTTATTTTGCAATGATCTATTATGCTCTAAGGTTACTTAAACATGAATATCGAATGTTGTGGAGCTTGTTAACTCCGGCATTGAGGGTTCGTGTAATCCTACGCAACGAATGGTGTTCATTATCAAACAAGAGTATATGTAGCACATATGAGAAAGAGTTATTTATTATGCGATCAATGTTGAGAGTGTCCACTAGTGAAAGTATGATCCCTAGGCCTTGTTTCCAATACTGCAAACACCGCTTATTTACTGTTCTGTTGCATGTTTACTCGCTGCCATATTTTATTCAGATTGCTATTACCACTCATATACATCCATACTACTTGTATTTCACTATCTCTTCGCCGAACTAGTGCACCTATACATCTGACAAGTGTATTAGGTGTGTTGGGGACACAAGAGACTTCTTGCATTGTGATCGCAGGGTTGCTTGAGAGGGATATCTTTGACCTCTTCCTCCCTGAGTTCGATAAACCTTGGGTAATCCACTTAAGGGAAACTTGCTGCTGTTCTACAAACCTCTGCTCTTGGAGGCCCAACACTGTCTACAAGAATAGAAGCTCCCGTAGACATCACCCGCCCGGCAGGTTCTTTTCCGGCGCCCATGTTGCTGGCGCCGACGTCTTGGGTCTCAGGAGGGGAGGCAAGGTCCTCCTCCGCGCGGTGATCTGGCGGTGTAGGGGCCGCGCGCCCCGAACTTGTTGTGCCTCCCAGAGGGGAGGCAGAGGTGGTGCCGGCACCAGACGGTGCCGGGCTTGAGTGAGGAGGAGGAGTTGAGGTCCTGGCAGATCCGGCAGAGCCCTCAGGCTTAGAGCCGAGCTTGAGCGCGGGGCTGAAAAAGTGAAAAGGAAAAGAATTGGGAAAAAAGCAACCGGAAAGGAACTTGGTGAAAACGAAACAAATAGAAAAATACGGGCTTTACCCGGTAGAGGTCGGCATTTGTTTGCCCTTGTGGCGCCTCACAGCTACGACCTTACCCGCGAGAGGTTCGGTCCGGAAGCGTTTGGCTGGAGGAGCTTGGCTCGGGCCGGAATCAGAAGCCGGGTGATACGTCCAAAACGTATCTACTTTCCCGAACACTTTTGCTATTGTTTTGCCTCTAATTTGTGTATTTTGGATACAACTAACACGGACTAACGCTGTTTTCAGTGAACTCTGGTGTCTCGTTTTTGTGCAGAAATTTCGGGAAAATCGGAATTTATGCAGAAGGCCCTATTTTACCAGAATACCGACGGAGCCAGAAGGGCAAGAGAGGTGGAGGCCCGAGGGCCCCACACCATAAGGCGGCGCGGCCTAGGGGGGCTGATACGTCTCCGACGTATCGATAATTTCTTATGTTCCATGCCACTTTATTGATGATATCTACATGTTTTATACACATTGTATGTCATATTCGTGCATTTTCTGGAACTAACCTATTAACAAGATGCCGAAGTGCCAGTTCCTGTTTTCTGCTGTTTTTGGTTTCAGAAATCCTAGTAACGAAATATTCTCGGAATTGGACGAAATCAACGCCCAGTTCCTATTTTTCCACGAAGCTTCCGAACACCGGGAAGGACCGGAGGGGGCCACAGGCCCACCAGACCATAGGCCGGCGCGGCACGGGGGTGGCCCGCGCCCCCTATGGTGTCGCCGCCTCGTCAGCCCTCTTGCGCCGCCTCTTCGCCTATATAAAGCCCCTGCATCGAAAACCCTTACAGAGGAAGCCACGATACGAGAAAAGTTCCAGAGCCGCCGTCATCGCGAAGCCAAGATCTGGGGGACAGAGTCTCTGTTCCGGCACCCTGCCGGAGCGGGGAAGTGCCCCCGGAAGGCTTCTCCATCGACACCGCTGCCATCTCCACCGCCATCTTCATCACCGCTGCTGCTCCCATGAGGAGGGAGTAGTTCTCCATCGAGGCTCGGGGCTGTACCGGTAGCTATGTGGTTCATCTCTCTCCTATGTAGTTCAATACAATAATCTCATGAGCTGCCTTACATGATTGAGATTCATATGATGATGCTTGTAATCTAGATGTCATTATGCTAGTCAAGTGAGTTTTACTTATGTGATCTCCGGAGACTCCTTGTCCCACGTGTGTAAAGGTGACAGTGTGTGCACCGTGTGGGTCTCTTAGGCTATATTTCACGAAGTACTTATTCATTGTTGAAGAGCGTAGTGAAGTGCTTATTTATATCTCTTGATGATTGCAATGTGTTTGTATCACAATTTATCTATGTGCTACTCTAGTGATGTGTTATTAAAGTAGTTTTATTCCTCCTGCATGTGTGCAAAGGTGACAGTGCGTGCACCGTGTTAGTACTTGGTTTATGCTATGATCATGATCTCTTGTAGATTGCGAAGTTAACTATTGCTATGATAATATTGATGTGATCTATTCCTCCTACATATGCATGAAGGTGACAGTGTGCATGCTATGCTAGTACTTGGTTTAGTCGTTTTGATCTATCTTACACTTAAGGTTACTTAAACATGAGCATTATTGTGGAGCTTGTTAACTCCGGCATTGAGGGTTCGTGTAATCCTACGCAATGTGTTCATCATCCAACAAAAGTGTAGAGTATGCATTTATCTATTCTGTTATGTGATCAATGTTGAGAGTGTCCACTAGTGAAAGTGTAATCCCTAGGCCTTGTTCCTAAATACTGCTGAGTTACTACTGCTTGTTTACTTTTTACTGCGTTACTACTGCTGCAATACTACCACCATCAACTACGCCCGCAAGCTATTTTTGGCACCGTTACTACTGCTCATATATATTCATACCACCTGTATTTCACTATCTCTTCGCCGAACTAGTGCACCTATTAGGTGTGTTGGGGACACAAGAGACTTCTTGCTTTGTGGTTGCAGGGTTGCATGAGAGGGATATCTTTGACCTCTTCCTCCCTGAGTTCGATAAACCTTGGGTAATCCACTTAAGGGAAACTTGCTGCTGTTCTACAAACCTCTGCACTTGGAGGCCCAACACTGTCTACAGGAAAAGGAGGGGGAAGTAGACATCAAGCACTTTTCTGGCGCCGTTGCCGGGGAGGAAAGGTAAAAGGTACTCACACTCCGGACCTCGGCTACTAAGCTATTTTCCGGCGCCGTTGTAAGTACTCGAAGCTATTTCCTTTAGACTCTGCAATTGCGACATTTGGTTTCTTGTTTACACTAGTTAGGCATAATGGAAAACAACAAAAATATGAGAGATCTTTATGAACTTTATCTTGAATTAGGACATGATGTGTTTGAAGAGAGAATTAAAAAACCCATGGAACTTTATATGCATGATAATGGGAATGTTATTAGTATGAATGCTTTGAACACCATTGTTGCTAATGCTATGGAAAATTCTAAGCTTGGGGAAGCCGGCTTTGATGAGCATGATATTTTTAGTCCCCCAAGCATTGAGGAGAAAATTTACTTTGATGATACTTTGCCTCCTATTTATGATGATTATAATGATAGTAGTCTTTTGTTACCACCTGTTATGGAGGATAAATTTGATTATGATTACAATATACCTCCTATATTTGATAGCTACTTTGTTGAATTTGCTCCCACTACAACTAATAAAATTGATTATGCTTATGTTGGGAGTAGTAATTATTTTATGCATGAGACTCATGATAAGAATGCTTTATGTGATAGTTATATTGTTGAGTTTGCTCATGATGCTACTGAAAGTTATTATGAGAGAGGAAAATATGGTTGTAGAAATTTTCATGTTACTAAAACACCTCTCTATGTGCTGAAATTTTTGAAGCTACACTTGTTTTATCTTCCTATGCTTGTTACTTTGCTCTTCATGAACTTGTTTATTTACAAGATTCCTATGCATAGGAAGCATGTTAGACTTAAATGTGTTTTGAATTTGCTTTTTGATTCTCTCTTTTGCTTCAACTCTCACCCTTATGTGAGCATCATTAAAACTGCTGAGCCCATCTTAATGGCTATAAAGAAAAGAACTTCTTGGGAGATAACCCATGTGTTATTTTGCTACAGTAATTTGTTTTATATTTGTGTCTTGGAAGTTGTTTACTACTGTAGCAACCTCTCCTTATCTTAGTTTTGTGTTTTGTTGTGCCAAGTAAAGTTTCTATGTCAAAGTTGATGTTATATTTGGGATCGCTGCGCAGAAACAGCATTGCTGTCTGTCACGAATCTGGGCACAGGCCTCTGTAGAAAATTCGAAAAAATCTGCCAATTTACGAGCGTGATCCTCAGATATGTACGCAACTTTCATTAGTTTTGAGTTTTTCCATTTGAGCAAGTCTGGTGCCATCTTAAAATTCGTCTTTACGGACTGTTCTGTTTTTGACAGATTCTGCCTTTTATTTCGCATTGCCGCTTTTGTTAAGTTGAATGAGTTTCTTTGTTCCATTAACTTTCAGAAGTTTTGTGCAATGTCCAGAAGTGTTAAGAATGATTGTGTCACCTCTGAACATGTGAATTTTGATTATGCACTAACCCTCTAATGAGTTTGCTTGAAGTTTGGTGTGAAGGAAGTTTTCAAGGGTCAATAGAAGAGGGTGATATAATGTGATCGAGAAGAGTGAAAGGTCTAAGCTTGGGGATGCCCCGGTGGTTCATCCCTGCATATTTCAAGAAGACTCAAGCATCTAAGCTTGGGGATGCCCAAGGCATCCCCTTCTTCATCGACAACTTATCAGGTTTCTTCTAGTGAAACTATATTTTTATTCCATCACATCCTATGTATTTTACTTGGAGCGTCTGTGTGCTTTTATTTTTGTTTTTGTTTTGTTATCTTAGTTCTCTGAATAAGTTCATCCTTGTGTGGGAGAGAGACACGCTCCGCTGGTTCGTATGAACACATGTGTTCTTAGCTCATAATATTCATGGCGAAGTTTCCTCTTCGTTAAATTGTTATATGGTTGGAATTGGAAAATGCTACATGTAGTAATTGGTAAAATGTCTTGGATAATGTGATACTTGGCAATTGTTGTGCTCATGTTTAAGCTCTTGCATCATATGCTTTGCACCCATTAATGAAGAAATACATAGAGCATGCTAAAATTTGGTTTGCATATTTGGTTTCTCTAAGGTCTAGATAATATCTAGTATTGAGTTTTGAACAACAAGGAAGACAGTGTAGAGTCTTATAATGCTTACAATATGTCTTTTATGTGAGTTTTGCTGCACTTGTTCATCCTTGAGTTTGCTTCAAATAACCTTGCTAGCCTAAACCTTGTATCGAGAGGGAATACTTCTCATGCATCCAAAATCCTTGAGCCAACTACTATGCCATTTGTGTCCACCATACCTACCTACTACATGGTATTTATCCGCCATTCCAAAGTAAATTGCTTGAGTGCTACCTTTAAAATTCCATCATTCACCTTTGCAATATATAGCTCATGGGACAAAATAGCCTTAAAAACTATCGTAGTATTGAATATGTACTTATGCACTTTATCTCTTATTAAGTTGCTTGTTGTGCGATAACCATGCTTCTGGGGAACGCCATCAATTACTCTTTATTGAATATCATGTGAGTTGCTATGCATGTCCGTCTTGTCTGAAGGATCTATCATTTTAGTGGTTGGAGCATGCAAAATTGTTAGAGAAGAACATTGGGCCGCTAACTAAAGCCATGAATCATGGTGGAAGTTTCAGTTTTGGACATATATCCTCAATCTCATATGAGAATAATAATCATTGCTACATGCTTATGCATTTAAGAGGAGTCCATTATCTGTTGTCCATGTTGTCCCGGTATGGATGTCTAAGTTGAGAATAATCAAAAGCGAGAAATCCGAAATGCGAGCATTCTCCTTAGACCTTTGTACAGGCGGCATGGAGGTACCCCTTTGTGACACTTGGTTGAAACATGGCATGCGAAGATCCGGTAGTCCAAGCTAAGTAGGACGAGGTGCGGGCACTATTAGTATACTATGCATGAGGCTTGCAACTTGTAAGATATAATTTTCATAACTCATATGCTTTATTACTACCGTTGACAAAATTGTTTCATGTTTTCAAAATAAAAGCTCTAGCACAAATACAGCAATCGATGCTTTCCTCTTTGAAGGACCATTCTTTTACTTTTAGGGATTTCTATTTTCGTGCCCTCGGTTCCTTAGTTGTACTCAGTTTTCCCCAGCTCCTTAGTTTTTCCTCAGTTTTACCCAAACTTTTGTCTGAAACCATCACACGTGATGTAACGGCCAGTTGCCCGACGGTTGACCGTTATCTTCTGACTAGTGGGGCCACGTAGAGCCCGCAAAGACACGTCAGACCATCCATCTTTGTTTGACCGTAAGCATCGCTGTATCCCTGACCAAAACGCGAACGAGTGGGGCTTCGGTATATCGAATGACAAGTGGGGCCATGACGCTGATACAAGGGGCAATACACGGGTAGGATTAGATTTTTAAATGGAGCTCTACAGCGATGGCACGGAGGAGGTGGCATGCGGGGTGCCGAGATGAGATCGACGTCCACAATGAACTGCATGAGGCGAGACCAGACGCATTAGATAGATATGAACTAGACGCGTTTAACCATGCAAAGAAGAGAAGAAATGGTCGACGACATCGAAGACTACGTCAAAACTTTGACTGACCGTGTCGGACACGAACACGAGCAATGTAGAGAAAACTAGTGTCTCTCCTTTCTGGCGTGTATAGGTGGGTGCTAGGAGAGTGTGGTGGCGAAGGGAAAGACCTCGCGGCGGTCTGTGGCGTCCAGCATAGCGGGTCGGCGTGGCCGTGCCCACAGCGGCGTGCATGCATGTTCGGCATTGGCATCAGCATGTACGTTCGGCATTGGCCTCGGCGGTATCTCTGGTGTGTCAGTGATCGAATGAGGGGACGGGATTGAGGGTGCATCCCGACGTTGACCTAGCAGTGGCGGCGAGCATAGCCGTTCTGACCATGCCGATATCGGCATCGGCATCGTTTGGAGGCTGTGGTGCTCGAATCAAGTTGGGATTTGTTTCTCGTAGGCCAAAATGAATTTGAAACAAGTTTCATGTTGAAGGTTAGGTAACGAAAGTTTGTAACTATCCCAAAATTATACTAGCGCCATGGTGAGGTTCTTTTTGATAGAGCTATACGGTTGGGCAAACTTTTTTGACACTTTTTAGATAGGGTTCCTTGTTGTTACACGTATGGCATCATGTATGGAAAATTTGTGGTCATTTGGAGATGTTCGAAAAAATCACTTTGCTTAAGCGCATGCCGTTTCGTCTCGCTGAAACCAGCTTTTCTAACAAGGTGATTTTTTCTACCTTCTCTAAATAACCTCAAATTTCATACAGCTGATCTTCTATACATAGATAGATAGATTGTTTCGTTTTTACATTTTTCGAACTTTTTATTTCCCTTTATAATACCCAATTGATTTTCAGGTCAAAACCTCGAAAAACAGCATCATGTATGGCATCATTTCACCCTAAATTTCAAATTTTCTGAAACTTTCCCTTTTAGATATTCCTTGTTGTTATAGGTATGCCATCATGTATGCCAAACTTGGTTAGGTCTCACTGAAACCAGCTTTTGTAACAAATTAGGTGATGGTTTATCATTTTTTTTGCGTGAAAAGTAATGGCAACAACAAATCGGTGATGGTTTATCATTTTTTTGCGTGAAAAGTAATGGCTACAACAAATTGTTGATGGTTTATCATTTTTTTGCGTGAAAAGTAATGGCAACAACAAATCGGTGATGGTTTATCATTTTTTTGCGTGAAAAGTAATGGCTACAACAAATTGTTGATGGTTTATCATTTTTTTGCGTGAAAAGTAATGGCAACAACAAATCGGTGATGGTTTATCATTTTTTGCGTGAAAAGTAATGGCTACAACAAATTGTTGATGGTTTATCATTTTTTTGCGTGAAAAGTAATGGCAACAACAAATCGGTGATGGTTTATCATTTTTTTGCGTGAAAAGTAATGGCTACAACAAATTGTTGATGGTTTATCATTTTTTTGCGTGAAAAGTAATGGCAACAACAAATCGGTGATGGTTTATCATTTTTTTGCGTGAAAAGTAATGGCTACAACAAATTGTTGATGGTTTATCATTTTTTTGCGTGAAAAGTAACGCCTAAAATAGTTTATAATTTTTAGCGCGTGAAAAATAATACAGAAAACCGCCCTTCAGCATACTTAGAGGGTGGAAGCTAATTAACCGCCAACAGAGAGAGAGAGGGGTTATCCTGCCCGTTCCCTATATCATACGATCAACGGTCGGCGGGCACGATCCGCGTGACATGGGCTAGACCAATCAGGGCGATGATGCACGTCTGCGAGAATTTGTGAAGAGAGAGGGCAAAACTGAGTACTATCAAGAAACCAAGGGCACCTGAGTAGTAAACAGACTAAGGGATTCAAATTTGAGATTTGAAAAATGGAAAATGTGTGTTTTGTACAATGAAACCCATCTTGGCCTACCTCAAACTATTTGCAATACCAATATACATCAGTGTGAGAATTGTGGCCTCATTTAGACAAAGTATGATTTGGGGGAAGCTGTTTTGGGAAGGGCTTGTTGTGGAAAACCATGCACCTTCATAGCTACTAGGTGATTTGAGAAGTGGCAATTTGTGGTAAAACTTGATTTATCTATGATTTATCTATGATTTGAGAAGTGGCAATTTGTGGTAAAGACTCCATGAGTAAGTGCCACTCTTTTTAGGATTTTTTTGCACATTAAATGACTCATTTAACTAGTTAATCCCATTTGTTGACTCTCTGTTGACCAGCCACTTGAGGGTAAAACTGAGTATATTGCACTAGCCAGTATTAGCACTCGAGGGGAAAATTGAGCACACAAAAAATGCTAGTATAAGACTCGAGGGTATACCTGAGTATATCTAAATTTCCAGGGTTAGACTCGAGGACACGTGCAATTGTTGACGCGTAGACGCGGGTCGCGGTGGAGAAGTCGAGACGTGCAATCGTGGACGCGTGTCGCGTTGCAGAAGTCCAAGACGTGCAGACGTGCACCGGTGCACGCGTAGGACGCGGGTCGCATTAACCACCCCTCGCCTTTATAGACGCCTCCTCGCACTCTCTCTGTCACTCTCACTCGCTCACGCATCGCCAACTCTCTCACGTCCCATCATCTTCTCCAAAGCAAAAAACCCTCTCCCTCTCCCTCTTCCTCTTCCTCCGCCGTAGAGATGGACAAGGAGAATGCCAATCCCATCGTCGAGGTGGGCTCAAAGCGCGACGCCTCCATCTTCGGCGCCGTCCCCTCTACGGACGACGACGCCTCCGCCGCCGCCGCCGGTGCATCGGACGCTGCTGCCGCCGGTGGCAGTCAGATCCCGGCGGGATGGGTCGACCCCTACGACCCCGTGCCGTACGTCCCGCCCCCGAACCCCTACGACACCTCCCTGGAGGACCCATGGAACGAGGTAACTACGGTTTGCTTCCTTTTTTGTTCCCCATTCCTTTTTGAACCCTATTTTTGCTGGTGTAGATGGATCTGTAGATGGATGAGTATTGGGCTAATATTTGCGCCGATTTTATTCCATTTTGTTTTGATCACTTCTTGATTTCGTTTAAGATTTGGGGTTCGGCTGTTCGGTTAATTTATGCAAGTAATATTGGATCTCAATCAGTTAATTTATGCAAGTAATCATGGGATCTCAATCAGTTATTTTATGCACTAATCAAAAGATATCAACCGTTTAATTTTGCAAATAATCTCGAATGTGTTCAAGTTTAGATCTAGTTCAGATCTAGAATCTGTTTCTTTGCCTATGATGAATGGTTGGGCACAAATTTTTACAGGGAGGGTTCAGCGAACCATTGCTGTGTACAAATCTGTTGTGCATGAGCTTTAGTTCGCTAACACCTTCCCTGTAGATATATAATCATGTCCACTCTAACTGAGGCTGACTCTGTTTTTCTTAACTTTGTTATCATGTACGTTAGTCATCGTTGCAACTCATTCACTAGTTTCTGTTTGATATGGATCAGATGTCTGGCAGCGACGTCGGCAGCGACGAAGAGGAGGAGGACGTCAAGACTCGCCAGGTCCTGCGGAGGCTGCAGGTCGGCCAGTACATCTCCTACTTCGCCAAGGAGGTGTACAGGTGCCCCTTCTGCACCAGGAGACTCGGCGCCACGGACTTCAACTGCCTCGTCACGCATGCTGAGAACATCAGCAACACCTTCCCCAACGTCGGCACGACGGTGAACGTCCACTCCTTCCGCGCCAAGCACAGGGCGCTCGGCATGCACCTCCGCAGCTTGCAGCGGGTGGAGATCTCCGCCGGCCGCATGCCTCCGCTCAAGCCCAAGGCTCCCAAGGGGAGCAAGAGCAACAAGTGGAGGCAGAGCCAGATGGGGTAGGCGGAGTCCCTGGACGTGTGCTGCTGCTGCTGCCTCCTAGTTTGTTGTTGGGATCCCTTTGTTGTTAGCTAGGGATCCCTTGTTGTTATGTTAATATGATGGTGCTGTGAAGAACCTGTTACTATGTTGGCTGCTGTGTATGCAGCCTATTATCTATCCATATTATCTAGGGATTATCTATCCCTAGTCTACTATATTTTGTTGGCCGTACTTAGTTTTCTTGATTTACTATGACTGTGAATTTATCGTACATTATCCTGGAGATTTGCTTCTAGATTTAACTACATACATATGGACCAGAGGGAGTACTAGATTTGCTGCCATATTGGGCAAACAACGAGGGCCAAAAGGCACAAATAATTGAAGAAAGTCAGAAATGCAAGCTTCTCTAGATTTTATACTAATTTGGTGAAAAGGACAGAGAGAAAGAGGGGAAAAAGGTGCACTTAATAATGCCAATTTTGGGCCGAGAGAGACAGAACCCAGCTCCTGCTCACGTGCAACCAAACGCTTCTCGTCCTGTCCCACGCGGTCCCTTTCTACCAGCCCCACGCGACGCGGGCCCACACGACGCGGCCCCACACGACGCGGCCCCACACGTGACAGAACGGTCAACTAAACGGGAATCCTGCCGTCTGAGTTGCTTCTGCGGGTTTCAGACAAACGTTTGGGGGTAAAACTGAGGAAAAACTAAGGAGCTGGGGAAAACTGAGTACAACTAAGGAACTGAGGGCACGAAAATAGAAATCCCTTACTTTTATTGTTGAGTCAGTTTACCTATCTCCTTCCACCTTAAGAAGCAAACACTTGTGTGAACTGTGCATTGATTCCTACATATTTGCATATTGCACTTGTTATACTACTTTATGTTGACAATATCCATGAGATATACATGTTATAAGTTGAAAGCAACCGCTGAAACTTAATCTTCTTATGTGTTGCTTCAATGTCTATACTTTAAATTATTGCTTTATGAGTTAACTCTTATGCAAGACTTATTGATGCTTGTCTTGAAGTACTATTCATGAAAAGTCTTTGCTTTATGATTCAGTTTTACTCATGTCATTACCATTGTTTTGATCGCTGCATTCATCTCATATGCTTACAATAGTATGATCAAGGTTATGATGGCATGTCACTTAAGAAATTATCTTTGTTATCGTTTTACCTGCTCGGGACGAGCAGAACTAAGCTTGGGGATGCTGATACGTCTCCGACGTATCGATAATTTCTTATGTTCCATGCCACTTTATTGATGATATCTACATGTTTTATACACATTGTATGTCATATTCGTGCATTTTCTGGAACTAACCTATTAACAAGATGCCGAAGTGCCAGTTCTGTTTTCTGTTTTTGGTTTCAGAAATCCTAGTAACGAAATATTCTCGGAATTGGACGAAATCAACGCCCAGGTTCCTATTTTTCCACGAAGCTTCAGAACACCGGAAGGACCGAGGGGGCCACGGGCCACGGACCATAGGCGCGGCCTGGGGTGGCCGCGCCCCCTATGGTGTCGCCGCCTCGTCAGCCCTCTTGCGCCGCCTCTTCGCCTATATAAAGCCCCGCATCGAAAACCCTTACAGAGGAAGCCACGATACGAGAAAAGTTCCGAGCCGCCGTCATCGCGAAGCCAAGATGGGGGACAGGAGTCTCGTTCCGGCACCCTGCCGGACGGGGAAGTGCCCCGGAAGGCTTCTCCATCGACACCGCTGCCATCTCCACCGCCATCTTCATCACCGCTGCTGCTCCCATGAGGAGGGAGTAGTTCTCCATCGAGGCTCGGGGCTGTACCGGTAGCTATGTGGTTCATCTCTCTCCTATGTAGTTCAATACAATAATCTCATGAGCTGCCTTACATGATTGAGATTCATATGATGATGCTTGTAATCTAGATGTCATTATGCTAGTCAAGTGAGTTTTACTTATGTGATCTCCGGAGACTCCTTGTCCCACGTGTGTAAAGGTGACAGTGTGTGCACCGTGTGGGTCTCTTAGGCTATATTTCACGAAGTACTTATTCATTGTTGAAGAGCGTAGTGAAGTGCTTATTTATATCTCTTGATGATTGCAATGTGTTTGTATCACAATTTATCTATGTGCTACTCTAGTGATGTGTTATTAAAGTAGTTTTATTCCTCCTGCATGTGTGCAAAGGTGACAGTGCGTGCACCGTGTTAGTACTTGGTTTATGCTATGATCATGATCTCTTGTAGATTGCGAAGTTAACTATTGCTATGATAATATTGATGTGATCTATTCCTCCTACATATGCATGAAGGTGACAGTGTGCATGCTATGCTAGTACTTGGTTTAGTCGTTTTGATCTATCTTACACTTAAGGTTACTTAAACATGAGCATTATTGTGGAGCTTGTTAACTCCGGCATTGAGGGTTCGTGTAATCCTACGCAATGTGTTCATCATCCAACAAAAGTGTAGAGTATGCATTTATCTATTCTGTTATGTGATCAATGTTGAGAGTGTCCACTAGTGAAAGTGTAATCCCTAGGCCTTGTTCCTAAATACTGCTGAGTTACTACTGCTTGTTTACTGTTTTACTGCGTTACTACTGCTGCAATACTACCACCATCAACTACACGCCAGCAAGCTATTTTCTGGCACCGTTGCTACTGCTCATATATATTCATACCACCTGTATTTCACTATCTCTTCGCCGAACTAGTGCACCTATTAGGTGTGTTGGGGACACAAGAGACTTCTTGCTTTGTGGTTGCAGGGTTGCATGAGAGGGATATCTTTGACCTCTTCCTCCCTGAGTTCGATAAACCTTGGGTAATCCACTTAAGGGAAACTTGCTGCTGTTCTACAAACCTCTGCACTTGGAGGCCCAACACTGTCTACAGGAAAAGGAGGGGGAAGTAGACATCAGGGGCCCGCGCGGCCCTATGGTGTGGCCCCCTCGGTCGGCCTCCGACGCCCCCTTCGGACTACTTATCGGGTTCGACCTAAAAACGCACGGAGAGAAGTCGAAGTCGCCAGAAACCCTCCAGAGAGCCGCCACATCGCGAAACTCCGTCGCGGGAGCCAGAAGTCTCCGTTCTGGCACTCCGCCGGGACGGGGAATTGGAGGAGATCTTCACCGCCATCACCGCCAACGCCTCTCCATCGACCAGCCATGTTTCCCCCATCCATGTGTGAGTAATTCCCCCGCTGTAGGCTGAAGGGGATGGTAGGGATTGGATGAGATTGGTCATGTAATAGTCATAAGATTGTTAGGGCATAGTGCCTAGTATCCGTAGATGTCACTTTTATGATATTGTTGCAACTTGTTATGCTTAATGCTTGTCACTAGGGCCCGAGTGCCATGATCTCAGATCTGAACATGTTATTGATTCATGAAGATATTCGTTGTTTATGATCTTACCTGCAAGTTGTATACACATGTCGCTGTCCGGAACCAATGGCCCCGAAGTGACAGAAATCGGGACAACCGGAGGGGATGGTAGTGATGTGAGGATCACATGTGTTCACGGAGTGTTAATGCTTTGCTCCGGTACTCTATTAAAAGGAGTACCTTAATATCCAGTAGTTTCCCTAGAGGCCCGGCTGCCACCGGCTGGTAGGACAGAAGATGTTGTGCAAGTTTCTCATTGCGAGCACGTACGACTAAATATGGAACACATGCCTATTGATTGATTAGTACTTGGATACCGTTTTATTATTATCTGCAAATGCCCCTGCTTTGATTGTTACATGAGTTTCTCTCATCCATGCAACGCCCGTTAAATCCGTCCCTGTGCCTACAGTATTTTAATCCTGCTGTTTACTATAATCACTACTGCTGTCTTTATTTCACCGCTGCTGTTATTTCACTATTTCTACTGCTATAAAACTGTTACTACTGATAAACTCTTGTGAGCAAGTCTGTTTCCAGGTGCAGCTGAATTGACAACTCCGTTGTTAAGGCTTACAAGTATTCTTTGTCTCCCCTTGTGTCGAATCAATAAATTGGGTAATACTTCCCTCGAAGACTGTTGCGATCCCCTATACTTGTGGGTCATCAAGACTATTTTCTGGCGCCGTTGCCGGGGAGCATAGCTTTATTTGGAAGTTCACTTGGATTGATATTGTTCGCTGCAAATTCTCCATCATGGGTAAACCTCGCGATACTAAGATCGCCATATTACCATCCACTACAAGAAAAGGTACAACTCTTAGTACCTCTGCTGCTCTTGATTCACCATCTGTGATAAGTAAACTTGTTTCACCACCACAAGCTTCAAATGCTGGTACTTCTGCTGAATCTGAAAATTCCTCTCATAATTGTGATGATGCTTCTGCTGTGCTTGATAATGATGGTTCGTTAGGATCTTTTCTAGATGCTACAATTGCTAAGTCTAGACAAATTGAAAATACTGAAACTCCTAATGAAAATGCTGCTACACCTGTTAATTCACCTGAGTCTGTTGAATATTCTAGTGATGATCTTGATGAAGATTATGTAGAGCTTGATGATGATTTTATTGAAAAATGCAATGCTACTACTGATGCAAGAAAAATTAAAAAGTTGCTTGCAGAACATGCTGTTAGATATAAATTATCTCCTGATCCTAAATTTGCCACATCTCCTATAAATATTAGGGATAAAGATTATGATTTTTCTCTTGATCTATCTCATATAGCTATTGTTGAGAAAACACCCTTTTGTGGTACTGAAAAAGAAAGTGCTGTTGAACACATGACTGAGTTATCTACTCTTAGTGGCTTGTTTTCTGATGATATTAAGATGCGTACTTATTTTGTCGCTAAAATTTTTCCTTTCTCATTAAAGGATGATGCTAAAACTTGGTATAATAATTTGCCTCCTGGTTCTATTAAAAGTCCAAAAGAATTGCTTGATGTTTTCTTCCGTAAATACTTTCCTGCTAGTGCTCAACATGCTGCTTTGCAGAGAATTTATAATTTTGACCAGGAAGATGGAGAGAAATTGCCTGAGGCTTGGGCGAGATTTTGCTCTCTTATTAGAGCTCAGCCTGACCATGATTTGGAAAAGCATGATTTACTTGATATATTTTATAGTGGACTAACCATTGAGTCTAGGGCATACCTGGATAGTTGTGCTGGTTGTGTTTTCAGGAAAAGAACTCCAGACGACGCTGAAGAATTATTGGCTAAAATAGGCCGGAATCATGATGATTGGTCTACACCTGAACCAACCCCGACACCGATAGTGAAGAAGAGGGGTATGATTAAATTAAATGATGAAGATATGAGGGAAGCCAAGAAGTCTCTTAAAGAGAAGGGTATTAAACCTGAAGATGTGAAGAATTTACCTCCTATAGAAGATTTATGTGAGATAACTCCCCCTTCATCCATGATTGAGGTACACTCGCTTCAACGCTTTACTAGGGAAGATATTCCGTATTCAAAACCTCCTGCTCAATGCTTAGATGAGTTTGATAATTATATTGTTAAGCAAGAAAACTTTAATATGAGAGTAGAGAATCATTTAATGGAAAATTCTCGAGCTATTAGTGAATTGCATGGTATTGTGGAGAGAACCTCCAATGATGTTAAGATACTTGTTAAACATTTTCAAATGGTTCAAACTCAAATTGATCAACTTACTAAAGTGCAAAATGACTTGTTGGGAAATAATTCTAAAGAAAAACATGCTTATGAAGTAACAACTAGAGGTGGTGTTTCTACCCAGGATCCTCTATATCCTGAAGGGCATCCCAAAAGAGTTGAACAAGATTCTCAACTAATTAAAACTAGTGCTCCATCTAAGAAAAAGAAAAAGAAACATAAGAATGTTGTAGAATCCTCTGAACCTGTTAATGATCCTAATAGTATTTCTATTTCTGATGCTGAAACTGAAAGTGGTAATGAACATGAGGAAGATAATGATAAGAATGATACTCCTGATAAAGAAGAAATTGAAAAAGAACCTGAAAAGCATGCTAAAAATAAAAAGTACACTAAAGAAGATTTTATTACTGAGAAGCATGGTAATGAAAGAGAACCTTGGGTTCAAAAGCAAATGCCTTTTCCTGCTAAGAAACTAAAATCAAAGGAGGAGGAACATTATAATAAATTTTGTGATTGGATGAAACCTTTATTTTTGCAAATCCCTTTGACTGATGCTATTAAATTGCCTCCTTATTCAAAGTATATGAAAGATATTGTTACTAACAAAAGGAAAGTCCCCAATGAGGAAATTTCAACTATGCTCGCTAATTACTCCTTCAATGGTAAGATTCCAAAGAAGCTTGGAGACCCAGGTATACCGACTATTCCTTGTTCCATCAAGAATAATTATGTTAGAACTGCTCTATGTGATTTGGGAGCAGGTGTTAGTGTAATGCCTTTTTCTCTTTATAAGAGACTTGATTTAGATAAATTGATACCAACTGATATATCTTTGCAAATGGCTGATAAATCTACTGCTATTCCTGTTGGTTTATGTGAAAATGTTCATGTTCAAGTTACTCAGCATTGCTTGATATTAACTGATTTTGTTGTGTTGGAAATGCCTGAAGATGATAATATGTCCATTATTCTTGGAAGACCCTTTCTTAATACTGCAGGGGCTGTTATTGATTGCAATAAAGGCATGGTTACTTTCAATGTTGATGATAAGGAACATACTGTCTATTTTCCCAAGAGGATTGATAAAGTATGTGGAGTTAATACAATTTTTAATGTGAAAACTATCAAAGTGGGATCCATTGATTGTCCTATATATGAGCCTAAAGAAGAATATCAAACTCTTGTGATTGGATCCATATCAATTCAATATAAGGTAACATGATTGATTTGAGGTTTATTTCTTCTTATGTCATATAAAATTTATTTGGTAGCAAGACTTGATCAACCTTGTTAACAAGTATATTTTAATGCATAAGAGAGCTAAACAACATTTCTTTCTTTCTTTCTCCCTCCACTTATTTTACTTGCTGTAGCACTTTTTGTTTTGCAATATGCTTTAGTCGTTTAAGATTTTGGAAATCATTTTCCTGCGCAGTAATAATTAATTTAACACCCAGAAATGTGCATTTTTCGAAGTTCTCTAAAAATTACAAAAATTACACCGTTGGTCCTATTTTTCGACGAGGCACCTGGGAGTACCAGAGGATGACCTGTGGGGCACCAGAGGGTGCCACACCACAGGCCGGCGCGGCCAAGGAGGTGGGCGCGCCACCCTGTGGTGTGGGCCCCTCCTTGCCCCACTACATCATCTCTTCCTCCCAGCATCTTCTCTCTCCCGAAAAAACTCGTACCAAGTTCCTCTCACTCGTGTTTCTGCTCAAGAACTCGCGATTTTTCGATCTCCTTGCTCAGCCCAGATTTCTGTCTGAAATTTGGCACATTTACTCCTTGGTATGTGACTCCTTTGATTGTCCAATTAGAATTTTGTTTGGTTGAGTATATCTTGAATATTTTGCTGCTGTAGATAACATGTTTAGTGAGCTTGCATGCTTGTTCTAAGTGGAAGAAACTAGTTTTGATGCATGTGTAGTACTCTAGCAAGTTCCTATAGTAGTTCCCTTCAATTATATACCTTGAAATCAAATTTTATAATGGTTGTTGAAAATTTCAGAAAATGGAGGGGAGTATGCACCAACTTAACCAACAAGAGTTGGAGGTACAGCAAGTCATGAGAGTTCATCGTGAAGAGGGAGTATACCCCTCTTATTACCCATGCACGGATTTTATGCGGAATGCAGGAATCCTGCAAGATGTTCAAACACTGATTTCCAATGCAGGGTTGGAAGGTTTTACTGTTGGTGAACCTCACCAATATGCTAAACTAACGGTGTCGGTTGTGCAGGATTTCGAATTTCACCGGTCTCAAACTAACCCCATGGTCCGGTACAAGATTTATAACAAAACTATCGACTTGCCTTTCAGTGATTTTTGTACAGCAATTAGAGTGCCGCGGTGGGGATCCTGCGAGAAGATCAGGGGAACACCGCGGGAGCTCTCAAATCTTTATACAATGATTTGTAATGGGAGGAGCTTCTCCAATGATAGTGGTAAGATTAGTAGCATTCAACAGCCAGCCATCCGCTACTTTGCCTATTTCATTACAAAGTGCGTTCTTGCGAGAAGGACTGGAGGTAAATTATCTGTCCAAGATTTGGCTTTCTTAGCTGCTGCTTTGCAACAGGATAGGACTTATAATTTGGGTGCTTTAATAGCTTGTAGACTTGCTACTAACCGTGAGAAAGGAGGAATTTGTGGAGGTCTTATCGCCTCTCGCTTATTAGCTATGCATGGTGTAGAACCCCACCATTTAGATATTCCGCTTTCTATAGAGAAGCTTGATGTTGTTTCCATGATTAAACATGAATTTATTTCAGATGCATCTAATTTGAACAACCTGCATTATAGGATAACTTTGTATAAGAAAAATTGGAGTATAACCAAGAAAATTGAAAAACTAGTACGCTTGCCTGCACCTGCTTTGTTTAACCTTGATGCCAGGAACGGGTGGTCGATCACAGAAAATGAGCTAAACGCATACATAGAAAGGGAAAGCCGTCGTGCAAGGGAAGATGTGGAGGAGGCCGAGGAGCACCCCGACTCTTCATCCGATGCAGCGAGCTCCTCATATCAACATCATGGGCATGTGGAACCTCCACGATATTCTTCTGCACAGGGGCCCTATTACCACTCCATGTATGATCCACCGGCGTGGAACTCCGACCCTCGTTGGGAATGAACTCCACTTAGGCCAAAAGCCTAAGCTTGGGGGAGGTATACCGGCATCACTCATTCTTTGCATATTATGGTTGCTGGATACTTGTACATACTTGTTTAGTCTCTAGAGTGGTTTTCTAATGAGAGGGAGATGATATTTGGGGAAGTGCTGTCCAAAAACAGATTCTGGGCTGTTACCAAAAAAATTCGTACGCACAGCCAGAACGTTATTTTGAGTTGCCAATTTTTGAGCATGTTCCCCAGGTTGTTATCTAACTTTCATTAGTTGAACACTTTTTGGTCTGAGCAATGGAAGATTTTTGTTAATTTCGATTTCTGTACTGCTGTCAGGATTTGGCAGATTTCTGTCATCCTGCTTTTCTGTGTTTCTGTTAGTTTGCATTCTTTTGTTTTCGCTTTGTTTCTTTCCTAAAACACAAAAAGACCAAAAATATTTCTGTTGTTTCTCTTCACCATTTGTTTATTTGGTTCCTTGCTCTTAGTTTACTTTATTTGCTATCGTTAGTTTGTTATGAGAAAACCCAAAAAGATTTTGCTTTGTTTGCTTGTTTTCTTTTGTTCTTGTTTCCAATTCGAAAACACCAAAAATATTTGCTGTTCTTCTTTGGTTTGTAAAGTTCATCATGAGTTCAATGGTCTTCGGTGGCTGGAGCGTGGTTTTCATTTCATATTATCCAAGCTACACAAGTGAAAAGGCAATAATGACGATCTACGACAATCTGATTGTGGTGAGAGGCTGGTATGAACTCTATTTGTTTTCATTTTTGTACATATACTCATCCATATGAGCATGCTTAGTTGGTTCATGTGAGGTATATGTTATTTGAGAAAGTCTAGTAGTTCATGATCTCTCATGTTTAGCTCCAATTTATTAATATGAGTAGCATGTCATGAATGTTCGCTTGCATTGTTTTATTCATAAGTAAGTATGGCATTGTGGTATCCTCCTCTGAATAATTCATTTATATCGACTTGGCACATGCTCACGCATGCATATGACTGAACAAAAAGTCAATTAAGCCTCGATGATTTATATTGCTTCAGAGTTCTTGCATCACTTTTATGCCTCCGTTAACTTATTTTGCCGCAAGCATGATTATGACAGTTACTGCTCTCTTGATTTGTCGCTCCCTAGTCTTTTGCTAGCCTTCACTTGTACTGAGCGGGAACGCCGCTCGTGCTTCCAAACACCTGAAAACCAAGTTGTTCCAAAGTGTCCACCATAAATACCTATGCATGGCATTTCAAACCATTCCAAGTAAATTCTCATGCGCTACCTTTAAAACTTTCAAAATGCTTCTCAATTTGTGTTAATGTTTCATAGCTCATGAGGAAGTATGTGGTGTTTAGCTTTCAACCTTGTCATTTACTTTTGACGGACTCTCATATGGACTAGTGGCACATCCGCTTATCCAATAATTTTGCAAAAAGAGCTGGCAATGGGATTCCCAGTCCCAAATTAATTAACTTAAATAGACACTCCTCCATGGTTTGTGATTGTTGGACGGCACCCGAAGGATTCGGTTAGCCATGGCTTGTGTAAGCAAAGGTTGGGGGAGTGTCATCATCATAATAAAACTTAAATAAAAAGGCACTCCTTCATGGTATGTGATTGTTGGCAGGCACCCGAGGATTCGGTTAGCCATGGTTTGTGAAAGAAAGGTTGGAAGGAGTGCCACCCAAAAATAAATAAAATGGGAGCCGCTCTTGTGAGTCCGGTTGATGAGGTAGTTAGTGTACCCATTACCATTCGTTGACAACAACAAACACCTCTCAAAATAATTTTACTCCTGCTTTACAAATGAAAAGCTCTAGCGCATGTTAATCCCTGCTTCCCTCTGCGAAGGGTCAATCTTTTACTTTTATGTTGTGTCTCCATTCTTTCTTTGAGCACTATCTTGAGAGCACAACTGTCATTCTTAGTATAATATGCTTGTCTCAAAATATGATTGATTGTGGTATAACTTTGATGCTTTTATCTTTGACAATCACTACTTCTAGTCTTTCTATGAACTCAAGAGGTGCCTCGGCATTTATGTTTTGCCGATCAAATACAGGCAAGCGAGATACCACTTTATCATATTCTCTTATGAACATTGCAATCCTGCTTATATACATGATTCATGATGCTTATTATTAATTGTTGGTACCTCTCCATGATTGACATAGCTGTTGGATGATCTTATTTGCATGTGTCTCATTATGAACTGCTTAAGTATTAGCCATAACATGAGAATATATACATCATATGAGCAAATGTGTTCGTGAAAGTTCTTTTATCGCTCAGTTGTTAACTGAATTGCTTGAGGACAAGCAATAAGCTAAGCTTGGGGGAGTTGATACGTCCAAAACGTATCTACTTTCCCGAACACTTTTGCTATTGTTTTGCCTCTAATTTGTGTATTTTGGATACAACTAACACGGACTAACGCTGTTTTCAGCAGAACTGCTCTGGTGTCTCGTTTTTGTGCAGAAATCCAACTTTCGGGAAAATCCTCGGAATTTATGCAGAAGGCCCTATTTTACCAGAATACTGACGGAGCCAGAAGGGCAAGAGAGGTGGAGGCCCGAGGGCCCCACACCATAAGGCGGCGCGGCCTAGGGGGGCCCGCGCGCCCTATGGTGTGGCCCCCTCGGTCGGCCTCCGACGCCCCCCTTCGGACTACTTATCGGGTTCGACCTAAAAACGCACGGAGAGAAGTCGAAGTCGCCAGAAACCCTCCAGAGAGCCGCCACATCGCGAAACTCCGTCGCGGGAGCCAGAAGTCTCCGTTCTGGCACTCCGCCGGGACGGGGAATTGGAGGAGATCTTCACCGCCATCACCGCCAACGCCTCTCCATCGACCAGCCATGTTTCCCCATCCATGTGTGAGTAATTCCCCCGCTGTAGGCTGAAGGGGATGGTAGGGATTGGATGAGATTGGTCATGTAATAGTCATAAGATTGTTAGGGCATAGTGCCTAGTATCCGTAGATGTCACTTTTATGATATTGTTGCAACTTGTTATGCTTAATGCTTGTCACTAGGGCCCGAGTGCCATGATCTCAGATCTGAACATGTTATTGATTCATGAAGATATTCGTTGTTTATGATCTTACCTGCAAGTTGTATACACATGTCGCTGTCCGGAACCAATGGCCCCAGAAATCGGGACAACCGGAGGGGATGGTAGTGATGTGAGGATCACATGTGTTCACGGAGTGTTAATGCTTTGCTCCGGTACTCTATTAAAAGGAGTACCTTAATATCCAGTAGTTTCCCTAGAGGCCCGGCTGCCACCGGCTGGTAGGACAGAAGATGTTGTGCAAGTTTCTCATTGCGAGCACGTACGACTAAATATGGAACACATGCCTATTGATTGATTAGTACTTGGATACCGTTTTATTATTATCTGCAAATGCCCCTGCTTTGATTGTTACATGAGTTTCTCTCATCCATGCAACGCCCGTTAAATCCGTCCCTGTGCCTACAGTATTTTAATCCTGCTGTTTACTATAATCACTACTGCTGTCTTTATTTCACCCTGTTATTTCACTATTTTCTGCTATAAAACTGTTACTACGATAAACTCTTGCGAGCAAGTCTGTTTCCATGCAGCTGAATTGACAACTCCGCTGTTAAGGCTTACAAGTATTCTTTGTCTCCCCTTGTGTCGAATCAATAAATTGGGTAATACTTCCCTCGAAGACTGTTGCGATCCCCTATACTTGTGGGTCATCACCGGGGTCTTGTTTTTCTTGCCCTGGGTCATGAGTTTATCCACAAACTCTTGACCCGCCTCGGCCTGCAGGGGGACGACGTGCTCATGGACCTGTGGGTTGGTGTTGTCTGAGGGAACATCTACAGAAGAACGATAACATAAGAATATGAGAGGTATAAAAGGAGAGCTACCTCTAGGATGGTCAATTCATCAGACGAACCGGCGGGTTCCGGCGGAGACTTGCCGAGGCGCGGGGTCCGGCCCATCTTGTCCCGCCAATGAATGACGGGGTCGGGGTCGAACTTGTCGAGACCGCTTCCGGCAACGGCCTCGCCGGTCAGATTCGAACAAAAGAGAAAAAAGGGGGTTAATCGCAATGAAAGCTTCCGGTGAACCGACCCGAGTTGCGTAATTTCTTACTTCTTGGGTCGGAGGGTTAGTAGAGCTAAGAGGCCGGAGGCCCCATTCCCAATCTTCCGGCATGGAGGTCTGGCAGATCTGCCTGGCCTTAAGGACAACATCCTTCTTGCTGAGAGGAAGTCCGGTGATCTTGGTAGGATCACCGGGGCCATACATCTCGCACATCTTGTGGGCGCGGCGCTTAAGAGGAAGCACCCGGCGCGAGATGAAGGTGCGAATGATATCATCGGAGCAGATGTTGGTGTCCTTCATCCGCTGTTTCATGAAGCGTATAATCCGGTTAGTCTCATTGTGAGACTCCTTCGGATTATAGCCCCAGTTGGTCTTGGTGGGCGGCGCCGGATCAAAAGGAGGCAGATCAATGAGATCTGCGGCGCCGTTGTTCTTCACATGAAAGAAGGTCCCTTGCCATAACTGGCATGACTCGAGACCGGAAAACTTAAAGAAGGGGCTCCCTTGACGAGAGCCAACGATGCAAGACCCGCATTGTACGGGGGGTTTGGGTTTAGGAATATCTAAGCCCTGAACGGAGTTAATCCGAAGAGCGAAGAAACGAGCAAACGTCTCGCGAGTGGGACGAATGCCAATGTAAGCCTCCATAAAGGTGGCATAGCAGGAGAGGTAGAAAATGGCGTTGCCGGGAAGGTGGTGAGGTTGGAGTTTGTAAAAATCAAGAAAACTCCGGAAAAAAGAGGAGACGGGGAGGCCGAAGCCGCGCTCGAAGTGAGCAAGGAAGACGACGCGTTCACCGGGTTTAGGCACCGGTTCGATCTCGTCGCCAGGAAGCCGGCAGGTTACTCCTTCCGGAATCCTCCTGGACCGGTAAAGCCAGTCAATCTCGTATTGACTAACGTTGGAGCCCATCCAGGCTCCGCGAGTGATATCGGAAGGGTCAGCACCGGAAGCTTGGCTAGAGCTACCGGCATCTTGCTCTTGGCCGCCGTCGGTTTCCATCTGGGCTAGATCTGCGCTAACCCCGTCGGAGGCGCGACTTTCCTGATTACGGAGGAGGAAGTGGAAAGGTACTGCTCGAAGACATGCGGATTCGAGAAGCCCCGGTATCTACTCGAAAAACAGATTTCCCAAGAACTACCCCCGCGCGAAGATCTACGAAAGAGAGAAAAAGCAGCAGAAAAGAGGAAGTAAATACGCAACCAACTCAAGATCTGAAGAGCAAGAAAGAGAGGGGTAAACCCAGATTAAGCCTAACCTGGGGCGGCGGAGTCGCAGAGGAGCAAGTGCGCCGGTGGTCTGGCAAGCTTGCTGTTGGCGAGGAGGACCGTCGACGATGAGGTGTAAGGGAGCTTGAGAAAGCACCAATGTCGCGGCCACGAGAAAAGCACCGTAGAAGCTCTTCGCGCGGTGAAGTCCGGCGGCGTCCGGCGGAGCAGTAGCAAAGGTTCGCTGTGCGGCGGAGCTCAAGTGGCGAACGGAGCGGCGGAGACGCAAGAGCGAGGAGCACCTGTGCGCGAGGAGTTGGAAAATGCAAGAAGAGGAAGGAGAAGGGGCGGTTTTGCCTTATAAAGGAAGAGAGAGAAGTGGGCCAAAAACCGCTGAATCGCAACGGTTCGGGCCATGGGCCGCGACGGTTCGCTCCACGAGCTGCCACGTGGTGCGGCGATACACGCGAAACAGCGAGAAGCCACAGGGAGGGACACACGGATCCAGAGAAGTTGTTGGGATCCGCTGTGGAGCAATTAATACGCGCGCGGAAGCCGAAGGGAAGTGACCCCGACACTGGCGCGTCAGTCACAGTGCGCATGTCACTGACAGGTGCGGGACCCGATATATTCTCGACTTCGCCGAGGAAGTATTTAATGACTAAGATGCCGGAGGATAAGCTGCCGGAAAATGCCTTGCAAAGAGAGAGGGCATGAGTCCGGGCAAAGATGCCGGAGCTAAGCTGAGCGCCGGAAAAATTAAACCGGTATGCAAGACATGGGAACCTGGCATGGTCTGTTGGATAGAATCCGCCAGACTATACCAGCTTCGGGGACTAATGTTGGGGGGATGACCCCCGGTATGCCAAAGGCATGCCAAACCGGATGGTCTTATCCATCAAGATACCGGTTTAATATTTATACCGGAGCTCAAAGATGAGAGTTTGGCTAAGTAAGGCTAAGCCGGTATCCCCAAGAGGGGTATACCGGGACCGGATAGAAAGGATGCCGGAGACCGGAAGGAAGAGCATGTCGGCAGGACCAGTCAAAGATTCTCTTCAGAGCTAGAAGACAAGGATGAGCTAAGCAAAGTGGCTTTAAACGAAGGCCTGAAGATAAAGAGGAGGATGACGGTCAAAGAAGCCGGAGGACGTCAGCCTCCCTGTTTAAAGAAGACCCCGGCGTCATCTATGATTAAAGTAGCTTTGTAAAGTATCTTTGTAAAGTAGTTTGTCTAGTCAAAGATGCCATTAGGGTTTCTTGCCTGTAAGCCACCCTCTCCCCTATATAAGGAGAGGGGGCAGCCCCATTCATACGCGGAAGAGAGAGAGAACCTTGTAAGCTAAAACCTGTAACCTGTGGAGATCAATGAAGATAATGATCTAGAGCGAGTTCTTCCTTGTGTCTTTCTTCTTCAACCTCTGGCCCTGGCCAAGTTCTTGAGGAAACCATCCGGAAGTTCATCCCATCTAGTCATAAACCCTCCCCCGAATCCTCTAGCGTCCATTCGGCCCCAACATAAGCCATCCTATGGCATCTGTTTGTTCACCACGACCGACAGTTGGGGCAAAGTATTTTGATTGTGTTGTGCAGGTTCCACGTTGGCGCCGGAATCCCTGGTGTTGCGCCGCACTACACTCCTCCACCAACAACCTTCACGTGGCCTTCATCTCCTACTGGTTCGATAACCTTGGTTTCTTTCTGAGGGAAAACTTACTGCTGTGCGCATCACACCTTCCTCTTGGGGTTCCCAACGGACGTGTGCATCACGCCATCGGGTGCAAGCCAGATTTGCACACGCGGATACTAAGGTTGCCTTGACGAGCCTAGCATGTACAGACATGGTCTCGGAACACGGGATACCGAAAGGTAGAGCATGAGTCATATGATTGATATGATGAACACTTTGAGTGTTCGCCTTTGAAGTTACATCTTGTCTCGTGATGATCGGACTTGGTGTAGTGGATTTGGTTCGTGTGATCACTAAGACAATGCGAGGGATATTGTTTTGAGTGGGAGTTCACCTAGTTTAATTTTTTAGAATTAAAATTTGAACTCATTTTGTCATAAACTTAGTCTAAACTCTTTGCAAATATGTTGTAGATCATGGCGTCCCCCTCCATCAATTTTAATCAGTTCCTAGAGAAAGAAAAGCTTAAAAGCAATGGTAGCAACTTCACCGACTGGTTCCGTCATGTGAGGATTTTCCTCAATGGTGGAAATCTGCAATTTGTGCTCGAAGCACCGCTAGGTCCCCCACCACCACCTGCAGTATCCGAGGATGTAAAGAATGTTTACGAGACTCGGGTGACTCGGTACTCTCAAGTTCAGTGTGCCATCCTGTGCAGCCTAGAGGCAGAGCTCCAAAAGCGTTTTGAGCACCACGACCCTTGTGATATGATCGTGAGCTCAAGGTTATCTTTGAAACTCATGCGGCCGTGGAGAGCTATGAGGCCTCGAAACAGTTCTTTGGCTGTATGATGGAAGAGGGCAGCTCCGTTAGTGAGCACGTGTTCGCTATGTCCGGACACGCGAAGAAGCTCAGTGACTTGGGGATTGTGATCCCTAACCAGCTGGGTATTCATCGTGTCCTCCAATCACTGCCACCAAGTTACAAGAACTTTGTGATGAACTACAACATGCAGAACATGAACAAAGAGTTACCTGAACTCTTCTCCATGCTAAAATCTGCTGAGATTGAGATAAAGAAAGAGCACCAAGTGTTGATGGTCAACAAGACCACCAGTTTCAAGAAGCAAGGCAAACCTAAGAAGGGCAACTTCAAGAAGGGCGGCAAGAAAGTTGCTGCGCCTCCTGAGAAGCCTAAGGCTGGCCCTAAACCTGATACTGAGTGCTATTACTGCAAGGAGAAGGGGCACTGGAAGCGTAATTGCCCCAAGTACTTGGCTGATCTGAAGAGCGGCCTTGTCAAGAAGAAGAAAGGTATATTTGATATACATGTTATAGATGTCTATCTTACTGGTTCTCGTACTAGTGCCTGGGTATTTGATACTGGTTCGGTTGCTCACATTTGTAACTCGAAACAGGAACTACGGAATAAACGAAGCCTAGCGAGGGACGAGGTGACGATGCGCGTTGGAAATGGATCCAAGGTCGATGTGATCGCTGTCGGCACGCTCCCTCTACATCTACCTTCGGGATTAGTTTTAAACCTCAATAATTGTTATTTGGTGCCTGCGTTGAGCATGAACATTATATCTGGATCTTGTTTAATGCAAGACGGTTATTCATTTAAGTGAGAATAATGGTTGTTCTATTTTTATGAATAATATCTTTTATGGTCATGCGCCTGAGATGAATGGTTTATTCTTGTTAAATCTCGATAGTAGTGATACACATGTTCATAACATTGATGCTAAGCGAATTAAATTAAATGATAATTCTACTTATATGTGGCACTGTCGTCTTGGTCATATTGGAGTGAAACGCATGAAGAAACTCCATTCCGATGGACTTCTTGAATCACTTGACTTTGAGTCACTTGATAGATGCGAAGCATGTCTAATGGGAAAAATGACTAAGACTCCATTCTCTGGTACAATGGAGCGAGCTACAGACTTATTGGAAATCATACATACCGATGTGTGCGGACCAATGAGTGTAGCCTCGCGCGGTGGTTATCGTTATGTTCTAACCTTCACAGATGATCTGAGTAGATATGGGTATATCTATTTAATGAAACATAAATCCGAAACTTTCGAGAAGTTTAAGGAATTCCAAAGTGAAGTAGAAAATCAGCGTAACAAGAAGATTAAGTTTCTGCGTTCTGATCGCGGAGGCGAATATCTGAGTTATGAGTTTGGCATGCATTTAAAGAAATGTGGAATACTTTCACAGTTGACACCGCCGGGAACACCACAACGCAATGGTGTGTCTGAACGTCGTAATCGAACTCTCTTAGATATGGTTCGTTCTATGATGTCTCTTACTGATTTGTCGTTGACAAAGGATTAACTTGTCAATGCCTACAGATTGTAGACTAGGGTTTTGCTAGAAGTAGAGGGCAAGTAGATCTCGAAGGTTTTAGGCGAAAAGTACTCGGCGATTATGAAAACTAGGGTTATGTTGACAGTAGATTCGATCCTTTCTTTGTCCCTCGACTCCCCCTTATATAGGAGGTGGAGCCGAGGGTTTCGTATTGTACAAGTTACAGAGTCCGGGACGGTTTCTAACTCGTCCCGCCAAATTACAAATAATACTTCCTATTACAACTCTAGCTTTCCTTAATACATCTTGGGCTCCCGAATCTTCTTATTCTTCGGATAGTGGGCCTTCAGTAAATCCCGGGTACCATCTATGGCAGGCCCATTTGGGGTGCCTATGTCAGTAGCCCCCGAGATTTTGCTTGAATCGCAGAGTCAGGGAAAATCTCTCCCGTTTATTTTTGTTCGAGAGCTGTTATTTATACTCCACATAAAATTCTATGTTGTACAGGGATAATGGTAGTTGGGGCTAGTTCATCTGACGGATCAGGTACTAGTTAACTGCTCTAGTGGCAATCCGCAAAAACCTACTTCAAGATCACGTCCCCGGACATGATCTCGGGATACTGGTGTAAACTTCGACAGGTGCCGCTTAAGGTCTTACCATTCTGTCAAGTCCCAGTCAATTTTATCGGGTACCTAACGCGTCCGTTAGGATTTTCTTCGTATCTGTTGATACGGATAAAAGTAGCAGAGCGCAGTCTTTGGCGATGCCACGCCCAGCAGAACGGATCTGGGGTCTTACCTTCGCAAATTTGCGGCATTCAGAAATTGATCGCAACTTTGGCGTTCTGAGAATATATTGTCGAGTGCTTTTCGCCTTTGGAATAGCACATTTTATTGAGTCATATTTGATGACTTTATTTTGTCTTCCCGATGGGAGTATATGTAGAGTTATTTGTGTAACTCGAAATATACTCACTTCTTTTTCTCTATTTCTGATCAAATTCATCGGGCACGCGAACAGCGTTCCCGATGGGAGTAGCCCCCGAGGCTACAGCCAAGAACTTGTGCTTGGGTGTAGGCTCCACAGATTAGCATCCTTTGCCGCTATTTTTATGATCCTTCTCGATATTTTTATATTTATCGGGTGCGCGACCAGCGCTCCCGATGGGAGTAGCCCCCGAGGCTATGAACAAATTCTTGGATTTGGTCATAGGCTCTCGCCATTTCTATATTGTCATACTCGAAATTTTCTATTTTTCCAGAGTAGCCCCCGAGCATTTGAGCAAAAACTTGTATTTGATCAAAGGCTCCAAGAGTATTCGAATATTTAACCCTGTCGCCATTCTCTTTTTATTTTTCTTGTCGACATATTTTCCCTTGTCAAATTCTCTTCATCTCTGTCAATAATTGGGATTTTGTTTCTGCCTTGTGGGTCCACTGTTCCCACCACGTTGACACGTCGTGCAAGTGGGGGACACACGTCCTCCGCTTTTCCTGGCGCACGTTCTGTAACCTCGTCAATGTTGAAATACTATTTTGCCCTCGTTGCCACGTGGTAATCATCTCCTGCATTCTTTCTTCATCCAACGGTTCCGTCGCTTCACCGCACCTCTATATAAGATCTCCTTCTTCTTCCTCGAGCACTTCCGCTCGCGCCGTTCTCTGCTCTCCTCTGCAAAATCTCCCCTTGCGCTCCACTGCTGCCAAAGCTCTTCTCTTCGCAGCTGCTCGCCATTGCCATTGTTGATGCCACCGCGTCGCTTAACCAGGCACAGCACTCCTGATTCTTCCATGGCCGCCGCGGATCTAGGAACTGCGGAGTGGGAGAGGTCCAAGATCACAAACCAAGACCTGAACCTCCTGAAGAAACTGGGAATCACCACGAAACCCAAAGCGGTTTGCTTCCCCAGTGAAGAAAGCTACCCAGCCCCTCCAATGGGGTACCGGGTAAGTTTTGTCGACCATCTCATCCGTGGTTTATCCACCCCCATCCATCCTTTCCTTCGTGGATTACTCTATGTCTACGGTCTCCAGCTTCACCACCTCACGCCAAACTCAATCCTCCACATTTCTATTTTCATCACGCTTTGTGAAGCCTTCCTTGGCGTCTCACCCAATTGGGCGCTTTGGAAGCGCATTTTCTTCTGTCGCCGCAATGGCTCTCCCAATGTCGCCTATAATATAGGCGGCGTTGTTATTTCTATTCGCTCCACTGCTGATTACTTCGACGTCAAGCTCCCTGACTCCGTTCAAGGTTGGCGCAAGAGGTGGCTATACATTCGCGAAGAAAACGATGGCTGCCTCGAGGATAATATTCCTCCTTTTGACGGTGCCGAGAAAATTCTTCGTCGCCGTTCCTGGGATGCAGAGGCTACCGAGGAAGAAAGAACTTCGACTGAATCCCTGATGGCTCGCATCCATGAGTTGCAAAATACTCGCGGCAAAGAATTGTCAGGTATCCAGATTATAGTGTATTTCCTTAAGAGTAGAGTTCAGCCTCTTCAAGCTCGCAAATTCCCTCTCTGGAAATATACTGGCAACGAAGACGTGGATCGGCTGTCGGTGGATTTGGAAGTCAAGGACCTGGAGAGGCTTGTCCGAAAAATCACCTCCCTCAGCAAAAAAGATGCCATCCCTTCTTCTTGTCGCGTAAAACCATACAGCGCCACCCATGCGCTTCCTAAGGTAAACATTGTCGCGCAATTTTTTACTGCCTTGCTTTTTTGCATTGTTTGCTTCGTTCTGATATCCTTCCCTCTTTTTGGACAGAATCATCCAAATCTTGTTTCACTTCCTCCTCTTCCTGAAGGTGGGGAAGTCGAAGAAAGGACCGTTATCTCTAATGATAACCAAGAGGCCTCCTCTTTTGTGAATGAACCCGCAGATTCTCGTAAATCTGCGGGATCTGCTGAAAAAGATGGTGCTTCTGAAGACACTACATCGGCCCAATCTCCTCCTCCTGCTGATTCTCCAAAGAACAAAAGGAAGAGGGGTGATGTCGAAGATTCCGGGACTTCTAAACCCGAAGAAGCTGCTCCTTTACCGCAAAAGGCAGCTTATGACCCATATCTTGCGAGTATCATCAGTTCGTAAGTTCCCTCTTTTATTTTTCTATTCGAAGAATTTTTGCTTGCCTTGCTTTTTACACTGCCACCCTTTTGCAATAGTGATGATGACGAGGAAACGCCAGCTTTGGATGTGGCTGCTCGAACGAGTATGTCACATACCCTAGTTATTTCAGAGCCACGAGTTGAAGGAGAGGAATCCTCGCCTCCTCAACAAAACATCGGCGCTTCTACTCCTCCTTCGAGCCCCCGAGCCCCTTCACCGAAAAGGGCAAGGACGGAGATTGTCTCGGAGCCTACTCTCCAATTGAGTAGCTCTTCGAACCTTCTCATGGAAGATGTAAGTTCTTTACTTTTTTGTCAGTGTCTATGTTTTCTCTGTTTGCTTCTGTGCATCACCATATTTTTCTCATACCCCCATTTTCTCTTTGTTTTCTCTTTTTGGTTAACAGCCTGTGATCAAGGATCTTCTTCGCATCGGTGCCCAATTTGTTGGGTACCGTGAATATGCGAATAAAGCTGAAGGTAATGCTCTGCTCCTTCTTTTTGCCTCTGTTCTTTTGTTCCTTCTTTGTTGTCGAGATTTGTAACTATATTTATCTTCCATTGTAGAAAAACTGGCGGAAGCCAATGATCGTGCCAATACACTTGCTCAGCAATTAGAGCAAAGTGAAAAGGCTCGCAAAAAGGCTGAGTCAGATGCTATTGATGCGCGAGCAGAGGCTGATAAAGCCAAGGCTGACGCTGCTGGTGTCGAAGACCTTAGAAAGAGGCTTCACACCGCTGAAACTTCCCTGAGCGATCACATAGCCGCCCAGTCTGCTCGCGAGGAGGCGATCCGTAAGCGTTTAACGACGCAGAGTCGCCGCTTCGTAGGTAAGTACCACTCATTATTCTTTTGTATTTTCTTCTCTGCACTCGTTTGTTGCTCAATTTTTCTTTCTTGACAGCTAGAACAGCTCAAGAATTTCAACTTGATGAACCCGCCAATGATTCTCTTCTTGACGCCCTTTCACTCCTTGAAGTTCATGGATCAGAGGCACGCGAAGGCATTGATCAGGCTAAAGCGGGGTTGTCGCGGCTTTTTCCTTATTTCTTCCCAAAGAAAGAGGAACCCGCAACTTTCCTTGACCTCGCCAAGTGTTTCAATCCGTCTGAAGATCTTGGGTTAAGGGTGCGCCATGAGAATATGAAGATTGCCGTGGAAAATACTGTCGCCTTGGTTGCTGATAGCCAACAGTCTATCGACTGGTCGAAAGTTGGCGACACTGATCAGATAGAACAGTCAAGGTGGAGGTCTTTGATCAAGGCAGCTAAGCCCAACACGAGGAAAATCCTGGCTTATATCGGGATCAAGCCATCTTCGACTCCTAGCTCATCAAAGCCGGAGGTCTAGTTGAATGCCTCTGCTTTTTCTTTTTTAGCATTCCTCTTTCTTTTGGCTTTGTCGCCGTAGTGTTATTGGCGAGAACTATTTCAGTATCCCTCTAGAAGGTCCTTCTTTTGTAATAGACATGTATATATTATGGAGATGAATGGAAATCTATCTTTGCTCAGTGATTGATGTCGAAATATTTCTTTTTCCAGTTAATTTTTGACAATTATACGCCAGCTCCTGGTTCTTCCAATATTTTGCCTTCTCCCCCAAGGAGAACTCCTGCTGATGCTTCGTCTGCCGAGGATTCCTTGCCGCAAGAATTAGACGAACTTCGACACCAACTTCAGTTCGTGAAGAAGCAATCACTTGTGCTGATGGAGAAGGCTCGTAAGTCATCTGAAGCCGAGGAAATTGCACTCCAACAAGCACAAACTGCCATTGCTGAAAAGGACTCTGCTGTTGCTGAAGCTGACGCGGCTGCATCTCGAGAGAATTCTATGCTGCAGCTGCTAACAGATGCTAGCTTGGATATGGCGGGTAAGTTTCATTGTCTTTATCTCGCTTCTTCGTTTCCTTTGCTGCTTGCCTCCTCATTGCCCACTGAATTGTTTTATGAAACCATAGGTGCTTTTTTGGATCCTATAACTGAAGATGAACGTGTCGAGGCTCGTTCCAATGTTCTCCTTCGGCTTGCACATGAACACGGATCGACTTTTTGGGGTACACCTGAGCGGACCCGCCAAATCGTGAGATTTCAAGATCGTGCACTTCAGGTTCGCGAATATCTTGACTTCTGTACAAGGACTTTGTCTCTGGTGTATGGTACCATGTTTCCTCGCAATAAGATGCCAGAAACCCTTCCTGCATTGATGGACAAATTTCGAGATGCTCCTCGCATCCACGGCTTTGTACGAGCCCAACTAGCTGCTGGTGCAAGGTTTGCAATGATCATGATAAAGATTTGCTACCCGAAGTTAGATGTAGGGCAAATTGTCCCAAAGTGCCTGGAGAAGATGTCGAAGAGGAAGAGGAACTTCGGCAAATATGATGACATAGTTACTCCTGTTGCTGAAGATATGATGGATGAACTTCTTCGGATGGATTCCGAATTCTTCGTGAAGGGTAGCTATGCTGAGCATAGTACTCGCGCTGTAAATAACGAGCGCTTAACCATAGATAATATATTGGGAAATCCTTGACATTTATTCCGAACTTTGTATCCTGTATAGACGAGCTATATTGTAAAGTCATTGTATTTTATTTTTATCGCCAAGCCCCCGGGCGTTTTGATTGCAGTGTCTTTTGTTTATTATCATGCGAGGTTGTCCCAAGGCAAGATAATATACACTGTATACTATTTTTGTGGGTGTAAGCCCCCGAGTCTTTTGTTGATCACTATTTTGTCTGTATCTCTTTTTATTTTGGCGAGGTATGTTTACCAAGGCAACATGCTTCTTTTGCGTTTGTCGACACTGTGTTTATATATATATTGTATCATGTAGGGGAAAACCCCTGATCTTGTCGAGAAGAAGATATATAATTCCACTATCTTTATTATATTGCAGCACCACGAGCCCGCCTCATTAAAAACCTTTCCGGCCCCACTCGGTGCCCCGAAAAAGGAAAAGAGTGCGTCTGAAAACTCGTGGGCGTTTCAGTACATTGAAGCTTTACAAAGGACTATATTTTCAACACCTAGGCGTAGAATCGCCTAAGCTGTGCCACATTCCAGGGATTTGGCTCGTCAATCCCTGTCTTCTTGTCTTTGATTCTGTATGCTCCTCCTTCGATTACTTCTGTGACGATGTAGGGTCCAAGCCATGGTGATTCGAGTTTTTCGTGACTTTTTTGGTTGAGCCGCAGAACTAAGTCACCAACTTGAAAAGACCTTGGCCGCAATCGTCGACTGTGATAGTTTTTCAGGTCCTGCTGATATTTGGCGACTCTTGACAGGACTTCGTCTCGAGCTTCATCGAGTGCATCGACATCATCCTCCAAAGCTTTTCTCGATGTTTCTTCGTCATATTCTGTGACTCTTGGAGAATCGTGCTCTATTTCTATCGGCAGGACTGCTTCGGCGCCATGAACCAGAAAGAACGGTGTTTCCTGTGTCGCCGTATTTGGTGTTGTTCGGATACTCCACAACACACTTTGTAACTCCTCCGGCCAAGTATGCCGAGCTTTTTCCAATGGGCCTAGCAGGCGTTTCTTGATGCCATTGCAGATGATGCCATTGGCCTTTTCGACTTGTCCATTGGTCTGAGGATGCGCAACAGACGCAAAACTCAATTTGATGCCCACTTCTGCGCAGTATGCTTTGAACTCCTTGGACGTGAAATTGCTGCCGTTGTCTGTCACAATACTGTGAGGAACTCCAAATCTGAAGACGATGCTTTTTACGAACTTAATCGCTGACGCGCCGTCCGGTGAATTTATCGGCTTTGCTTCGATCCATTTTGTAAACTTGTCGACAGCAACAAGCATATACTCATAACCTCCTGGCGAAGCTTTGTGTAGTTTTCCCACCATGTCGAGACCCCATTGAGCAAAAGGCCAAGATAGTGGGATTGGCATAAGTTCTGCGGCAGGAGAGTGAGGTCTTGCCGCAAATCTTTGACACGCGTCGCAAGTGCGCACTATTTCCTTTGCGTCTTCGATTGCTGTGAGCCAATAGAATCCTGCTCTGAAAACCTTTGCCGCGATGGCTCTGCTGCTCGCATGGTGTCCGCATATCCCTTCATGCACGTCCTTTAGGATGATCCTTCCTTCTTCGGGTGTAACACACCGTTGTAGCACACCCGAAATACTGCGTTTGTACAGTTCCCCTTTTACCACAGTGAAAGCTTTTGATCGCCTAATTATTCGCCTTGCTTCGACTGGATCGTCGGGTATGACTTTCCTTAGGATGTATGATATGTAGGCCTGCATCCATGGAACTTGTACCATCATGACTAGTTCTTGCTCTTCTTCTTCTTCTTCTGCTATGTCCTTGGTGACAGTCGAGGTTTTCTCTTTCTTCTCCTTTTTTGTTTTTGCTGGCTTTGTTGATCTTTCGCTTATCTCTTCCCAAAACACACCTGGAGGGATTGCGAGGCATTGTGACCCGATGTTTGCGAGAACGTCGGCTTCATCGTTGCTCATCCTGCTGATGTGGTTTACCTCACAACCATCGAATAGCTTCTCCAGCTCATTGTACACCTCCTTGTATGCTATCATACTCTCGTTGACTGCGTCGCATTGGTTCATTACTTGCTGTGCTACCAACTGTGAGTCGCCGAAAATTTTCAATCGGGTTGCACCGCAAGCTTTCGCCATCTTCATCCCGTGTATGAGAGCTTCATATTCTGCTTCATTGTTAGATGCGTTTGGGAACGTCATCCGCAGAACATACTTCAACTTGTCGCCTTCAGGTGAAACTAATATCACGCCTGCTCCAGCACCTTCCAATCTCTTGGACCCGTCGAAGTTCATGGTCCAAGTCCTCGATAAATCTGGGGGTCCCGTGTTTTGTAGCTCCATCCACTCTGCAATGAAATCTGGTAAGACCTGCGACTTTATTGCTTTTCTTTTTTCATACGTGATGTCCCGAGGGGAAAGTTCTATTCCCCAAAGGGAGACACGACCCGTAGCTTCTGGGTTGTTCAGTATATTTGATAAGGGAGCCTCATTGACCACTATTATCGGGTGCGCCGAAAAGTAGTGTCGCAATTTTCTTGCTGTCGTGAATACTCCATATGCTAGCTTTTGATATTGCGGGTACCGCTGTTTTGATGGCGACAGTACTTCGCTGATGAAATATACTGGCCTTTGAACTCCATGAAGCTTGCCTTCTTCTTCCCTTTCGACCACTAGGGCCGTGCTGACCACCTGAGGTGTAGCTGCAATGTACAAGAGGAGAGGTTCTTTCTCTTTTGGCGCCACCAATATCGGCGGTGTCGAAATTGCTCGCTTGAGATTCTCGAAAGCTCTGTCTGCTTCTTCGTTCCATTGAAATTTTTCCCCTTGCTTGATCAACGCATAAAACGGCAGCGCCTTTTCTCCTAGCCTGGCGACGAATCTGCTTAAAGCTGCGACTCGCCCCGTTAACTGTTGTATTTCCTTCAACTTTGTTGGCTTTCTCATAGTGACGATGGCCTGTATTTTTTCGGGATTAGCTTCAATCCCCCTTGCTGATACTAAGAACCCGAGAAGTTCTCCTGCGGGTACTCCAAAAGAGCACTTTGTCGGGTTCAGCTTGAGGCAGAACTTGTCGAGGTTGTCGAAGGTTTCCTTCAGGTCTTCGATCAGAGTCGACCCTTTCTTTGATGTTATCACGACATCGTCAATGTAGACTTGTACGTTTTTTCCAATCTGTGTTGCTAGGCACTTCTGCATCATCCGCTGATATGTTGCTCCCGCGTTTTTCAGACCAAAGGGCATTGTTTTGTAGCAAAACACGCCATAAGGTGTGATGAACGCTGTTTTGGCTTCATCTTCTTCTTTTAATCTGATCTGGTTATAACCAGAGTATGCGTCCAGGAAGGAAAGACGTTCGCATCCTGCCGTGGAGTCGATGATTTGATCGATCCTTGGGAGGGGAAAGTGATCCTTGGGACAATGTTTATTGAGACACGTAAAGTCGACGCACATGCGAAGGACTATTGTGTGTTTTTTCGGCACCATCACTGGGTTGGCTACCCAAGTGGCTTCTGTAGATATTTCTCTGATAAACCCAGCATCTTTGAGTCGATCTATTTCTGATAACATGGCTTTGCGGCTAGGCTCCGCCGCAAAGGTTGCTTTACTGGTCGTGCGAGAGGATCCAAATTGAGGTGGTGCTCGGCAAGTTCCCTGGGTACTCCTGGCATGTCAGCTGGACACCATGCGAAGATTCTCCAGTGCTCACGGAGGAACTCGACGAGCGCGCTTTCCTATGCGACATCCATGTTTGCGGCAATGGACGTCGTTTTCTTTGGATCTGTCGGGTGGATCTGTACCTCTTTTGAATCTTTATTTATATTGAAAGTTGGCTCCTTAGAAGGTCTTCCTACCTCAGGCAGCACATCATAATCAGTGAACCTAGGTGCCGCATATTCTGCTTGCATCCCGAAAGTTTCTGACAGTCGATGAAAATCCTTGTCGCATTTATCGGATAGTGCAAAGCTTCCCTTGATTGTGATAGGTCCCTTAGGCCCAGGCAACCTCCACAACAGATATGTATAGTGCGGCACTGCCATGAACCTGGCGTACGCTGGTCGTCCCAATAAAGCGTGATATTGCGACGGGAAATCCACAACTTCGAACTCCAGGTTCTCTATTCTGTAGTTTTCTCGGGTTCCAAACTGAACGTCGAGGTTGATCTTGCCCAATGGGTAACTTGGCTTCTCTGGTGTGATCCCGTGAAAGCGTGTGTCAGTTGGTTTCAAGTTTGCCAGGGATATGTTCATCTTCCTCAATGTGTCTGCATACATGAGGTTTAGACTGCTGCCGCCATCTATGAAAACTCGCGACACGTCGAACCCAGCAATTACTGCGGGTAGAATAAGTGCTGATTGTCCTGGTCGAGGAACTTGCTGCGGATGATCCGCGATTGTGAAGCCAATGTCTTGCCCTGACCAATTTAGATACTCGACTGTTGGTGGAGGCATCTTCTCTGCCATAAACACTTGTCGAGATATGACCTTCTGCGCCCTGTTGGACGGCCTAGCTTTCTGAATCATCAGAACTGCGCCATTGGAATTGGGATCAACGTATGGGGGTGGTTGTGGTGCTGCCGCTATTCTGAGCTGATGTCGATTTTCCTCGGTAATTGCGGGAGGAGGTGGGAGGTGAATCTCGCTCCTTGGCTCCCGAGGATTTCTGTTATTTGCTTGGGCGTTTGCGATTCCTGCGGCTCGCAGCATTGCCTGAAAATTGCGGCAGTCTTTCTGGAGATGTCCTGACTGTCTCTTTCCATTGTTGTCGAGGTAAAAGTGCATTTGACACGGACCGTTCATCATCTCTTCGGGAGACACGTAAGGTCTCTGAATTCTTGGTCCACTATTTTGTCTGTTGCCGCGAAAATCACCTCTATTGTCGCCTTGTTGCTCATTGCTCCTTTGATAATCATCTCGACTATTTCCACCAGGGTTTCCTCGAAAACCAGCTGATATGTGGCCGGGAGCATCGTTGTTGTAGAACTGGCGAGAAAATCGCCTTCTATTTTGATAGTTTCGACTACGATCCTCTTCTGGCGACCTGTGTCGTTTGTTGTATATTGCGTCTTCTCCATCTGCCCACTTGTTAGCGATTTCCATCAACGCTGAGATTGTCTTGGGATTAGTTCTCCCCAAGTCCTCGACGAAGTCTGCTCGTCGGATTCCTGCTACGAACGCATCTATTGCCCTCTCGTCAGATATATCTTCTGCCGAGTTTTTGATAATGTTCCACCGTTGTATATATTTTCTCATCGACTCGTCATGTTTTTGTCGACACGCTCGTAATTCTTCCAACGACGCGGGTTTTTTGCAGGTGGATCGGAAGTTCTTCACGAAGATGTCCTCAAAGGTTTCCCAGCTGTCGATGGAGTTCAAGGGGAGTTTCTTTATCCAAGATCTTGCGGCACCACTCAGGTGAACTTGGATACTTTGCATAGCTGTTGCTCTGGTTCCTCCTACCAGTTTCACCATCTCGAGATAATCCACGAGCCAATCCTCGGGATCTTGCAGGCCGTCGAACTTCTTGAAATTCTCGGGTAACTTGAACCCTTTTGGGACTCGAGTTTTTCGCACTCTTCTCGTAAAGCATGGGAGCCCACACATATCTTCGTCGGCAAGCTCTGGCGAGTGCTGACGGTCCCTCCTTTCTTGTCGCGCTCTGTCCACCCTTACTTGGACTGCTGTGTCTCTTGCTCCACTTGCTCTTGGTGGGTCTTGAACTGCTGCAGCGGGTCGTGGACTATTTTGCCTAGGATTTTCTTCGGGAGGCGTTGTTGCAAACGCTGTTCCCATAACTCCTACTCCAGCCATCGCCATATTGAACAATGGTTCTCTCGGGTCTCCAGCAGGTGGTCTGGATGCCAAGATGTAAGCTTGTGTTGCCATGTAACCTGCCTCTGGCGTTTTTGGGATGATATTTCCTCTTTCATCGATCGACATAAAGGACATGTCGAGATTTTGGATTATGTTTCCTCTCTCTGCTTCGGGTATGTTTTGCAGCCGAGACATTGCTCTCCTCCGAGCTTCTCTGTGACTATCTCCCGAAGTTCTAGATTGTCGACTTAAATCTGCTCGGCGTCTGCTTGATGCAGAAGCTGCTTCTTTTCTCCTATTCAGGGATGCTGTCTGTTTTTCCAACTCTCTGCTTACTCGAGCAAGTCTATATTGATATGCTTGAAGTTCTTGTGCAGTAGCGGTGTTGGTCATAGGTTCTGAACCATCCATGGCTTTCGCGGCCCTATCCCACGCGCTTTGCGGGAGCTGTACTCTTGCGCGAGTTGTGGATCCAGGATATTTGGTGCCTAGACCATGTCTGAGATCAGCGGGATCGACGTATGGATTTCCCAATTCGTCGAAAGCCTCTGATGTTTGCGGGTCTGATGTGCCTGCCCCTTCTACCACATAGATCTGATGATATTTTGTGCATTGATTTTTGTCGGGATTGGTGACACCATCATATAGAGTGGTGAAGACCTTTCCGATGGCAGCAGATTTGTCGATGAAGTTGAAGCTGTCGACGCTGTCGGAGTCGCTGCTTATAAAGGAGTCCGCAGATGACTCGAAGGATGTGTTGCTGAAGATCTTGGCGAGCTTTCCGCTTGCCTTGTTGTCGACGAAGTATGTCGACGAAAACTCCTCGTCACTCGACGAAAAGTTGGAGTCGACCGCTGAAAATTCCGACGAGATCGGAACTTCGAGACGGTAGGATCCTTCCTTGTTGACGCCAAATCGGAATTCTCCGAACGTCATGACGATGGGCTCCTCCAGATAGGCACATGCATCCATACGGGAGGGCGGGTGAGGAATAAAATTGAATAGATCAGTTTTTCCCTTGTTACCTCGATCCATCGCGTTGCTTGCTGTTGACGATGTCGAAGATCTTGAACGTGCCATCGAGATCAGATCCTTGCAGCCTCTAGTTCCCACAGACGGCGCCAATTGACAAAGGATTAACTTGTCAATGCCTACAGATTGTAGACTAGGGTTTTGCTAGAAGTAGAGGGCAAGTAGATCTCGAAGGTTTTAGGCGAAAAGTACTCGGCGATTATGAAAACTAGGGTTATGTTGACAGTAGATTCGATCCTTTCTTTGTCCCTCGACTCCCCCTTATATAGGAGGTGGAGCCGAGGGTTTCGTATTGTACAAGTTACAGAGTCCGGGACGGTTTCTAACTCGTCCCGCCAAATTACAAATAATACTTCCTATTACAACTCTAGCTTTCCTTAATACATCTTGGGCTCCCGAATCTTCTTATTCTTCGGATAGTGGGCCTTCAGTAAATCCCGGGTACCATCTATGGCAGGCCCATTTGGGGTGCCTATGTCAGTCGTTATCATTTTGGGGTTATGCATTAGAGACAGCTGCATTCACTTTAAATAGGACACCATCTAAATCTGTTGAAACGACACCGTATGAATTATGGTTTCAGAAGAAACCTAAGTTGTCGTTCCTTAAAGTTTGGGGTTGCGAAGCTTATGTAAAAAAGTTACAACCGGACAAGCTAGAACCCAAAGCGGAGAAATGCGTCTTCATAGGATACCCTAAAGAAACTATTGGGTATACTTTCTATCACAGATCCGAAGGCAAAATCTTTGTTGCCAAGAACGGAACCTTTCTTGAGAAGGAGTTTCTCACTAAAGAAGTGACTGGAAGGATGTCGCCTAGAGGGGGTGAATAGGCGGTTTAAAACTTTTACGAGATGGGCTTAACAAATGCGGAATAAAACTAGCGTTTACTTTGTCAAGCCCAAAGCCTATATACTATGGTTCACCTATGTGCACCAACAACTTATTCTAAGCAATGGTTCACCTATGAGCACCAACAACTTATGCTAAGCAAGACAAGCAACTTATGTGATAGCAAGATATATATAACTTCAAGCACGATGGCTATCACAAGGTAAAGTGCATAAGTAAAGAGCTCGGGTATAGAGATAACCGAGGCACGCGGGAGACGATGATTTATCCCGGAGTTCACACTCTTGCGAGTGCTAATCTCCGGTGGAGAGGTGCGGTGGCTTAGTGCTCCCGAACGCCACAAGAGGCTCACCTTGAGGTGTGGTTGCTCGATGCACACCAACGCCACAAAGGCCTCACCCCAAGATGCGGTACTCACACCACACACCGAACGCCACGAAGGCGCCTCACCTAAATCTCCGGTGACCCTCGCCACAAAGGCCTAGGTCACGGTTCCACTAAGGGATTTCCTTCGAGGCGGAAACCGGGCCTTACACAAAGGTTGGGGCACACATCCACAACTTAATTGGAGGCTCCCAACAAATCACCACAAAGGTCTAGAATCCGTCTAGGGTTCCAAGAACCCAAGAGTAACAACTTTCTTGCTTTCACCTCCACGAATCACCGTGGAGAACTCAAACCGATGCACCAAATGCAATGGCAAGAACACCACAAAGATGCTCAAGTCCTTCTCTCTCAAATTCCAACAAAGCTACAAAAGCTATTGGGGGAATAAGAGAGGAAGAACAAAGGAATTCACAAAGAACACCAAGATCAAGATCTAGAGAGTTCCACTCACAAAGAGATGGATTTGATTGGTAGAAATATAGATCTAGATCTCCTCTTCCTTTTCCCTCAAATGGATTCAAGAATCATTGGAGGAGTAGAGGGATTGGGCAAGCTCTCAAGGTCAACAATGGTGGAGAGCAAAAGGAGGAAGAAGAAGTGGGGAGAAAGAGGAGGAAGAAGGCCTTAAATAGGGGTCTCAGATTTCTGCCCGTTGGGGCCAAAATCGCGACAGGCCGGCAGTGCCGGCCTTGTTCCACCGGCAGTGCCGTGGTGGGGATGTGATACGTCTCCAACGTATCGATAATTTCTTATGTTCCATGCTACTTTATTGATGATACCTACATGTTTTATGCACATTATATGTCATATTTATGCATTTTCTGGAACTAACCTATTAACAAGATGCCGAAGAGCCAGTTGTTGTTTTCTGCTGTTTTTGGTTTCAGAAATCCTAGTAAAGAAATATTCTCGGAATTGGACGAAACTTTCGCCCAGGGTCCTATTTTTGCACGAAGCTTCCAGAAGACCGAAGACCTAAGTGGGGCCACGAGGCAGCCAGGTGGCCGGCGCGGCCTAGGTCTTGGCCGCGCGCCCTGCCCCTGGGCCCTCGTGTGGCCCCGCGTTGACCTTCCGCCTACTTAAAGCCTCCGTCGCGAAACCCCCAGACCGAGAGCCACGATACGGAAAACCTTACAGACGCCGCCGCGAATCCCATCTCGGGGATTCGGAGCCTCGGCACCCTCGCGGAGAGGGGATTCATCTCCGGAGGACTCTTCATCGCCATGATCGCCTCCGGAGTGATGAGTGAGTAGTCCACCCCTGGACCATGGGTCCATAGCAGTAGCTAGATGGTAGTGTACACGTCCGTTGGGAACCCCAAGAGGAAGGTATGATGCGCACGGTGGCAAGTTTTCCTCAGTATGAAACCAAGGTTTAATCGAACCAGTAGGAGCCAAGAAGCACGTTGAAGGTTGATGGTCGCGAAATGTGATGCGGCGCAACACCAGGGATTCCGGCGCCAACTGGAACCTGCACAACACAACCAAAGTACTTTGCCCAACGAAACAGTGAGGTTGTCAATCTCACCGGCTTGTTGTAACAAAGGATTAAACGTATCGAGTGGAAGATGTTTGCAAAGAAAACAATAAAACAAGTAGATTGTATGCTATGGAAAGAATAGGACCGGGGTCCACAGTTCACTAGAGGTGTCTCTCCCATAAGATAAAAGCATGTTGGGTGAACAAATTACAGTCGGGCAATTGACAAATAGAGAAAGGCATAATAATGCATATACATGACATGGTAAATATAGTGAGATTTAATCCGGGCATTACGACAAAGAACATAGACCGCCATCCAACTGCATCTATGCCTAAAAAGTCCACCTTCAGGTTATCGTCCGAACCCCCTCCAGTATTAAGTTGCAAAGCAACAGACAATTGCATTAAGTATTGTGCGTAATGTAATCAACAACTACATCCTTAGACATAGCATCAATGTTTTATCCCTAGTGGCAACAGCACATCACAACCTTAGAACTTTCTGTCACTGTCCCAGGTATCAATGAAGGCATGAACCCACTATCGAGCATAATTACTCCCTCTTGGAGTTAAGAGTAAAAACTTGGCCAGAGCCTCTACTAATAACGGAGAGCATGCAAGATCATAAACAACACATGAACAATAGATTGATAATCACCATAATCATAGTACTCTCTATCCATCGGATCCCGACAAACACAACATATAGAATTACATATAGATGATCTTGATCATGTTAGGCAGCTCACAAGATCTAACAATGAAGCACAACAAGGAGAAGACGACCATCTAGCTACTGCTATGGACCCATGGTCCAGGGGTGAACTCACTCATCACTCCGGAGGCGATCATGGCGATGAAGAGTCCTCCGGGAGATGAATCCCCTCTCCGGAGGCGATCTCCGAATCCCCGAGATGGGACGCGGCGGCGCGTCTCGTAAGGTTTTCCGTATCGTGGCTCTCGATACGGGGTTTCGCGACGGAGGCTTTAAGTAGGCGGAAGGTCAACGCGGGGGCACACGAGGGCCCAGGGGGCGCCGCGGCCAAGGCTGGGCCGCGCCGGCCACCTGCTGCCTCGTGGCCCCACTTCGTTAGGTCTTCGGTCTTCCGGAAGCTTCGTGCAAAAATAGGACCCGGGCGAAAGTTTCGTCCAATTCGAGAATATTTCTTTACTAGGATTTCTGAAACCAAAAAGCAAAACAGAACGGCTCTTCGGCATCTTGTTAATAGGTTAGTTCCAGAAAATGCATAAATATGACATATAATGTGCATAAAACATGTAGGTATCATCAATAAAGTAGCATGGAACATAAGAAATTATCGATACGTTGGAGACGTATCAGCATCCCAAGCTTAGTTCTGCTCGTCCCGAGCAGGTAAAACGATAACAAAGATAATTTCTGAAGTGACATGCCATCATAATCTTGATCATACTATTTGTAAACATATGTAATGAATGCAGCGATCAAAGCAAAGGTAATGACATGAGTAAACAACTGAATCATATAACAAAGACTTTTCATGAATAGTACTTCAAGACAAGCATCAATAAGTCTTGCATAAGAGTTAACTCGTAAAGCAATAAATCAAAGTAAAGGTGTTGAAGCAACACATAAGAAGATTAAGTTTCAGCGGTTGCTTTCAACTTGTAACATGTATATCTCATGGATATTGTCAACATAAAGTAATATAACAAGTGCAATATGCAAGTATGTAGGAATCAATGCACAGTTCACACAAGTGTTTGCTTCTTAAGGTGGAAGGAGATAGGTAAACTGACTCAACAATAAAAGTAAAAGAATGGTCCTTCGCAGAGGAAAGCATCGATTGCTGTATTTGTGCTAGAGCTTTTATTTTGAAAACATGAAACAATTTTGTCAACGGTAGTAATAAAGCATATGAGTTATGTAAATTATATCTTACAAGTTGCAAGCCTCACGCATAGTATACTAATAGTGCCCGCACCTCGTCCTACTTAACTTGGACTACCGGATCTTTGCATGCCATGTTTCAACCAAGTGTCACAAAGGGGTACCTCCATGCCGCCTGTACAAAGGTCCAAGGAGAATGCTCGCATTTGGATTTCTCGCTTTTGGTTATTCTCAACTTAGACATCCATACCGGGACAACATGGACAACAGATAATGGACTCCTCTTTAATGCATAAGCATGTAGCAAAGTTATTATTCTCATATGAGGTTGAGGATATATGTCCAAAACTGAAACTTCCACCATGATTCATGGCTTTAGTTAGCGGCCCAATGTTCTTCTCTAACAATTTTGCATGCTCCAACCACTAAAATGATAGACCTTCAGACAAGACGGACATGCATAGCAACTCACATGATATTCAACAATAGTTGATGGCGTTCCCCAGAAACATGGTTATCGCACAACAAGCAACTTAATAAAATATAAAGTGCATAAGTACATATTCAATACTACGATAGTTTTTAAGGCTATTTTGTCCCATGAGCTATATATTGCAAAGGTGAATGATGGAATTTTAAAGGTAGCACTCAAGCAATTTACTTTGGAATGGCGGGTAAATACCATGTAGTAGGTAGGTATGGTGGACACAAATGGCATAATGGTTGGCTCAAGGATTTTGGATGCATGAGAAGTATTCCCTCTCGATACAAGGTTTAGGCTAGCAAGGTTATTTGAAGCAAACTCAAGGATGAACAAGTGCAGCAAAACTCACATAAAAGACATATTGTAAACATTATAAGACTCTACACTGTCTTCCTTGTTGTTCAAAACTCAATACTAGATATTATCTAGACCTTAGAGAAACCAAATATGCAAATCAAATTTTAGCAAGCTCTATGTATTTCTTCATTAATGGGTGCAAAGCATATGATGCAAGAGCTTAAACATGAGCACAACAATTGCCAAGTATCACATTATCCAAGACATTTTAGAATTACTACATGTAGCATTTTCCAATTCCAACCATATAACAAATTAACGAAGAAGAAACTTCGCCTTGAACATTATGAGTAAAGCCTAAGGACACATGTGTCCATATGCAACAGCGGAGCGTGTCTCTCTCCCACAAAGTGAATGCTAGGATCCATCTTATTCAAACAAAAACAAAAACGAAAACAAACCGACGCTCCAAGTAAAGAACACAAGATGTGACTGAATAAAAATATAGTTTCAGGGGAGGAACCTGATGATGTTGTCGATGAAGAAGGGGATGCCTTGGGCATCCCCAAGCTTAGATGCTTGAGTCTTCTTAAAATATGCAGGGATGAACCACGGGGCATCCCCAAGCTTAGAGCTTTCACTCCTCTTGATCTTAGTATATCATTCTCCTCTCTTGACCCTTGAAAACTTCCTTCACACCAAACTTCAAGCAAACTCATTAGAGGGTTAGTGCATCATTAATAATTCACACATTCAGAGGTGACACAATCATTCTTTTCACTTCTGGACATTGCATAATGCTACTGGACATTAATGGATCAAAGAAATAAATCCAACATAGCAAAAGAGGCAATGCGAAATAAAAGGCAGAATCTGTCAAAAACAGAACAGTCCGTAAAGACGAATTTATAAATGGCACCAGACTTGCTCAAATGGAAAAACTCAAAACTAATGAAAGTTGCGTACATATCTGAGGATCACGCTCGTAAATTGGCAGATTTTTTCGAATTTTCTACAGAGAATTATGCCCAGATTCGTGACAGACAGCAATGCTGTTTCTGTGCAGCGATCCCAAATATAACATCAACTTTGACATAGAAACTTTACTTGGCACAAAAACATGATAAGGAGAGGTTGCTACAGTAGTAAACAACTTCCAAGACTCAATAAAACAAAAAATTGCTGTAGGTAAAAACATGGGTTGTCTCCCATAAGCGCTTTTCTTTAACGCCTTTAGGCGCAGAAAGTGCAAATCAAGTAACATCGAGAGTAGAAGCATCAACATCATAGCTTGTTCTAATAATAGAATCAAAAGGCAACTTCATTCTCTTTCTAGGGAAGTGTTCCATACCTTTCTTGAGAGGAAATTGATATTTAATATTACCTTCCCTCATATCAATAACAGCACCAACAGTTCGAAGAAAAGGTCTTCCCAACACAATTGGACAAGATGCATTGCATTCGATATCCAAGACAACAAAATCAACGGGGACAAGGTTATTGTTAACCGTAATATGCACATTATCAATCCTCCCCAAAGGTTTCTTTTTAACATTATCGGCGAGATTAACATCCAAATAACAATTCTTTAATGGTGGCAAGTCAAGCATATCATAAATCTTTTTAGGCATAACAGAAATACTTGCACCAAGATCACATAAGGCATTACATTCAAAGTCATTGAATTTCATTTTAATGATGGGCTCCCAACCATCTTCTAACTTTCTAGGAATAGAAGTTTCAAGTTTTAGTTTCTCTTCTCTAGCTTTTATGAGAGCATTTGTAATATGTTTTGTAAAGGCTAAATTTATAGCACTAGCATTAGGACTTTTAGCAAGTTTTTGTAAGAACTTTATAACTTCAGAGATGTGGCAATCATCAAAATATAAATCATTATGAGCTACAGCAATGGGATCATTATTCCCAAGGTTGGAAAAAATTTCAGCAGTTTTATCACAAGCAGTTTCAGCAGTTTTAGCAATTTCAGGCAGTTTTGTACGCTTTGCATTAGGAGTAGAAACATTGCCAACACCAATTATTTTACCATTGATAGTAGGAGGTGCAGCAACATGTGAAGAATTAGCATTACTAGTGGTGGTAATAGTCCAAACTTTAGCTACATTATTCTCTTTAGCTAGTTTTTCATTTTCTTCTCTATCCCACCTAGCACGCAACTCAGCCATTAATCTTATATTCTCATTAATTCTAACTTGGATGGCATTTGCTGTAGTAGTAATCTTATTATCAAGATCATTATTAGGCATAACTTTCAATTTTAAAAGATTAACATCAGAGGCAAGCCTATCAACTCTAGAAGCGATAGTATCAATTTTATCAAGCTTTTCCTCAACAGATTTGTTAAAAGCAGTTTGTGTACTAATAAATTCTTTAAGCATGGCTTCAAGACCAGAGGGTACACTTCTATTATTGTTGTAAGAATTCCCATAAGAATTACCATAACCATTACCATTAGCAGAAGGATATGGCCTATAGTTATTACCAGAGTTGTTCCTATAAGCATTGTTGTTGAAATTATTATTTTTAATGAAATTCACATCAACATTTTCTTCTTGAGCAACCAATGAAGCTAAAGGAACATTATTTGGATCAACATTAGATCTACCATTCACAAGCATAGACATAATCACATCAATCTTATCACTCAAGGAAGAGGTTTCTTCAACAGAATTTACCTTCTTACCTTGTGGAGCTCTTTCCGTGTGCCATTCAGAGTAATTTATCATCATATCATCAAGAAGTTTTGTAGCCGCCCCCAATGTGATGGACATAAAGGTACCTCCAGCAGCTGAATCCAATAAATTCCGCGAAGAAAAATTTAGTCCTGCATAGAAGGTTTGGATGATCATCCAAGTAGTCAGTCCATGGGTTGGGCAATTCTTTACCAAAGTTTTCATTCTCTCCCATGCTTGAGCAACATGTTCAGTATCTAATTGTTTAAAATTCATTATGCTACTTCTCAAAGAAATAATTTTAGCGGGAGGATAATATCTACTAATAAAAGCATCCTTGCATTTAGTCCATGAATCAATACTATTCTTAGGCAAAGATAGCAACCAATCTTTAGCTCTTCCTCTTAATGAGAAAGGAAACACTTTCAGTTTAATAATATCACCATCTACATCTTTATACTTTTGCATTTCACAAAGTTCAACAAAATTATTGAGATGGGCAGCAGCATCATCAGAACTAGCACCAGAAAATTGTTCTCTCATGACTAGATTTAGTAAAGCAGGTTTAATTTCAAAGAATTCTGCTGTAGTAGCAGGTGGAGCAATAGGTGTGCATAGGAAATCATTATTATTTGCATTTGTGAAGTCACACAACTTAGTATTTTCAGGGTTGGCCATTTTAGCAACAGTAAATAAAGCAAACTAGATAAAGTAAATGCGAGTAACTAATTTTTTGTGTTTTTGATATAGCAAACAAGATAGCAAATAAAGTAAAACTAGCAACTAATTTTTTTGTGTTTTGATTTAGTGCAGCAAACAAAGTAGTAAATAAAATAAAGCAAGACAAAAACAAAGTAAAGAGATTGAGAAGTGGAGACTCCCCTTGCAGCGTGTCTTGATCTCCCCGGCAACGGCGCCAGAAAAAGTGCTTGATGCGCGTAGATGTACACGTCCGTTGGGAACCCCAAGAGGAAGGTATGATGCGCACAGTGGCAAGTTTTCCCTCAGTATGAAACCAAGGTTTAATCGAACCAGTAGGAGCCAAGAAGCACGTTGAAGGTTGATGGTCGCGAAATGTGATGCGGCGCAACACCAGGGATTCCGGCGCCAACTGGAACCTGCACAACACAACCAAAGTACTTTGCCCCAACGAAACAGTGAGGTTGTCAATCTCACCGGCTTGTAACAAAGGATTAAACGTATCGAGTGGAAGATGTTTGCAAGAAAACAGTAAAACAAGTAGATTGTATGCTATGGAAAGAATAGGACCGGGGTCCACAGTTCACTAGAGGTGTCTCTCCCATAAGATAAAAGCATGTTGGGTGAACAAATTACAGTCGGGCAATTGACAAATAGAGAAAGGCATAATAATGCATATACATGACATGGTAAATATAGTGAGATTTAATCCGGGCATTACGACAAAGAACATAGACCGCCATCCAACTGCATCTATGCCTAAAAAGTCCACCTTCAGGTTATCGAACCCCCTCCGGTATTAAGTTGCAAAGCAACAGACAATTGCATTAAGTATTGTGCGTAATGTAATCAACAACTACATCCTTAGACATAGCATCAATGTTTTATCCCTAGTGGCAACAGCACATCACAACCTTAGAACTTTCTGTCACTGTCCCAGGTATCAATGAAGGCATGAACCCACTATCGAGCATAATTACTCCCTCTTGGAGTTAAGAGTAAAAACTTGGCCGAGCCTCTACTAATAACGGAGAGCATGCAAGATCATAAACAACACATGAACAATAGATTGATAATCACCATAATCATAGTACTCTCTATCCATCGGATCCCGACAAACACAACATATAGAATTACATATAGATGATCTTGATCATGTTAGGCAGCTCACAAGATCTAACAATGAAGCACAACAAGGAGAAGACGACCATCTAGCTACTGCTATGGACCCATGGTCCAGGGGTGAACTACTCACTCATCACTCCGGAGCGATCATGGCGATGAAGAGTCCTCGGGAGATGAATCCCTCTCCGGCAGGTGCCGGGCGATCTCGGAATCCCCGAGATGGGATTCGCGGCGGCGGCGTCTCGTAAGGTTTTCCGTATCGTGGCTCTCGGTACTGGGGTTTCGCGACGGAGGCTTTAAGTAGGCGGAAGGTCAACGCGGGGGCCACACGAGGGGCCCAGGCGGGCCGCGCGGCCAAGGGCTGCGCCGGCCACCCCCTGGCTGCCTCGTGGCCCCACTTCGTTAGGTCTTCGGTCTTCTGGAAGCTTCGTGCAAAAATAGGACCCTGGGCGAAAGTTTCGTCCAATTCCGAGAATATTTCTTTACTAGGATTTCTGAAACCAAAAACAGCAGAAAACAGCAACGGCTCTTCGGCATCTTGTTAATAGGTTAGTTCCAGAAAATGCATAAATATGACATATAATGTGCATAAAACATGTAGGTATCATCAATAAAGTAGCATGGAACATAAGAAATTATCGATACGTTGGAGACGTATCACTAGATGGTCGTCTTCTCCTTGTTGTGCTTCATTGTTAGATCTTGTGAGCTGCCTAACATGATCAAGATCATCTATATGTAATTCTATATGTTGTGTTTGTCGGGATCCGATGGATAGAGAGTACTATGATTATGGTGATTATCAATCTATTGTTCATGTGTTGTTTATGATCTTGCATGCTCTCCGTTATTAGTAGAGGCTCTGGCCAAGTTTTTACTCTTAACTCCAAGAGGGAGTAATTATGCTCGATAGTGGGTTCATGCCTTCATTGATACCTGGGACAGTGACAGAAAGTTCTAAGGTTGTGATGTGTTGCCACTAGGGATAAAACATTGATGCTATGTCTAAGGATGTAGTTATTGATTACATTACGCACAATACTTAATGCAATTGTCTGTTGCTTTGCAACTTAATACTGGAGGGGGTTCGGACGATAACCTGAAGGTGGACTTTTTAGGCATAGATGCAGTTGGATGGCGGTCTATGTTCTTTGTCGTAATGCCGGATTAAATCTCACTATATTTATCATGTCATGTATATGCATTATTATGCCTTTCTCTATTTGTCAATTGCCCGACTGTAATTTGTTCACCCAACATGCTTTTATCTTATGGGAGAGACACCTCTAGTGAACTGTGGACCCCGGTCCTATTCTTTCCATAGCATACAATCTACTTGTTTTACTGTTTTCTTTGCAAACATCTTCCACTCGATACGTTTAATCCTTTGTTACAGCAAGCCGGTGAGATTCAACCTTTCGTTGGGGCAAAGTACTTTGGTTGTGTTGTGCAGGTTCCTAGTTGGCGCCGAATCCCGGTGTTGCGCCGCATCACATTTCGCGACCATCAACCTTCAACGTGCTTCTTGGCTCCTACTGGTTCGATTAAACCTTGGTTTCATACTGAGGAAAACTTGCCACGTGCGCATCATACCTTCCTCTTGGGGTTCCCAACGGACGTGTACATCTACGCGCATCAAGCACTTTTTCTGGCGCCGTTGCCGGGGAGATCAAGACACGCTGCAAGGGGAGTCTCCACTTCTCAATCTCTTTACTTTGTTTTTGTCTTGCTTTATTTTATTTACTACTTTGTTTGCTGCACTAAATCAAAACACAAAAAATTAGTTGCTAGTTTTACTTTATTTTGCTCTCTATATCGAAAACACAAAAAAATTAGTTACTTGCATTTACTCTATCTAGTTTGCTTTATTGTCCTGCACTCTATATTTAAAATACAAAAAAATTTAGTTACTTTTATTACCATGTCTAGCTCTGAACCTGTTACTTCTTCACCTGAAGACTTAGTTTTCACTTTCAAGCAAGGGGATGAGGAGAGTTTTAAGGATGCTTGGTCTAGAATTTTTACTTCTTATCGTAAAACTGAACCTCAAATGACTCTAAGTTTGCTCCTTAGTAATTTTTATTTTGGTCTTATGGTTCGCTATAGATATGCTTTGGACACTTTAGTAGGAGGAGATTTCCTTCATTGTAATGGGGATCAAGCTTTTAATGCCATAAAGAAATTGGTTGCATCACATGATTCAGCTAATAACTTTGATTCAGCCCTTATTAGCATTCATAATAGATTGAACAATCTCGAGATAAGTACATCTCGCTTAAATGATAATTATCACTGTGTTCGTAATCGTCTTGAACAAGTCTTAGAGAATCCTAAACCTTCATCATGGGACCCTTCTGTTAAAATTGTCATCGGTGATCGAACTCTTCATGCCTATTGTGATATTATGTATGAATTTTGCCTTATGCCTGAAAACATTTATAAATCTTTGAAACTTTGGGGAGTCGATAAAGGGGGAGAAGAAATAGCTCTTATTGATAACTCTATCATAATTCCTAAGGGAATAGCTGCAGGTGTGCATACAACCATTCGTGGAAGAACAATATCCATTGATTATCTTATTATTGAAACAGGAAAAATCATATTCGGAAGATCCTTGCTGAAATTATTGGGAGCAGTCATTGATGTGGGAGAAGGCACTCTGAAATTCACCTCTATACCAGGGGGGAATCATATATTTCCTAAACCAAAAGGAAAGAAAAACATTAAGAAAGGTAAAGATGAAGCCCAAGGTAAGGTTGACACACCATCTCTCGATAATACTTGATTTGCACTTTCTGCGCCTAGCTGAAAGGCGTTAAAGAAAAGCGCTTATGGGAGACAACCCATGTTTTTACCTACAGCAATTTTTTGTTTTATTGAGTCTTGGAAGTTGTTTACTACTGTAGCAACCTCTCCTTATCATGTTTTTGTGCCAAGTAAAGTTTCTATGTCAAAGTTGATGTTATATTTGGGATCGCTGCACAGAAACAGCATTGCTGTCTGTCACGAATTTGGGCATAATTCTCTGTAGAAAATTCTAAAAAATCTGCCAATTTACGAGCGTGATCCTCAGATATGTACGCAACTTTCATTAGTTTTGAGTTTTTTCATTTGAGCAAGTCTGGTGCCATTTATAAATTCGTCTTTACGGACTGTTCTGTTTTTGACAGATTCTGCCTTTTATTTCGCATTGCCTCTTTTGCTATGTTGGATTTATTTCTTTGATCCATTAATGTCCAGTAGCATTATGCAATGTCCAGAAGTGAAAAGAATGATTGTGTCACCTCTGAATGTGTGAATTATTAATGATGCACTAACCCTCTAATGAGTTTGCTTGAAGTTTGGTGTGAAGGAAGTTTTCAAGGGTCAAGAGAGGAGAATGATATACTAAGATCAAGAGGAGTGAAAGCTCTAAGCTTGGGGATGCCCCCGTGGTTCATCCCTGCATATTTTAAGAAGACTCAAGCATCTAAGCTTGGGGATGCCCAAGGCATCCCCTTCTTCATCGACAACATCATCAGGTTCCTCCCCTGAAACTATATTTTTATTCAGTCACATCTGGTGTTCTTTACTTGGAGCGTCGGTTTGTTTTCGTTTTGTTTTTGTTTGAATAAGATGGATCCTAGCATTCACTTTGTGGGAGAGAGACACGCTCCTGTTGCATATGGACACATGTGTCCTTAGGCTTTACTCATAATGTTCAAGGCGAAGTTTCTTCTTCGTTAATTTGTTATATGGTTGGAATTGGAAAATGCTACATGTAGTAATTCTAAAAATGTCTTGGATAATGTGATACTTGGCAATTGTTGTGCTCATGTTTAAGCTCTTGCATCATATGCTTTGCACCCATTAATGAAGAAATACATAGAGCTTGCTAAAATTTGATTTGCATATTTGGTTTCTCTAAGGTCTAGATAATATCTAGTATTGAGTTTTGAACAACAAGGAAGACGTGTAGAGTCTTATAATGTTTACAATATGTCTTTTATGTGAGTTTTGCTGCACTTGTTCATCCTTGAGTTTGCTTCAAATAACCTTGCTAGCCTAAACCTTGTATCGAGAGGGAATACTTCTCATGCATCCAAAATCCTTGAGCCAACCATTATGCCATTTGTGTCCACCATACCTACCTACTACATGGTATTTACCCGCCATTCCAAAGTAAATTGCTTGAGTGCTACCTTTAAAATTCCATCATTCACCTTTGCAATATATAGCTCATGGGACAAAATAGCCTTAAAAACTATCGTAGTATTGAATATGTACTTATGCACTTTATATTTTATTAAGTTGCTTGTTGTGCGATAACCATGCTTCGGGGAACGCCATCAACTATTGTTGAATATCATGTGAGTTGCTATGCATGTCCGTCTTGTCTGAAGGTCTATCATTTTAGTGGTTGGAGCATGCAAAATTGTTAGAGAAGAACATTGGGCGCTAACTAAAGCCATGAATCATGGTGGAAGTTTCAGATTTTGGACATATATCCTCAACCTCATATGAGAATAATAACTTTGCTACATGCTTATGCATTAAAGAGGAGTCCATTATCTGTTGTCCATGTTGTCCCGGTATGGATGTCTAAGTTGAGAATAATCAAAAGCGAAATCCAAATGCGAGCATTCTCCTTGGACCTTTGTACAGGCGGCATGGAGGTACCCTTTGTTGAAACATGGCATGCAAAGATCCGGTAGTCCAAGTTAAGTAGGACGAGGTGCGGGCACTATTAGTATACTATGCGTGAGGCTTGCAACTTGTAAGATATAATTTACATAACTCATATGCTTTATTACTACCGTTGACAAAATTGTTTCATGTTTTCAAAATAAAAGCTCTAGCACAAATACAATCGATGCTTTCCTCTAGGACCATTCTTTTACTTTTATTGTTGAGTCAGTTTACCTATCTCCTTCCACCTTAAGAAGCAAACACTTGTGTGAACTGTGCATTGATTCCTACATACTTGCATATTGCACTTGTTATATTACTTTATGACAATATCCATGAGATATACATGTTACAAGTTGAAAGCAACCGCTGAAACTTAATCTTCTTATGTGTTGCTTCAACACCTTTACTTTGATTTATTGCTTTACGAGTTAACTCTTATGCAAGACTTATTGATGCTTGTCTTGAAGTACTATTCATGAAAAGTCTTTGTTATATGATTCAGTTGTTTACTCATGTCATTACCTTTGCTTTGATCGCTGCATTCATTACATATGTTTACAAATAGTATGATCAAGATTATGATGGCATGTCACTTGAAATTATCTTTGTTATCGTTTTACTGCTCGGGACGAGCGAACTAAGCTTGGGGATGCGATACGTCTCCAACGTATCGATAATTTCTTATGTTCCATGCTACTTTATTGATGATACCTACATGTTTTATGCACATTATATGTCATATTTATGCATTTTCGGAACTAACCTATTAACAAGATGCGAAGAGCCAGTTGCTGTTTCTGCTGTTTTTGGTTTCAGAAATCCTAGTAAAGAAATATTCTCGGAATTGGACGAAACTTTCGCCCAGGGTCCTATTTTTGCACGAAGCTTCGAGACCGAAGACCTAACGAAGTGGGGCCACGAGGCAGCAGGGGTGGCCGGCGCGGCCTAGGTCTTGGCCGCGCGCCCTGCCCCCTGGGCCCTCGTGTGGCCCCCGCGTTGACCTTCCGCCTACTTAAAGCCTCCGTCGCGAAACCCCCGGTGCGAGAGCCACGATACGGAAAACCTTACAGAGACGCCGCCGCGAATCCCATCTCGGGGGATTCGGAGATCGCCTCCCACCGGAGAGGGATTCATCTCCGGAGGACTCTTCATCGCCATGATCGCCTCCGGAGTGATGAGTGAGTAGTCCACCCCTGGACCATGGGTCCATAGCAGTAGATGGATGTCTTCTCCTTGTTGTGCTTCATTGTTAGATCTTGTGAGCTGCCTAACATGATCAAGATCATCTATATGTAATTCTATATGTTGTGTTTGTCGGGATCCGATGGATAGAGAGTACTATGATTATGGTGATTATCAATCTATTGTTCATGTGTTGTTTATGATCTTGCATGCTCTCCGTTATTAGTAGAGGCTCTGGCCAAGTTTTTACTCTTAACTCCAAGAGGGAGTAATTATGCTCGATAGTGGGTTCATGCCTTCATTGATACTGGGACAGTGACAGAAAGTTCTAAGGTTGTGATGTGCTGTTGCCACTAGGGATAAAACATTGATGCTATGTCTAAGGATGTAGTTATTGATTACATTACGCACAATACTTAATGCAATTGTCTGTTGCTTTGCAACTTAATACTGGAGGGGGTTCGGATGATAACCTGAAGGTGGACTTTTTAGGCATAGATGCAGTTGGATGGCGGTCTATGTTCTTTGTCGTAATGCCCGGATTAAATCTCACTATATTTATCATGTCATGTATATGCATTATTATGCCTTTCTCTATTTGTCAATTGCCCGACTGTAATTTGTTCACCCAACATGCTTTTATCTTATGGGAGAGACACCTCTAGTGAACTGTGGACCCCGGTCCTATTCTTTCCATAGCATACAATCTACTTGTTTTATTGTTTTCTTTGCAAACATCTTCCACTCGATACGTTTAATCCTTTGTTACAGCAAGCCGGTGAGATTGACAACCTCACTTTCGTTGGGGCAAAGTACTTTGGTTGTGTTGTGGGTTCTAGGAATCCCTGGTGTTGCGCCGCATCACATTTCGCGACCATCAACCTTCAACGTGCTTCTTGGCTCCTGGTTCGATTAAACCTTGGTTTCATACGAGGAAAACTTGCCGGCATCATACCTTCCTCTTGGGGTTCCACGTGGCCGCGCATGCTGGCCTTTTTCCACCGGCAGTGCCGGCCCGGCGGCAGTGCCGGGGTGTTCCCGGCGGCAGTTCCGGCCCCCCAGTTTTTGCCCAAACACCCGATACGAAAACCTTGATAACTTTTGCATCCGGACTCCGATTTCGATGATCTTGGGCTCGTTGAAATCACAACAACGAGCTCTACAACAATATGCATAGAAACATCATAGTCCAGCAAAGTAGGATAGAAACAAATGGATAAAGGTTTTACCTATCTATAAACAGCAAACCGGTAAAACCTCCAATATGGAAAATGCAACAACTTGAGTTAGGAAACTCGCATTTAGGTGAAACCAATTTTGTTGTAAAGAAGATGACAATAGCTACCCCACAAAGATTGAAAAGCTTAAGAACAAGTGGGGTAGGTTTTTCTATGTATTTTAGAGTGAAACCTCTCAATACGAGAAACCGAGAAAAACTCCAATATCGAAAACGCAACAAGTGATTCATGCGGAATCCGTTTTCGATGAACTAGAGCTTGTCATGAGAATAAGCACAAGCTCTAAAACACCATATGGATAAGATCCAAATAACAACCAAGAAAGATGATGCAAGGATGCAAAGGTTTGAGCTCTCCGAAGGATACGATCGAGTTACTCACTCGAGAGCCCTCTTGATAGTACGGCAACTAAACTATAAACCGGTCTCCAACTACACCATGAGACCGGTGAGAAAGAAACCCTATCAAGAGCAAACCTTATCCTTGCGCGTTCCTCTTGAGCTCGATGATGACGATCTTGATCACAACAAGATGGAACGCCTTTCTTGATTGTGCTTGCTTGACGAAGTCTTGTGGATTGCTCCCCCATAATCCACCATGGGAGAGCTTCTTCTTCGGCACATCTTCACATATCCATGATCACCATATGGATGGCAAGCTTCAAGCAAATGATCTCTTCGAGATGGCTCATCTTGAACTTGCACTTCATTTCTTCATTCTTCATCATGTTGATGTCTTGAAGTTAACTTTGAGGGCTCACTTCATCTTCATCTTCAAGACATACTTGACACTTCAAATTCTTCATCAATTTCTTCTTATTGCAACCTTGAAGCCAACATATGGTTCAAGCATTGCCTATGGACCACACCTACAAATATAACTCAATGCAAACATTAGTCCATAGGGATTATCATTAATTACCAAAACCACACATGGGGGCTCCATGCACTTTCAATCTCCCCCATTTTGGTAATTGATGACAATCTCTTTGAGAGGGTTTATATAAGGAATTGAAGTAACAAACAAGTTGAATATATAGAGCAAACTCCCCCATAATATATGCATGTGTGAATGAACTTGACTTTCATTGCATATATTGGCATTCAAAGCCTAGTGGAGTTTCCTCTAAATATTCAACTATGCAAAGCAACAAGATGCAATGCAATAAAGGCACATGCTTAAGCACAAAGCAAAGACATAACCAAATTCCCTTAAACCCTCCAAACTTCTCCCCCATTGGCACCAATTGCCGAAATGGGTGAAAAATTTAGAAGGCCAATATAGTGAGAGTTCCTCCATAGCGTGTGCATTTCTCATAATTTGAGTGGAATCAAATGCACGTATCCAATGATGAATATTCGGAAGGAATCACACTATAGATAGGATCAAAGATTGCAAAAAGATAACAAAGTCAAGAAGCTTCAACAAATGAAGCAAGCAACCAAATGAACCACAAAGAAGATACCAAAAGAAAGATAGATATTATGATAAGATCAAGAAGATTGCTCTAAATAATATTAGGAAGCTCCCCAAGGTTTGTGCACAAAACTAGACAATTTTCATTGGAGTATGAAGTGCACAAACATGGAATCATCACTCCCACATTACTATTTAAAACAAAAAATACCAAGTGAATCAAACTCTAATGATCACCACAAAATTGTGCCTTAAATAAATGAGGAAGCTCCCCAAGGTACATGTATAAATTAAAATGTTGCATTTGAATACAATATGCATAACATGGAATCCTCACTCCCTCATTACTATTTAAAACACAAACATTTGCAATAGATCATAGATAGAAAATTAAGCTTAACACTTGCAACAAACAAATATTTGAGCAACAAGTAAGAGGCACCATAATAAAAGGCTCAACCAAGAGGATATGTGAAAGGCATGATAAAGCATATTATAAGACTATTACAAGGATGAGCAAAAAGCATCATCATAGTCTTCAATGAATTATATTGCTTAGCATGACCAATCAACACGCAACAAATAAATAAGATATCGAATGGAGATGTATCATCTCTTATGTGTATAAGTTTCTCTAAGTGAGCAATATCACAAAGATATTTATCCACAAAGAAACATGCACACACAAAATAGATACACAAGAAATATAGCATGATATCCAAGACAAAGTCATGCAATATACCAATAAGAATTTTTGCTTAATAGCATGGCCAAAGGCTCAATTTTATCTTATGGTACATTCATGAACTTCAACCATAAACACATAAAATACATCACAAATATCCACAAGGGATAGAAGATAGTTGGGATGCTTTGAGAAAGGCAACAAGTATCACAAACGAGGATACTAAAAGAAATAACTCAATTTGCACTTTCATCGATATTGCACATGTGAGAGGCTTGAGGAATTGATATGCAATAAAATTGCTAGATAGGCATAGATGGGATGGGTGAATCATGAGCATGATTTTATATACTTCCCAACATATGTACTCATCTCAAATTACTCACATTCGCAATAAAGAGGTTTCGTTAAGACTTTTGCAAGAAGCACAACATTTGCAAATCAAGAGATTCATGCCAAGATGCAACCACATGGTTGGATGCTAGAAAAATATGCATGAGAAGATACTTGTTACCGAGATAGCATTGGTGAGGATGTAGTAGATATGTGTTCGTTGACCATCCTAGCTTGCCTCAAGTTACCATTGAGTCACCACTTCTCCCCAAGAGTGAGACAAGCATCCAATGCATATCCATTGTACCTAACACAAAGGTAAGTACAAAAAGGTCCCCAAACTAATTGGGTCCAAAGTAGTTAGACACACTACAACATATAGGACAAACTCCACAATACTATGTGCATATAGATATGAAATTGAATTTCATGCACATCTTAGCCAAATTAGGATTTGATGGAGTTTACCCTATATATTGGATCAAAGTAAACATGCCATAAGATAGACATATATTAAAGATGCATGCACAATACTTTCAAGAACCAAAGAAAGATATAATTTGGACAAGACACCAAATAAATCAAGAGACAATGGTTGTCCAAATTATATCAAAGAATCAAATCAACACAAGATTGACTCCAAAGAATTATCTCATTATAAGAAGCTAATTAAACCTAAACACAAAGGAATGAGATAACCAACTCCCAAGAGAGCAAGGTTCCAACAAACAAACCAAACCCTCAACACTTTTTATGATGGCACAAAGTACCAAAAAGAAAGTTTATGTCTCCCAAAACCAAATTTTTGATAATGATCAAGAGATGTTAAGCATTCTAACAAATATAGGAGAGCTCCCCCAAGATTAGTGCATTATCTAGGATTTTGCATATGAATACTAAATGCACAAAACTAGGATCATCACGCTACCTATATCTACTAAAATGCTAAGAAAGTTTGAATAGACAAATTAGATCCATAAGATGCAAGGAAGACACATGGGAGTCAAAGCACAACACATTCATGGCAATAAATAAGACAATTTAAACACAAGAGCCAATGTATATATGATCAATAAATATCTACCTCATAATTTATTACCACTTGTCCTAGGACAAGAGGTATTAGGAAATATTTCCCGGTGGTAGTTTGTAAGTATACATAAGATCATATTTACAACGAATAAAGCATATGGTAAAAGATAAGAGTTAACCATCATGCAAAGGGAGTTTCTTGATAGCTTCAATTAGTCATACCAACATGCAAAGCAATTAATAGTATTCATACCAACATGCAAAGCAATTAATAGTATTCATACCAACATGCAAAGCAATTAATAGTATTCATACCAACATGCAAAGCAATTAATAGTATGACTTGAAGCATATGGTTTTCCAAAAATGTATTGAGGGACACATTGTGAAAAACCATGCCAAGAAAAACTTTCACAAAAAAGATCCACAAAGATATTAGCAATGAAGCCATTTAAGCAAATTGGAACTTGTTTGAGAAAACATGTCACATATGAGAGATAATTTACAATATCAATTCTATGTGACACAACCTCAAATGTTCACATTTCCTAGGCTTGTAATATGCACAAAGCTTATTACTCCCCCATAATGTGATAAATAATATATTTTCACAAGAGGCAAATAAGATCCAACTAGAGATATTAATGGACATTGGAATTTGAATTTCTCATGAAGATGACATACCACATAGAGACTAGATAATCTTGCAATATCAATTCTAAGTGATATTCCTCATGTACACACATTGTTAGGATCATGAAATTCCCAAAGGAATATCACTCCCCCAAAACGGGATAGTCCATTAATCTCTCATAAGAGCCATATAAGATACAACAAGATGCAAAGAGGCTCCAACACTAACACAAGTACACGGTGTGCAACCCAACATACATAGACTTGATTTCTCAAGAAAAACAAGTAGGAAGCACAACATATACAAACACATGTTAGGAACAAAACTAACACATGCAAAGGGGCGAGTAACTTTCAATATAAATGAGTTGAGAACATGTTACCGCAAGGAGGAACATTGGATATATGATAGTAGCAAGATAATCAAAAGACTTGGCTTGATATAATATAAATGATGAAGATCCCTTAATTCTTCATGATGTAGCCAAATCTCCAATGCCCTCCAACAAGCACCTATTGATCAAGTTTTGGATTGTTGGTCCCCAACTAAGTTGGGTCCTAAGAGGTTAGTCACAATAGGCTTGGCAACCCAAATGGTTCTTTTCTTGACACCACTTTGAGCACCAACAAATTTGGCAAACACATTGCCACCCTCATCCTTACGAAGAGAATAAACATCATCAACGGTGATAGAGTTGGATGAGGTACCAATAGTGCAAAAGGAGGAGATGTGGCCCTTCTCGCGGCATATGTAGCAAGTTCTTTTCTTCTCCTTCTTCTCACTAGATTTCTCCACAATGGGAGCATTGGCTTGATTCTTCTTGGGAAGTGACATTTCTTCAACTTGAGGTTGAATATGAATTTGAGCTTGAGGCCGCTCCCCTTTTTGCTTCTTCTTCAAAGGGCAAGATCTAACATGATGCCCTTCAATTTTGCACTTGAAGCAAACAATCTTGGCCGGGTCTTTGACTTGTAATTGGCCCTTCTTAATCTTGTTGTTCTTGGACTTGATCTTGTTGTTGGAGTTGAATCCAAGTCCACTCTTGTCATTGGGGGATTGTTGCACACTTAACATCTTATCAAGTTTGCATTTCCCTTCATGACCCTTTACCAAGTCGTTCTTCAAAGAAGAGACTTGGGCCTTGAGCTCTTTGATTTCCTCTACATGGTTAGTAACAACACAAGTACTAGAGGAAGTAGAACCTTCATTGTTAGGGCAACAAGGCAAGGAAGATAATTCATCACAAGATTTAGCAATATTATGAGTGGATGAATTACTAGGACTAGCACATGGCAATATAACATTTTGAGTAGTAGTGCTAGTACCCACATGAGGCTCACAAGGTGTTGCCTTAGATATTATAGCCTCATGAGCTAACTTTAGCCTATCATGAGAGGCTAGAAGATCCTCATGGGAGCTAGAGAGCTTTCCATGATTTTCTTCCAATTTCCCATAATTGCTAGTTAGCAAATCAAGTTGAGCCCTTAGCTCAACATTCTCCTTCAAGGTAGATGCTTCACAAGAAGTAGAGTTAGTAGCACAAGCATCATTATCAATAGCAATAGGAGAAGGCAAGTTGGCATGCACTTTTAGATAAGAAGCTTTAAGTTGCTCATGCGACTCGGTGAGTTTGGTGAGCGCACTCTCAATGACCCTTGAGCCCTTTTTGAGTTGCTCAAAATCCTCAAGGAGTTTAGCATTAACAAACACAAGCTTATCATTTTTTAGCTTTAGTTCATTTGCCATCTCAAGAGCTCTATCATGGTTTTCCTTTTCTCTAGACAATTCTAGAGCAAAGGTCTCCTCAAGAGCTTCCTTGATGGTTTGTTCTTCTTCAAGTTCATTCTTTAATGATGCTACATCATCGGCATACTCTCGTTCAAGAGCACCCTTTTTATCAATGGTGTTCTCATGCATCCAAATAAGTTTTTGGCTCTCAATAGCGGTAGTCAAGATTTCAAAGAAGTGAGTGCTAGCAATTTTATCTTTGCAAATAACCTTGAAAACACTCATACCCTTATCGCGTAGAGAGACAACCCAATCATCTTCTTCATATTCATCCTCATCCTTATCACCACGAGACATATTAGGTTCCATGGTAGGAGGTACCGTGGAACCCTTGGCCATAAGGCATATATGAGGACCGTGAGATAAAGATGAGGAGTTACTTGAGGCTCCTTTCAAGATCTTGTCTTGACCAATAGAATCTTTGGTTTCCTCTACATTGTTAGACACACAACAACTAGAGGAAATAGAAGCATTTTTATCATGGCCACAAGACAATGCAAGCATATCATCATTAGATTTATTCAAGCAACTTACACATGATATGCAAGGACTATCAACACAAGCATGTAAATCATTTCTAGTGCTAGATGTGTTTAAGTCCAAAGATGAAGCATTGCAATGAGATAGAGATGAAGAATCATCAATAGTAAGCTCAATATCAACATTGCAATTTTCATCACCACTCACCATATCATTACCTTGTGTCTTACCACACTTTGGTGAAGTGGATGAAGATGAGAACTCATCACGACCGGAAGTGGAAGCAATACAATCATCCTCAATAATATTGGACACATCATATTTATCTTGAAGCTTTGTCCATAATTCATGAGCGCTCCCAAAAGGCATGATTGAAGAAGTAACTACATTGCTCACAACAATGGAAAACACATGAGAAGCAAGAGCATCGAGACAAGAGTTTTTCTCCTCCTCAAGAGATAAATTTTGAGGATCCTTAGGAGAAGAAAAACCCATGTCAAGAAATCGCTCCATGTCCGGGGACATACGCCGCAAAATATTAAGCACATAAATTTTCCATAGATCATAATTTGTGCCATCAAATATAAACAAGTTATTGTGCGCTAATCCCCTAGCCGACATCTTTACTCTCAAGGCGGTGAAGCCTAAGAATGAGAGACCTTGCTCTGATACCAATTGAAAGGACACGGATGTCGCCTAGAGGGGGGTGAATAGGCGGTTTAAAAACTTTTACGAGATGGGCTTAACAAATGCGGAATAAAACTAGCGTTTACTTTGTCAAGCCCAAAGCCTATATACTATGGTTCACCTATGTGCACCAACAACTTATTCTAAGCAATGGTTCACCTATGAGCACCAACAACTTATGCTAAGCAAGACAAGCAACTTATGTGATAGCAAGATATATATAACTTCAAGCACGATGGCTATCACAAGGTAAAGTGCATAAGTAAAGAGCTCGGGTATAGAGATAACCGAGGCACGCGGGAGACGATGATTTATCCCGGAGTTCACACTCTTGCGAGTGCTAATCTCCGGTGGAGAGGTGCGGTGGCTTAGTGCTCCCGAACGCCACAAGAGGCTCACCTTGAGGTGTGGTTGCTCGATGCACACCAACGCCACAAAGGCCTCACCCCAAGATGCGGTACTCACACCACACACCGAACGCCACGAAGGCGCCTCACCTAAATCTCCGGTGACCCTCGCCACAAAGGCCTAGGTCACGGTTCCACTAAGGGATTTCCTTCGAGGCGGAAATCGGGCCTTACACAAAGGTTGGGGCACACATCCACAACTTAATTGGAGGCTCCCAACAAATCACCACAAAGGTCTAGAATCCGTCTAGGGTTCCAAGAACCCAAGAGTAACAACTTTCTTGCTTTCACCTCCACGAATCACCGTGGAGAACTCAAACCGATGCACCAAATGCAATGGCAAGAACACCACAAAGATGCTCAAGTCCTTCTCTCTCAAATTCCAACAAAGCTACAAAAGCTATTGGGGGAATAAGAGAGGAAGAACAAAGGAATTCACAAAGAACACCAAGATCAAGATCTAGAGAGTTCCACTCACAAAGAGATGGATTTGATTGGTAGAAATATAGATCTAGATCTCCTCTTCCTTTTCCCTCAAATGGATTCAAGAATCATTGGAGGAGTAGAGGGATTGGGCAAGCTCTCAAGGTCAACAATGGTGGAGAGCAAAAGGAGGAAGAAGAAGTGGGGAGAAAGAGGAGGAAGAAGGCCTTAAATAGGGGTCTCAGATTTCTGCCCGTTGGGGCCAAAATCGCGACAGGCCGGCAGTGCCGGCCTTGTTCCACCGGCAGTGCCGGGGTGGCCGGCAGTGCTGGCCTTTTTCCACCGGCAGTGCCGGCCCGGCGGCAGTGCCGGGGTGTTCCCGGCGGCAGTTCCGGCCCCCCAGTTTTTGCCCAAACACCCGATACGAAAACCTTGATAACTTTTGCATCCGGACTCCGATTTCGATGATCTTGGGCTCGTTGAAATCACAACAACGAGCTCTACAACAATATGCATAGAAACATCATAGTCCAGCAAAGTAGGATAGAAACAAATGGATAAAGGTTTTACCTATCTATAAACAGCAAACCGGTAAAACCTCCAATATGGAAAATGCAACAACTTGAGTTAGGAAACTCGCATTTAGGTGAAACCAATTTTGTTGTAAAGAAGATGACAATAGCTACCCCACAAAGATTGAAAAGCTTAAGAACAAGTGGGGTAGGTTTTTCTATGTATTTTAGAGTGAAACCTCTCAATACGAGAAACCGAGAAAAACTCCAATATCGAAAACGCAACAAGTGATTCATGCGGAATCCGTTTTCGATGAACTAGAGCTTGTCATGAGAATAAGCACAAGCTCTAAAACACCATATGGATAAGATCCAAATAACAACCAAGAAAGATGATGCAAGGATGCAAAGGTTTGAGCTCTCCGAAGGATACGATCGAGTTACTCACTCGAGAGCCCTCTTGATAGTACGGCAACTAAACTATAAACCGGTCTCCAACTACACCATGAGACCGGTGAGAAAGAAACCCTATCAAGAGCAAACCTTATCCTTGCGCGTTCCTCTTGAGCTCGATGATGACGATCTTGATCACAACAAGATGGAACGCCTTTCTTGATTGTGCTTGCTTGACGAAGTCTTGTGGATTGCTCCCCCATAATCCACCATGGGAGAGCTTCTTCTTCGGCACATCTTCACATATCCATGATCACCATATGGATGGCAAGCTTCAAGCAAATGATCTCTTCGAGATGGCTCATCTTGAACTTGCACTTCATTTCTTCATTCTTCATCATGTTGATGTCTTGAAGTTAACTTTGAGGGCTCACTTCATCTTCATCTTCAAGACATACTTGACACTTCAAATTCTTCATCAATTTCTTCTTATTGCAACCTTGAAGCCAACATATGGTTCAAGCATTGCCTATGGACCACACCTACAAATATAACTCAATGCAAACATTAGTCCATAGGGATTATCATTAATTACCAAAATCACACATGGGGGCTCCATGCACTTTAAAGAAGTGACTGGAAGGAAAGTAGAACTCGACGAGGTTATTGAACCTTCTCTCGTAGATCAGAGTAGCGCAGTGCCGGAAGATGTTCCTGTACAGCCTACACCGATAAGAGAGGAAGCAAATGATAATGATCATGAAACTTCAAACGAGGTAGCTACTGAACCTCGTAGATCGACAAGGGAGCGTACCACTCCTGATTGGTATGATCCTTGTCTAAATGTCATGATTGTGGACAACAATGATGAAGACCCTGCGACGTATGAAGAAGCGATGATGAGCCCAGATTCCAACAAATGGCAAGAAGCCATGAAATCCGAAATGGGATCCATGTATGATAACAAAATATGGACTTTGGTAGACTTACCTGATAGCCGCAAGGCTGTCGAGAATAAATGGATCTTCAAAAGAAAAACAGATGCTGATGGTAATATTACTGTCTATAAAGCTCGACTTGTCGCAAAGGGTTTCCGAAAAATTCAAGGAGTTGACTACGATGAGACCTTCTCACCTGTAGCGAAGCTAAAGTCTGTGAGGATTTTGTTAGCAATAGCTGCATTTTTCGATTATGAGATTTAGCTGCATTTTTCGATTATGAGATTTGGCAGATGGATGTCAAAACGGTGTTCCTTAATGGTGACATTGAGGAAGAGTTGTATATGGTACAACCCAAAGGTTTTGTCGATCCTAAAAATGCTGACAAGGTATGCAAACTTCAGCGTTCCATTTACGGACTGAAGCAAGCATTCCGGAGTTGAAACCGATGTTTTGATAAGCTGATCAAAGACTTCGGGTTTATACAGTGTCATGGAGAGGCCTGTATTTACAAGAAAGTGAGTGGGAGCTCTGTAGCATTCCTGATATTATATGTAGATGACATATTATTGATTGGAAATGATATAGAACTATTAAGCAGTGTAAAAGGTTATTTGAATAAGTGTTTTTCAATGAAAGACCTTGGTGAAGCAGCGTACATTTTAGGCATCAAGATTTATAGAGATAGATCAAGACGCCTAATAGGGCTTTCACAGAGTACATACCTGGACAAGATTCTAAAGAAGTTTAGAATGGATGAAAGTAAGAAAGGGTTCTTACCTATGTTGCCAAGTAAGGTCTTGAGTAAGACTCAAGGTCCGGCTACGGCAGAAGAAAGAGAGAGGATGAACAAGATCCCCTATGCCTCGGCAGTAGGCTCTATCATGTATGCCATGTTGTGTACTAGACCGGATATCGCACATGCTGTTAGTTTGACCAACAGATATCAAAGTGATCCAGGAATGGAACACTGGACAGCGGTCAAGAATATCCTGAAGTACTTGAAAAGAACTAAGGATATGTTTCTTTGTTATGGCGGTGACCAAGAGCTCGTTGTAACCAGTTACACCGATGCAAGTTGGAACACTAATCCTGATGACTCTAAGTCTCAATCTGGGTACGTGTTTATATTGAATGGTGCTGCAGTAAGCTGGTGTAGCTCCAAGCAGTGCACGGTGGCGAAGTCTTCAACTGAATCGAAATACATAGCGGCTTCAAAGGCTTCATCGGAAGCGGTATGGATGAAGAGGTTCATTGTTGAGCTTGGTGTGGTTCCTAGTGCATTGGACCCATTAGTCATCTATTGTGACAACATGGGTGCCATCGCCAATGCACAAGAACCAAGGTCACACAAGAAGCTGAAGCATATCAAGCTGCGTTTTCATTCGATTCGCGAGTACATCGAAGATGGTGAAGTAAAGATTTGCAAAGTACACACTGATCTGAATGTGGTAGATCCGTTGACTAAAGCTCTCCCTAGGGCAAAACATGACCAACACCAGAATGCCATGGGTGTTAGGTACCTTACAATGTAATCTAGATTATTGACTCTAGTGCAAGTGGGAGACTGTTGGAGATATGCCCAAGAGGCAATAATAAAATGGTTATTATATATCTTTATGTTTATGATAAATGTTTGCATACCATGCTATAATTGTATTAACCGAAACATTGATACATGTGTGTTATGTAAACAACAAGGAGTCCCTAGTAAGCCTCTTGTATAACTAGCTTGTTGATTAATAGATGATCATAGTTTCATGATCATGAACATTGGATGTTATTAATAACAAGGTTATGTCATTAGATGAATGATGTAATGGATACACCCAATTAAGCGTAGCATAAGATCATGTCATTAAGTTCAATTTGTTATAAGCTTTCGATACATAGTTACCTAGTCCTTCGACCATGAGATCTACTTTGATTACATCAAACACCACTGCGTAAATGAGTGGTTATAAAGGTGGGATTAAGTATTCGGAAAGTATGAGTTGAGGCACATGGATCAAGAGTGGGATATTGTCCATCCTGATGACGGATAGATATACTCTGGGCCCTCTTGGTGGAATGTCGTCTGATTAGCTTGCAAGCATGTGAATGGTTCACAAGAGATGATATGCCACGGTACGAGTAAAGAGTACTTGTTGGAGACGAGGTTGAACAAGGTATAGAGATACCGATGATCAAACCTCGGACAAGTAAAATATCGCGTGACAAAGAGAATCGGTATCGTATGTAAATGGTTCAATCGATCACTAAGTTATCGTTGAATATGTGGGAGCCATTATGGATCTCCAGATCCCGCTATTGGTTATTGGTCGGAGAGAAGTCTCAACCATGTCTGCATAGTTCACGAACCGTAGGGTGACAAACTTAATGTTTGATGTCGTTTTAACTAGATATGGAATATGGAATGGAGTTCGAATATTTGTTCGGAGTCTCAGATGGGATCCAGGACATCACGAGGAGGTCCGGAATGGTCCGTAGAATAAGATTCATATATAGGAAGTCATTTTCTAAGTTTGAAAATGATCCGGTGTATTTATGGAAGGTTCTAGAATGTTCTAGAAAAGTCTGGAAGAAAATTACCACGGAAGGTGGAGTCCCGGAAGGACTCCACCAAGCTTGCCCGGCCAGCCAAAGGGAGGAGGAGTCCCAGGTGGACTCCACCTAAGGGGGCCGGCCACCCCATCAAGGAAAGGGAGGAGTCCCACCCCAAGTAGGATTCGTCCATATGGCAGTTTTTGAATTGGGGTCTTATTCGAAGACTTTGGGCAAACCCTTGGGGGTTCCACCTATATATAGATGAGGAGAGGGAGGGGGCCGGCCACACCCTTGGCCGCACCACCCAAGCCACCAGAGGCCGGCGCCCCAGCCTCCCCTCTCCCCAAACCCTAGCCGTCCCTCCTCCTCATACCTCTCCCGCAACGCTTAGGCGAAGCCCTGCCGGAGATCTCCACCACCACCGCCACCACGCCGTCGTGCTGTCGGGATTCCGAGGAGGATCTACTACTTCCGCTGCCCGCTGGAACGGGAGAAGGACGTCGTCATCAACACCGAACGTGTGACCGAGTACGGAGGTGCTGCCCGACTGTGGCCGTCAAGATCTTCTACGCGTTGCAAGCGGCAAGTGATCGACTACATCCACCACGAGATCTAATCTCGTTAACGCTTAGCGATCTTCAAGGGTATGTTGATCTTCACCTCGTTGCTACCATCTACTAGATTAGATCTTGGCTTGTTGTTCGTTCTTGCGGTAGGAATTTTTTTGTTTTCTATGCTACGAATCCCATCACACTAAACACTCTCAGTATTTGAGACTAATCATAATGAAAACATAATTAACAAGCTCATCATGAGAATAACATCTAGCAAGATATGCAAAAATAACTATGCCACAGTCTAAAAATGCTTCCATTTGCATCACATACACATAAAACTTTTTTCATGCTTCCAACGCCAACCAAATGAAACCAAACAACTCTCATATATGAAAAACAAGTAAATGTCCAGAGAGCTATTGAAACTCAAATAAATGTAAAAGTGGAGCGTGTCTCTCTCCAACGCAAAATGCATAACAGTGGAGCGTGTCTCACTCCAAAATAAACATGCAAAACAGCGGAGCGTGTCTCACTCCAAAGTAATATGCAAAACGGTGGAGCGTGTCTCACTCCAAAGTAAACATGAATGATGGGATCCAACTTTATTGAAAGTAAACACACAACAAAAAGTAAAGACGCTCCAAGGATAACACATATCACATGAAGGAATAAAAATATAGCGTGTTGAAAAATGACCTGGTGCTTTTTGTTGATGAAGAGGGGATGCCTTGGGCATCCCCAAGCTTTGACGCTTGTACTTCTTGGATATTTCTTGGGGGGTCCAGGGGACATCCCCAAGCTTGAGCTCTTGTCCATGCTTCATCTTATTGCATCATTCTTCTCTCCCTACACTTGAAAACTTCCTTCACACAAAACTCAGCACAATTGATTAGCAACATTAGTGCAAATAAAAATATATCAAACCAGCAAGGCTTCAGTAATGGCACATATCAAACACTCATTTTAACATATGATACTGTAGCTACTTCTTCCCAAAGCTCTTTTTCACAAAAGAACTCAAAAAGACGAAGCATAAGACGCAAATGCAAAACATGGCAGAAATCTGTCAAAACAGACCACCAGGCAGAGATCGAAATTAAGTAAATAGTTCTGTTGCTCAAATCGAAAAATGCTAAATTAACGAAAGTTATCTAACATACTGGGACATAAGTACAAAAATTTGCAGCTCAAAATAACGTTCGCGATTTTTAAGAATTTTTTGTGACCAGCACAGAATCTGTTTCAGATTTCAAATACCTCCAAACACTGCTTTCTTTCTATTAGAAGCTATGCTTGGCACAAAAACGAAATAAAAATAATAAGGAGAGGTTATTACAGTAGCAATAACTTCCAAGACTCAACAAAGCAAAAATAACAGAAATAAAATATGGGTTGTCTCCCATAAGCGCTTTTCTTTAACGCCTTTGAGCTAGGCGCAGAAAGGGTGCAAATCAAGTATTATCAAGAGGTAAAGCATCAAGATCAATTACTTCTTCCAAAACACCATTTGTATCATCAAGTACCTTAGACACCTCTGAAGATTCAACATGCAATTTACTCTTAGTTGCACTAAAAGTTTTATCAAATTTAAACATATCACGGGTTTTTGGTTTGGGTGCCTTAGGGACATAAATGCTACCCTCCAAAACAACAATTTTTTATTGATTCCTCCTATCAACTCATTAGTATGGATAGCATCAAAAAGTAAATTGGGCAAACTTTTCTCTAAAGAATCTAGTCTTTTTACCACCTCTTCTAAAGTGATCTCAGTTTTAGCAACATTAATGGGAGGACTTCCTACTAAACTTTCAATTAAAACATAGGCTTCCGAAGCGGGAGCACCTAGGAAATTACCACCAATAAGAGTATCTAGAACATATCTATTCCAAGTAGAAATACCAACATAGAAATTCCTAAGAAGAATCATAGTAGAATATTTCTTACTTTCACCCCCTTGTTGCTTAAAAGTACGAACCTCAACTTCAGGGACATTCATTTTGCAAAGTAAAGTAAACAACACAAATAGAAACTATACTATTTTTTTTGGGATTTTCAATATAAAATGCAAACAAGATAAAAATAAAATATGCAAGCAAAACAATAACAAAGTAAAAGAGTTGAGAGTGAGAGACTCCCCTCGCAGAAGAGATGCTTTTCTCCCTGGCAATGGCGCCAGAAAATTCTTGATGGTGCTTGATGTAGTGTATTGATTATTCCCCGGCAATGGCGCCAGAAAAAGTCTTTGCTGAGCGCGGAGTTGATGTAGGAGAATTTATGTGCAACGTTGAGCGGAACCCCAAGAGGAAGGTATGATGAGCACAACAGGAAGTTTTCCCTCAGTAAGAAACCAAGGTTTATCGACTAGTAGGAGAAAAATGTTCTCTCCCGAGGTGTTGCGAACCAACTCGTGGCAGGGCGCACTGCCGGCGTCAGCAGCAACGTGGAGACATGCACACAAACAACCAAGTACTTTGTCCCCAACTTTCAGCGAGGTTGTCAAGCTCACTGGTTTTGCTGAAAACAAAGGATTAAACGAACCGTGTGGAAGAAGAATTGTTTGCAGAGAACAGAACAGAAAAATGATGTAGAAGATTGCAATTAAAAGAAGAAGGACCGGGGTCCACAGTTCACTAGAGGCGCCTCCCCAATAAAATAAATATGCTGGGTAAACAAATTACAGATGGGCAATTGACAAACAGAGATTCTACGCTAATGGTTGGTGCAGAATACATGCTATGAAAGTATGTGGGCATTACAACAATATACATAGACCGTAATCCAACTGCATCTATGACTAATAATCCACCTTCAGGGTTGCATCCGCGACACCCTCTAGTATTAAGTTGCAAGCAACATACTATCGCTTGAAGCAATGTGTGTAAAGTAAATGATGAAACTACCCTTGAATAGAACACCGATGTTTTCTCCCTAGTAGCAATAGCACATCTACAACCGTAGAGAACAAGGTCACTTCCCATGGTTAAATAGAGGCATGAACCCACTATCGAGCATAAATACTCCCTCTTGGAGTCGCTAGCATCTACTTGGCCAGAGCATCTACTAGAAATGGAGAGCATGCAAGATCATAATAACATAATACATAATCTCAACCAAAGCAATCTCTCTATAAATCGGATCCACATCAAACCAACATGTAGCAATTACAAATAGATGATCTTGATCATGTTAGGCAGCTCACAAGATCTATACATGAAGCACAACAAGGAGAGGACAACCATCTAGCTACTGCTATGGACCCATGGTCCCGTGGAGAACTACTCACGCATCATCTCGGATGAAGACATGGCGTTGTAGAGGCCTCCGACGGTGATTTCCCTCTCCGGCAGGGTGCCGGGATGGTGAACCCTCCCGAACTAGGGTTTCGATTGACGGTGGCGTCGAAACTTTTCGTGGATGGAGGCTCTTGTCTCTGGGGTTTTCCCGATACGAGGAATAAATAAGCGGAAGGGCGGAGCAAACGAGGCGACGAGGCGCCATACAGGCCAGGCGCGGCCAAGGGTGGGGCCGCGCCTGCCCTATGTATTGCCATGTGGCAGCTCTCCTGCGCGTGTCCTTCTGGCTCCGTCTTTGTCCCGAAAAAATAAGACTCTGGGCTTTTGTTTCGTCCAATTCCGATAAACTTTCATGTACAACTTTTCTGAAAGACAAAAACAACAGAAAACAGGAACTAGCACTGCGGCACTGCGTTAATAGGTTAGTCCCAGAAAATGCTAAAAAGTGTGGAAAAGTGCACATAAAATATAAAAGAATTGTACCAAAACAAGCATGGAGCATCAAAAATTATAGATACGTTTGGAACGTATCAATCACTTCATCATTTAATTCAACCATTCCCCTTTTCTTCGGTGTCGGTATTGGCTCCGGTGTAGTCCAATCATCATAATACTTGCTTATTTTAGCCAATAATTCCTCAGCTTCAGCCGGAGTTCTTTTCCTGAAAACACAACTAGCACAACTATCCAAGTATGTCCTAGATTCAACAGTTAGTCCATTATAAAATATATCAAGGAGTTCATTTTTAGCTAATGGATGTTTAGGTAATGCTCTAATTAAAGAACAAAATCTTGCCCAAGATTCAGGCAATTTCTCTCCTTCTACCTGCACAAAGTCAAAGATTTTCTGCAAAGCAGCATGTTGAGCACTAGCAGGGAAATATTTCTGAAAGAAAGCATTAACCAAACCAATAGGACTATCAATAGATCCAGGAGACAAATTATCATACCAAATTTTAGCTGCTCCTTTCAGAGAGAAAGGGAAAATTTTAGTGACAAAGTAAGTGTGTATCTTAATATCATCGGAGAATAAATTGCTCAAAGTAGAGAGTTCATTCATATGTTTCATAGCACTTTCATTTTCAGTACCACAGAAAGGTTCTTTCTCAACAATAGATATGTAAGATAAATCTAGAGAGAAATCATAATCCTTATCTCTAATATTTATGGGAGATGTGGCAAATTTAGAATCAGGAGACAAATTATATCTAACAGCTCGTCTTGCAAGAAGACTTCTCATAGCACTTGCATCTCTAGTAGCATGACATTCTTCAATGAAGTCATCATCAAGTTCAATATAAGTTTCATCAAGATCATCACTAGGATTCCCCCTAGCTTGAGGTGAACTAACATGTGTAATAATATTTTCAGCATTTTCAATTTGTTTAGCTCTAGCAATTGTAGTATCTAGGAAATGACCTAACGAACCACTCTTATCAAGCACAATAGAAGCATCATCAAAATCATCAGGAGCATTATCAGATTCAGCAGAAGTAGCAGTAGCATGTGGTGGAGTAAGAAGCTTACTCATAACAGACGGTGAATCAAGAGCAACAAAGGTGTTCAGAGTTGTACCTCTTCTTGTAGTGGATGGAAATATAGGGAACTTCGATTAAGGAGCTTTCCTCATAATGAATAAATTGCAGCGAACAATATCACCTTCAAGTGGGCTTGTAAATAAAGCTATGCTCCCCGACAACGGTGCTAGAAAATAGTCTTGATGACCCACAAGTATAGGGGATCGCAATCTTCGAGGGAAGTAAAACCCAAATTTATTTATTTGACACAAGGGGAGCCAAAGAATATTTATAAGCTTTAACATATGAGTTGTTGATTCACCTGCACCTGAAAATAGACTTGCTCACAACAGTTTATCAGTAGTAATAGTTTTATGGCAGTGGTAGTAGTGAAGTAACATCAGTAATGAAATGAAAACAGCAGTAATGAATGAAAACAACAGATTAACGATGATTGTAGACATCGGGATTAAAATACTGTAGGCACATGGATGGATGAACAACGCTGCATGAATGAGAGAGTCTATATAATAGCAAGACATAGGCATTGCAAGTAATAATGATATAAGCATCCTAGTATAAGATAACCATAGGTGTGCGTTCCTATTTAGTCGTGCGTGCTCGCAATGAGAAACTTGCACGACATCTTTTGTCCTACCAACCCGTTGCAGCGGCCCTCTAGGGAAAATACTGGTAATTAAGGTACTCCTTTTAATAGAGTACCAGAGCAAAGCATTAACACTCCATGAACACACCTAATCCTCACATCATAGCCATCCCCTCCGGTTATCCCAATTTCTGTCACTTTGGGGCCTCGGGTTCTGGACAAAAATATGTGTATACAACTTGCAGATATGATCAAAAACAATAATTATCATCATGATTCGATAACATGTTCAGATCTGAGATCATGGCACTCGGGCCCAAAGTGACAAGCATTACGCATAGCAAGTTGCAACAATGTCAAAAATACTAACAACAATACTAGGCACTATGCCCATAACAATCTTATAGCTATTACATGACCAATTTCATCCAATCCCTACCATCCCGTACATCCTACGTGGGGAATTACTCACACATGGATGGGTGAATCACGGATGGGGGAATCATCCAATTACTCACACATGGAGGTATTAGTAATGGCGATGGCGATGATGTCCTCCAAATCCCCATCCCGGAGGGTGTCATGGAGTTTCGGTTCCCATATTGGGGTTTGGTGGCGGCGGAGCAACGGAACTTTTGAAAACGTCGAACCGGTTTTGGTCGGGGCTTCTTATAGTGCGAAGGAGAGGTCGAGGGGATGGCCGAGGCGACCACCCCTAGGCGTGGCCAAGGCCTGGCCCGTGCCTAGGGTAGATGTGGGCCTCGTGGCCCCTCTGTCTCGTCTTCGGCTCCGTGAGTCTTTAGGTGAAATATGAGTTTTTCTATATTTTCCGGGAAATTTTCCTGAAAGTTGGATTTCTGCACAAAAACGAGACACCAGAGCAATTCTGCTGAAAACAGCCTTAGTCCGCGTTAGTTGTATTCAAAACACACAAGATAGAGGGCAAACAACAACAATGTTCGGGAAAGTAGATACGTTTTGGACGTATCACTCTCCATGTGTGATCTTTATGTGATCATGAACTTTGTAATCTAGTTGAATAAGTAGATGTTATTCTTCAACTATTGTGCTACTCAAGTTATTCTATTATGTGATTTCCGGGGACACCTGTCTCGCGGTGTGAAGGTGATAGTGTGCACACCGTGTTTGTTTCTTAAGCTTAATTTATAGAAATACTTATGAATTGTGGTGTCTAGTTAGTACCATCTTTGTATGCTCAAAGTGATAGCGTGGGGCGTCCATAGATTGGGAATGCGAACTTTAAGGAGTGCTTATGCAGACCTATGCAATGAATTTGTGTTTATTATCAAACCGGAGAGTGGTTCAGAGTAGCGTAGTGAAGAGATAATATCTATGTATTCAATTATGGTATCATTATTGAGAGTGTCCACTAGTGAAAGTATGATCCCTAGGCCTTGTTTTCAAGTATTGAAACACCATTTACAACCAGTTCTGCTACATGTCTGCTTGCTGCCATTTTTATTTCAGATTGCAATTACCACTCATAATCATCCTTATTACTTGTATTTCACAATCTCTTCATTGAACTAGTGCACCTATACACCGACAAGTGTATTGGGTGTGTTGGGGACACAAGAGACTTCTTGTATCGTAATTGCAGGGTTGCTTGAGAGGGATATCTTTGACCTCTACCTCCCCAAGTTCGATAAACCTTGGGTGATCCACTTAGGGAAACTTGCTGTTGTTCTACAAACCTCTGCACTTGGAGGTCCAACACTGTCTACAAGAATAGAAGCGTGCGTAGATATCGACGCCGACACCTATCGCCTGTAAAATCGCCGCTCTCCTAGGACTCGTTAATTAAAGATGTGTTACATGAGCTGTTGACAAGTTATTGGACTCTTGGAGTCTTGGTTACCATATTCGCAACACATAAAAAAGAGTCGGACATTGACAACACCACGTTCCAAAAATAGTAAAATCTAATCCTACAACGTTCCCTGGGATGAGGCACGTCGCATCCTCCGGGTGCGTGGCCGTTGGATGGCCTCCATCGAGCCGCTCACTAGAGCTATCTATCCCGCACACCACGTTCGAGTGGCCCCACGTATGCTTATCTCCTCCAACCTGCAACGCTTTTCCAACGAGAGGATACGACCCGAACTAATTTCAACGGACAGCAGCGCGCCAACCTCCATGCTCCCCGCCTCCATGGCCTGAGCTCGCTCTGTCGCCGGCCTGGAGACTCATCTCTAAATTTTCTGTCGCACCGCTAGGATCTCGTTGCTGTCCACCTCCTCGCACGCCGCCGGATCTCCGCCGCCGCTCACCCCCATGGCTCCGTCCACGAGGAACTTCTCCGGCTACGGCCGCACGCTGCTTGGAGTGTTCATCGCTGCTGCCGGGACCGACGTTGCTGCTTTAGGTGGCCGACGTTGCTTCAAACCTCAGGCGTCAGTGCTACTTTGGGTGTCCAGCGCTGCAACCATGGGGGGTCGGCGTTTGCTTTAGGTGGTCGGAGCTGTTTCAGACCTCAGGTGGCTGTGCTACTTTGGGCGTCCGACGCAGCAGCGGTGAACCGTGACAGACTGACAGTACCAACAACTAGACAAGGTCTAGTACTGTTGTGGTGGACTATGACAATCCCATTTGCTAAAGTCAAAAAACAAAAACAAAAAGACTATCACAGTTTGACCCGCTTTGGCATGTTTTTGTCATAAATTTGCAGGATATGAGTTTTAAAAACTGTCCTGTCTAAAAGAAGAACCATAAAGGATATATCCATCTTCGCCGAAAATGCAATGATTACTTTTTGTGTGTGTATTTTAAGAGTAATTAGGTACTCTATCTGTTTCATAATTCTTGTCATAGATTTGGAGACATCCAGATTTGCAACAAGAATTGTGAAATGGACGGAGTAGTTTGTAACATAGTAGTTCACCAAACATGAAATCAATAACTATATGCAATCCGCAGTCAAAATAATAAAGTAATTATGCAAAAAACATTGCAAAGATAATTCTGCCGTATTCCACATTCAAAGTTCTTCTTAGGGGAGAAATAATCGTTTTATAATTTTCTGCTAAAATCATCCAGTACAACCGCGTATATCGGTCGAAAGTCGAAACCCTCCAGAAAGCCCGTTAACGCAGAATAACTCCTTGTAAAGCCCCCAAATCTAAGCACAGCCCATTAATACTACGGCCCAGGATGGCCCAATAACGGCGGCAGGCAAACACCCTAAAGGCGGACCTCTATAAATGTGAAACCCTAGCGCCGCAGCCCTCTCCATTCCGCCTCCACCCCCGATCTCCAAACCCTAGTAGCGCCGCCGCCTCGAGGTAAGCAGGCGAGATGGTGTCCGGCTCCGGCGTCTGCGCGAAGCGCGTGGTGGTGGATGGGCGCCACCACATGCTCGGCCGGCTCTCGTCGATCGTCGCCAAGGAGCTGCTCAACGGGCAGCGCGTGGTGGTGGTCCGCTGCGAGGAGATCTGCCTGTCCGGCGGGCTCGTCCGCCAGAAGATGAAGTACCTCCGCTTCCTCCGCAAGAGGATGAACACCAAGCCCTCCCACGGCCCCATCCACTTCCGCGCCCCCTCCAAGATCCTCTGGCGAACCATCCGCGGGTAAGAGAACAACGCGGTAGATCCTTGGCATCTGTAGGATTTGCGATTCTCATTTCGATTCTGTTGTTTCTGATGTCGTGTTGGTTTTGCTCTGTGCAGTATGATTCCACACAAGACCAAGAGGGGTGAGGCTGCTCTCGCCAGACTCAAGGTCTACGAGGGCGTGCCCCCGCCGTACGACAGGACCAAGCGCATGGTCATCCCCGATGCGCTCAAGTACGTTGCCTTCGCATGTCGTCTAGATCTCCTCGTCCTTCGCGTATGCGAGTTCGGTGTTGACTTGGATTGTGGTTTTGTAGGGTTCTGAGGCTGCAGCCCGGGCACAAGTACTGCCTTATGGGCGAGCTCTCCAAGGAGGTCGGGTGGAACTACCATGAAACCATCAAGGTAAGCTGTTTCTTCTTGTTTCTTCAATGCTCACTGCTCAGTAGTTGCCAAATTCTTACAGCGTGTTATGATATCACTAGCTATTTGTTCTGTTACTTCTGTATGGGATTATGAACTAAATTGCCCAAGGCGTTGAACTGACTTGCCATTTAGCATTTTGATTTGCCATATAGAGTCCCACACAGTTAAGCACTTTTTTCCCTATGTTCGGTTTCAGACAGCATGATTCTGGGTGACGAAGAAAATCGATCGGATTCCCACTGATATTTCATGATTATTATTAACCAGATTCTGACAGATCATGCCGTCTCTTCAGTTCAAATAATTCTATGCTTAATTGTGTGTTGTTTCATAAGTAGACTCGTGCTTTTTTACCTGGGACATTATTTGTACATTTGTGTTGTTTTGCTACCTTGAGATGTGCATGAATCTGGGTGACGAAGAAAATCGTTCGGATTCCCACTGATGTTTCATGATTATTACAACCAGCTACTTCTGACAGATCATGCCATCTTTTTGATATGCAAATTATGTTGTTTTCAACCGATTGTACTACTTGCAGTACTGAGGGAAATTGTTTTTACCTCTACTTGATTGTCCAAGTTTCAATTGTGTGCTTGCGTTTTATGTTGCTTTGAGCCTGTGATGTTAGCTAAATATTTGCTACTCTTGATGGATTCTCTCCCACTTGATGATGTTAACCACCAAGATCTCTGAGGCTTATAGTTCTAGAATTGTACCATATTTTGATCTTCTAGCAATAATCAGCAAGCTTATGTTTATGATTTCCTGTCGTGGCTCACCTTTCTTTGTTCTGGATTCAGGAGCTTGAGGAGAAGAGGAAGGAGAAGGCCAAGGTCTCCTATGACAGGAGAAAGCAGCTGGCCAAGCTCCGTGTCAAGGCCGAGAAGGCAGCCGAGGAGAAGTTGGGAACTCAGCTGGAGATTCTTGCTCCGATCAAATACTAAGAAACCAGGCTCTTGCGCGTCATCAGTTTTGTGGAACCTGTGTCACCTTATTTGTAGTAGTTTGGTAACCCTGTGATAGTACAATCTGGTTGGTAAACCTTTGTTATGCATGCAGTTCTGCTACCATCATTTGAAATTTTCTACTTGGTGAACTGTTCCGTTTGTCAAATGTGTGCATTTGGATATATATCGTCCACTGTCATTTTGTTCCTGTTTTGGTTTGTGATATAGATCTACCTCCCAATAATTTTAGGCCGTCGACTTATCTTGAAGTCTTGTGTTCTGTTATGTTCTAGATTTTGCTGTCCTGTGAAGTTGGTTTCATCAGCTGTTTTTGGAATTTCCCGTTCAGCATTGTTAATTTTTTGTTTTGTTGAAGCTCTTATTAGCCGGCTACATGAATTGGTCCAAAGGAAATCCTTGCTAAGGGCATGTAAAATCCATACTTAGCTGCTTGTTGTACATTCTAAAAAATTAGAAGCCAACATAACAGCTAACCGCCTGTCAATTCAGTAATAACAACAAATAACCGCTGCTTCGAAATTAGATAATGGTCGATGAATCTGAAAGGGTCTGTTTGATTCTCCTCGAAACAGACTTTCGTCCTCTTTTACTCGCAGGCAACACCACCATTGCTGCTGAAGCACTAACTTTCACTTGAAAAAAACCTTAATTCCATTCAAAACGCCCCCATCGTCCGTTCCTCACCATCCACATGACAGAAGATAGAACCACTACCACTGCTATGCTCGCTCGCCCAAGAATCACCTGTGCAATCCACCTTCTGGGCTGCCGCCCCGACATCCACGAACTCGAGACCAAGGCAAGTCCGACCAACGCCATGCCGCACAACCGACGAGCAGGACATATTAGCCCAAAGGGTCTGCTTAATCCGGCTCCCTAAACCTAAATATGCCGTGCACCGCCAACAGTCCAGATGCACGCCAGTAAAGGGCCTTTACAATACAATGATTCTTCCAAAGACCGTATCAGGATTCAGGTGTCCTTCTCTTGGCGTTGAACAGATCGCTCGAGGCAGGGGCGGGCCCAGCTCAAGTCATGGGTATTCAAATGAATACTCATTAATTTTGGTAAAAGATTTTGTATATATATAGTGTATGCATGAGGTACTTAGGGCACGTACAATGCGGTGATGTCACTTCCCTTAGAATTGCACATTTTTCTTAGTTGAAGGAGAGAGAATGAAGAGAAAGAAGGTTGTTTCCCTTAAAGGGATCATCTCTTAGGAAATAAGGGAAAACTATTTTCCATTGTATCACATATGTCTTTCTTAGCAACAATTTCCTACCAAAATTTAATTATTCGTATTAATTGCTAGAGATGACTGTAAGAGATAATGGATTGTATGACTTATATCTAATGCCTTCTCTAGCTGATGTGGCGAGGTAAGGGAAGACATGCCTTCTCTACCATTGTACATGCCCTTAGGGTATTCAGCTCACATGCATAGTATGTGTGCTCCTCAGGCCGAATGGTCTCCTCCGATCTAAACCCAACAACGATTGCCGGTGTCGTTTATGGAAGCACATGACTCAAGATGTTATGCAGGCTTGTTCAGAAGATATTTTAATCCCTTAATCTAATTTTTCCAGTCTCCAAACGACATTTAATGAAAATATAAGCTATAAACCTTAACTTGCAAAAGACACGATTATTATGAATACCCAGTGTCGAAATCCTGCGCCCGCCCCTGCCTCGAGGCAATTTAAGCCTTGCAAATGATGGACAGGGTCGCGGACAGCCAAGCAGTCGGCAAGGTGAACTTACCACATGATGTGTCAGGGGAGTACTACGTTCAGCATGGTAGAACCAATTTGGGGATCCTTCGCCCCCCGGAAATGCAATTATTTTGAGGTTTATGCATGGCTTGCAGAAGGAGCGTGGCTATGCGAGGCAGGTTTGGCATGGGTGTCTACAGACTACAGCGGGCAGGTCTTCACTCTTCAGTTACAGGAGCTACAAGTCGAAAACATGTTGGAACCTTGGTGAAGCGAGACCAGGGAAAGAGTTCAGAGAATGGACGTACGAAAGCTCGACACAATGGTGATTGCTGACTGCCTGGTTGTTGTGGAAGCAGCGAAATGCACGCATGTTTAGCGAGCAAAATGTGGTACTGATCAACTCATAGATCAAGTACATCACGAATTCCGCGTTTTAGTGTCGACGGCGGGCAGATGTGGAACACACATGTCGCGAGAGTAGGCTCTATGAGGAGTTGTGAGGAGTTGCGTCGAGCTGGCTGCACCACCTCTCCCCTCAAGCCTAAGGATATAAATGTTAGAGCAAATACAATAAAATTTAGTCTGCTGCCTATAAGAAATAGAATACTAAAATTCTTGTTAGTTGAGAGAAGATAAGTAGGCTCTAGAGCCAACTCTAACACATGTTTCTAGACATTAACTGTAAAAGATGGACCATATATTGTGAAAGTGCTATGACCCACTATTGTACATGCTAGCTCTAGGTAAACTGTAAATAAGGTCAAGGTGGCAAAGTCCGATAGCCAACAGCTACATTATTGTTCTTTCTCTTAGTACAATGGTACAGAGGGTTAACTTCTCAGGATGCCGAGCGCATGCCCTGACTCAACAAGGGAGCGATTATCAGGCTCGGGAACTGAAAACCTGATGATATCTGATGAAATGAAAACTTGCACTACAGTCGTCAGTCGTCACCTAGTCACCTACCGGTCCGTGGCTCCCTCACCAAGTCTTTGACGTTCATCAAGCACCTGACAGCTCAAAGCGACACTTAACAGTTCGCGCCAAAGGCGATGGCCAATGAAAACGATTGTTTTGCATCCGGCAAATGTAATTTCTACCTGCTCCACTCCCTTTTTGAAGTAGCCTTTAGCTTTACCGTTTCTTACCATTACTTCAGTAACTCTAATGGCTATACAAGCCTAGGGTCCTAGACCCGGTGAGAAGCTTCTTGTCTTGTTCGTGTTGTGTACTACTCCTACAGGTCGGATCTAGCTTTATTTTTATTTCAATATATAAAACCCCAGACAATTGTACCAAAAATAATGATTTTGTCCGAATCCCAGTTATTATTTACTAAAGATAGGAGGAAATTACACATTATTCCAGCACTTCCTGGTTCCTCTTTTGGACAAATTACTTGTTGGATGTTTCGTTTGCACATTTGACCAGTTGTTGCTCTAATCTCTTGAAGCTTCCAACAGTTGATCATCTAATCAATGGTTTAGCCCAATAAACAGACAAATTGACATGTGGGTTCAACATGCCAATGCTTTAATTTATACACAAAGATTGTAGAATGTTAAAAATTGATAGAAACATTTAGTCATCCAATCTTTTTGATTATTTTATGGATACACTCTCGGATGTATAATATACCTATTTTATAAGAAGCATCAATATTTACTAACGAAAAAGTTTGGTCCGTTCAATTTTGCAAAACATGTACTCGTGATACAACAAAAGAAATCATAGGAAAATAACTTTTGGGCGACACATTATTTTTGAGTGCTTTATAGGGTGTAATGAACCTATTTCTGAATATACATTGTTCGTCCTGGTACCATTGGCGTAGCTTAGTGTAGGTCGGGTGAAAGGACACGGATGTCGCCTAGAGGGGGGGTGAATAGGCGATTTAAAACTTTTACGAGATGGGCTTAACAAATGCGGAATAAAACTAGCGTTTACTTTGTCAAGCCCAAAGCCTATATACTATTGTTCACCTATGTGCACCAACAACTTATTCTAAGCAATACAAGCAACTATGTGATAGCAAGATATACAAACTTATGCTAAGCAATACAAGCAACTATGTGATAGCAAGATATATAACTTCAAGCACGATGGCTATCACAAGGTAAAGTGCATAAGTAAAGATCTCGGGTATAGAGATAACCGAGGCACGCGGGAGACGATGATTTATCCCGGAGTTCACACTCTTGCGAGTGCTAATCTCCGGTGGAGAGGTGCGGTTGCTTAGTGCTCCCGAACGCCACAAGAGGCTCACCTTGAGGTGTGGTTGCTCGATGCACACCAACGCCACAAAGGCCTCACCCCAAGATGCGGTACTCACACCACAAACCGAACGCCACGAAGGCGCCTCACCTAAATCTCCGGTGACCCTCGCCACAAAGGCCTAGGTCACGGTTCCACTAAGGGATTTCCTTCGAGGCGGAAACCGGGCCTTACACAAAGGTTGGGGCACACATCCACAACTTAATCGGAGGCTCCCAACAAATCGCCACAAAGGCGTAGAATCCGTCTAGGGTTCCAAGAACCCAAGAGTAACAACCTTCTTGCTTTCACCACCACGAATCACCGTGGAGAACTCAAACCGATGCACCAAATGCAATGGCAAGAACACCACAAAGATGCTCAAGTCCTTCTCTCTCAAATTCCAACAAAGCTACAAAAGCTATTGGGGGAATAAGAGAGGAAGAACAAAGGAATTCACAAAGAACACCAAGATCAAGATCTAGAGAGTTCCACTCACAAAGAGATGGATTTGATTGGTAGAAGTGTAGATCTAGATCTCCTCTCTCTTTTCCCTCAAATGGGGGCAAGAATCATGGAGGGATTGAGAGAGAGGGCAAGCTTCTCAAGAACAACAATGGAGGAGAGAGAGAGTGGAAGAAGCAGCCCAAGGAGGAAGAAGGGGGGTATTTATACCCCCAAGAAAATCGAGCCGTTGGGCAAACCGGGCCGGAAGCCAGTAAAGGCGGATAATCCGCCCCCGGATAATCCGGCCAAAGGTACAAAACCTGGTCAAAATCCGGCCAAAAGTCCGGTCCAGCTGCTTGTCTGGTCCTTAGCCATTTTTCGAGGGACCGGATATTTTGAAATGTCCGGCCCGGATAATCCGGCCCTGGGACAAAACCGGGACAATATCCGGGCAAATGTCCGGCCCCAATCGAGCAGCAATTCCCAGGTCCTTAGCCGATTTCGGGCCGGATATTTAAATATCCGGCCTAAGCAAACTGCAGAAACACCAAAACTAGAACGGGCATAACTTTTGCATCCGGACTCCGATTTCGATGATCTTGGGCTCGTTGAAATCACAACAACGAGCTCTACAACAATATGCAGGAAACCATCATAGTCCAACAAGGGAGGATAGAAACAAATGATGAAAGGTTTGACCTATCTAAAAAAGACATACCGGTAAAACCTCCAATCTTGAAAATGCAACAAGTTGCCCGTGCAAAAACCATCCTTGATGAACTAGAGCTTGTCATGAGAATAAGCACAAGCTCTAAATCATCACATGGATAAGATCCAAATAATAACCAAGAAAGATGATGCAAGGATGCAAAGGTTTGAGCTCTCTCCGAATGATACGATCGAGTTACTCACTCGAGAGCCCTCTTGATAGTACGGCAACTAAACTATAAACCGGTCTCCAACTACACTATGAGACCGGTGAGAAAGAAACCCTATCAAGAGCAAACCTTATACTTGCGCATTCCACTTGAGCTTGATGACGACGATCTTGACCTCAACAAGATGGAACGCCTTTCTTGCTTGTGCTTGCTTGACGAAGTCTTGTAGATTGCTCCCCCATAAACCACCATGGGAGAGCTTCTTCTTCGGCGCATCTTCACATATCCATGATCACCATATGGATGGTAAGGCTCAAGCAAAGGATCTCTTCGAGATGGCTCATCTTGAACTTCCACTTCATTCTTCATTCTTCATCATATTGATGTCTTGAAGTAACTTGAGGGCTCACTTCATCTTCATCTTCAAGACATACTTGACACTTGATATCCTTCATCAATTTCTTCTTATTGCAACCTTGAAGCCAACAAATGGTTCAAGAATTGCCTATGGACAACTCCTATTAATATAACTCAATGCAAACATTAGTCCATAGGGATTGTCATTAATTACCAAAACCACACATGGGGGCTCCATGCACTTTCAATCTCCCCCATTTTGGTAATTGATGACAATCTCTTTGAGAGGGTTTATATAAGGAATTTAAGTAACAAATAAGTTGAATATATAGAGCAAACTCCCCCATAATATATGCATGTGTGAATGATCTTGACTTTCATTGCATATATTGGCATTCAAAGCCTAGTGGAGTTTCCTCTAAATATTCAACTATGCAAAGCAACAAGATGCAATGCAATAAAGGCACATGCTTAAGCACAAAGCAAAGACATAACCAAATTCCCTTAAACCCTCCAAACTTCTCCCCCATTGGCACCAATTGCCGAAATGGGTGAAAAATTTAGAAGGCCAATATAGTGAGAGATCCTCCATAGCGTGTGCATTTCTCATAATTTGAGTGGAATCAAATGCACATATCCAATTACGAATATTCGGAAGGAGTCACACCATAGATAGGATCAAAGATTGCAAAAAGATAACAAAGTCAAGAAGCTTCAACAAATGAAGCAAGCAACCAAATGAACCACAAAGAAGATACCAAAAGAAAGAAAGATATTATGATAAGATCAAGAAGATTGCTCTAAATAATATGAGGAAGCTCCCCAAGGTTTGTGCACAAAACAAGACAATTTGCATTGGAGTATAAAGTGCACAAACATGGAATCATCACTCCCATAATATCATTCAAAAACAAAAACATTTGCAATAGATCATAGATAGAAAATTAAGCTTAACACTTGCAACAAACAAATGGTTGAGCAACAAGTAGGAGGCACCATAATAAAAGGCTCAACCAAGAGGATATGTGAAAGGCATAATAAAGCATATTATAAGACTATTGCAAGGATGAGCAAAAAGCATCATCATAGTCTTCAATGAATTATATTGCTTAGCATGACCAATCAACATGCAATAAATAAATAAGATATCAAAAGGAGATGTATCATCTCTTATGTGTATAAGTTTCTCTAAGTGAGCAATATCACAAAGATATTTATCCACAAAGAAACATGTACACACAAAATGGATACTCAAGAAATATAGTATGATATCCCAAAATGAAGTCATGCAATATACCAATAAGAATTTTTGCTTAATGGCATGGCCAAAGGCTCAATTTTGTCTTATTGTACATTCATGAACTTCAACCACAAACATCTAAAATACATCACAAATATCAACAAGGGATAGAAGATAGTTGGGATGCATTTGAGAAAGGCAACAAGTATCACAAACGAGGATACTAAAAGAAATAACTCAATTTGCACTTTAATCGATATTGCACATGTGAGAGGCTTGAGGAATTGATATGCAATAAAATTGCTAGATAGGCATAGATGGGATGGGTGAATCATGAGCATGATTTTATATGCTTCCCAACATATGTACTCATCTCAAATTACTCACATTTGCAATAAAGAGGTTTCGTTAAGACTTTTGCAAGAAGCACAATATTTGCAAATCAAGAGATTCATGCCAAGATGCAACCATAAGGTTGGATACAAGAAAAGTATGCATGAGAAGATACTTGTTACCAAGATAGCATTGGTGTGGATGTAGTAGATATGTGTTCGTTGACCATCCTAGCTTGCCTCAAGTTACCATTGAGTCACCACTTCTCCCCAAGAGTGAGACAAGCATCCAATGCATATCCATTGTACCTAACACAAAGGTAAGTACAAAAAGGTCCCCAAACTAATTGGGTCCGAAGTAGTTAGACACACTACAACATATAGGACAAACTCCACAATATTATGTGCATATAGATATGAAATTGAATTTCATGCACATCTTAGCCAAATTAGGATTTGATGGAGTTTACCCTATATATTGGATCAAAGAAAGTAACACATGCCATAAGATAGACATATATTAAATATGCATGCACAATACTTTCAAGAACCAAAGGAAGATACAATTTGGACAAACCACCAAATAAACCAAGAGACAATGGTTGGCCAAATTATATCAAAGAATCAAATCAACACAAGATTGACTCCAAAGACTTATCTCATTATAAGAAGCTAATTAAACCTAAACACAAAGGAATGAGATAACCAACTCCCAAGAGAGCAAGGTTCCAACAAATAAACCAAACCCTCGAAACTTTTTATGATGGCACAAAGTACCAAAAAGAAAATTTTATGTCTCCCAAAACCAAATTTTTGATAAAGATCAAGAGATGTTAAGCATTCTAATAATATAGAAGAGCTCCCCCAAGTTTGGTGCATTATCAAGGATTTTTTATATGAATACAAAATGCACAAAACTAGGATCATCACGCTACCTATATCTTCTAACAATGCTAAGAAAGTTTGAATAGACAACTTAGATCCATAAGATGCAAGGAAGACACATGGGAGTCAAAGCACAACAAATTCATGGCAATAAATAAGGCAATATAAATACAAGAGCCAATGTAGATATGATCAATAAATATCTACCTCATAATTGATTACCAATTGTCCTAGGACAAGAGGTATTAGGAAATATTTCCCGGTGGTAGTTTGTAAGTATACATAAGATCATATTTACAACGAACAAAGCATATGGTAAAAGATAAGAGTTAACCATCATGCAAAGATAGTTTCTTGATAGCTTCATTTAGTCATACCAACATGCAAGGCAATTAATAGTATTCATACCAACATGCAAAGCAATTAATAGTATTCATACCAACATGCAAAGCAATTAATAGTATTCATACCAACATGCAAAGCAATTAATAGTATGACTTGAAGCACATGGTTTTCCAAAAATGTATTGAGGGACACGTTGTGAAAAACCATGCCAAGAAGAACTTTCACAAATAAGATCCACAAAGATATTAGCAATGAAGCCATTTAAGCAAATTGGAACTTGTTTGAGAAAACATGTCACATATGAGAGATAATTTACAATATCAATTCCATGTGACACAACCTCAAATGTTCACATTTCCTAGGCTTGTAATATGCACAAAGCTTATTACTCCCCCATAATGTGATAAATAATATATTTTCACAAGAGGCAAATAAGATCCAACTAGAGATATTAATGGACATTGGAATTTGAATTTCTCATGAAGATGACATACCACATAGAGACTAGATAATCTTGCAATATCAATTCTAAGTGATATTCCTCATGTACACACATTGTTAGGATCATGAAATTCCCAAAGGAATATCACTCCCCCAAAACGGGATAGTCCATTAATCTCTCATAAGAGCCATATAAGATACAACAAGATGCAAAGAGGCTCCAACATAAACACAAGTACACGGTGTGCAACCCAACATACATAGACTTGATTTCTCAAGAAAAGCAAGTAGGAAGCACAACATATACAAACACATGCTAGGAACAAAACTAACACATGCAAAGGGGCGAGTAACTTTCAATATAAGTGAGTTGAGAACATGTTACCGCAAGGAGGAACATTGGGTATATGATAGAAGTAAGATAACCAAAAGACTTGGCTTGAGATAATATAAATGATGAAGATCCCTTAATTCTTCATGATGTAGCCAAGTCTCCAATGCCCTCCAACAAGCACCTATTGATCAAATTTTGGATTGTTGGTCCCCAACTAAGTTGGGTCCTAAGAGGTTAGTCACAATAGGCTTGGCAACCCAAATGGTTCTTTTCTTGACACCACTTTGAGCACCAACATATTTGGCAAACACATTGCCACCCTCATCCTTACGAAGAGAATAAACATCATCAATGGTGGTAGAGTTGGATGAGGTACCAATAGTGCACAAGGAGGAGATGTGGCCCTTCTCACGGCATATGTAGCAAGTTCTTTTCTTCTCCTTCTTCTCACTAGGTTTCTCCACAATGGGAGCATTGGCTTGTTTCTTCTTGGGAAGTGGCATTTCTTCAACTTGAGGTTGAATATGAGTTTGAGCTTGAGGCCGCTTCCCTTTTTGCTTCTTCTTCAAAGGGCAAGATCTAACATGGTGCCCTTCAATATTGCACTTGAAGCAAACAATCTTGGCCGGGTCTTTGACTTGTACTTGGCCCTTCTTCTTGTTGTTGTTCATGGACTTGTTCTTGTTGTTGGATTTGAATCCAAGTCCACTCTTGTCATTGGGGGATTGTTGCATACTCAACATCGTGTCAAGTTTGCATTTCCCTTCATGACCCTTTACCAAGTCATTCTTCAAAGAAGTGACTTGGGCCTTGAGCTCTTTGATTTCCTCTACATGGTTAGTAACAACACAAGTACTAGAGGAAGTAGAATCTTCATTGTTAGAGCAACAAAGCAAGGAAGATAATTCATCACAAGATTTAGCAATATTATGAGTGGATGAATTACTAGGACTAGCACATGGAAATATAGCATTTTGAGTAGTAGTGCTAGTATCCACATGAGGCTCACAAGGTGTTGCCTTAAATATGATAGCCTCATGAGCTAACTTTAGCCTATCATGAGAGGCTAGAAGATCCTCATGGGAGCGAGAAAGCTTTCCATGATTTTCTTCCAATTTCCCATAATTGCAAGTTAGCAACTCAAGTTGAGCCCTTATCAACATTCTCCTTCAAGATAGATGCTTCACAAGAAGTAGAGTTAGTAGCACAAGCATCAATATTAGTAGTAATAGGAGAAGGCAAGTTGGCATGCTCTTTTAGATAAGAAGCTTTAAGTTGCTCATGCGACTCGGTGAGTTTGGTGAGCGCACTCTCAATGACCCTTGAGCCCTTTTTGAGTTGCTCAAAATCCTCAAGGAGTTTAGCATTAACAAACACAAGCTTATCATTTTTTAGCTTTAGTTCATTTGCCATCTCAAGAGCTCTATCATGGTTTTCCTTTTCTCTAGACAATTCTAGAGCAAAGGTCTCCTCAAGAGCTTCCTTGATGGTTTGTTCTTCTTCAAGTTCATTTTTTAATGATGCTACATCATCGGCATACTCTCGTTCAAGAGCACCCTTTTTATCAATGGTGTTCTCATGCATCCAAATAAGTTTTTGGCTCTCAATAGCGGTAGTCAAGATTTCAAAGAAGTGAGTGCTAGCAATTTTATCTTTGCAAATAATCTTGAATACGCTCTTACCCTTATCGCGTAGAGAGACAACCCAATCCTCTTCTTCATATTCATCCTCATCCTTATCACCACGAGACATATTGGGTTCCATGGTAGGAGGTACCGTGGAACCCTTGGCCATAAGGCATATATGAGGACCGTGAGATAAAGAGGAGGAGTTACTTGAGGCTCCTTTCAAGATCTTGTCTTTACCAATAGAATCTTTGGTTTCCTCTACATTGTTAGACACACAACAACTAGAGGAAATAGAAGCATTTTTATCATGGCCACAAGACAATGCAAGCATACCATCATTAGATTTATTCAAGCAACTTACACATGATATGCAAGGACTATCAACACAAGCATGTAAATCATTTCTAGTGCTAGATGTGTTTAAGTCCGAAGATGAAGCATTGCAATGAGATAGAGATGACGAATCATCAATAGTAAGCTCAATATCAACATTGCAATTTTCATCACCACTCACCATATCATTACCTTGTGTCTTACCACACTTTGGTGAAGTGGAAGAAGATGAGAACTCATCACGGCCGGAAGTGGAAGCAATACAATCATCCTCAATAATCTTGGACACATCATATTTATCTTGAAGCTTTGTCCATAATTCATGAGCGCTCCCAAAAGGCATGATTGAAGAAGTAACTACATTGCTCACAACAATGGAAAACACATGAGAAGCAAGAGCATCGAGACAAGAGTTTTTCTCCTCCTCAAGAGATAAATTTTGAGGATCCTTAGGAGAAGAAAAACCCATGTCAAGAAATCGCTCCATGTCCGGGGACATACGCCGCAAAATATTAAGCACATAAATTTTCCATAGATCATAATTTGTGCCATCAAATATAAACAAGTTATTGTGCGCTAATCCCCTAGCCGACATCTTTACTCTCAAGGCGGTGAAGCCTAAGAATGAGAGACCTTGCTCTGATACCAATTGAAAGGACACGGATGTCGCCTAGAGGGGGGGGTGAATAGGCGATTTAAAACTTTTACGAGATGGGCTTAACAAATGCGGAATAAAACTAGCGTTTACTTTGTCAAGCTCAAAGCCTATATACTATTGTTCACCTATGTGCACCAACAACTTATTCTAAGCAATACAAGCAACTATGTGATAGCAAGATATACAAACTTATGCTAAGCAATACAAGCAACTATATGATAGCAAGATATATAACTTCAAGCACGATGGCTATCACAAGGTAAAGTGCATAAGTAAAGATCTCGGGTATAGAGATAACCGAGGCACGCGGGAGACGATGATTTATCCCGGAGTTCACACTCTTGCGAGTGCTAATCTCCGGTGGAGAGGTGCGGTTGCTTAGTGCTCCCGAACGCCACAAGAGGCTCACCTTGAGGTGTGGTTGCTCGATGCACACCAACGCCACAAAGGCCTCACCCCAAGATGCGGTACTCACACCACAAACCGAACGCCACGAAGGCGCCTCACCTAAATCTCCGGTGACCCTCGCCACAAAGGCCTAGGTCACGGTTCCACTAAGGGATTTCCTTCGAGGCGGAAACCGGGCCTTACAAAAAGGTTGGGGCACACATCCACAACTTAATCGGAGGCTCCCAACAAATCGCCACAAAGGCGTAGAATCCGTCTAGGGTTCCAAAAACCCAAGAGTAACAACCTTCTTGCTTTCACCACCACGAATCACCGTGGTGAACTCAAACCGATGCACCAAATGCAATGGCAAGAACACCACAAAGATGCTCAAGTCCTTCTCTCTCAAATTTCAACAAAGCTACAAAAGCTATTGGGGGAATAAGAGAGGAAGAACAAAGGAATTCACAAAGAACACCAAGATCAAGATCTAGAGAGTTCCACTCACAAAGAGATGGATTTGATTGGTAGAAGTGTAGATCTAGATCTCCTCTCTCTTTTCCCTCAAATGGGGGCAAGAATCATGGAGGGATTGATAGAGAGGGCAAGCTTCTCAAGAACAACAATGGAGGAGAGAGAGAGTGGAAGAAGCAACAGCCCAAGGAGGAAGAAGGGGGTATTTATACCCCCCAAGAAAATCGAGCCGTTGGGCAAACCAGGGCCGGATAATCCGGCCTAAGTAAGGGCCGGATAATCCGCCCCGGATAATCCGGCCAAAGGTACAAAACCTGGTCAAAATCCGGCCAAAAGTCAATCAGTCTTTTGTCTGGTCCTTAGCCATTTCGAGGACCGGATATTTCCGAAATGTCCGGCCCGGATAATCCGGCCCTGGGACAAAACCGGGACAATATCCGGGCAAATGTCCGGCCCCAATACTGAGCAGCAATTCCCCAGGTCCTTAGCCGATTTGGGGCCGGATATTTCCGAAATATCCGGCCCGGATAATCCGGCCCGGATATTTCCGAAATATCCGGCCTAAGCAAACTGCAGAAACACCAAAACTAGAACGGGCATAACTTTTGCATCCGGACTCCGATTTCGATGATCTTGGGCTCGTTGAAATCACAACAACGAGCTCTACAACAATATGCAGGAAACCATCATAGTCCAACAAGGGAGGATAGAAACAAATGATAAATGGTTTGACCTATCTAAAAAAGACATACCGGTAAAACCTCCAATCTTGAAAATGCAACAAGTTGCCCGTGCAAAAACCATCCTTGATGAACTAGAGCTTGTCATGAGAATAAGCACAAGCTCTAAATCATCACATGGATAAGATCCAAATAATAACCAAGAAAGATGATGCAAGGATGCAAAGGTTTGAGCTCTCTCCGAATGATACGATCGAGTTACTCACTCGAGAGCCCTCTTGATAGTACGACAACTAAACTATAAACCGGTCTCCAACTACACTATGAGACCGGTGAGAAAGAAACCCTATCAAGAGCAAACCTTATACTTGCGCATTCCACTTGAGCTTGATGACGACGATCTTGACCTCAACAAGATGGAACGCCTTTCTTGCTTGTGCTTGCTTGACGAAGTCTTGTAGATTGCTCCCCCATAAACCACCATGGAGAGCTTCTTCTTCGGCGCATCTTCACATATCCATGATCACCATATGGATGGTAAGGCTCAAGCAAAGGATCTCTTCGAGATGGCTCATCTTGAACTTGCACTTCATTCTTCATTCTTCATCATATTGATGTCTTGAAGTAACTTGAGGGCTCACTTCATCTTCATCTTCAAGACATACTTGACACTTGATATCCTTCATCAATTTCTTCTTATTGCAACCTTGAAGCCAACAAATGGTTCAAGAATTGCCTATGGACAACTCCTATTAATATAACTCAATGCAAACATTAGTCCATAGGGATTGTCATTAATTACCAAAACCACACATGGGGGCTCCATGCACTTTCGGGGGGGGGCACCGCCCCCATGATTTGGCACATCTCTAAAGGAAAAAATTCTGGGAGAGGTTAGACTAGAAATTTTTGTGTGTTTGGCCCCTCCTAAAACTCTTAAATTGCATTTCGCCCCACAACCATCCTTGGCAAGCTCCGCCACTGCCTGGTACCGACTGAAGTCGTGCACCGTTGAATCCTCGACCACCGCCAACTGCCGATATAAAGGATTCCACGGTATTTCGGCCGTCTGGCCGCTATGTCCACGAGGCCCCATACGATGGGATGCGACGCTTAGCACTTTCAAAACACTGGAGCTCTCCACATGTGTATACGACATGGTGGCTTGGAGGTATGGTCGATCCAAGTTCGAGCTCAATGTTTCGGACGTCACGATCCGAGAGGTGGCAGAGTTCCTCGCTCCCAACATGCGGGTTGTGTCTCGCAGGGAAGAGAAGGACGACTGCCTTCTCGACTTCTCGTGTTACTCGTGTAGCAGCGCACCGCCCACGAGAGTGAAGAAGTAGCCATGTGCCCATGTCGAGGTTTGCCATGGAAAATCCACACCTTGTGCAGGGCAGAGTATGATTTCTATGCTACCAAGGACGCAAAGAGGAAGACGAGGCTGGCCCCTCAATGATGATCATAGTTGAGTCCGACGAGTCCAAAGGTGTTGACCGGGACAAGCTAATGCAGAGTGATGAGAGTAGTGTGCCCGTAGATGATTCTAGTATGTTTTAGTTTGAATGCAGTTCAAAACAATCCAAGTATGTGATGAAATATTGAAGTTTCCATTTGTTGGATGCCCTATTATACATCAGGTACAGCAAAAAAAAAAAAAACGCCACCCTGTTTAAATTCGCATACATTTTGGTGCGCTAAAACCGTTTTAAAATGCACTATTTTAGGTCATCTGTTGGAGATGTTGCGAAGATAGTATCAGCTTTGTTCTCTGACCAGAAAACCAACAAATCAAGCAGTCTTTTCTTTTATCCACACAATTTCTATACTGAATCTAATAGCATGAGCTGACACATCTGTTCTACATGCCAAAGTCACACAAGGAATATAACTATATAAGCTTATTTATAATGAAACGGTTCATGCCTTCATGCGTTGGACAATCACAAACAGGTTCATATCTCTGGTCAAAATATACGTATACAGTACAATCAGCAATTTCCAAATGCAGCAAACTGTGCACATGCTTTCAGATTTGGAACAAACATCTGCAATAGTTGCTCCCATATGCTGAACTGCATACAGCCTTCACTTGACAAAATTGAAGCCGGATTACACAGATATAAAAGGAAAACTAACCCATTTTACTTGTTTTAACCTCTCCATTCACACACAGTAGAATCATACCGTGATGATGATCCATGACCAAAACTACGGCTCAGATCATGCATCACCACCTTTGCCGGATCTAGTCAAGAAAGCCGGTTTGCCAGAACACGGCGTCGCGCACGCGCCGGAGATCGCGCCCCTTGAGCGTGCGGCCGGCGCCTTCGAGCATCGAGGAAGGATTTGCCGCCGCGCCAAAGCTGCCGGCGGCGGACGCGCGCGCCACCATCTCGTGCGGCGGCAGCATGGCGGCGTCCCCCCGTACGAGATCCTCCTCCTCGTTGTCTGGCTGGCCGTCGAGCTCGTCCCACCCGCGCCTCCGGGGCGGCGGCCGGACGGGCACCTTGACTGGGGCCGACTGGTGGTACGGCGCCAGGGGCGGCTGCTCGGGGTTCCTGGGCCTGGGCGAAGCCGGGATGGCGCGCGTGGCAGTCCGCGGCGAGAGGGCAGGTGTGGAAGATTCCGCGGCGGCGACGGCGGCTGCGATGGTCGCCTTGCGACGGAGGAGGGTCCCGGCGGTGGCCGCCGTGGTCGTTGCCGTTGCCGCAGCCGCAGCCACCGCCGCCGAGCCTCCCCTTCCACCGCGGCCTAGGAGCTTCCTGTCCCCGTCGTGGAGCGCGGCGAGGAGGCCGAGGTGGCCGTGCGGAACGCGACCCGGGTTCTTGGAGGCATGGGGCGGTGGGTCCGAGGAAGGAGCTGGGAAGAGGAGGTCGCCCTCGAGGAGCTCGTCGCCTGCAGATGGGGAGGAGGGGAGATATGGGGACGGCGACGGGGAAGAGAAGAGGTCGAGGAAGCGGTCGGCGGGTGGCGAGAGGCGAGGCCGGGCGGCGTCCATGGTGTCCTCCGGCGAGGGGTCAGGAGGTCTTTCTTGACTTTTTTTTTTAGGGGAAGAGGAAGGTCCTTCTTGACTTTGTGGTGTCATGTTCGGATCTGGGGGTTATTTATGGGCCGGCAGCCGGCCCGTCGGTGTAGAGGCCTAGATAGGTGGGCCCTGCTCCAAACACTTGTTGTATGTGTAATTTTCATATACGCCAGACACAGCGAGGAGATCTACCTTATCGACTCACAACAACATCTCATCGTAGAATTGTATAGTTGTTCTACAATATAATATGATATTTTTATTGTGATGCTAAAAATGAGATTTTTATTTGTAAACAGAATATAAGTTAATATTAAAAACATATCTTAAATGCATTTAAACTTAATTACTACTAATTTAAATCTTGAGTATATTTTTTAAACGGAGGCAAAAACTTTGCCTTATTCTATTAATTAAGGATTCTTGACTAGAAATTTAAAATTTTATTTACAAATGAGATTACTCTCCCAGCATTAAGTCACTCAAATGCTTAGCTCCCGCGGATATCCAAAGTTTCACTTAGGCGGAGCTTACTTGTTTCGAAGCACTCTAGCTTTCCTCTCAATCCAAATTTTCGAAGAAGTGAGAAGGGTTAAGGAAGCAATTGCTTTTGGGCTCGGAGTGGAAATGGCCATGATGAGCCACCATTCCTTAAGGCCTTGTTTACTTCTCTCGTATTTTTCTTCCCAATGGGTATGGGGATGGAAGGAGATTTGTTGTTCACCCAATCCCGTCAAATACCCTTTTTCAAAAATACACTAGTATGATGGAGAGTTTTCAATTTAGACAAAAAATGTGAGGATGGAAGGGGATATCTCGGGATTATTTCGTTCAAAACCGAAGTAAACGGACTAGTGGAGATTTTCCAGGATACAAAATAATCCCCTCTCATCTCCATAAATACACTAGAAGTAAACAAGGCCTAAGTGATAAAGGATTAACTTATCAATGCCTACGGGTTGTAGACTAGGGCTCCCTTGGATCTCCTGCAGGTGGTCTGTTTGCCAGTATAAAGGCCTGTGTCGCCATATATCCTGCTTCCGGGATTTTTGGATAATGTTCCCTCTTGTGTCGATCGATGTGAAAGACATATCGAGGTTTTGGATCAAGTTCTCTCTATCTGCCTCTGGTATATTCTGCAGTCGAGATCTTGACCTGTTACGACCATCTCTGTGGTTGTCTCCCGAAGTTCCTGAATGTCGGCTCAGCTCAGCCCTTCGCCTGCTTGACGCAGAAGCAGCGGCTCTTCTTGTTTCGAGTTCAGCTGTTGCTTTTTCGAGCTCTCTTCCCTTACGGGCTAGCCTATATTGATAAGCCTGTAACTCTGCATTTGGTGGTATTCATCGGCTTCGTGCCATTCATGGCTCTTGTCGCTCTATCCCAAGCTTCTTGCGGGAGTTGCACTTTGTCTCTTGGCTCGGGACCGAGGTATTTGGTACCCAAACCTCGCGTGAGATCAGCGGGATCGACGTATGGATTTCCCAAATTGTCGAAAGCCTCTAATGTCTCCGGCTCTGATCGGCTTGCTTCCTCAATGGCGTACACTTGGTGATGTGTTGAAGCTTGATGTTGTCGATATTGGTGACACCGTCATATAGATCAGCGAAGACCTCACAAATAGAAGCAGATCTGTCGATAAGATCGAAAGCGTCGACGCTGTCGGAGTCGCTGCTTATATTTGAGTCCGCAGACGACCCAACGGATATGTTGCCGAAGTTCTTGACGAGTTCATCGCTTGATGCAAGCTTGGTGGAGATTGCCGACGAAACCTTTTCATCGCCGAACACGAACGATGAAACCGATCCCGATGAATCGGAACCAGCTGCAACCGATCTCGCCGAATTCGATCTTGCGAGACGATGAGATCCTTCCTTCCCGACGCGGAAGTGGAACCTTCCGAACGCCATGTCCATGGGCTCCTCCATATATGCATATGCATCCATACGGGAGGGTGGGTGAGGAACAAATTCGACTAGAGCGGTTTCGATCTGTTTACCTCGCTCCATCGCGTTGCTTGCTACCGAAGATGATGATGTTGAACGTGCCATCGAGATCAGAACCTTGTCGCCTCTAATTCCCACAGACGGCGCCAATTGATAAAGGATTAACTTATCAATGTCTACGGTTGTAGACTAGGGTTTAGTTGGAAGTAGAGGGCAAGTAGATCTTGAAGGTTTCAAAAAAGTACTCGGCTTATGAAAACTAGGGTTACGTGAAACAATGAGTCGATCCTTTCTTTGTCCCTCGACTCCCCTTATATAGGAGGCGGAGCCGAGGGTTTTCGTGATGTACACGTTACAGAATTCGGAGGGTTTCGATCCGTCCCGGAATAGTTACAAGCTAGTCAATATTCCTAATACAATTCTATCTTTCCAAACTATCTCCCGATTGGGCCTCTGGGCTTTGTAAAACTTCGGGTCGTGGGCCTTCAGTAAACCCTGGGTATCTTCTTCGGCAGGCCCATTGGGGATGCCTATGTCACTAAGAGAAATTGTTGGCCATTGTTGAAAATCAATGAAGTAGAGACCAAACCGTTCTTTCAACATGCCCCAAACTCTAATGGTCAAACGACAATGCACGAGGAGGTGATCCACAGACTCAGTGATTCTTCTGAAAAGCGAACAAAGACCGCAATTTGGCCACCCACATTTCTCAAGCCGGTACGTCATCCAAAGCCTATTTTGGAGAGCAAGCCAAGCGAAGAATTTATCTGTAAATGTTCCAAACCACTTTCTTCATGTTCGTGGATATGGTGCCTAAAGTTGTGTCTTGTAGGCCGAGGCCGATGAGTACACACAGTCGCCGATAGGTTCCAAATAATGTCATCGGTAAGATGCACATTTTGAAGTTGGATCCATAGGCCCACGAATTGCTCCATGTGGGAAAAGGTGGATTCCGCGGATAAGGTGATCTTCCAGAGCCAATTCATTCTCATGCAAAGCCTTCTTGGCACGCCACTTTTTTTTTTCCTTTTTGATGGATAATAGGGGGCTATGTCTTTGGGCTTGGACACAATCTTGAGCATAGAGAGGCTGATCATTTAAGTGTTGCATATATATATGAGATATAGGCCGACATCTAATGCATGATATGAGCATAACTAATTATGATCTAACAAAATAGAAGATTGAGGTCTACGCATACTTTAAACCTAGTAGACACATATGGCCAATTGACTAGTTTCTTTCATATATATAGAAACACCTTTTTTTATACACAACGTGCAAAAAATTGTTATAAACGTGACAAATAAATAACGAAGAACGATAAAGAAAAACGCAGTGGAGACACGAGATTTAACATGGAAAATCCCTTCCAACACATGGGTTATCTTACAATCTGATAAACCCTAGCTGACAGCTTACAAGATGTATACATTGGCGGTGGCAACGATCCGTACATCTTTGCATTGTCGGCCCAAGCCTACCGGCGACGGATCTCGCTCCACCCGTCAGAAGTTAGTCTCCCTTTAGTTTATAAATTTAGATCACAATATAACAAAAATAATGGAAGAAACTATGCTATTTAGTTACTTAGCTTGCCTTGCGACTCCAAGATAACTTTTACTCTTTGCATTGCCACACTGTTGTACCCTTACTTTTTAGTGTAAGCGTGAAATCTTATGGTACAAATTTATATCAGGATACTAAAGATAGCACGATACGTATCATGATACGAGTAAGATAGTACCAGATTAAGATACCATATCAAATTGACAGTAATAGTATCGTAGAATCCTAAGATATGGCACATCAAGATAATAAGGACAACCATGCTCATGGTGTCACGAGCGCGATGTAAATTAATTTAGTAGTTGCATCTCGAGTATGAAGAATTTTGCCAGGTGCAGCGCTAAAAGCTTGCGGTATCCTCACGAAGCAAGTTGGCGGACCGCGGACATCATCGGCGACAAAATGGAGCCGTGTTACAAGTTTTACAACACCCGTCTGTGGCGGTGAGGGCAATGCGGCGATGCCTGTCTATGTCTTGCTAGCTGCCGGCGGAGGAGTTTGTCTTCGGCTCTTCGCCGACTCCGAGGCTACCGGATAGCGCTCCCGCGACGCAGCGGCAGCGTCTCATGAATTGACGACGCAGCGAGCCAGCGATAGCTCCAGCCGCACGCGGCCACAATCCACATGACGAAAAGAAGCAAAAGCAAGATCATCCGACTACGCAAACGGAGTAGAGTGCAATGGCCCTGTCATATTTCTAACTTCTAAGGCAGAGAATGCCTTCCCACTGGTTGTTTCTGGTAGCAGAACTCGCGCCGCCGTAGTACTTGTGATTCGTCACTCGGCTAGGAAGTGTGGTGTATAGTCCCCGCAAAAAAAAAAAAAAGGAAGTGTGGTGTATCAACTTCATTAGTTATGAATCCGTAAATCTCATTTCGCTCAGCAAGGACTCCGTGGCCCAATGGATAAGGCGCTGGTCTACGAAACCAGAGATTCTGGGTTCGATCCCCAGCGGAGTCGGTTTTTTAACCTCGTTTATCCAAGTTGTTTTTTTGAACTTTTTTTTTACCACAGTGAGTTGATTCAATACGTTTTTGGTTCCGTCAGGCAGTACGTCTCAAATCAACGTACGCACACACCATCACATCGCAAAATCACAAATCATCAAAACACGCTTTTGTGGCCATTCATTCCTCATTTATATATACTAGTATAACATCTTTCCAATTATCAGTCAGTTGCAAAGAGCCAAAGAGTACGAACCCATATACGGAGTATTTACAAAGGCTAAGTCAACCAACTGGCGATTAAAGAAATTGTCAAAAAAAAAAAAACTGGCGATTAAAGAAAATCGCTACTCTGAACCACCACCGTGCAGAATGATGAGCTTCACATCATCTCACATGATCTTCCTGTCAAATTAATCCAAGTTGTTTTTATTAACTTTTTTTTACCACAGTTAGTTTTATTCAATACGTTTTTGGTTCCGTCAGGCAGTACGTCTCAAATCAACGTACGCACACACCATCACATCGCAAAATCACAATCATCAAAACGCGCTTTTGTTGCCACTCATTCTCATTTATATCTACTACTATAACATCCTTCCAATTATCAGTCAGTTGCAAAGAGTACGAACCCATATAGTAGTATTTACAAAGGCCAAGTCAACCAACTGGCGATTAGAGAAAATCGCTACTCTGAACCACCACCGTGCAGAATGATGAGCTTCACATCATCTCACATGATCTTCCTGTCAAATTATGTTTTCTTAGTATCTGTCTCCTCGTCCCAAGGAGTAGCCATTGGCCAAGCCTTATGCACTTGCCTCCCCCAGTTTCACAGATAGTGACAGAACCCCAACAAGGGCCCTGAACCATGATGGGCAATTTCCGATCCAGAGAACTGCGCCTGACATGCTATCTTGATACACGAATCGATATCAGTAATGCTGCAAAGGGAGGAAAACAAAGAGCATCGCCATGTTAGTCAAGAAATCTCCCGATCATTGTACTTGGCAGGAAACCAGGGTCTGAGATATCAGGAAAGGATGTTGCTTACAGGTCATGTTAGGCACGCAGAACTTCCTCAGTCAGACAGGCATTCAGTGGTTCCAATATTGCTGTGCCGTAACCCGATCTTTGTACTTGGCACTGGGGGAAGATCGCATGACCCCGCGAGAATGACATGTGGATACCGTGACCACTAATTTGGTCAATCAGAATCCTCAACAGCCTACATGAAACAAATCAGTAGTTAGATAAAAATAATATATAAATTTATCATAAATGTGCATTCATATTCGATACAAATAGCTAACAACACTCATTTTATACAATGATGCAACCAGAAATTGGCTTTGAACAACAACATCGAAACCATCTTCGAACAATACAGAAGGAATATAGACTTACTGTAATAGCAAATCATCTGATCAGGGTCAACGAATTCATCCCTCCAAATGCTACCATTGCTTTCTGCAGGAACAAATTCGCTGATCAAGTATCCAGTAAAAGCATAATTTCTTCACAAGATCTAACATATGAAGTTGGCAGAAGGAATTAACTATGATTGCTAGAGATCCCTAGTTTTAAGTTCAAGTGTCAAGATAACAAGGTTTCAAATGTGCAATAAGCTTCTTGAAATACCAAGAGATGACAAAAATTCCCTACTAATCCAGTCTAACCAGCGATTTCATAGGGTTATGACATACTACTACAACCACAAAGGTATTGTGCTTATTTCCAAAATTGTATTGAAGGGGCTAGATAGTCAATGTATGTGGCCAAGACAATGGGGCAGGCCTACTTTTAGACTTTTAGTTGACAAAAGGAAGCAATGTAAGTAAACTACAGACAACATAAATGAACAGTATTCAAATATGAGCAGTCAAGCACACATACCAACTGAGGTGATTTATGGAGAATTGTCTTTATATGCTGTCACAGTTCCTAAAATACAGATGCATTTGACATAACTAACTACTACACTACCAACAAAAAAACCGTATTCATAGCCATCATTGGTTCAGAAGTTAAACAAAAAGTTTGCTCAATTTACCTTACTCTCCATCTTGAGACATGTCATACCAGAATTGCAATTTCTAGTAAGAGGGAGGTCTGAGTTCCTTTAGTCGCCGAACAACTTGCTTCATTGTGGGCCTAGAAGAGAGAGAATCAACCGTACACTTGATACCAAGGTGTAGAATCTCAACCAAGTCATCATGCGGAGCCAGATCCCACAGCCCTTCTATGAAGAACTCACGAGCTCGACCCTTCTGCAGAAGCATGCAAGCCCAGGCAACTATGTTGAATCCATTCCCATATGGAGAAAAAGAAGGGTCCAGTGCCTTCTTGTCTGAAATAAGTTCAAGCAGTACAACTCCATAGCTATACACATCAGCCTTATCAGAAACACGGCAAGTCATCGCATACTCTGGAGCAACATATCCAAAAGTACCTGCGACACCAGTGGTTGCATGAGTTTCTGAGTTCCCAAGTAGTCTTGCTAATCCAAAATCAGAGAGGTATGCAGTGTACTCATTGTCGAGCAAGATGTTGCTTGGTTTCACATCCCGATGCAGAATACGTGGGACGCAATTATCATGAAGGTATGCAAGTGCACGCGCAACATCTAGAGCAATTTTGTGAAGCATTCTCCAGTCAATTGGTCTCTTTGTCCTTTCTTGTATGAACCTCTCCAAGTTACCACCGGGCAGAAAATTATATATTAGAAACATCTCTGAATCACTGAGGTGGTACCCTATGAGTGTTACAAGATTATCATGGCGACACCTCCCGAGAGTTTTCACTTCTGCTTGGAACTGCTGAATACCTTGGAACCTTCCAATAGCGAGCCTCTTTATAGCCACCAGGATGCCTGGTGCAATCTCAGCTTTGTATGTTGCTCCAAAGCCACCACTTCCGATGCAATTGCTTGCATTAAAACTGCCAGCAGCGCGTACGACGGTCTCATATGTCAAAGGAGCACCAATATCCACAAAAACAGTCACTTCCCTTCTCCTAAGAGATCGCCTTGATGGCCTTGATGCACATTTTCGAGTGTAAATGTAAAGGATGATCAGTGCCAACAGAACTGCAACAATAGCTGATGCTGAGGTTATTGATGCTATCTCTATTTTGGTGAAGCCACCGCTATCGTTGGACTGATTATCAGCTTCTGGAGTACCATCCGTCTCACTGAGTGCCCGTACGTTTGAAGGCAACGGCCAAGCCAAGTTATTGAATGAAATGTTAACGACTGTCAGTGATGCTGAAGGGGTAAGATCGCCAATGTTTCCAGACAGAGAATTAGATGAGAGATCTAACACCTCCAGTGATCTCAACTGACCCAAAAAGGATGGTATGCGGCCACTGATATTATTCTCAGCTAATGAGAGAAATTTCAAGTTCTTGAGGTCTTTGAAACTTGCAGGTATTTGACCCACCAGCCAATTTTTGCTGATGTCCATCTTTACAAGAGAACCCATCAAACCAATGTTAGCAGGCAGCACTCCTGAAATCTGATTCTGGGCTAGAACCAAAACTCGGATGGCATTGCATTTTGAGCTGATTTCTTCTGTGAACTCACCAGATATCTTGTTATCTCGGAAGCTGACGATCAAACCATTTAAGTTACTACACTGTTCCAGCAGAATTGTATCCAATGATCCAGTGAATTTATTGTGATCAAGAGTAACTGTATACATGGTCCTGGGTCCATATCTGTCTGCGCTAAGTGGCAAGGATGTAAGATGGCCATCAAAATTGTTCTTCGCAAAATTGTGGTATACAACTGAACACTCTCCAGAGTCACAGTACCCCAATGATAGTTCTGCTACAGCTTGGGACATGAAGAGTGAAGAATAACCAGATGGCATTCCATCCAACGAAAGCTGAGATGAACAACCTTTGTTCGCAGATGCTGGAATTGAGCCTGACAGTTCATTGCTGCTGACATCAAACACATCCATACAATGCGGATAAAGATCTTCATCAAGCGAACCAGACAATCTGTTGGAGCTGAGGTTGAGAAACTTGAGGTTTCTACACTGCCCTAGCCCCCTGGGGATTGCTCCAGAAAGTAAATTATGTGCGAGATTAACCATTTCCAAACTACGACAGTTTCCCCAGTTGCTTGGGAGGTTTCCATTCAGACCCACCTTCGGCGCCCATAACAGCCTAAGCTTTGGCAGAGCTGTCACACTTTCTGGAATCCCTCCCTCAAACAGATTGAACTCATGTGATCTCACTGCATCAAACTGGCTTGACAATACTAAAACCGACAGAACCGAGCAATTCCCTAGCTCCGGTGGCACCAGGCCGCTCAACCTGTTACCCGATACATCCAAAACCCGTAGCCTGCTCAGCCTTCCAATCTCTGGTGGAATGGAACCGTCCAACAAATTGGAGAACAGGCGCAAGGAGCGGAGCTGCGCGCAACTCCCCAGACGAGAGGGGATGCTCCCGGCGAGAAGGTTCCGGGACAGGTCAAGCTGCTTCAACCTGAGGAGGCCGCCAAGGACTTCTGGCACCGTCCCGTTGAGCCGGTTGCCGGAAAGATCCAGCCTTTCCAAGTCCGCGCAGCTGGAAAGGGAGGCAGGGATCTCACCGTGGAGCGCGTTGGAGGCGAGGTTGAGCACCCTCAGCCGCCGCGGGAAGGCGGGCGGGAGGGCGCCCTGGAGCGAGTTCCCGGCGAGGTTGACCACCTCGAGCTTCCCCAACCCCCAGATCTCGGCAGGGATCTCGCCGAAAAGGCCGCGGGCGGGCAAGGAGAGCTCTTTCAGCTCGGCGAGGAGCCCGACCGACGGGGGCAGCTCGCCGGCGATCCCCCTCCCGGGTGGGGAGCGCGGGGAGCTGGAGGGCACGTGGAGGGCGACGACTCGGGACTTTGCATCGCAGGTGATCCCCGGCCAGGAGCAGTGGTCTGCGCCGACGGAGCTTGGTGACCATCGGCGGAGCAGCTCGGTGGAGGGGAGGGAGTTCTTGAGCTGGAGAAGCGCCGATCTGTCCTGTTCTTGGCCACGGTGCGACGACGAAGAGGAAGAAGAGGCGCAGAGAGCGAGCAGGGGCAGTAGCAGCAGCAGCAGGATGGCGGCGGCAGTGCTCCGGCGAGCGGGCACCATATCCGAAGGCGACGGCCCGGGCGCGGGGACGGCAGGGGGAGGCGGCTCCGCGTCTGGTTGGTGCAGGCGACGACCGACGAGGAGGAGAAACTCACATGGGGAAGAAGGGAGAGCCCGGACGCGATATCGGGAAACTCGGAGGGGACACCAGCAATTTGCCTGCTCTTCGGTGGCTACTCTTCCTCTTTGTTTTGTTTCTTTGGTTGGTGTTGGTCCTCTTCTCCTTCTTCTGTTGCTTCCTTCGCTGCACTTTCTTCGTCGCCTCCACCGTCCTCTGCTGCCCGTCCAAGTGATATTTCTTCTTCCTCTCTCGATTTATTTTTTTAATGAAAATCACTTGGGACTTGGGAGTCTGACCATTCTGCCCTTGGAAAGATGGGTTTTGTTTGCTTTGCGGTTTTGACCGTGTCTTGCACACTCTTGCCTGTCATGCTCAAGTTTTCTTTGGACAAATAATTGGAATTAAAGCAGGATATTACTAGGATGGTTTCACACATCCGTGCCGTAGTAAAGTGGAGTGTAGCTCGTGGAGTATACTAGGAGGTTCAATTATTGGAATTGCCGGTCTACTTCGAGTTTCGTAACCAAGAAAGTTAACATAAGTTTGCAGACATTTTTGCCCAACATTGTCTCATTGGATAGTACTTATTCCGCATCACATAGATGTGATATTTCGAAAAGACCATGAATAGAACAAACTAATTGTGCGTCTTAGATTACTTCCGTTGTTGGGTTGGCACGATGTGAACGTCAGGAGTAGATATATGGTTGCCTATGTTTTGATGAATTTTCCTTTTGTTGCTCCCTACACATCCTCTGAGTGCTTAGTATTGAGTGTGTACTGTGTTTTATCGCTGCTATATCTATTGTATCGTGCACAGAAACTGTTCAATCCTATCTTGCTTTAGCTTTCTCCCTCCAAATATGGTCGAGATCTACCTAACACTCTAGATCAGGCCGTGCTATTTTACTCTTCTTGTTTCATGTGTGCAAATCCCTATTGTGCGGTTGCAAGCACCGATATCACATTCGGAGATTGATTAACAAACATGAAATTGCAAATTTTTGACACGGAAACAAATTTGGCTTCTGTTTTCTTTAGGACTAAGGCGATTAACTATTTAATTTTCCACTTTTTCTTTTTGTGGTCGAATTTTTACCATTCAAATGTTAGGAAAAAGGAGGATAAAATTGTGTCGGTAACATGGGTGTGAACGTGTGCATATGTATGAAACCTTGCAGATAACTCCTTTCCCAATTCAACCACAAGTGTTTATCCATTATTTCAATAAGGAGAAGATGGAGCAATGAAGAGGAGCCAATGATTTAGCAATGAAGGGTGAATGATCTGACCCATGAGACAAGATTCAGGGGCCAATATCTAAGGTACACATACATGCTCGACTAATATTATTCATCTTACAATTTTAAGCTAACACGAAAGTCACCAATTTAACTAGTACTTAGGGAAGTTGATACCATGAGAATCTCCTCCGTCAATGCCAGCTCAGGGTGGGCATTCGGTTTTAACCGAAATTTTGGTTCGGTTTTTGCGGTTTTTGAACAAATTCGGTTTTCAAAAATGGTAACCGAAATTGGCATGAAAATTTAGGAAACCGAAGATTCGGTTAACCGACAAATTCGGTTCGGTTTTCGGTTAAAACCGAATGAACCTACTCACTTGAACAAATAGTAGGCATCACCGAAGAAAGCAAATAGTGATTGACATATCAACAGAAAAAACATCAACTGCGCAAGAAATCGATAAATGAGCACCAATCATGGAGGGATGCTATTTGGTAGGCTGCGCCACTCGTGGTACAGGTGCATCACTCGTGAGCGATTAAAAGGGGTAGCTAAGACTTCGACCGACGTGTTCTATTATGCAGGCTTCAAGCTATATTCAGAAAAAGCTAGTACATCAAAGACCGAAGTCATACATTGAATGAACAATTTTTGGAACATCAAACGCAATTGGGCTTCTATGGAATGATCAGTTTATGCACAAATTGATGGTAGGGTACTCAATTCGGTCTATTCGGTCTTGTTCGGTTGGTGAGGCTAAAAACCGAATTCTACCAAATTTAATTCGGTTAGTATAAATGAAAACCGAAAAATAGCGGTTAATGGAAAAACCGAGATTTTGGTTAGTTCGGTTTCGACTTCGGTTCGGTTTTCGGTTTCACTGTTTTTATGCCCACCCTGAATGCCAGCGTTCCCTCTGCTAGCTGAGGACCCTGGCTGCACTTGAGATATCTGTTCTAGCTATATTTGCGGAGATAATTGTACCAGTGAGAGCTCACTAGCCACCTTCATAAATGTCTTTGCTTGCTTTTTCACCTCCACAATATCCCTCTCATGCTCTACAACTTCTGTCTGCAACTGCATCGTGTTCGCATTTCACAAGCCCTTTGAATCCATACATGGATCACATGAGAGGAAGTTGTCGACGACAGATTCTATAGATGGGGTGCCAAACTAGCAGTACACAATGTCGATTGAAGACTCTAGGATAATGGCAATTCTTGATCCGGTGAGAGCGTCGAGTTCAAGAGCCTTGCGGCTTGACATCATTTTCAATTCACCTTGTGAGTAGCATCTAGGGCATCTTCAAATGTTGAATTTTTGAGGCATGAGTTAAATGTCTAAAGGGTGGGTATGTTGCTAGCTATATAGAATCCGAAATTCACCAATGTGTGTAATACGGTGTTTCTTGGTCCTAGCGCACATATACAATATTGGTATCAATTAACGTGCTACTTTACTTATATATAGAATAAAAAATTCTCTAATGTGTTCAATACATTAGTTAAAATAAATTCGTTAATGTGTTGCTTGGCTCTAGCATGCATAATAAACCTGCTACTTATATGTTCCTTACATAGAAGAGTCTCTAATGTGTGTAATATATTAGCAGGAATTATCGTGTTAATATGTTGCTTGGCTCCACCGCACACAATACATTGGTACAACTAGCGTGCAACTTATATGTTCCTATTATAGAAGTTGGAAGTCTTTAATGTGTGTGATACATTAATGTGTTTCTTTGCTCTAGCGCAAATAATACACCGGTGATGGTCAACAATCTACTTATTTGTTTATTACATACACTATAAAAAGGCACAAGTGAAAAGTAGCTGCAAAAGTTTTTTTGGCCACGGTTTGAAAAAGCGCTAGGCGTAAGCGAGGCGGTTGGCATCGCTTAGTGCCTAGGCGATGCTTAAGCGCCCTAGGCGTAGCCCAGGCGGGAATAGTTTATACGATTAAGTGCGGATAGGTGTTAATATATGTGACTACATATTAATCTAGGACATGTAAATGCGTAAATATCTAATAACTACTTTTATAGTAATGCCCATCTATCTCGTTAGTGAATTATGGCATAAATTTCTTATTGAAGGAGACAATTTTTTGGTTGCACTGGATAGACTTCCGCGTATGCCCTAGACGAGACGTTTGTCCATCGTCTAGCGGCAAACAAAGCACACGTATATTTGCCGTGGTAGAACCTATACCGGTATATATTTACTCCATGGTAGGTAGCAAGATGTACCGGTGCTTTTTAATGCCGCGGTAGGTGGACTTGGGCATATCTTATGGCGTACTGGATTGGACCTTGCGTTTACCGTTAAGAGACTGGTGAACCTCGTCTCGCTAACAAGTGTGGCCTACCACCGCCCAGGTTGGCCTTCAGATCTCGTCTCCCGCAACCGCACACTCTAGTCTCCATGCTCCACATATTGCAGTAATCTCCCAAATCTCACTCGAGGAATATTCGGCGATGGGCTATGACGATGGAGGAGGAGCAGGATGCGGTCGAGGCGACGCCGACACTAGGCTAATGGAGCAAACACGAGGCCACATTTTTGTGTATGGCAGCGACACGTAAGTACGTTTCTTTTATCTAATTTGGGGCACCAAACTTCGTTTCTATTATCTAATTTTCCTCATTGTCATGAACGGCAACAACTCAATTGCTTCGATCACTCGTATTGGAGAGGCGTCACCGAATCCTACCCTTATGATTACAAGTGCGGCTCTCGCTGAAAGCCGCGTCGCCTAGTCACATTCGGGAGGCCTTAACATCGGCTGAAGGTTCCTCTCTTGTCACCACAAAAAAAAAACAAAGCGTGAGTTCATAATATGGATAGATACAGAGAAACTTATATTGGAGAGGAAGTGTGGGGAGAACAACGACGATAACGTTGCATACAAAATCGGTGAACAATGGGTAAAATTGCCTTCATCTCTCGGACATGATGACACCGCACATGTTAAGCAAGCTCAACACAAATTAACGGGGCCATCGATACATCATCACAACAAAACAGAAAACCTACCTGAAACCGTGTTGAACTAAACCACACACAAAAAAGCAAAACATTTCATTGTATTTTTTTTTTGAAACGGGGCAAAAGCTTTGCCTTTCATTGATATAGGAGAAAAGAGTTGGCCCATTTATGAGGAAAACTGGCCGAACCGTACAACACGACACCACACGCCAGCCCGAGGTTGCGCTCCACACGGGTCGACGACCAGCCAGGTCGACACCACACCTCAAACGCAACAGGCGGAGGCGAAAGACCGGAGCCACCGCTCCAACTACCACGCCGGCCCGAGGGCCGCGCCTGGCAAGACGAATCCACCTCCGCCGAAACCACCAAAACACTCCACAAGTCCCTTTGTCCGGTGGACATCCAAAGCCCCAAGAGGCAAAACGACGCAAGAGCGCACCCCGATCCCGCGAGGGATCTAGGGTTTCCCAGAGTCCGAGCGGAGAACAAGAAAACACCCGCTCGACGACGCCTTTAAGAAGTATGCGGCACCCAGGCGTCGCCGTCGTCGGTCCTGGCAGCCGCCAAGATAGAGCGCCCAGCGAAGAGTTCCAAGACCTCGCGCCCGCCAACAGGGACCGGCACAAACCACCACCTGCAACCGCTGAGCAACCTCCTGGCCAACCTGTAGCCGCCGACGCGCAGAGGGCAGCACAGCCCAAAGCCAATGGAGTACCGCCGTAGATCACCGTGGGCGCCGCCGGAACGCCACATAGAGGGGACACCGGCCAACACCAACACGGGGCTCGAGGACGAACACCGATAGCCGTAGAAATGAGCTCCTCGCACACCCGTAGCCGCCATCTTCGGTGGAAGGATGCAACACCCAAGTAGTGCCATTCATCTCCCATAGACCTCGCCAGCGCGAAGCCCTGCCTCCACGGCCATCCGCACATCACAGCTCCATCACCCGGCGCGCTAGAAAGCCTCCTTCCTCGTCCCCGCACTGAAACGGAGGATGCAACACCTGCAGCGGCGCCATTCGTCTCCGGAGGATGCAACACCCATCGGTGCCATTCATCTCCGGAGGATGCAACCCGCAGCAGCGGCGCCAACCATCTCCTTCCAGCCGCCACCAGCTCACGAGCACCTCCATGAACATGCAGGACGAGCCCGGCAGAGGCCCAGATCGGGCCCGTGCGGACCCAGATCCGACCCGTGCGTGCAGCTGGGAGATCTCCCGTGCGCCGCTCCCCGCACCCGCCCTGGCCACAACGCCGGCGACGACACGCCTCCACCGCGCCGTCCGCCCTGGCCACCAAAAACGCCGGCGACGGCACGCGGCCACCGCGCCGCCAGGGGCCAGAAGCATCTCCGTGCCCGACGCACGCCGCCGCGCCCCCAGCACGCCGTCGCGCCCGCCGCACGCGGCCGCACGCCGCCGCATCCGCCGCCCTTGATCCACGCCCGAGCGAGCTCCCTCTCACCATGGACGCGGGAGGGGAAGAAAACACCCCGCCGCCACCTTCCTTGGGGAGCGCGCGGCTTTGCCGGCCCCCCTCTGGCGGCGGCGGGGAAGGGAGGAGGGTGGGGGGACCTGGGGCGGTGGCGGCTAGGGTTTCCCCCCTCACATTTCATTGTATTACATGTGTAGATAAGTGATGAGTCATGTTTTCTCTATTCTAGCGCATGCATTGATCATATACACCGGGTCTTCGGCTCCACGCACCGTCGCCAATGTCCCTGTGCTTATGGTAGGAGATTAATCACCTGATTCTGTTCCAGCCGTCGTGGCAGCGTCGGCGTAGCGTCGCAGCTACGCCAGGCTGGGTCGAGCCGCCCGACGCCAGCGTGACGTTCATGTGTGCACAACAGGGAAACACGGCCAGTGATCCGATCGCACTACACCGGAACGCTGGCCGCGGTTGCGCAGCCGGCCTTGAGCTCTCTCTCTCTCTCCACCACGAGCCGCCACGACAATCATCGGACACTAACGTTAAGTAAGCCGTCTACGTAGATCGAAAGAAGAAAAGGACATCAGCTCCGTGGCCTTTTCCCCAATTTACCACCGGCGGGCGGCGGCGACAGGTTCACACCTATTATCCGGTAAAAACAGAGAAGACAGCGGCAGCGATTTTTCTTGGGCACGAATGGGAATATAAATCCACTTTCCAAACTCGTGGCCAGGAGTTTATACACGAACTGCGCATGCTTTTCTTCGGTGCAGAAATTTCAAGGAGCATGAGAGTGGCTTGGGTGAAAGTGATGCTGCCATGCTGGTATTACTCTCAGCATTTTTCTTTTCTCGTTTTCCGCCGCCAATGATGATAACGACTCTTCGTCAGGGAGTTGGGCTGAATAACCGACCGGGCCACAGAAGGTAGTGTGCACTTCCCTGAGTTTATTTACTCCTGTGGCCTGAAGGGACTGGGCCTGGGACGAAGGTTTCCATGATAGATTCTGCAGATGGAGTGACAAGCGAGCGCATCTTCCAATTTGCCGACTCCTCCTCCCATAAGAGCGGGCAGTTCAGTCGTCTCCTTGGTAGCGAAAATACGCAGCGGGCGATCGAGTGTATTCCTAATCCCGACTTTCTCGCCACCTTAGCTGTTGCCTGTCTTGAATTCGCAGTTGGTTGATTGATAGCTCTCTATGTTGTGGCCTATTTTTTGGTGCGGCGTTGGAGTGTCGTGTTCAAATGTTTGTTAGTGTCGCTTGGTCTATGTGGATGTATTGTTTGTAGGCTTGGAACGATTGTTGTAGATTTTCGTTTGTTTTCTTCTAAAAATCAGACACCCTCTTCTTAATTAATGGATGAGTTAAAGCTTTTGCTTCCGTTAAAAAAAAATCCCGCTTATAACGCAGTATTCAAAAAGACATGTTTTCACACCCCAAAAAAGACGTGTTTTTTGGTTTGAAAAAAATAAAGGATAAATAATGCACGCACATATAACCTTGATACTTATGTGCATACCAAATTTTAGGGGAAAATATGTATGTATGTGACCTAAAAAAGAGAGAAATAGATAACTTGCACCGGTAAAAGTCATGTAGCTTGGATTGTTCATCCGGTACTTTATCTTTTTTTCTCAAGTTACATACTTCCATATTTAAGTTTATAACTTAGTACACACACATGCATACTTCCTCTACATGAAAATTTTCATTTCGTATTTTTCCAATTTTATTTAATATTTATTTTGAATTTGCTATTCATGTGGGATTAGGACTACCCGCTACCCGAAAAAACCCGCATTATTCTTGTAACTTGTTGAAGGTGATCACTAGGTTTGCAAAATGGACATCCTCCAAACCCGAAAGTAGGTATATTAAAAGATAAACATGAGTTAATTTTAAATAAAAAATGTTAACTTTTAGAACACATATATACGGGTTTATGCGGGTTCCTAGTCAGCCCTAGTGATGGCGAACTTGACATCATTTTCTGTGCACCTTGAGGCTGACCTTCTATGCATCTTTAAATGTCGAATTTTGAATCTATGCGAATGTCTAAAGAGTGGGTTGTGGTATTCCTTTTGTTAGATTTATGTGAGTTGTGGCCAGCCCATGTAGCATACAAACGTCAAGTACATAAGTTTTTTTTTTGAGAAACACAGTACAAACGCAAACACTCACATACACGCGCATACACTCACCCCTATGAACGCACACACGCACACCCTACCCCTATGAGCACCTCCGAATGACCGAACCGGTGGATTGGATCTTGAAATTGACGAAGTCCACCAGAGTTCAAACCTCATAACCACCCTCCTAACCACCCAACCCTCTGGTTGGTTCTCGTCAAGTACATAAGTACATTCATATGGACATTTGGATTTATTGAAGGGCTTTAGCATTTGGGGAACTGCGGCACATAAGCACGTTTTTATTACATAGGGTAGTAAGTTGACACACTCAAATGTCAAGTACATGTATTATTTGATTCATAATAACTTAGGCCTTGTTTAATTCAAAGAAATGTCGTAGAAATTTTGTAGGATTTTCATTCTTAGGAAAGTTTCCCATGAGCATACTTTGAGTCGTACGATTGGAATCCTTAAGAATGTATGTGAATTTTTCCTACATGATTGCGTTGCACTATATTTGAGAGAATCTTTTTCATCCACTCAAACCTCATGTTACAACTTCTTTGTTTTTCCTGTGAGTTAAAACACGACTTGAAGAAATTTTCTGTAGGTTCTAACTGCCGCAGGATTGAACTAGACATGACATTCTAATCCTGTGGGTTTTCCTAATTTTGTGTTCTAAGAAATTCTACCAATCAAACATGCCCTCAAAGATATGTACTATTCCTAATTTCGTATGCAACTCTAGAAGTCCTGTACTTAACTGACTTGAAATGCCAGCGGTGGTACAATCGAGTCACGGTTTACCAGTACTCCGTTGAAAGTTGTCCCGAGATGGTGAATCCGTTCTCTTCTCAAAATCGATAGCGTGTCGTTTACAGAAGTTACACATGATGTATTTGCGCGTGTGTAAGCAAAACTGAATGTTCAGTCTCACTAATTGAGCTCTTTTCGTAAACTAATTCAGATGACGCTCTCAGACGTTAGAACTATCACCCTCGTCGCACGCCTGGCCTCACAGGCAACGATCATTGCTTGAGAAATGGAAGTTGGAGCAGCGCCGCTCGATCCAGATCAACCAGCCATCACTGACCCACTGCCCTGATTTGCCGATTCCCATGATCAAATCAAACCGAACCTGCCAAGAACCAGTGCAGAGCACATTTACCACTCCCAAAACACAAACATCCGATATCAGGACTTCAGCTCATAACAGTACCTCCAACTCCAAGAGACCAAGACAGTGACACCAGGTTATAACAGCAGTGCTACATCAGCCCTAAACACCACTAAACACCAAAGTCCGCACGTCAACACAACTACTGGAATCTAAATATACAGCATCCGCAAATCCCAAATCATGGTCTCACTTCATCAAAAGGTTCCTTCCGGCCACCACTAAGAGAAGAAGTGCCAAGAAACAAGACACCCAATCACCGGTTGGGACAGGGTGCCTTGTCTCCATGATCAGGCGCTGAGGTACAGAGCAAGGAGCCAGCAGCAGGCCAGGATCACCGCCCGCTTCGCCGTTCCGGCCACAGGGAAGATTTTGGTGCCGCCGCTCATGTCATTGGCGCTCGGACCTTGGCCAAACGCCGGCGGGCTGTTCACGCCGATGGTGCCGTTAGTTCCAGCAGCGCTGCAGAACAAAGAATAGATGAGTTGTGCACAATCATTTACAGAGAGTGATGCATGATTTGGGTTTCTGCAAACCTTAAATCTTGACTCATAAAAAAAGGAAGGCATCCATATTTTCTGAATGACTGAAGTTCTGAATTCTGAACAGAGTCTTCACCATGGTGCTGGAAGCTAATGGAAACGTGGGAATTCTGAACAGAGTCTTCAGCTAATGACAGACTAATCAAAACGTGGAAATTCCCTTCACACCTAGCAACCTAGCACTAATCTCCATCGATCCAGGGTGTTCCAAATGCTACTGGTATAGCTTCAAAAAGGAGGCAGGAATAATTCGAGAACCTACATTGCATACAAAAACCAGAGCGGCAGAACAGAAAGAGGAGCTCATCGTCTCGTCTAGCTGGGAGACGGAACCAGAAGGGTATATGATTCCCCTGAGAAAGAAGACTCCACGAAGGCGCCAGTTGCGCACCGACAATGCAGCCAAATGTAGGAAAGAAACTGAACCCCACGCGCAAATGGGCCTTTATTCCAAGGTTTGCCCCAGCGGAGGAACGACACAGCACCGCCCACCGGAATCCGGAAGCCACCACATGGCAGCAGGCACCAAATATATAAGCTGCGATTACGACCACTTGGTACTACTGCAAGGACGGAATGAGGTAATTGTAATGATGTCTTGTAAAGACGGCCAAAAGCACACTCATGAATGATGGTGTACTTGGACTTGTGGTTGGTACAGTCTTCAAGGACCTGGTAAAAGATGTGCTTGTGCATTTGTTTTCCTAATCAACTCATATGCTAGTAGGAGAATCTGCAATGCGTCTGATGGTAAGTGTGCGAAATGTTGGTTGTGTTTGCAAGGGTTAAGTGAAACTGAAATGTTGAACAGCCATCCTGCATCTAAGGTGTTCTTGGAGCAGTAATGAAGCTGCAGCATAGCATAGGTCTATTCTCTCAAGAACAAGAAAAACAGAAGAGATGAACATGAACTTCGCAAAATACTAGCAGGTGCATTACCTCTGGGTTGCAGGGAACAGGCAGCCGTTAGCGCCTGCAAGCAAGAGCAAACGGAGCATCAGAAATCTAGCACTCACTTTTCTTTCAAAACAAATCTAGCTGGTTCTTGGTTTCTTGAGCAAAGAACTGTGCGATTGATTGGGGATGCGGGGAGAGGGGAAGAAGAAATGGTGAAGGGATCAGTATATACGCACTGGGGTCGTTGTTGGAGACGAAGGTGGTGCCGGAGAAGAGGCAGGCCTGCGGGTTCTGTCCGCTGCGCTGGTAGTAGCTGTTGACGGCGTAGGAGCAGTGCGCCTTGACGGTGTTGGGCATGAAGCAGGCGCCGTTCTGCAGGATGGGCCTGCAGTCGGCGCCGCCGCCGCAGGCGTAGTCGAGCGTCTTCTGCAGCATCACGTCGTACAGGTCCGTGCGGCACAGGCACCACCCGCCCTCTGTTGTTCCCCATGCCATTCCGCAGCCAGAGCACGGGAGCTCAATCAGTAATAGGGGTACAGATTTCTCGCAAGAAACGGACGAAAGAGCAGGAATGTGGGCGCCGGGGAGGGGATGGGCGCGCGTACCTGACCGGCCGGCGAGCGTGGCGGCCACCGCGAGGAGGAAGACGAGACGGGCCGCGTGCGTCGCCATGGATGGAGCAGGTTTCAGGTTCTTTGCTTTGCTTCGTTGCTTCCCCGGTGTGGTGGCGGCGTCAGGAAGGAAGGCGTGTGAGTGTGAGTTAGGCTGTGGGGCGGGCCGGGGTTTTAATGCAGGGGATAGAGGGAGTGGGGGTTGCTGCTGCTGAACAATGGTGAATGGTCGAGGTGGAAATGAGTAGGGCTACCGGACAGGAGAGTGGAGGTGGAGATGTGCTTGGTTTGTACTGTTGCTCACTTCACTGCTCCTCTCCGTTCTAACTAGCTTGGGTTTTTTCTTTATTTTTTTGGGCGAGCGGAACGGAAACGGCAAGTGGGTCGTGTGTCCCGTAGGCCGTAGCATCGGGAGGCGCGCCTCCAGTTCAGCAGGGCACTGCCTGCGCAGTGCAGCACTGTCCCGTCCAGAAGGCAGCGCGGCTTTTCATCAACGGTCGAAAAAACCGCATGGCCGAGCCCGAGCGGCACCACCGGCGTCCCGGCTGCGCACCTGCACGCGTGCACCGCGAGCTATGGTCCATGGAGTCAAAAGGCACGGGCGTGCGCACCGTGGTAAGGACATCTCCAGCGGCGCGACACATTTCGGACACCTGGGTGTCCGTTTGCGTCGCGAGGCGAACGCGGAAATGGTCGCGTGTCCGTTTGCGTCTGGGGCTAGCTCCAGCGGGGCGACGCATTTTGGGCGCAGACCAGAATTCAAAAAATAGAAGGACGCATAAACTTTTGTACCAAATTTACAGCCGCATTTTGAGGGCTGAAACAAGTTCACCCCACTTTGCATATCGGACGCTAAGTGGACTGGCACAACAAGGGCTGTCGAATAAAAATGTCCAAAAGGAGGCCAATGTGTTGGGCGCATGGCGCCGGCGATCAGGCGTCTCGCGCGCGGATTTCGGCGCGCCTCTTCATGAACCAGGCCCTGGTGTCGTCACATTCCTCACAACTTCTAGGTAGGCCGCATAGCTTGTCATCCACTTGTTGGCGTTCTTGAGCACGTCCCAGCAATGGACCATATGGAAGCCTTTCTTGTGCGTCGCCCTAAACTTCTCCAAGGCGCGGGATACCTGCATTCATAGCGCCAATGATGTACATACAATGATGCACATAGTGTTGAATGATGATGGTTCTATCGTGTTTACCACTGTCATGACGCCAGCGCCGCTTACGGGGTTGTTAATAGCATGTTCGACCGCCGAGCAAAACTTGGCTGTCTCTTGCTTGATGTAGTTCCATCTTTTTCGGAGGGACTCTAACGTCCGAGGGGTTGTGATATTGTAGGGCGGGTGCCGCCTGGTCTCGTTGTACTGCTGCGAGACCTTGGCCCAATAGACCTTGCCCTTTTGCTGCGCGCCATTAATGCAATCATTGCTCGATGCAAGCCATGCTTCGCACAAGCACTTGTCCTCCTCGTCGACGAAGCCTTGTGTCCTGTGGCTCTCCCCCTTCTTCTTCGCAGCTTCGTTGCGCGTCGTCGAAGTCGTCCACCGACACGGGTGTTGGCTGCGTCGCTAGGTGGCGAACAGCGTGCGGTTTCGATATCCTCCGCGCGTTCATCTGCCGTTGGCTCCCAGTCATCCAGCGGTGTCCCGGCCGGATCACCGCGAACGAAGCCGCCGCCGTAGATAATTTCCTGGATGTCAGCGTCACGGCGGTCCTTCCAATACTCCTATGAATCACCGGACGTCAGACGCATGAAACATGGCGAACGCACACATTGAGAGAGCTCACGTACGGGTCGTCCATCGTCGGGCAGCGGCGCCATTTCGTCGAACAGGGTGCGGGGCGTGGCATGCTCTCCTCCGGCACTGCGCGTCTTCGTGTCGCGCCCGAGCTGGAGTCACCGCTTCTAGGAGTCCGGTTGAGGTCGGGAACAGCCACCCCGTTGATCGCTCCGCCGCCGGTCAACTCCACGGCGGCAGGCCGGACGCGAACCGCGGCCGGGTGGCGCAAGGGAGCGGGAGTTCCAGGACGCAGCTGGAACTTACCGAGCTGACCGACGAGGACGGAGGAGCGACGTTAGCGATCCCTCTCTCTTGACGAGCATGTAGCCCTCCGCCAAGGTCGGATGGAGGCTACTTGCGCGGCTGCTGATCGCACGCCACGCCGGTTGGCGGCCGCGAAATCTTCATCTTCGGTTCGCGCCGGCAGCGACGTTCGCGGCCTCGATCGCTTTCTCCTGGGGAGAGCACCTTGTGCAGCCTTCGCCGTCTCCCGCCGCCGCCGGTGCCGGCCCGCTTTTCGGCGGACCCTCCATTGTGGCTACGGTTGGCTACGGGGAGTGTGGGGCGGCGGCGGGTGCGGCGAGGGTTTGATCCGCATCCATGGCGGTGGCTGCGGCCGCGAGGACGTCCATCGCTTCGGAATGTTTGCGGGTCTAGTTTGCTTTCGCGCGAATGGCAATGGAATTATATCGGCCTCGCCGCGACGCGCGGTCCTACGTCTTTCGGCGGTCACTGGCGCGACAGCCAAACGTCGCGGAGACGCAAACCTGCCGCATATTTGGGCCAGGTTTGCGTCTCGTGACGGCGTCACTTTGCGTCGCCCCCCTGAGCCCAGACGCATTTCGGTCACGGCGGACGAAAACGGTCGCTCAGCGACCATTTGCGTCGCGCCGCTGGAGATGCCCTAAACAAACTGCAAAACGAAACCCAAAATCATTTTTTTTTGCTAAAAAGAATATATTATTATCAAAAGATACCTGCACCTAGCCTATGCAACAATGCGGCATCCTAATGGCAGCACGGATCGCAGTTAAAAAAAACTAAGAAACAAAAGTTCCGCTACAGTATCCCAGACCTAGCAACAACAATAGATCCACCACCAAGACAACACCTCAAATATAGACTCGCCAAAAACGACGCCTCTAATAAGAGAACGGTACACCAGCGCCGTCGTCGCCCGACCAAGATCTTAGATTTTCACCCTGAAGATAGTCCCCGCTCTCAATACAATGCATTCAACAAGGTCATTGCCAGACACAACCAGTTAAGGCCAGCCTTTGGGTTTTCACCCTGAAAGGTAGGACTCTAAACTTCACATGTGTTGTTGCCCCCACTTTCATACCACTGCTGCGGAGCCCGGAACACCAAGCAAGTCCCTTAACATCGTAGAGACTTGAACCTCCCTTAGCTAGTCCTCTAATCCGGCCTTCATGATATTCCCTTTTTCTGACTTCACCGTGGACCAAAAAGTCACTTGATGTCAACACAGAACAAACCTTCGTGCCGCTCCCTCCAGAATCAAACGGTCCGAATAAAAGCATGGATGCGCGCGACCGAATATCACCCGATCCAGCAAACTTCGGGCAAAAGATGCAGTGTTCCATTCGCCGGCGGAGCTTTCCGGAACTCATCGCTCTAGCCAGATCAAGATGGACAGGCCTCTGACAGGTCTTCATGTTCGCATGAGAGAAACCCGAGGACCGCCATCATTATTCAGTCGGGCCCCGACGCCACCGACCATCCCGAACCATGTGTGGCAAAGCGGCGACACCAAGCAAATGGGCGATGCCTTGTAGCCGGCCGGCCCTCCACCGGCGACAACCTGGATGCTCATGCCTTCCTCAGCCATCGCCGTCTGGGCTCGATGACAAATCGAAAGACCCACCACCACCATCCTCAGGTCGACCATCTCCAGCGAAGAAGAGGGCCGCATCCGCCATCCAACCCAGGGTTGCTGCCCCGGGTGACCTCATGCCGCGGGAGAAGCCCAGGAGCACCACCTCGCACCGGCGGGAGGCGGGAAGATGCAGTAGCGCAGATCGAGGAACTGGCCACCGCCAACCGCCGCCAGCCACCACCGGCGTGCCATAGCGTCGAGGAGGGTCCTGGCCGCCGCCACCCAGCGCAGCAGGAGGAAGATCCGCCACCGCTGCCACGCCCCGCGGGCTTTGCCTAGCAGCGCCACCGGTGGCGGCGGCGGGGAGATGGGTGATACGCGTAGATGCACACGTCCGTTGGGAACCCCAAGTGGAAGGTATGATGCGTATAGAAGCAAGTTTCCCTCAGTATGAAACCAAGGTTTAATCGAACCAGAGGAGCCAAGAAGCACGTTGAAGGTTGATGGTCGCGAAATGTGATGCGGCGCAACACCAGGGATTCCGGCGCCAACGCGGAACCGCACAACACAACCCAAGTACTTTGCCCCAACGAAACTGAGGTTGTCAATCTCAGCTTTTTGTAACAAAGGATTAAACGTATCGAGTGGAAGATGTTTGCAAAGAAAACAGTAAACACAATTGCAGATTGTATGCTATGTAAAGAATAGGACCGGGTCCACAGTTCACTAGAGGTGTCTCTCCCATAAGATAAAGCATGTTGGGTGAACAAATTACAATCGGGCAATTGACAAATAGAGAAAGGCATAACAATGCATATACATGATATGATAAATATAGTGAGATTTAATTGGGCATTACGACAAAGTACATAGACCGTCATCCAACCGCATCTATGCCTAAAAAGTCCACCTTCAGTTATCATCCGAACCCCTCCCAGTATTAAGTTGCAAAGCAACAGACAATTGCATTAAGTATGGTGCGTAATGTAATCAACAACTACATCCTTAGACATAGCATCAATGTTTTATCCCTAGTGGCAACGCACATCCACAACCTTAGAACTTTCTGTCACTGTCCAGATTCAATGGAGGCATGAACCCACTATCGAGCATAAATACTCCCTCTTGGAGTTAAGAGTAAAAACTTGGCCAGAGCCTCTACTAATAACGGAGAGCATGCAAGATCATAAACAACACATGAACAATAGATTGATAATCACCATAATCATAGTACTCTCTATCCATCGGATCCCGACAAACACAACATATAGAATTACATATAGATGATCTTGATCATGTTAGGCAGCTCACAAGATCCAACAATGAAGCACAACAAGGAGAAGACGACCATCTAGCTACTGCTATGGACCCATGGTCCAGGGGTGGACTACTCACTCATCACTCCGAGGCGACCATGGCGGTGTAGAGTCCTCCGGGAGATGAATCCCTCTCCGGCAGGTGCGGAGGCGATCTCCGTAATCCCCCGAGATGGGATTCGGCGGCGGCGTCTCTGTAAGGTTTTCCGTATCGTGGCTCTCGACGGGGGTTTCGCGACGGAAGCTTTAAGTGGCGGAGGGTCAACGCGGGGGCCACACGAGGCCCCAGGTCGGCGCGGCCAAGGCCTGGGCCGCGCCGCCCTCTGGCCGCCTCGTGGCCCCACTTCGTTAGGTCTTCGGTCTTCGGAAGCTTCGTGCAAAAATAGGACCCTGGGCGAAAGTTTCGTCCAATTCCGAGAATATTTCTTTACTAGGATTTCTGAAACCAAAAACAGAAAACAGCAACTGGCTCTTCGGCATCTTGTTAATAGGTTAGTTCCAGAAAATGCATAAATATGACATATAATGTGCATAAAACATGTAGGTATCATCAATAAAGTAGCATGGAACATAAGAAATTATCGATACGTTGGAGACGTATCAGCATCCCCAAGCTTAGTTCTGCTCGTCCCGAGCAGGTAAAACGATAACAAAGATAATTTCCAAGTGACATGCCATCATAATCTTGATCATACTATTTGTAAACATATGTAATGAATGCGATCAAAACAAAGGTAATGACATGAGTAAACAAGTGAATCATATGACAAAGACTTTTCATGAATAGTACTTCAAGACAAGCATCAATAAGTCTTGCATAAGAGTTAACTCATAAAGCAATAAATCAAAGTAAAGGTGTTGAAGCAACACAAAGGAAGATGAAGTTTCAGCGGTTGCTTTCAACTTATAACATGTATATCTCATGGATATTGTCAACATAAAGTAATATAACAAGTGCAATATGCAAGTATGTAGGAATCAATGCACAGTTCACACAAGTGTTTGCTTCTTAAGGTGGAAGGAGATAGGTAAACTGACTCAACAATAAAAGTAAAAGAATGGTCCTTCAAAGAGGAAAGCATCGATTTCTGTATTTGTGCTAGAGCTTTTATTTTGAAAACATGAAACAATTTTGTCAACGGTAGTAATAAAGCATATGAGTTATGAAAATTATATCTTACAAGTTGCAAGCCTCACGCATAGTATACTAATAGTGCCCGCCCCTCGTCCTACTTAACTTGGACTACCGGGTCTTCGCATGCCATGTTTCAACCAAGTGTCACAAAGGGGTACCTCCATGCCGCCTGTACAAAGGTCTAAGGAGAATGCTCGCATTTTTCTCGCTTTTGATTATTCTCAACTTAGACATCCATACCGGGACAACATGGACAACAGATAATGGACTCCTCTTAAATGCATAAGCATGTAGCAATGATTATTGTTCTCATATGAGATTGAGGATATATGTCCAAAACTGAAACTTCCACCATGATTCATGGCTTTAGTTAGCGGCCCAATGTTCTTCTCTAACAATTTTGCATGCTCCAACCACTAAAATGATAGACCTTCAGACAAGACGGACATGCATAGCAACTCACATGATATTCAACAATAGTTGATGGCGTTCCCCTAAGCATGGTTATCGCACAACAGCAACTTAATAAAATATAAAGTGCATAAGTACATATTCAATACTACGATAGTTTTTAAGGCTATTTTGTCCCATGAGCTATATATTGCAAAGGTGAATGATGGAATTTTAAAGGTAGCACTCAAGCAATTTACTTTGGAATGGCGGAGAAATACCATGTAGTAGGTAGGTATGGTGGACACAAATGGCATAGTAGTTGGCTCAAGGATTTTGGATGCATGAGAAGTATTCCCTCTCGATACAAGGTTTAGGCTAGCAAGGTTATTTGAAGCAAACTCAAGGATGAACAAGTGCAGCAAAACTCACATAAAAGACATATTGTAAACATTATAAGACTCTACACTGTCTTCCTTGTTGTTCAAAACTCAATACTAGATATTATCTAGACCTTAGAGAAACCAAATATGCAAATCAAATTTTAGCAAGCTCTATGTATTTCTTCATTAATGGGTGCAAAGCATATGATGCAAGAGCTTAAACATGAGCACAACAATTGCCAAGTATCACATTATCCAAGACATTTTAGAATTACTACATGTAGCATTTTCCAATTCCAACCATATAACAATTTAACGAAGAAGAAACTTCGCCTTGAACATTATGAGTAAAGCCTAAGGACACATGTGTCCATATGCAACAGCGGAGCGTGTCTCTCTCCACAAAGTGAATGCTAGGATCCATCTTATTCAAACAAAAACAAAAACAAAAACAAACCGACGCTCCAAGCAAAGAACAAAAGATGTGATTGAATAAAAATATAGTTTCAGGGGAGGAACCCGATGATGTTGTCGATGAAAGGGGATGCCTTGGGCATCCCCAAGCTTAGACTTGAGTCTTCTTAAAGTATGCAGGGGTGAACCACGGGGCATCCCCAAGCTTAGAGTTTTCACTCCTCTTGATCATAGTATATCATACTCCTCTCTTGACCCTTGAAAACTTCCTTCACACCAAACTTCAAGCAAACTCATTAGAGGGTTAGTGCACAATTAATAATTCACTCATTCAGAGGTGACACAAACATTATTTTCACTTCTGGACATTGCATAATGCTACTGGACATTAGTGGATCAAAGAAATAAATCCAACATAGCAAAAGAGGCAATGCGAAACAAAAGGCAGAATCTGTCAAAAACAGAACAGTCCGTAAAGACGAATTTAGAAATGGCACCAGACTTGCTCAAATGGAAAAACTCAAAACTAATGAAAGTTGCGTACATATCTGAGGATCACGCTCGTAAATTGGCAGATTTTTTCGAATTTTCTACAGAGAATTGTGCCCAGATTCGTGACAGACAGCAATGCTGTTTCTGCGCAGCGATCCCAAATATAACATCAACTTTGACATAGAAACTTTACTTGGCACAAAAACTTGATAAGGAGAGGTTGCTACAGTAGTAAACAACTTCCAAGACTTAACAAACAAAAAATTGCTGTAGGTAAAAACATGGGTTGTCTCCCACCTTTAACGCCTTTCAGCTAGGCGCAGAAAGTGCAAATCAAGTAACATCGAGAGATGAAGCATCAACATCATAGCTTGTTCTAATAATAGAATCAAAAGGCAACTTCATTTCTTTCTAGGGAAGTGTTCCATACCTTTCTTGAGAGGAAATTGATATTTAATATTACCTTCCCTCATATCAATAACAGCACCAACAGTTCGAAGAAAAGGTCTTCCCAACACAATTGGACAAGATGCATTGCATTCGATATCCAAGACAACAAAATCAACGGGGACAAGGTTATTGTTAACCGTAATGTGCACATTATCAATCCTCCCCAAAGGTTTCTTTTTAACATTATCGGCAAGATTAACATCCAAATAACAATTCTTCAATGGTGGCAAGTCAAGCATATTATAAATCTTTTTAGGCATAACAGAAATACTTGCACCAAGATCACATAAAGCATTACATTCAAAGTCATTGAATTTCATTTTAATGATGGGCTCCCAACCATCCTCTAACTTTCTAGGAATAGAAGTTTCAAGTTTTAGTTTCTCTTCTCTAGCTTTTATGAGAGCATTTGTAATATGTTTTGTAAAGGCTAAATTTATAGCACTAGCATTAGGACTTTTAGCAAGTTTTTGTAAGAACTTTATAACTTCAGAGATGTGGCAATCATCAAAATCTAAATCATTATGAGCTAGCAATGGGATCATTGTTCCCAAGGTTGGAAAAAATTTCAGCAGTTTTATCACAAGCAGTTTCAGCAGTTTTAGCAATTTCAGGCAGTTTTGTACGCTTTGCACTAGGAGTAGAAACATTGCCAACACCAATTATTTTACCATTGATAGTAGGAGGTGCAGCAACATGTGAAGAATTAGCATTACTAGTGGTGGTAATAGTCCAAACTTTAGCTACATTATTCTCTTTAGCTAGTTTTTCATTTTCTTCTCTATCCCACCTAGCACGTAGTTCAGCCATTAACCTTATATTCTCATTAATTCTAACTTGGATGGCATTTGCTGTAGTAGTAATCTTATTATCAATATCATTATTAGGCATAACTTTCAACTTTAAAAGATTTACATCGGAGGCAAGTCTATCAACTCTAGAAGCAATAGTATCAATTTTATCAAGCTTTTCCTCAACAGATTTGTTAAAAGCAGTTTGTGTACTAATAAATTCTTTAAGCATAGCTTCAAGACCAGAGGGTACATTCCTATTATTATTGTAAGAATTCCCATAAGAATTACCATAACCATTACCATTAGCAGAAGGATATGGCCTATAGTTATTACCAGAGTTGTTCCTATAAGCATTGTTGTTGAAATTATTATTTTTAATGAAATTCACATCAACATTTTCTTCTTGAGCAACCAATGAAGCTAAAGGAACATTATTTGGATCTACATTAGATCTACCATTCACAAGCATAGACATAATCACATCAATCTTATCACTCAAGGAAGAGGTTTCTTCAACAGAATTTACCTTCTTACCTTGTGGAGCTCTTTCCGTGTGCCACTCAGAGTAATTTATCATCATATCATCAAGAAGTTTTGTAGCCGCCCAATGTGATGGACATAAAGGTACCTCCAGCAGCTAAATCCAATAAATTCCGCAAGAAAAATTTAGTCCTGCATAGAAGGTTTGGATAATCATCCAAGTAGTCATCCATGGGTTGGGCAATTCTTTACCAAAGTTTTCATTCTCTCCCAAGCTTGAGCAACATGTTCAGTATCTAATTGTTTAAAATTCATTATGCTACTTCTCAAAGATATAATTTTAGCGGGAGGATAATATCTACAATAAAAGCATCCTTGCATTTAGTCCATGAATCAATACTATTCTTAGGCAAAGATAGCAACCAATCTTTAGCTCTTCCTCTTAATGAGAAAGGAAACACTTTCAATTTAATAATATCACCATCTACATCTTTATACTTTTGCATTTCACAAAGTTCAACAAAATTATTGAGATGGGCAGCAGCATCATCAGAACTAACACCAGAAAATTGTTCTCTCATGACAAGGTTTAGTAAAGCAGGTTTAATTTCAAAGAATTCTGCGTAGTAGCAGGTGGAGCAATAGGTGTGCATAGGAAATCATTATTATTTGCATTTGTGAAGTCACACAATTTAGTATTTTGGGGTATTCATTTTAGCAACGGTAAATAAAACAAACTAGATAAAGTAAATGCAAGTAACTAATTTTTTTGTGTTTCGATATAGAGAGCAAGACAAGAAATAAAGTAAAACTAGCAACTAATTTTTTTGTGTTTTGATTTAGTGCAGCAAACAAAGTAGCAAATAAAATAAAGCAAGACAAAAACAAAGTAAAGAGATTGAGAAGTGGAGACTCCCCTTGCAGCGTGTCTTGATCTCCGGCAACGGCGCCAGAAATTTAGCTTGATACGCGTAGATGCACACGTCCGTTGGGAACCCCAAGTGGAAGGTATGATGCGTATAGAAGCAAGTTTCTCGATGAAACCAAGGTTTAATCGAACCAGTAGGAGCCAAGAAGCACGTTGAAGGTTGATGGTCGCGAAATGTGATGCGGCGCAACACCGGGGATTCCAACGCGAACCTGCACAACACAACCCAAGTACTTTGCCCCAACGAAACTGAGGTTGTCAATCTCACCGGCTTGCTGTAACAAAGGATTAAACGTATCGAGTGGAAGATGTTTGCAAAGAAAACAGAAACACAATTGCAGTAGATTGTATGCTATGTAAAGAATAGGACCGGGGTCCACAGTTCACTAGAGGTGTCTCTCCCATAAGATAAAGCATGTTGGGTGAACAAATTACAGTCGGGCAATTGACAAATAGAGAAAGGCATAACAATGCATATACATGATATGATAAATATAGTGAGATTTAATTGGGCATTACGACAAAGTACATAGACCGTCATCCAACCGCATCTATGCCTAAAAAGTCCACCTTCAGGTTATCATCCGAACCCCTCCAGTATTAAGTTGCAAAGCAACAGACAATTGCATTAAGTATGGTGCGTAATGTAATCAACAACTACATCCTTAGACATAGCATCAATGTTTTATCCCTAGTGGCAACAGCACATCCACAACCTTAGAACTTTCTCACTGTCCCAGATTCAATGGAGGCATGAACCCACTATCGAGCATAAATACTCCCTCTTGGAGTTAAGAGTAAAAACTTGGCCAGAGCCTCTACTAATAACGGAGAGCATGCAAGATCATAAACAACACATGAACAATAGATTGATAATCACCATAATCATAGTACTCTCTATCCATCGGATCCCGACAAACACAACATATAGAATTACATATAGATGATCTTGATCATGTTAGGCAGCTCACAAGATCCAACAATGAAGCACAACAAGGAGAAGACGACCATCTAGCTACTGCTATGGACCCATGGTCCAGGGGTGGACTACTCACTCATCACTCGGAGGCGACCATGGCGGTGTAGAGTCCTCCGGGAGATGAATCCCCTCTCCGGCAGGTGCCGGAGGCGATCTCGTAATCCCCGAGATGGGATTCGCGGCGGCGCGGTGGGTTTTCCGTATCGTGGCTCTTGCTGGGGGTTTCGCGACAAGCTTTAAGTAGGCGGAGGGTCAACGCGGGGGCCACACGAGGGGCCCAGGCTAGGTCGGCGCGGCCAAGGCTCGGCCGCGCCGCCTGCCCTCTGGCCGCCTCGTGGCCCTACTTCGTTAGGTCTTCGGTCTTCTGGAAGCCGTGCAAAAATAGGACCCCGGGCGAAAGTTTCCAATTCCGAGAATATTTCTTTACTACGATTTTGAAACCAAAAACAGCAGAAACAGAACTGGCTCTTCGGCATCTTGTTAATAGGTTAGTTCCAGAAAATGCATAAATATGACATATAATGTGCATAAAACATGTAGGTATCATCAATAAAGTAGCATGGAACATAAGAAATTATCGATACGTTGGAGACGTATCAATGGGTTAGGGTTGGGAGGGTGCGGGAGGGGGAGAGGGTAAATCGAGGGTGCCAGATTCAACCTGAACCAATGACTTCAAAATGTAACCGCCGCATCACCATTTCCCAAAACAGACACTCTAAATAACCTAAACAAAGAAACGAGAATCCTTCCCGCCGAGGGGCCATGGCACGCCACACCTACAATCCACCAAGGTCAAGAACGACGAAGACAGAGCAGACCAACGACATCACCGACCAGAGGGTGGAAACCCTAAATGAGTTTATTTTAGCCGCCTCCCGATCGGCTTTGGCCTTGGACTTATGTGCCATTTTATAGTTATACTAATTTAGTGTTATATAAACATTGCTACTTTTTTTTATAGGAAGTTGATCAAATTTAATAAAGTTTGATTTTTTTTCTTTAAAACAAAAACAAACGCTTCATTAATTAAGAAGAGGGTGTCCAATTAATTAGCGAATAACCGGGCTAAAGCCATATAACAACGCCAACACAACGGGACTGAGACTAGACGATGTGTCAACTATGGAAGGAGCAGCAACATGACTCTCGAATGTAAATGACGAAGCCAACTTTTGAGGAGCCCACAACAGTGACAAAGCTTCGGGGCCGCCATCCCAACATACTACCGCTCGCACTCGAGCCACGACACTGCACGACTCAGCCCCTCGCGACCCAAACTACATAAGGCAAATCGATCGCAGACCATGGCCACCGCACCAACATCCAGGGCCGCCGCCCAGGCCTAAAGATCAAACCGCCTCCTCTGAGGCACGTCGACCGAGTCGACAACCTCGCCGGATGGTCCAAGCCATGCCAACAACAAATCCGCCCAATGAAGCTGCTGCCAACCATGATTTCCGAGGCCGACACGTCGACATACAAGCACCATCTACTCAAAGCCACTGCCTCGACATCCACCTTTGGACCACAAGGTACCACATGAGCCTCCAATCGGTACCGACTCCAAAAACAAGGCCCCAATGGGTTAGTGACGTGTGACGCCACCCTCGTCCGATCTCGCGCGGTATCTAAGGTTTTCCCCGGAGATCTACCAAGCGGAGGAGCAAGCAACCGCATCAACGATGCTTTGAAGAAGGTAACGACGCCAACGAGCGCCGCTAACGTCTACCCTAGCCAATGGCCAGGAGCAAGGCCTTAGCCCGACATTGCTTCACGCCTAGCCCTCAACAGCAACACGGCCACCCGTGTCTCGCTGGAACTAAGAGCAGACCACCTCAACCCGAGGTCACCGCCCTGGCTTCCGTAACTCGGTGAGCAGGTAGGAGCCACCCAGCCATCAACGTAGCTAGAGCAGCAGTGCATCTGCCGAAACACATCCACCCCATTAGATCGGGGAGCAAGGGCACCAGATCCACCGCCCCGTAGTCCCGGAGCCGCCGCTCTGGCAAACCTCGCGTCGGTGCACCACCTGGAGCCCCGGAACGCGCAACATCAATGCACCATGCCGCACCCGCCGGATGTGTCGCCCACACCACCGCACCACGCCCACAAGCTAGCACTGCCACCAAAGCCCTGGGGCCGTCGCCCTAGTGTCCCGCGCTGCTAGAAAACCATAGGGACGACCGCCGACACCCAACTGTCCCCCGCGTCCACCACAAGTTCTCCCAATGCCTCCTTCGAGGGGCGCCCCGCCGCCACCGCGGCAAGGCCAGCTGCAGCGGTGGGGAAGGACCCAGGGAGGAGATCCGGTCGGTGGCATGCTAGTGTTCTTGAGTGACACGAGGATCAGCTGAGGCACAAGTTCAATTCTAGGATAAAAGAGAAACGCACACTTATATGTGAACGGATGGAATACTCCGCTTCGCAGTTCGAACACAAGGTTTTGTCCAAATCGAACTTTCTAATGTGTGACCAAGTGTATACAGTAAAATATCAACTTATACAATACCATATGTATTCATGTATATAATGTATAAACAAACTTCATTGTGGTTCTAACAATGTAAATATTAATATATGTTCCCACGTAATTTGTCAAAGTTTGTAATGTCTTAACTTTGCGGATCAATACGAAACAGAGTAGAGAATTGTCAGCTCAAAGGATAAGGAAGACCGTGTCTACAGAAGGCTGGAGGACGCAGGTACCCAATGCATCTACTGTAGTTACGGCCCGTTGAAACGCTGCGCGGTCAGAAACTCAGGACATTGCCTTTGTCCATTCTCACAGAACTCTAGCGGAAACAGGCAAACAGCACTCTGTCCAAGCCAAAGGCGTACCACCTACTCATAAATAACAACTACTGTCACAAACCTACCCGATGCAATCAATGCAAATATGCAATGCTGCTACTTCAACCGTAGGCTAGGCTACACAGTAAGAGCAAGTCCCGCGAGAATACGGGCTGAGGCCGAAAGTGGTCTAGAACGGAGCCCGAACTCGCGGCCTAGCATGTAAAACGAGTTTAAACGGAGCCCGAACTCGCGGCCTAGCATGTAAAACGAGTTTGGGAGCCTGAGAAACTCGGCGGCCGCCCCGTATTAAAACGGGTCGCAGAGGGGAGTTCGGTTTTTAAACCCTACTCCCCTTCGCCGCTACCACTTCCTCCCCCGCCGCCTGCCTCCTCTCCGGCGAGCAATTCCGCCGCCGCTGCCGCCACCACCCCTCCGCCCGCAATAGGGCACTTAAGACGCGTAGATAGGGAAGGGGGGCCGAATCGGCGGCGGGAAGCTAGCACCGCGTCCGCCGGGTGTACGGTCGGAGGCGGACTGTGCGAGGCGGGGGCGCTCCAACGATGCTTGGAAGCGGACGGCACGGAAGTGGCCGCGTGCTTTTGCGCGCGAGGAGGCGCGCGGAGGAGAAGCCGAGGTAGCGCCCCCCGTCGGCTCGTGCAGCCCGCCGCTGCCGGTGCTTCCCCTGCGCGGCAACGGCAACGACGACGACGCTGCAGACGGGCCGCCTCTCACCCGTGGGAGCTCGGCGGAGGCGGCGTTCGGGGTGACCGCGCTCGTCGTTGCGTAGGAGTCGCCGACGCGGAGAAACCCTCCGCCGCCGCAAGAACTGCCCCCTTGACAATCCGGGGCCTATTCTAATAGTTTAGGTACTCAAATTGTCGAATGTAGCTCGAACTGCCCGTATTTTGGCTAGTTTATGTAAATTATTGACGAATGTAGCTCGATCGGAGCAAGAATGGGTTCAATTTCGCAAGATCATCGCAGCATATTTTTCCGCGATGTTTGATTTTCGGTTTTTAAGTTCAAGAATTCGGTTTCTAATCTGCGCCGTGACTAAAACCATCTAAACTGAACAGTTCGGGAGACCGAACTTCACGTTTTCGGTTCAGAGAAATACGGGCTATCGTGTGAGCAGTCACGCTCCCGAATCTCAGAATTTCGTACTTGGATACTACATCTACGGGCAACTCGAAATACCTATTGATTACTTCTACACCAAGAACAAAATTTCCACATAAAGGTTGGTACAGCGATGCAGTCGTCTTGCATACATGTAGCAACAATTCAGGATTTCAGGTTTCCGGCATCTTGGAGGTTATAGGTAACTGCCTAACTGGGTACTGATGTATGACATTTTCATCTAGTGGCAAATCAAACAGAGCTAATTCTTGAGGAGACAGTTGTCTAAATAACCACAATTTCTTATCCCTCCATTGTTAAGTTGGGCAGCTAACGACCAGTGGTAACAGACACGTTAAGAATATATATACCAACAAATTTACATATTTTCATTGATTATGATGGTTGTTTCTCGTTATGATACAATCTCTGTTCTAAGATTCAGTTTCCAGAATGAAGCTACACCGTGCAAATCTGCATTCAAGCGAGTCACATACAGCGTGGTAATCTGGCTATATGTAGATTAATCCCAGTCAGCATCAAAGAACCCGGCATCTTTCATCTCGGAGTAGTATACGTTCTCGAGAAGCATATCTTCCTCCTACAATCACACAGATAAACAAACAAAACCCAAACAATCAGTATAAGAACAAATAGGCACATAAAAGCACTGCTTAAGCTCAAGAAGATGGCACTACAAAAAGAAAAGTATTAAATTCATATGAAAGAAGGTACCTGGAAAAAGTCTGCTAAGAATGTCACATAGAGCAGTGGAAGGTAAAGAGAATGGTAACAGACACTAGTGAGATTATACAACCTGCACAACACAAAATGCTCAAATATTGCTCTCAGATACAGAAGGTATACAGAATGGACTATAGTATATAGATATAGTATTTTTTACGTACCATAAACCAAATCCAGCTCCACAAGCAGCAAGGAAACAGCCAAACAGCGATAAGGCATTCAGTAACAGCATTGCACACACATAGTGGTAATATGCCGGTTTTGCTGCAATAGAAAGGTCATGACATTCATTAGAAAATGATGGTCATCAAAACAACAGATTAGGGATGCAAGCTTCAGGTTGCTTTGTGCTTTCCAGCATCCAGATTTTTCATTACAGGAGTTTAGTGATTCATTTTGTGGCAACTCAGCTATTTTTGCGGTCTTGGCAGGACTGTAACATGCATCCCAGCAGAGCTTGAAGCATACAGAATGATACAGCGGAAGAGTAACCAATTACCAGGTAGCCTGTCCCTCCACCTTGAGTGATACATGAACACAATCACGCCATATACTCCTGTAAGCACCAGTTTGTGAAGAATCCATAGACCCCATTTCCCACCAGTTCCTTGGTCAGCATCAATAAACAAAGGAACGCTAAAGCCAAATACATATATAGTCTGCAGAAGGAGGAAACATGAGTCCAAAGCTAACATAATACCCCCTAGCTATAACGCATGACAAAAACTATTGCTCAAGCACCATCTCCAACATAATGTGATGCAATATAGGTGTGAAGAGTTAAGTCATGGGGTATTTTTTTAGAGCAGCCAAAAACTTATTTTACAGTTACAGGAGACTAGAGCCTGCCAGATCTAGCATCAAAAGAAAACACACATAACGACTTGCAATACACAGTCAAATATGAAACACTGGCGACCATATTATTCTATTTAAAAGAGAAAGAACATGATGGACCTGATAACTGGTGAATTTAGTTTGATTATTTCAGTAGCATATTTTATTACAAATAAATAATGATAAGATATCACAGAATCATGAAACGTAGCACGGTGGAGCAGTAACATACCTTGAGCAGTACGTCGGCACAAACTACAGCTCCAGAGATAACAAAAGTGCGTGCCAAAGACTCGTAGCCACTGGTTTCATTTCCTTGAAGCAGAAATGCTATAAGACTAACTTCCAAGAATAACATTCCAGATTTGGTAAACAATGAGAGCACATTCCACGAAAAGGCCCTATCAGGCATACACTGCCACACCTGCCAATGAAGCAATAAAATAAGTGTTGTACAAGAATAAGAGAAAACAGACAATATACAATGTACATATGGCATATTGGCATATGAGCAACATTACTAAAGATGGAATAGGTAAGAAATCACATGCATATGAGCAGGAGTTGCTCATTCAATTATCCATTAGATCAGCAGAATTAATCAACATATACACCTAAATCTGAACCTAGCCACCAGGCAAAATGTGTACCCAGACAATCTGAATCTAATACCAGACCAATAAGCAGTAAAGCTGTACGTAGTTTTGAACATCAAATAGCTGCCTACCAGAGCTTGCTACTGACTAATCATTACAGCCTCTAAACCTACCCATCTTCCACTTAATCGATTGCCAGGTTGAAACACCAAAAGGAAGAACCTACGTACGCAATGCGAACATGTCTAATGAAGAGTACACCTAGCTTGTACCCGCTTATTCTGCTCGTCAATAATACACTGACAAGCATACAAAAGTTGCCCTGTCAATGAAGACTAAGAACGTAATTCACAATCAGCGGTTCAGTCCTTCTGGTAGCTGATCCCACACAACGTGATGATGTCCAATTGAATTCGTTTACCCCTACTTCAGTAGTAGGGTCGCTAGTGTCTATTAGTAGAAGTCTAGAACGGAACTAAAACTACGCCACATCATCTGTGCATCAGATTTGGCAATAAAATCAACAACCGAGTTGAGCAAGGGTTCTATGAATGAGCCACCAATATGAGAAGCAGAAGATGAAAAAAGTAATGGAGGCGGGCGAGCCGGACCTGCAGGAAGCACCAGAGGAGGTTGAGGACGGCAACGGCCCAGAGGAGCGCGTAGTAGGCGACGACGACGACGTGGGAGCGGCCGTAGCTGAGCCGGCGGAAGCTGCGCCGGGCCTGCCATGCCAGGAACCCCACGAAGGCCAGCGAGGGCAGCATCACCGCCAGGCTGTACCACGCCCCGTGGCACCCCGACAGCCACGACATCGGCCCCGACGCCGCCGACGACGGCGGCGGCGACGCGGCGCCCGACGAGTTGGCGTCCGGCGACACCGCGAGCGCCATCGCGCCCTCCAGGAGCCGCCTCCGCATCGGCTCCGCGGGCCCGGCGCGCGGGCGAGCTGGCTAGGGTTTGGGGGTGGGGGAAATTCGGTCAGAATCGCGCACGCTCGTGTCGTTGGGAAGGGGAACGGAGTTTGGGTCAAAAGTGGGGAAGCAGGAGGAGGAAGAAACGTTGCTGGATTGCGGGCTACGGCGTGGGCCCACCCGTGACGGCCCGATGCGATCCGGAACGATACTTTGCGTTCCTTGCTCGTTTTCGTTTCGTTTTCCTGTTCATCTTTCTGCTGACCCGGCAGCAACTTAGGGCATCTCCAACAGGGCGACCCATCCGCCCGTGTCGGATGGTCCAAACGGACAAAACCGGCCAACGCGGACCCATCCCTAAAACGGATGCGCGGCGTGGATCGACGCAAACCCGGCCCAAATCTTGGACGGGTTTGCGTGGCGCGGACGCGAAAGGGTCGTCGCGTCGCCCATGTCCGTCCCTGGCGCGTGTCATAGGCATAGATAATATTTTTCATTAAATAGGAGTCATTACATTTTTTTAACTTCTACTCTATCCTAAATACGTACGGGCCGGCGGCGTCGCAACTCCTCGCCGGCTCGCCGTCGGGCCGTGGATTTCACTCGACGCGGGGCCTGTACGCGTGAGGATTCCACTCCGCTTTACGGGTGGGTGGCGCGGCGGCGGGCGCGGCGGGCGGCGGCGGCGGCATCGGCGGAGGCCTTCATCCTCCTTTCCGTCCGCGCACCTCGGGCGCGCTCGCGCTCCGCCTCCTGCGGCGGATCATCCGCCTCCGCACGCTCCGGCTCCGCGGGCGGCGCGTTCCACGCGGTGCGCGCCTCCGGCGGACGGCGGGTGCCGGGCCTCGTGGTTCTCCTCGCCGGCGCATGCGCTCTTGGCGGCCGCGCTCCGCCGAGTCGGCGTCCTCCGGCGCGCCGCTCGGCGAGGGCACGGATGAGGGACGGGCTGCTCGCATAGCGAGCAGCTCGTTCGGCCGAGGAGGTCGCCAAACGGCGGCGGCCGGCCCGCCGTGTGGCCTCGTGCTCCTTGGTCACGCGCGTGAGGTCGGCGAGGCGCTCCTCGATGGCGGCGTTGATGTTCGCCGCGCGAGGTCCTCCTCTTGGACGGGCTCCTCGGCGGCGGTCGCCGCCTCCGCGGCCTCGTACCGCCGCCGCGGTCTCGTGCCGCCCTCCGCGCCGCCTCCGCCATCTCCGCGTCGCCGGCCTTCTTTGCCGCCGCCTCGGCAGCGGAGCGCCTCGTCCCGGCGACCCACCGCGAGTCGCGCGCTCCTCCTCCTCCGTCCGCGGGAACCTCGCCGGGCGGCGAGGGGGAGCTTGGCCCACGTGGTCTGCAGGGTGCGAGGCATGGCGCGGAGAAGGTGGAGGGAGAGGAAGGTGATGCGCTGTTTGAGACCGCCGCCGTCTTTTATGCCGCGCCTGGCGGGAAACTAGGGCGCCAATGGCGCGCGCGCGGGAACCGCGCGGGAACTTTCCGCGTTCCACCCCGCCATGGCTGTCCCGTCGAGGCCGCCATGGCGCAGCGCCGCAAGGAAGACGACCACGTGGCGTCTCTTTGTCGCCGCGTTGGGCGCCGCGTGCGACCCAAACGGACACGGACGCGGCGCTGTCCGGCCGTTCCCGGCCGCGGCGGGACGGCCCAGCGCGTCCGTTTGGGTCGCCCGGTTGGAGATGCCCTTACTACACAAGTCGCCATCTCAGAACAAATAAACTACACGAGTCTCGGGTGCGCAAAATTCCGGTGGAAAGTGCTGCACGAAGCATTTGAAAAAAGTATCGCTTCTTTAGATACTAGTGGCGCCACAGGATGATGCAATTCTAGCGGCGCCAAGAATTCCGGCGAAAAGTTGTCCGTACTCTTGATGGGTACACTGTGATTCGAGTCATTCCCTTTGGATTATACAGAATAGGCGATTCAGTGCGCATGCTGTTGGATCTTTATGTGCGTCCGTGAGATTGATTGTGACACAAGTTGTGTATAAAATTTAGAGAATCAAATCACAAACAAATCAACAAAAACATCCTGGTTCAGGTTCAAACGGCTCTTCGTCACTGCAAGTGCACTCCAAGAACGCCGAGAAATACAAAAATACCAGAAAATTTTACGCAGCTTGATTGACTCGTCCATGCACAGAAGGATGGAAAAAAACACACAAACATGCTCTGTGAAAGGGTGATGAGACATTAAGACGGCAATTTTATGACAACAACTTCTGACAGTGAGGAATAAGTTTTACCCATTTACGCCATTCATAAACACATTCAAATTTCATCGCGCAAATAGGGGAAAATAAACGAAGCTACCAGACTCCATACAAATAATTCATACGATAGCATTTTCGTGATTGTAGTTTTTCTCACTCATCATCGCTGTCAAAAACAATTGCCTTTCCGCGTTTGAGAGGTTGTGTCCTTGGCGGAGGAGATTCATCATCAGAGTCGATCACGTTGCGGCGCTTCATTGGTTCCCTCTTAGGCTGTTGTTCCTGCAGCAGAAACAAGTTGGAGAGGATGATGCTAAAGAACAAAGACACGACATAAAGGCCGAGAGCCAGAGTAAGACAACAGTACAATATTATGCATTTACAGTAGAATAAGATATACGGAATAACAAACTTTTGGTGGCCAAGGGTCTAGTTTTAACGAATTGACAACCAATAAATACGTCAAGCCAACTATATTAATCAAATGAACATTAAGAAACTGCATTAATATACACTGCTTCTACAAGATGTCTCAAGTCAAAATCCTGTAAGACTGTCATGTGAGCAATGATCTTCCTCGCAAAGAGCAGAGCATAGAAACCTATAATGCAACATCCATAACGCATCTGCATATGGTGCTAGTCACTATGTAAAACAAAGAATCAACTCCAAGTGCTCCTTTCAATTTCAATATGAGCTTGTTCCATGATACATATCATGGAAATGAAGAGTTGTTTTAAATATAAGCTTGTATCATCCTATCGGTAAATTGGTTGTAGATATTAGTGCTGATGTACTATCATAGTTACAAAACAAAAAAATAAAATATATATCTATTGTCAGACTCAATAACTAGCAAACTATGCAATATTCCTACCTACAGTTATGCAGAAATTAATCATTTACAGTTCATCTTATTGGCCTTTTCAGGTTACTGTACATTCATGTTATTGAAATATAAATAAGAGTTTAAAGTGAACTCAACAGGTAAGTAGTAACTCACCTCAATCTCTTCATCTGACATACAAGTAAAACCGAAGTCTTCTTCTAGGTCTTGATCATATCCATTATTTTCATCCAGCTCATTTTCTCTTCCATATGTTGGTGAGCTCTCCATATTCTCGATTTCTGTTTCATACTCTAATTCCTATCTTTAACTGTCAGAATACTCATGGACCTGATGAATTGACACACGAACAATGATTTACCCAGAACACCTTTTCCAATGCCGGGCTGAAATTTTACAAACAATAAAGATAAATAGGTCGCATCAACCTACATGTTCCTCGAGAGAAGACCCGTGACTCACTTTTGCATTAAAACCAGCTCGTGCCACCCTTCCACGAGAGTTATACTTAAAGCCAGGTGCTTCATTCTGAAACCCAAGAAAAAGAGAAATACCTCTTTGAGCAAATGCTTTGCATACTTGAGTATGGGAAAGCAAACAAGATATACTAAGTGACTAAAACAGAAAATTATAATCCGAAAAAGGTAATCAGTAAGGGAAAAAGTACATCCTGAGATGAGTTACTACAAACTAGAAAATGAATATGTTTGCACTTTGAACATGTTAACATCATAGCTATTACATGTGAAGATGTTCTCCAAACCGTAACAAAAATGAAGTACAATAGTAGCAACAATGTAATACATGTATAACCAGGTGTAAGATGTTTCACCCAATAAAGTGTCAATTCATTTGAATAAACTAATGAAACTGAAGTAGAGATTGCATACAAAGAAAAACATATAGGTACATACACTATAAATCTGCGTCAGTAACATCTCTGAAATGAATTTGGACAAGCTCACATACAAGGTAATGAATAATGGTTTATATGCAATAGGTACAATTTCACAGACTTGAAAAAAAAAGGTAGCGTCAAAATGAATTATGTGCGACGAAAAAAGTTTAACATCTTTTAATACTATTGGGGGTAAATACGGGAAAGCATTTGTATGTAACATCCAAAAATTATTTGGACTTCTCTAAACTGCAATAGGTACAATTTCACTAACTTGTGAAAAAAAGGTAGCATCAAAATGAATATGTGCAAAACAATGTAAAAAACGAAAACAGTTTAATATATTTCTATACTATTGGGGGTAAATACAGGAAAGCATTGTATCATTGTATGTAACATCCAAAATTATTTGGACTTCTCAACTTCCAAGAGGTGAGATAATTTTCTTTTAATTCCAAAAAAGGTGAGTTGTAACCACTGAGTATTATTTCTTTATTTGTTAAGGTCAGAAACGTCACAGATTATCAAGTTTTTAAAGATTAATATAAATAAACACTCGTATAGGCAAAAACTCAACCTCATGTAGCGTTTCTTCCAAAAATTCTGGAGTACACTTCTGCTTTTGCCTGTGCGATTGGGTATAATTACGATTCACCTTTTCTCTTTTCTGTCTAAGAGTTGAACGAGCTCAAATGTTTTTTTTTTCTTTAGCCTGTGTAAATCTGTTGTCAGTAAAAGGGAGAAAGTTTCTAACCGAGTAGTAAAAGGCAACTTCATGGTGGTCTACATGTGTTTAATACTCCCTTCATCCGGAAAAGGATGTCGGAGATTTATCTAGATACGCATGTATCTGTACACTAAAACATGTCTAGATACATGCGTATCTAGGCAAATCTGCAACATCTTTTTCCAGACAGAGGGAGTGCATGGAAACAACAAGCACATTTTAGATACTCGTTGATAAATGCTAACTGTACTTTACAGTATAATAATATTTGATGCAGTAAATTGTAAGAGACAAGTTCCCATGATGTTAACCTCATCAAATTCTAACCTTATATGACAGGAGCTGTAAGGATACAATCTAAAGTTCAAAGATGATGAAGTGCTAAAGGAACCCCATCAGACAAATTTCAAAGAAAGAGATAACTGGCTATGGAGTATGGAGCCCTGGAAAACAAATGTATGCTCATTAATGCATATGGTTAACACTGAAAAGGAATTACCTTAACGCTGCGTTTGGATGTAATGAATTGAGGTTGGAATCAGGAAATCTAGAATTCGGAAGCAATTTCTGCCGTGGAAACTGTTAGAGTTGTATAGTTCCTTTTCTGTTATTCCCCAGTGTATGAGGGGCTTACCTGCACATTGTCACACATGTACATGTACTGGCCTATGGCCCTCTGTGAATACTAGTTGCTATTCCAACATGGTATCAGAGCGCATGGTCTAGCTCTTTGCACGTTGCAACTCCGTGCTCGATCCGCGCCGCCGCCGATGATTTTTCCGGCCGCCGCTGCTCCACTTTCTTCTTCCTCTCCTGCTCTTGTCGGGATCGAGTTCTTTTCCAAGTGATTTAGGCCTTTTTCGTCCAAATCGAGCTCCAAATCGATTTTCTGGCAGCCATCACGCTCACCTGCGTCCGGCCACCGCCGTGCTGTCTCCGGCCGGCCCCGGCTCGCACATCTCCGGCCACCGCCTGTCCTCGGCCCCGGCTCGCGCATCTCCGGTCGCCGCGCGCCGGCCGGCCCCGGCCTGCGCTGCTCCTGGCCGGCCCCGGCCCGCTCTGCTCCGGCCGCCGCCGAGCTGCCTCCGGCCGGCACCGGCCCGCGTCGCCCCGGCCGTCGGCGCTGGCCGGCACCCGCCTCGTCGCGGCCAGGTGCGTGCCTGCCTCGTGGCCGATCTGGCCTGGCCACGCGCGGGCTGTTCTTCGTCTGGCCCGATCTAGATCTAGATCCAAAAAAAAAAATGTCGTCCTCTGCATCTGGCTATGTCAGTATTCCTCGGTGCCCAGTGATATTTGATGGTACTAACTATGGGGAGTTTGCTGCCTTTATGCGCATGGGGACTTCGGCTGTGGGGTGTTCTTACCGGCGAGGTCTCTTGTCCGCCGCATCCCACTGCTCCTGTGCCTCCTATCCCGCCGTCAGTGCCGCCGGCCCTTGTTGCTGATGCTACTCAGGCTGATCGGGATGCAGCCAAGTCTGCCGAGGCTACAGCTGATGAGGCATATGAGGAACAGGTACTTGCTTATTCGAGGCTCTTAGCTCTTACCGTGACAGCTTGGCTACCTTTACTCGGTGGTGTGATGAGGATGCCAGCTGCCGCCGTTCTCTCAGAGTGTTCAGCCATAGTTTGCTTCGAGTTTATGGGCCTCGCCACCGTTGCCGAGATGTGGTCTCACCTTCGCCAACGCTATCAGCCTTCGGGGATTCTCTACTTGTCCTTGCGTCAGGAGCATGATCTTCGCGGGGTGACTCTCGTTGATGAGTCTACACCCAGTGCGCGATCGGCGCCGACTTGACTCGCCGCATGTCGTGGTACTTGTCGGTGTTGCCGGACGTGCGTTCAGATATGGACTTCCGAGGATCCATGAGTTCTTGTCTCGACTTCGTCCCGAGTTTGAGCCTCATCGTGCTCGTTGTTTGCTCGAGGCCGTGTACTATCTCAGGTCTGATGAGCTTCGTCTGGAGACTCGTGCTGGTATGGACTGCTTGGGACACCTCTGTTCTTGCTGCTCGAGTTCCCACCGCTCGCACCGCCACTTCTTCCTACACCCTCTGCTCGGAGGAGCCCGCTCTTCTCGCGGTGGGGTCGGCTCGCCTCCTCTTCTCACCGTCGGAGGTCGGTCACCTTGAGTCGACGCTACGGGGCGGGGTGTGCCTCCTCGTGCTCCACCCTCGCCCTCACCACCGGCTTCACGAGCAGGATATAGTGAGACTTCGCGTCTCCTTGCCTCCTCCGGCTCTTCGACGCGCCTCCGCCGTTTCTTCTCCACGCGTACATCTTCGTGGGTTCTGGATTCTGGAGCCTCTTTTCACATGTCTCCTGATTCTTCCTCTCTTTCTTCTCTTCGACCTCTTCCTCTTCCTGTTAGTGTTCTTACTGCCGATGATACTTCTCTCCCTATTGCTAGTCGTGGCACTCTTTCTGCTCCCTCCTTTTCCGTTCCTGATGTTTCTCATGTTCCCCGTCTTACCATGAATTTGTTTTCCGCTGCTCAACTCACTGATTCTGGTTGTCGGGTCATTCATGATGTTGATTCTTGTTCTGTTCAGACACTCACACTCGGGCCCTGGTTGGGGCTGGCCCTCGGTGCCGTGACTCCAGGAACTTTGGGAGCTTGACTGGCTTCATGTTCCTTCTTCCACCACTTCCTCGACCGCTCCATGTGTGCTTGCTGCTTCCACCACCGCCTCCTTTCAGCGGCACCATCGTCTTGGTCATCTGTGTGGTTCTCGCTTGTCATCTTTACTTCGTCGAGGTCTTCTGGGCCTGTCTCAGGAGATGTCTCGCTTCAAGGTTGTCAGGGTTGTAGGCTTGGGAAACAGAATCAGTTACCGTATCCTACTAGTGCATCTGTATCTCAGCGTCCGTTTGATTTGGTCCATTCTGATGTATGGGGTCCGGCTCCTTTTGCTTCCAAGGGGGGCCACCGCTACTATGTTTTTTTTATTGATGACTTCTCTCGCCACACTTGGATTTATTTTATGACTTCTCGCAGCGAGGTTCTCTCGATATATAAGCGTTTTGCTGCCATGGTCCATACTCAGTTTTCCACACCTATAGGTGTCTTTCGGGCTGATTCTGCCGGTGAGTATATCTCCCACTGTTGCGTGGTTTTCTTGCTGAGCAGGTACTCTTGCCCAGTTTTCCTGCTCTGGCGCCCATGCCCAAAATGGCGTGGCTGAGCGCAAGCATCGCCACCTGCTTGAGACGGCACGTGCGATGATGATTGCTGCCTCTCTTCCTCCTCACTTCTGGGCTGAGGCTGTGTCTATTTCCACCTATCTCATCAACGTTCAGCCCTCCACAGCCTTGCAGGGTGGTATTCCTCTTGAGCGTCTCACTGGTCACACTCCTGATTACTCGACCCTTCGCCTTTTTGGTTGCGTTTGCTATGTTCTTCTTGCTCCACGCGAACGCACCAAGCTCAGTGCTCAATCGGTTGAGTGTGTCTTCCTTGGTTACAGCCCTGAGCACAAAGGATATAAGTGTTGGGATCCTATTGGCCGTCGGATGCGCATATCTCGGGATGTCACTTTTGATGAGTCCCATCCTTTCTACCCGCGTCCCTCCTCCTCTTCCTTCTCGGTGGATGATATCTCTTTTCTTATGTTCCCTGACTCACCTCCTCCTGTGCCTCCGGTTCTGCTCCCCGCGTCTCTCATCCTTCTCCTTCTCCGCCGCCGACCTCACCACCGTCCCCACCCTCCACCTCTTCCCCTCCCATGTCACCTTCCTCGACTACGGTCGTCCCTCCCTACCCTTTTCACTACTCCCGTCGTCCCCGTGAGGATGATGCTGCTTCTCCTGATATACCCTCTACCTCTGATGCGATGCCTCTCCGTCGAGCCGACTCACCATCTTCGTGCTCGTCCTCGTCCTCCTCCTAATCGCTATTCTCCCACTCACTACGGTCTCTTGCTGCCTCGAGCCGACCTCTTATCGGGATGCTCTTGCTCATCCCGAATGGCAGCTAGCGATGGCTGAGGAGATTGCTGCTCTTGAGCGTACTGGCACTTGGGATGTTGTCACTCCTCCTTCCTCTCGTCCCATCACCTGCAAGTGGGTCTACAAGATCAAGACTCGCTCGATGGTTCTCTTGAGCGCTACAAGGCTCGCCGCTCGCGGCTTTCAGGAGCATGGCCGTGACTATACGAGACCTTTGCTCCGTGGCTCATGACCACTGTTCGTACTCTTCTTGCTGTTGCTTCTGTTCGCCACTGGTATGTCTCTCAGCTTGATGTACATAATGCTTTTCTTAACGGTGAGTTAAGTGAGGAGGTATACATGCAGCCACCTCCTGGCTACTCTGTTCCCGATGGCATGGTCGTCGTCTCCGACGCTCTCTCTATTAAGCAAGCCCCTCGCGCTGGTTTCAGCGTTTTGCCTCTGTGGTCATTGCTGCTGGTTTCGTCCCTAGCGCCCATGACCCTGCGCTTTTTGTCCACACATCCTCTCGTGGTCGGACTCTGCTTCTTCTTTATGTTGATGACATGATCATCACAGGTGACGACCCTGAGTACATTGCCTTTGTCAAGGCCCGTCTTCGTGATCAGTTTCTCATGACTTATCTTGGTCCTCTCCGCTACTTTCTTGGGCTTGAGGTTTCCTCTACCTCCGATGGCTTCTATATCTCCCAGGAGAAGTATATTCAGGACCTTCTCACTCGTGCCGCTCTTGGTGATGAGCGCATTGTCGAGACTCCTATGGAGCTCAATGTCCGACTCCGTTCCACTGATGGTGATCCTCTTCCGGACCCCACTCGCTATCGTCACTTGGTTGGGAGTCTTATCTACCTTCTTGTCACACGTCCTGACATCTCCTACCAGTCCATATTCTGAGTCAGTTCATGGCTGCTCCCACTAGTGTCCACTATAGTCATCTTCTTCGTGTCCTTTGCTATCTTCGTGGCACTATCTCTCGTCGGCTTTTCTTTCCTCGCTCCAGCTCCTTACAGCTCCAGACCTACTCAGATGCTACCTGGGCTAGCGATCCAGAGGATCGCAAGTCTCTTTCTGCCTACTGTGTCTTTCTTGGTGGCTCTCTCATTGCTTGGAAGACCAATAAGCAGGTTGCAGTCTCTCGTTCGAGTGTTGAGGCTGAGTTGCGAGCGATGGCTCTATTGACGGCTGAGGTGACTTGGTTACGATGGCTACTTGCGGATTTTGGTGTTTCTGCTGATGCTCCGACTCCACTCTTATCGGACAGTACTGGTGCCATCAGCATTGCGCGTGATCCGGTGAAGCACGAGCTCACCAAACACATTGGTGTTGACGCCTTCTATGTGCGTCATGCGTGCAACATCGTTATGGCTCTTCATTATGTGCCTTCGGAGCTTCAGCTTCACCAAGGCCCAGACTAGAGCACATCATGGTTTCTTTCTCTCCAAACTCGTGTTGTTGATCCACCATGAGTTTGAGGGGGGTGTTAGAGTTGTATAGTTCCTTTTCTGTTATTCCCCAGTGTATGAGGGGCTTACCTGCACATTGTCACACATGTACATGTACTGGCCTATGGCCCTCTATGAATACTAGTTGCTATTCCAACAGAAACAAACTCCAATTCCGAGCCCCCGCTCCTCATGTGCAAACAGCCCGCCCACGATTCGGAGATTCGCCCCTCAGAATCGCGTGGAAACACGCCCACAAGTACCTGTTCGCTCGGGCGAAACAGAACGAGGCCGTCGCCAAAGCGAGCGAGCGCCTCCCTCTCAACGGCAGCCACCAGCAGCCCCGGCGGCGCAGTCCCGTCCTCCCTCTCGCCCTCCTTCCCTAGCCTCGTCCTCCCTCTCGTCCTCCTTCCCGCTCTCCTTCCCAGCCCTGTGGTCAACCTCCCTATCCCCTCACTCACCTACCCTCTAACTGTGGGAGTTGATGAAATCCGTGTGTGCTCGTTGGAATGCGGCTATGGACCAAGTGAAGTCGCAACCTCCTAGTGACTGCGTTGAGAGTGATTATGTGAGTACATTTATAATCACATTTTTTGATCATGCTTAGTTGTTGATTATGCTATGGTTGAAATTATGATATACTTGCGATTATGCTATGTTAGGAGACATATGCCGACATGCGGTACAAGGACATGGTTGGTTCCAAGGGTAAATCCTTCCCATTTAAGCATTGCTTGGCATTGCTTCAAAATCTTGACAAGTGGAAACTAAGGGAAAAAGAAACCGCACCGAAGAAATCGGATATGCTTAAAATGGATGATAGTGACGAAGAAGGAAGGAACCATGCCAAGCTCGAGGGAAACAAGAAGGCAAAGGAAAGGATGAGGATGGAAGCCGAGGCATCAAGCTTGAGGGAGAAGAATGAACAAATATCAAGGCAAAGGAGACATTGACAATGAAGACATTGGAGACAAAGCTCATTATCACCGAGAAGAAGAAAGAGGTGAAGCTTGCACAGTTGGAAGCTCGGCAAGCGCAAGGCCAACTTGGAGGAGAGGATGATCAAGATCAAAGAAGCCAAAGCATGGAAGGAGCATATTAGCATGAAACACGGTATGGTAGGCCGTCCCTCGTATCAGATTCATCGTACCGGAATCAGATTCGGAAACGTTAATCGGTACGGTAGGATTTAGTCGGGAAACACGTTTCGGGAGAGTCCAATCGTGATCCGGATTCAGCGCCCCCAATACCTGGAAACTCGACCTAATTCAGTGATGCACCTCGTTTGGTGCTTTCTCAAACCGAGTCAACTACTCAGCCGACGCCGTTTCTTTTCCCCTTCCCCATCCTTCTCCAGAACTCCTCGATCTCCCTCTCCATTGACTGCTCTGCAACTTCCAAAGCATGCAAATCAATGGAAATTGAGAAGACGACCCATCTCCTTCTTCCCTTGGATATCTCCCCTCTATAAGTACTCCAGTCCGAGCGGCCGGATGTCGCCGGCAGAAGTCGAAGCACAATCTACAGGCTGCTAGTGCTAGGTAAACACCTAATGGGCTCACAAATTTCATGTAATTTCGAGTCAGTTTCTCCGGTTGATCTTAATCTCTGAAGATTTCTCTCTTTTATATAGGCTGCTGAAGAAAACACCACGGGGCAAGGGCGCAAGCTGCAGATTGCTCGAGGATCCAAGAGTTCAGCCTTCAGATTCAGGTACACCTACACCATTTAGTTCATTAGAAATCAACATGGTCTCCTCCGGTTCTTGTTCTAGGTGATGAATCAACCTGTAACAGTGAACTGCTAGTAGTTGCACGTCACATGTTTGTTGATTTGTGAACATGATACTTGATTTTTGTGGTTACAATTCTAAGATTAAGAAAGTAATATATCTATGAACTTTGATGTTCATTGTTCTTTTCCATTCTAGTTTCAGACTGAAACTTTCAGCTGTTGTTATGTATCATAGCTGCCATGTTTCCGGTACGGAGGGTACGGGGGACGGAAACGGGGCGGGAATCGGCGGATGAAAAATAGGAAACATTAGGGGTACACATCTCTAGATCGAATCTTATACGTCTGGGACGCGAACCAAGTCGTTTCGGTATGGGGAACCCGGTACGGTAATGTGGTACGGGAACGTGAACCTGTACTAGTTGATACAACTAACCCAAAAACAATACGCTTATATATGACTAAGATAAAATGGTAGATAACTCGAGTTCATATACACAACAAGTCTGAACTGGACCAACAAACGAGGAAACCTGAACCAGGCATCTTCCCAGTAGCAGCATATATGACTAAGATAGATAGAAAATTCGAGTATTAATATGACTAAGATTGACTAAAATTCGCAACAAGCAAACTTAGTAGCAGCATCCAAGTGACACTCGTCTTCCAAGTTTCATCAAGAGACCAACTCATCAATCATCATGTACCTTCAACCAAAAAAGAACCATTAGTAACAACATAGTTCAGATTTTAGAATTATTGGTACAAAAAGGAGCCAATATGTTACATAATACAAAGTTCAGAACTTCAGATTTATATTACCGATCAGTTATTCAGTTCCTAGTGTTTCAACAGTCCTCCGAATTTTCGTTGGTGGTTCAGCTGGTTCATCCTCCAAGCTAGCCCAACGCAGCAGCTCAAGCTTCAAGCTAGAATCCTCCAACAGACTATTCTCACGCTCAACATCCCACTTTTAATGTGGACCTAAATTGTAGCCCTCTGAAAACCTTCTCTTGAGACGCTCGTTTGCATGAATGTAGACAAGTTATCAGCTGTGTGTTTGCATTCAGAGGGTTTCTTTTTACACTATATATGAATGAGTAGGTGCATTCAGAGGGTTTCTTTTTACTATATATGAATGAGTAGGTACTCCAATTTCTTTCAGCAGAGGAGCTACTTATTGGCTGAGACAATACTTTCTTTGCCACCTCGTTTAAATGTGGAGTTCCTGAGCCATAATCGAACCACCAATCTATGGCATTCATAGTGGCAGCATCAGCTTGAACAGCTGCTATTGCATACAAACCTTTCTTCATTATAAAGGAGTTAAACTCCTCACGTAAAAGAGCAAACTCAGCTTTATCTTCTGTAATTCTATTTGAAGCATCCATAACACCTTGCATAACCTCACTGTCCTTATTTGGAGCTTTTCTTTTACCACCACCAGGAGTTGCAAGATAGGCTTGATCATAATATTTTGGAGAAAGAGCAAATGCTAAGCAATGAAATGCCCAGTCTTTCTCCACCGCTCAATAATAGTGCTCTCAACATTATTCCAATCATTCCTGTGAGGGTTATCTTCTGTTGTCATGACTTCTTTTATCTCTCCAAGCATATTGTCCATTTTTTCATATATATATCTCCAGCTTTTGGACCTTCTCCATCGCGGAACTTGATTACCATGTATAGTGGTTTTGTGATATCAAGGATGATCTTTAAGAACCACCAGCACTTTCAAAATCTATTTAGAGGTAACTCCGATTTGGATCTTCTGAAGGTCCCAAAAACAAGATTTGCAAGCCATTATATTTTGCTTAAGAGGCTTATGGATGTTAGAGAGGCACTTACAACTACCGTCGTCACAAGCCAGTGGAAGGACTTGGTGAAGTCATGTGATGGACAAACAAGAGAAGTTTGGGATGAGATTAAGATCATCCTTGATATGACAAAACCACTATACATGGTAATCAAGTTCAGCGATGGAGAAGATCCAAAAGCTAGAGATATATATGGAAAAATGGACAATATGCTTGGGGGGATAAAAGAAGTCATGACAGAGGAAGATAACCCTCACAGGAATGATTGGAATGAGGTTGAGAGCATTATTATTTAGCGGTGGGGAAAGAAGAACTGGGCATTTCATTGCTTAGCATTTCCTTTTTCTCCAAAATATTATGATCAAGCCTATCTTGTAACTCCTGCTCCTGGTGGTGGTAAAAGAAAAGCTCCAAATGACGACAGTGAGGTTATGCAAGGTGTTGATTTTGCTTTGTTACGTGAGGAGTTTAACTCCTTTATAATGAAGAAAGGTTTGTATGCAATAACAGCTGTTTAAGCTGATGCTGCCACTATGAATGCCATAGATTGGTGGTTCAATTATGGTTCAGGAACTACACATTTAAACGAGGTGGCAAAGAAAGTATTGTCTCAGCCAATAAGTAGCTCCTCTGCTAAATTTTTTTTTGGAGTACCTACTCATTCATATATAGTGTAAAAAGAAACACACTGAATGCAAACACAGCTGATAAGTTTGTCTACATTCATGCAAACGAGCGTCTCAAGAGAAGGTTTTCAGAGGGCTACAATTCAGGTCCACATTACAAGTGCAATGTTGAGCCTGAGATCTGTTGGAGGATTCTAGCTTGAAGCTTGAGCTGCTGCGTTGGGCTAGCTTGGAGGATGAACCAGCTGAACCACCAACGAAAATTCGGAGGACTTGAATGTTGAAACACTAGAAACTGAATAACTGATCGGTACTATAAATCTGAAGTTCTGAACTTTGTATTATGTAACATATTGGCTCCTTTTTGTACTAATAATTCTAAAATCTGAACTATGTGGTTACTAATGGTTCTTTTTTGGTTGAAGGTACATGTTGATTGATGAGTTTGTCTCTTGATGAAACTTGGAAGACGACTGTCACTTAGATGCCGCTACTGAGTTTGAGTTTGCTTGTTGCGAATTTTAGTCAATCTTAGTCATATACTTCCAATACTTGAATTTTCTATCTACCTTAGTCATATATGCTGGTTTCCTTGTTTGTTGGTCCAGTTCAGATTTGTTGCGTATATGAACTCGAGTTATCTATCATTTTATCTTAGTCATATATAAGCGTATCTGTAGACTTTATCTGAATATCGTTTTTGGGTTAGTTGTATCAACTAGGACAGGTTCACGTTTCCCGTACCACATTACCGTACCGGGTTCACCGTACCGAAACGACTCGGTCCGCGTTCCCGACGTATAAGATTCGATCTAGAGATGTGTACCCCTAGTGTTTCCTATTTTTTTCATCCTCCGATTCCAGTCCCCCGTTTCCGTCCCCCGTACCCTTCGTACCGAAAACATGGCAGCTATGGGAAGGTGCTCATGGCCGAGGAGAAGGAGCACATCATGATGCCAAGAAAGGACATGGATGAAGACCAATTGACGTGGTGGAATGAGACCAAGGCGGACATCGTGGAGGAAGCGGCTACTGCGTGGTGGTGGTGCGTCCTCTACTCTCCGACGTGATTCTCCGATGAGTGGTGGTGGCGATGGAGGTGTGGATAACTCCACCGGTGATTGATGCTCGCATGCGTTCTTGGTGGTGGTGGTGGTGCCAAGGTTCAACTTTTTGGTGGTGGTGCCGAGGAGAAGGAGCAGATGATGATTATGTGATGTAAAACTATAAACCATGCATCATTTATACTCATTTGCATGTTTGTTTCACGGTTTATTGTGTTTTGCTAGTGATGCTCATTATGTGTTGCTGCCATTTTAAGGGCCAAAAACAGCGGGCGAAGATCAGTGCCATCAAACCCAACCCGTATAACAGAAGCACCCGCTGTTTTCGGCCCTCGAAATGCATTTTTCTCGACCTGTAAACATGTATTAAGGGTTCAGGTTTTAAGGGTACTGCTAGTGATGCTCTTATATCTACCCTACCCGCAGTGCCAGCCTGGCTGCCACCTACCAGGCCGGCAGCCGCCAGTAACAACGCTGACCCCCACCGGAGCTCTTCAAGGAGCACATGCACGAGCTCATCAAGGACCGCGGCCGCCTCAGGGCCAGCGCGCTCGCCGGCGGCACACCCGTCATCTTCAAGCAGCAGTGGCGGATAAAGATGCCACCAGAGTCGTACTTGAACCTGGTCACCTAGAAGTTCCGGCCTCATGTAGATGTACTAGTACGGGCTGTACTGGTTTCCTGCTACCTGCTGGGTTTCTGTTTTTTCCTCTTTTATTTTGCTGATTCGGCTGTAGCAGTTTCCTGCTACCTGCTGGATTTCTTTTTGTGCTGCTGGCTACGCAGTTGAAGATGATGTTGCATTTTTTCTGCAATCAGTCTGTTTGGGCGTGACCGGATACCGAACCGAAAAGACCAAAGACCGAATAACTAAAGCCCGGAAAGACCAAATTAAATACGTGCATCATTTCTGGAAGACCGAAATTGTTGAAGACCAAAGAGACAAAACCGATGAAACCAAGAAGACCAAACGCCCAGTCCCCGTGAAGAGAATAGTAAGCACAATTCACTTGTTCCTATAAGGGCAAAGTGCTTAAGAGGATGCTTAGAAAAATAAACCAGTTTTGCTTAGGCATTAGTGCTTATTTATATAATAAAGATGCTTAACTAGGCACCTCTCCTATAGGAATAAGCATCAGTGCTTAAGAAAAAATGCCATGTTTATTTTTGTAAGCACCTCTCTAAGCACTCCCGGCAAAGGTGACATGGTTTCTGAGGGAGAATTTGCATTTGAAAGATGACAACTAGCATGAACATTTTGATAGGGAATACTAAAATAACATTTTACTGCTACAGGGAAAATTGGACTCACAGTTTCAGTGCCATCAGGATTCTTGGCCATTCTCCAACGGACAACATTCAAATATATTCTTTTCTTGCCCTCAGATTCACCTGTAATGAACGCATCCTCTTCGTAGGTTTCAGGATTAAATAGTTCTGGATCAATCCCCACAATATTTGAGACCTTAATCACATTCATCTACAAAAGAGAAACTCAATCAAACGAGAATATGGGATCTCTATTCGTATTAGGTACAAAAGAAAGGAGAAAAACTCACACACTTACAAACATGTAATTAATGATAACTACCAAGCTATGAGAACCTTGTGATAGAGGACCATGAAACAAGAACCGAAAGTATTGGACGTTTTTCATTGTACACTATCAGCTTAAAATAATATCATATTTGTTCACAAGCCGCCGTCTATGGTAACTTTGTATATAAATCCCCAATGGCCACCACAGATGACAAACATTGGCAAAAATAAGCATTCGTCTCAAATATCCTATGGTGATACCACAGGGCAAATATGCAGGAAACTATACGTGTCTAAATATTACGACAACTCACTCTATTGGGTTGACCTGGTGGTGGTATATGTGGAACCACCAAGTGCAGCGGAGGACCAACTGGAAACTGTTTGGACTCTCTTTCAATATTTGCATCTGATTCATAACCCGTATTTTTGCCAGGAACCATGTCCTTTCCCTGTAAAATATTCCCATAGTGGCCTTCATCCTCGGTGGGCAATATCTGCAAAAGAAATGTAGATTTAAAAATTAAGTAGACTTTGTTGGCTACATTAACTGATTCAAAAGGATACAAACAAATATAGGTGCAATATGTTAATAATGTTTAAAAAGCTAACAGTTAAAAGCATAGATCTACTATATACTGCACAAGCCAAAACACATGGGAGATAATGATGCCAACTCAACTAAAGAAAGTTTCATTATCATAAGAAAAATTACTTGCAGAACATAATTTGTTTTGTAGGTTTTATCATAAGAAAAACTTACTTGCAGAACATGGTTTTTTTTGTAGGTGTCCAGTACATTAAGACAAACAAAAATTAGCAACTTTTGGGAACCAAATCTTGGTGGGGTGGTGGACTATGGTGGTATGACTCCACCACCAGTTCACAAATCCTTGAGATCCCAATATAAATAAGCATATAGAATAAATATTATTGTCTGTTGGGGCTTCCCTATAGTTTCCCAGTATAAAAGAAAACAACATTCTTGATTTCTCCTACACTAGCGGTAAAGTACAAGAATATGTTTCCATAGACCTGGTTCACTTACACAATGCTTTAGATGACTCTTAATTTGGTTTTACATGTCTAGTCTAGTATTTTTTTTTTTTTTATGTAGGTTCACTGCTTATGTTTATGCATGGGCACGACAAGCGGAAAATTATATTGTGTCACTCTTACGCAGATGCACAGATGAAACAGAATTGATGGATCAGAATCAATGACATTGTGTTTGCACGAAATTTCTCTCTGATAGCCATATACAACAGCCAGCAACACATCTACGAGTTCTGTGAGAATAGCAGCAATTGCACCAGGATCCAGAACCCATCAATATTCCTATTCAGCTTAGATATAAAATCTCTATGTATACCAACAGTTTCAATGGACAATGAAAACCTCTAGCCCTAAACAAACACTAACACAAGTAAACACGAACATTTCCAGAAACATCTAAAGCGCCTAAGAGGTCAGAGCCCATACGCATCCCTCCAAATCATAAATCCTAACCTGCAATAACAAACAGTAATAAGCCAATAGCATGGGAACGAATTTACCAATCGGTGCCCACGGCGGCAGCTGTTAGACATGTATGCGTGTTTACTGGCGGCAGGGGCTGGAAGATGGCGGCGGCAGTTGTGGTTCTGGTAGGCTTCATCACCAGCGCCGCGATTGTTTCCATTCACACCAATGACCTCGCCGCCACCGCCGTTTGCCTGATCTTCCATCTCGTCCTCAGATTCGTCGCCGAACAGCTTATGCATCATTTGGTTCCGGAACTCCTCCAGACTCATACCCTTGTCACCTTGTCCACCCATCTCCTCCAGCCTTTCGTACGCCATCCTACCTCTCGTCGCTTGTACGTGAGGAAGTGGAAAACGCCGTTCGTTTTGGTTGGGGGGCGGGGAGGAGGCTGCTGGCTGCATACTGGCATTGTGATGTCGAGACTGGCAAGGGTGGTAGTATTAGGTCTGACGTGTGAAGTCACGGTGCGGGGGCGTGGTCATGTAGTGGTAGGGCAGGGTTGGTGGCTGTGTGAACTGTAAACACACGATGTGGCTCATTGTCATGTAATGGCTCGTGGCTGTGTATTAGAAGGCGCCAAGAGAACGCAAAAACTACAGCTCGACAAAACAGAAATAAATAAAAAGACCTTAAATAGAGCAAAAAGGAAAGAAACAAAAAGAAGCAGTGACAGAGGAAAACAGCAAAACACGCATGGTCATGTTGGCAATGGCAAATTGGCAATTGTGGCATACATGCAACACATGCCACATTAAATTCCAATAGCTTATGGTTGTGATCATGGGTTTGTCACAGCTTAATGCCTCCTTCCCCCCTCTTTTTTCCTTTTAATTTAGCAGGGCTACTATTGTCATTTACCACTCTAAAAAGTATTGTGATTTTTCCTGGATCAATGGAAGGCTAATCCAATTTGCCAGTTGGTCTTACTGGGAAACACCAAATATAAAAGCAAACGTCCAGCAATGAGTTTGCAAGGTAGTGCAGGCATTAAGAATTTAAGATGGAATACACCAAGAAAGAGTTGTGGGACAATTTTTTTTTTTTTGTAGAAAGTCATTCACAAGCTGGAACCAAAACAGAAATTGCACCTAGGTAGTAAAATGCTATTTTTGGAACAAACAAACAAAAGGAAAGAAAAAGCATATAATTCTTAAAGAAAATAAAGCAACTTAATCTACAAGTCGTAGCATAGCAGTCATGCGGAATGTTAGAGACCAACTATAACTGATAAGCAGTCTCATTGAGGAAGAACGGGGGCACGGACCTTAGGGCTGGCGAAGGCCGGAGGCGAACAGAGAGACCGTTGCTGGAGTCGGCCCCGCAATGGCGTTGGACGCGGGCGCAGGGGCGGCGGAGGAGAGGTCGCCGACGAGGGCGGCGGGGTCGGCGCCGCGGTCGCAGAGCGCCATGGGGAGCGTCAGGGTGTGGCGGCGGTGCTTTTTTTTTTCAATGCTCGGAAAGCAAAGGACCACTAAGCGGCGTGGGCCGGGCCGTGGGCCGTACTGGGCCCAGCCCAAACTATGCTCTACTTCTGAGTACTCCCTCATCAGTTGCTGCTCCAGTTTTGTTTCAGATCTCGAAAAGGAAAGGGGAGAGGACGAGCGGCGGAGAGAGAGATGAAGGAGGCGACGACGTCGGGGGGCGCGAGCGCCGGGGCGAACGACCCGAGGCAGCCGACGACGGCGAGGCCCTACGCGCCGCCGAAGCTGTCGTCGCAGGACCTGCCCGTCGACTACGCGGGCTTCCTCGCCGTCGTCTTCGGCGTCGTCGGCGTCATGATGCACGTAAGCCACCACGCCTCTTGCTCTCCTGCGGCCTTCCCGCCTCGTATCTGCATACGCGCCCATCGTCCCGCTGCTACGATCTAGGTTTAGTTCAACGCACGAGTTACCAGTTGGGCGATTGGATCCGGGAGATGCTGCGTTCGTTGTATTGGCAGATCCGAGGGTGTGCTCCTTCGCGGCTGGCTGCGTGATTGGTAGCATGATGTGTTCGTTGGGGCGTGTAGGGTGTTTGTTTTTGCGGTAGAGTTGACTTTGCTATGTGTTTACAGTACAAGGTGTGCTCGTGGATCGCGATCATCTTCTGCGCGCAGTCGCTGGCAAACATGAAGAACTTCGAGAATGATCTCAAGCAGCTCTCCATGGCTTTCATGTGAGTTTTCTTCACATATATGAGGTTTATGGACTGCACTTGTGTACGTTTGGATTTCTTAGTTCCTGTACTTTTACTTGTGATGAAATTATGCACTTCAGAAAATTACCCTCGCGCGCGTGTTTAGCTGTTGGCTACTAGAGCTCCTTAATTTGACATAATTGCATTTGTCCCTTTATTATGTAGTTTGTGGTTGGAGAAGTCAGGATGCTACTTTAAGCTTTTTAGCAATGCTTCCTCACTTAGATTTGAAGATCATTTTTCCAACTTGACTTTGTGGTTACATAATACTCAATCTCCAGCATCTGAGGCACAGTCCTGAATACCGCAAAAATATTCTAGTTAAACACTAGGCGGTCGTGCAGTAGAATACCATGGTATGGATTATTCCATCTCTACTTTTTGCGTCCTCGCCTAACAGTTTTTTCCTATTAAAAAACACTCTTCTAAATTCTACCAGTGTTACAATAGAAGTCCAGATTATGACATAACTAATAAACTGTCACTGATAAAAAGACAATATGCTCCTTGCCGAAAGTTTTCATTTTCGTTATTCCAATAACCAAGTATTACTTAGAAGGAAAATCATAGCAAGCTCTAGGTGTATGTTGACGAGGGCCAAGGTTCAAGAAAGCGTTAAGCGTAATCGGTGCGGTGGCCTTCCTGTTAGCGCTTCAGCGTGCATAAGCGGCGCTTTTCCCCCTCTTTTTTCCGCCTTTTTCTGCTTAAGCGCTTATACAATCGATGCGGAAGGCCTCTGCATTGCGCTTCAACGCGCATAAGCGACGATTTTTTCCGCTTTCCCGAACCTTGACGAGGGCAAGCTTGATGAATATTTTTGTTATTCCAATAACCAAGTACTACTTAGAAGGAAAATCATAGCAAGCTCTAGGTGTATGTTGACGAGGGCAAGCTTGATGAATATTTTGTCTTTGCATAGTGAAGTAACGGTGTCAGCAATCAGCTGATCCCAAGCAGATATTACATACTAAAAAATCCACAATATAACAGGCCATTAGTTTATTGAAGGGGTAGCTTGCACTCATGGCTCATGAGATTGTCATGACTTGGCAATCTAATGTTGATATTTGCTAGTTTTCCACTGTTATATGCGTTGCTGTGGTTCCTTTTTTTTACGCGCAATACATATAGTGCATGTGAATCTTCACATGTATAAAAATATATAGCACATAGCATTGTAAAAACTTTTCAGATTCTACCTTTCTTGAAGTGTGTTTCACTAGGCGTATGAATATAAAATAAGGACCCAACTAGTTATCTTTCATTAACTAATATCTACTGCTTGATGCACTTCAGATATTCTCGTACAGTGTCATCGATGTTGTCTTTGACTTCATTTACTCGGTACTTGAGCAAGTGCTCGGAAATTTTCTTCCCCAGTTCTTAACCATTCTACATGAAAATTATTTTGCCGTTAGCATGAATATTTCATGAGGGAATAAAAAGGTGCAATATCCAATACTCACATTACAAATGGAATGAACCAACCCTTTAAATATGGTCATATAGGAAAGACAATTCTCTGCATGCACCTCCTTTGGTTGTGTAAAACCCGGCCAGTCTTGGTTCCCTTCAAGCATTACCTATTGTCTCCGAATATGATCTAAAAATATATATACATTGAGATGAAATGAAAACTTGAATATCCATGCATTGTTACTGAAAGAATAAACTTATGCTGTGTTTGGATGCACAGAATTTGGGCGTGGAATTGAATTGGACTAAAATTCCAAATCTGAGATGGAAAGGAAATGGCCTCCATTTCAATTCTATTGTTTGGATGTACATGATATTTGTTGTTGGAATCAAAAGTTTGCACCCAATTCTAATTCTTGTTTGGATGCGCGCAATCGTGGAATCGAATTAGAGAGGGGCGGGGAGGGCAGGAAGAGGCCTACCGTCGTCGTTCCCTACCGCCGCCGTTCCCCATCATCCACCGCGGTCGGTCCCCTCCCGCCGTTGTTACCTTACCGGCCAGGGAGGAGGCAACGCCCGCCACCGTTCCCCGCCTGCCGCCGTTCCCCTACCGGTGGCCAGGGAGAGGCCAGCGCCCGCCGCCCCACCCCTACTGGCCAGGGAGAGGCCACCGCCGCCCGCCCGCCGCCCTGCCTTTCCCCTCCCTACAGCCGTCGTTCTAGGGTTAGGGGGTCGCTGAGGACGATTGGATCCGGAGAGGAGGGCGCAGATGGGGAGAGGAGGGCACAGATGGGGAGAGGAGGGCGCAGATGGGTGGCTTACCGGAGCCGGAGCCGCCGCCGGGAACCTCCGCATCGCTGGCCGACGGAGGAGGCCGAGCTCCCGACGCCCTGGCGTCCTCGGTGTGTCGAGCGTTGACGAAGCCACGAAGGGGTATGCGTGAGATGGGTGATTCCACGCCTTTCCGAGGTCGTGAGCTCGGAAAGTTTCCAAGTGAAACGGTACGCGCGGGGGGACGGCTCGGAATTAGCCCAAAGTTTCCAGGCCTCGATTCTAAGGCGATCCAAACAGTCGAATTGGGCCAATTGGCTCCAAATTCCAATTCCATAGCCAAATTCTGTGCATCCAAACACAGCATTAGAAATATTAAACATGATAGCTAGATGTAAAATTTTATATGTTGTCTAATCACTTTTAGGAGGAGCAGGAAAAGGATGGTAACATTGAGAACCTGATTTTTGGTATAGGATGCAACAACAAAAAAAATATAGCTATCACTGTGCGACAGGAAAACGACAACAGAATTTTATTTATTGATTGCAAAGAAAGGCGCCAAAACTTTTATTTAGCTCAGTTGCACTGTAGTGTGCATTACATAGTCCTGCCAAATAAAAAAATTAGAGTAGAGATAGCAGGGCAGGAGGGTGACGAATGAGCTGAATGGACACAACTATAGGTAGGTTGACCTAGGGATTGCCTAAGAACCTGATGACCGCAGTTGTGGGCAATGCCGTTCAAGTCTCTTTTGGTGTGGAACACTTGAGCATTTGGCCTGGATGTGGAGTTGAGTATCTCTGCTAACTTTTGTCTAGCACTCCAATGTAGATGAGGATTGTCCACTTTCTTGCTCGCCATTGCCTTCACAAGGATCTGACCGTCAGATGGCTGCAAAGTGCCAACTATTAGGAGGCACGCTGTTACAAAATCAAACGCTTCATGCAATACGAAACAAACATATTAAAAAATTTAAAGGACAATCTTCATAGGAGAACTGCAAGAACAACCATCAATAACAAATTGAGATCCCGAATTGTGGCCTTGAGCAAAAACAGAAGGGGATCACTGGAGGTGTACTTGTCTAGTGGACCTTGGACAACCAAATCATATGCATCTCAAATTCTCAATTGAGACGGTGAACTGGATGAGGATACTTACTGATATAGCTCATCAGGATTGCTTACCATCAAGTGGTCCGCTTATTCAATTGCTCCAAACATTGACAAATATAATCAGGAGGTGATATTATGCTTGCATATGCGCTATTGTACAGATGGATCTGTGACTTCCAGATTTAGAAACTATGTCCCAATCATTTTAATGCAGGCGTACTCTCAATTCTCACAAAACCACCACGTTTTAGCTTGCAAATAGTTACTGCATCATATTCATATTCGTGTGCAGATTTAGACTGGAAATTGAACCAGAAGTAAAGCATCCAGGCTTATAATTACATGATATATGAAAACTTTGGAGCCAAGAATTAGATGGAGAAATAAGGAGCGCATGTGTTGTTTGTTTGAAATTACTGGAGACATGTGGGAGGTCAAGAGAAGAGAGGCCCTACATAGGGACAATGTACACATTTCTGGGAACACAAGGGAAAAAGACTGATCAAGAAGAAACCCCCCTTAAGGCAACTGAAACCTTTACAGCTGATGAAGGTTCTTGTGAAATGAAAAATAAAAGGAACTTAGATGCATAAGCATCGAGAAGATCCACAGGCAACATCAAGAAGAGGTAATAAATAAGTCTTGTTGCTTTCCCTGCGAAGGCATGTACCTTTAAGCAACAAAATAGATCGCCTGTAGGACATGGCTCATGAATAATGGTGTCAGCAGTGCAGCCGTTGCAATTAACTCTTGTTGCTTTCCCTGCGAAGGTATGCATTAGGCATCAAGCAACAAATAAGTCTAAAAGGCACCAAGTTTGGATATAAAATTATGCCAAGAAATGTCATGAATAATGGTGTCAGCAGTGCATGATGTCGGTGGCAAAAACACTTTGCACCCTACACCCGTACACCGTCATCGGAGGAACATGGAGGTGATCCGGGAATGGGGGTAAGAGTCAGATACCTGAGTTCCAGACCTCAAGGACAAATGAGGTGGTTGCCAGTGTTACGCGCAATAGAGACTTTACTGCCACGTGTAAGGGTCCTCATCGCTGAACAGCTTGAACGAACGGAGGTCGATGGCCACCACCCTTGTGTCTCGCTCCTGGAGGCCTCTCCGTTCCTAGCACGCGTGTGTGCGGGTTGGCCTGGCATCGTTGCTGAGGCATCGTTGGAAGCACCTGTCGCCACGGTCATCGCCGAGCACCCGTCAGCAGCATCTTTGACAATCTGGTGACTGGCTGCGCGATGATGGAAGCACCTTTGGTGTCTGCGGAATCAATTAGCCAATACAGAAGCTTTTCTAAATCAGGCGGGTTACCTGATTAACAGCAGCTTTTCCGCGATTAGTTTCGCCAGAGGAAGAACAGCTACCGCGCCTTCGTGGAGCGGTCCAGCCTCAAGAAGGGGAGAAGAGCATGCTCCCGTTCCTGGTTCACGTTGCCACCACCGCCAGCGCCACCTTTGACCTGTAGGACATGTTCATGTGATGGATCTTGAACACGAGGTCCAACCGGGTGTACGGCGTTAACCCAGGCTGCCTGGCCATCGGCCTTCCTGAGATGAGATGAGAGGGTGTGCGGGATTTGGAGAGATGGCCGATCGATCATTGATTATTCGGAAGGGAAGAGTGCGGATCTAGAAGAACGAGGAAAGAAACAAATCAATTACTATTTGGTAAATGTGATTTGATTTCATATGGTAGTTAAGCTTAAAAACCAATCAAACGGTGAGGGGATAGGTTGGGTGATTGGATGGACAGGATGGTCCCAATCTCCACCAACAACCAACTCCAATATAATAGTATAGATAATAAGTATAGTAGATGTTTCATGGATATTATTGTAAAGCCATTTCTTGTTCTCACCGTATGGCTCTGGTTAGCATGGTAGTGCGAAGTAACTAAGTACTAGAAAGCACAGACTAATGATTTTTAAAAAAACTATCATGAAAAGAGATGCACCTGATATGGTCAGTAAATTGATATAAAGTGGAAAGCCATTTCATGTTCTCACTCATTGTTCTGGTTAATTGATTTTTATCATTGTTCATTGAACATACAATCCAAATCCTGCTTTTCTCTAATCTTAGTAGGAATGTAATTCAACGATTCAAAAGGATATTTAGGATAACAGGAGTTGTCGTGAAAGTTATTCATATATCAACCTTTTCTTTTGTAATTTGTGTCTTACTCTTCATCATCATTGAAACAGTCAACAATAGTTGGAAATTACCAATTGACCTGACTTAGGATAGATGATCTGTTTGATACTTTGATTGCTTGGTTTATTATGGAAACAGTATATACAACTTAGTAAAGAAAATCAATAGTCAAGCAACCAGTATTTACAAAGATAGGACCAGGCCTACATAGGAGCTCTTGCTGTTTTGACTTTGCCTCTGTGTTCTTATTTTGCTTTCAGACTAGTCCATCAGCAGAGGTCAGTTTTCAGATACAGATCTCCATCTGCTCATCTTGACAGTGACTTTAATACTCTTAACATGGGCAGTATCTTCTTAGTTATATCACATTATTAAAAAAATCGAATCCTCTAGAAAATGATTATGCGAACAAAAAGAAAGCATTTTTCTTGTTTTACTGTTTTCTATCCATATCTCTGTTTTTCTTACTTTGGTCCTTAATGTCCCGTTGTAAGTTCATTCATAAGTAGCTTATTTCCTGCACTAAGCTCTGTGTGAATTTTGCCAGGTTCGCTGTTATGGGTTTGGTGACGAATTATTTTGGCCCCCCTCGTCCAGGCAGTGCAAAGCGCTAATCTATATGCACACCATTACTGCATGTTCAGTTGTGATGCACCGAAGACATTGGCGTGGTGATGCTTGCATTTCTGAATCATTGATTTGCGAACACACCAAGTGTACCACCTCATCACCAGTTAGGGACCAAGACATGTATTATGATGCTTATTAATTTGTTTGCACTTGCTGTTCCAGTTTTGTTATACAGAAAGATATACAAGCTTTTTGGTCAAAGCGGTTTTGCCTACTTCTCCAACTCTCCACATTGATCATTTTGTTCTTCCCATTAATTAGAGTAGCAGACACTTTTATTCATGCATGCTTTGCTCGAGCACAATATGTTAACTGTTAATGTGCCACAACTCACAGTCGCAACCAACCTCTTATAATTCATCCAAAGAATGAAGCCTAACTTGGATTGGTGGTGCTTGCATTTCTGAATCCTTGTTTTGAGCAAGCACCAAATGTAACCTCATTAGTTATGGATCATGACATGTATGTTGATGCTTATTAATTAGGCAGCACGTCCCTTGCTGTTCCAGTTTTATTATACACAAAGATAATCAAGCTTTTGGTCAAAGTGATTTTGCTTGCATCACCATATTGATCAATTCTGCACGAGCTTTTCAGTGTTGTTTCATTTCATTGGAGTGGCAGTCACTTTCATTCTCACGCATGATTTGCTCTAGATCAATATGTTAATGTGGCTCGTGCTTTGCATTGTCACGCATGCATCTGGTCAAGCTGAAAATCAGGTAAGAGCATCTCTAGCAGAGTCCGTAAACTGGGCAAAACCGAAAAATAACTGCCAATTTACGGGTTCAGTTTAGAAAATGGCGCAGGCCATTTTACGACCCGAATACACGAGTTGAACTGAACTTCACTTTTTCAGTTCGCGTTTTTACGGGCTTTGTTAGAGATGCTCTAAGTAAGCTCTTATAATTCATCGAAGATATAGAACCTAACTTTGACCAAGTTCCTGCAAACAAAAATAAAAGCGCAATGGTCTAATCTGGATTGTTCATGGCTGCACGCTGTTGAATGGTAGGTAAAAGAAAGCCTTGTCATTGTTGAGTTCTTCAACGCTGCAAAGTTCTCACTAGCTGTTGTATCTGCAGTTCTGCACCGTCGATGCCAAACAGAATACCTTTTTCCCCCCATATTGTTGCCAAAAGCAGATGTATATGGTTTTTCTAAAAACCTTCCACTATATGGTGGATGCTGTACAGAATTACAGATTAGCCGCCACGATATTATTGATGACGCATGTAGATCGCCGACTTTCCTGGGGTTCGATGTCAGGCTGTGTTTTACATCATGTCCTGAAATCTGCAGTGATTCGTCAGTCTCGCATTTCGCGTCGAGTCGCACTGCTGCTGTGATTCGTCAGTGTCGGCATTCCACGTCGAGTTACGTAACTTTGGTTTGAGAGAGATGGAAACGTAGAACTGGTAATGAAGATTGCAACCTGACCATGGCAAGATCGATGGCCAGTGATTCTGGCAACTCCTCGCAGCCACTTTGCACGAAGCGCCAAACTATACCACCTGCACCAGTGCTAAACCGATATATTTCTTTTTCAAAAATTATACGTACTTCCTCTGTCCGAAAATAAGTGGCTCGGATCAGTCATCTAGATAGATCTGGACAAATCCAAATCACATTTTCCGGTGTATATCAATGTTTTTGCTACAGCTGTTTCTTGTTGTGGCCTGTGGCTGCTGCTGCTACTCGTGTGTGTGGACAGTGGAGAGGCGAGAGAGAGAGAGGTTAGCCATGGCGAAAGCTCACGTCATGGTGCTGCCGTTCCCGGCGCAGGGCCACGTCACCCCGTTCATGGAGCTGTCGCACCGTCTGGTTGACCACGGCTTCGAGGTCACCTTCGTCAACTCCGAGGTGGACCACGCGCTCGTGCTCGCCGCGCTGCCGGAGGCTCTGAGCGGCATCCACCTGGTGTCCATCCCGGACGGGCTGGCCGACGACGAGAACCGCAAGGACCTCAACAAGCTCGTCGACGCCTACTCGCACCACATGCCTGGATACCTCGAGAAGCTCGTCGGGGATATGGAAGCGGCCGGGCGGCCGAGGGTTAATTGGCTCGTCGGCGACGTCGGCATGGGGTGGTCCTTCGAGGTCGCCAAGAAGCTCGGCATCCGGGTCGCATCCTTCAGCTCGGGGTCTGTTGCGAGCCTCGCCATCATGCTCAAGATCCCCAAGCTGATCGAGGACGGCGTCCTCAACGACAAGGGTATATAACGCAAATTCCATCCGTCGTTCTAACCTACTAATTCTTTGATCGATATGCACATTTGTTCTTGCTTCGTGGGAGTGATCAGTTTCTCGCCGGCGCGATCGTATAACGCACTGCAGGATGGCCGGAGAGGGAGGAGACGCTGCAGCTCGCCCCTGGTATGCCGCCGCTGCACACATCGCTGCTGGCGTGGAATAACGCCGGCCCTCCCGAGGGGCAGCACATCCTCTTCCAGCTCGTGTGCCGGAACAACAAATTCCACGACCTCGCCGAGATTGTCGTCTGCAACTCGTTCCTGGAGGCGGAGGCCAGCGCGTTCAAGCTCTTCCCCAGCATCCTGCCCATCGGCCCGCTCTTCGCCGACAGCGAGTTCAGGAAACCCGTCGGCAACTTCCTGGCAGAGGACACGAGGTGTCTGAAATGGCTCGACGCGCGGCCCGACGGCTCCGTCGTGTACGTGGCCTTCGGCAGCATGGCCATCTTTGACCGGCGCCAGTTCCAGGAGCTCGCGGAGGGGCTGGAGCTCACCGGCAGGCCGTTCCTGTGGGTAGTGCGCCCGGACTTCGCCGCCGGTCTGAGCAAGCCGTGGCTGGACGAGTACCAGCAGCGTGTCGCCGGCACGGGCATGATCGTCAGCTGGTGCCCTCAGCAGCAGGTCATGCTCGAGTGTCTTCTCTTCACTTACCATTACCGTGCCATCTGAGCTAACCATGACATACGATTCTGTTTGGTTCTGGCAGGTTCTGGCTCACCGTGCGGTGGCGTGCTTCGTGTCGCACTGTGGGTGGAATTCGACGATGGAGGCGGTCCGGAACGGTGTTCCCGTCCTGTGCTGGCCATACTTCAGCGATCAGTTCCTGAACCGGAGCTACGTCGCCGATGTGTGGAGGACCGGCCTCGCGGTTTCGCCCGGTGAAGACGGTGTCATGACGAAGGAGGAGGTGAAGAGCAAGGTGGAGAAGGTCGTCGGCGACGAAGGAATCAGGAAGAGGGCGATGTGCCTCAAGGATGCGGCCTCGAAATGCATCAGCAAGGGCGGCTCGTCGCACAAGAATTTCATGGTATTTGTTGACTTGCTGAGTCAATGAGTGAGAGTACCATATCCTATCAAATCACAGGCTGACAATATACGACAATTATTATGAACTACATATGTGTGGCGCGTGTGGTGATGGGGATGTGCCCAGGGGTCCACTATTGTCTCACTCGTCTAAGAGCAAGTTTAATAGTATAGCCAGCTGCTGGTTATAAGCTATGTACCATGTCATTTGTAGCTAACATAGAGCCAACATGTATAATAGTGAGCTATAATCATGTATCAATGGATGTCAATTTCACTCCACAAGTGCCTAGAGCAGAGCTGGCCTGCAGCCCACTCCTTTTCTCTCTCATCCTCTCTTTCCTCCAACTAAGCATGAATATATTATTTTAACCCTTATAGCCAGCTGACTAGGACTTATTATACTTGCTCTAAAAGAAGAAGGATTAGAAGGCCTCCAGTCACCCAATGAGACTGGGCTTCAACCCCAGGAGCGATTGAGGTGGTTGAAGATTTGGGCGTGGGACAAAGAATTCTCTGGCCTTATAGTGATCAATTATACTCGATTTTATCTCCATGAACCCTAGATCGGGAATGCCTATATAAACCCCGGGCTAAACCCTAGAACGGATCCAATCTCGCCATACCTACTCTCCATAGCTCCTAGTCGCGATGCCGACTAGCTGAGCTCCCCCATTGTAACATATCTAAAAGTAATACTACAATCTAGTAGGACGTATGACTTTTACTCATCCGGATGGGCCGAACTTGGGTAAAACCCGTGTCCCTGTACACCTCAATCCGTAGATGGCTACGCTTCTCTTGCCTCGCATCGATGGAGTGCTACACCCTATAATACTTGTTGTGGTCATTCCCATGACATGTGGCGTGTTTGTTCTTAGTTGTTGTTGGCTGAGTTCCGGTAGCAGCTTCCTTGTTCTCTAGTGATTGATCAATTGCTAGTTTTTCCTTTTGAGTTTGTTGCTAGGTTTGGGCATGACCAATGTGATGATGTCAACACTAATTAGAGGAGCCACCATTAGATTTTTTTTCTTAGTTGGAGATGAGAGAATGAAGAAAGAGGAAGGTTGTCCTCTTCCGTTTACGGATGATCGCTTAAAAATCAAAATAAGGCTGACTTACTAACATAGTTTCCGACAAAATTTTCACTAATATCATATATTGTTGTAGCTGAAAATAACAGACATTTCTCTACATGAAGTGTATGACTAAGAGAAAATTTCAAATTCAAGATCTTTACTATCACCCATAAATCAAGAACAAAATTTCGGAGAGTTATCTCACTCTAATAGGAAGGTTTAGTGGATGCAAATTAAGGTTTGTGTATGTAATTTGGTCTCATTCATATCTTTCGAAGCGGATCCCCTCTAGATAGTATGATTTCCTCGTGATTCAAATAAATGAAAACATTTGATGTCATTTGAACCATATTCTTTGCACTTGCATAAATAAACCCTTTTTCTAGCAGTAAAAAAGGTCTAAAATTAGGAAACTCCTTTTTGTATTATTGGAATTTTAAAAGTTCATTCTTCAAAACACAATATGCATATTTTTTTATATATTTTAACTTGTTTTCCGGCAAAGCAGTTCTAGCCATCTGCGTGCCATTAACCGTAGTTAATATGGCGATAATATGGACACGTGTCAAGTGAGTATTTGAGAACTCCACCTACTTGTCAAGTGGCCGGTAAAATGCACTCCGCAAACAGGTCAGCACTCAGCAACTGTGGTAGATGGCCTGCGTTCCGAAATGTATTATGTTTCGAAAAGCTAATTGTAGTAGTAAACAAAATTGCGATTTGACCGTGACCAGATAAGTCCCCGATTTCTGGCTAAGTCCTCTCGACCTCACCATCTCTGACTTTTTTTTTTCTTCACCAGGCGCCAAATGCTACCACATGCACCGGATGTTCACTGTTCAGTGATAGCATTGCATTGTTTGGCATCTTGTTGGTTTTTTACCTACACCAAATGCCACCACATGCACCGGATGAGTACATTGGCTAGGCTTCTAGCAGCCGGTGGATAATCATATCAAAAGAAGACTTTCTCCACACAATTTCTTTGGCGAATTCATCCTTTTCAGTTTCTTCCCTCCTTTTTGGATATAAAGGCGAGGAGCCGGTCTGGGAAGTGGAGAGATTTCAAGCAGACAATACCTGTGTCTTTTTTTGTGTGTGTATATGTTCATCAATAGCCGCAATAACTTACTGTATTTTCTCAAGCCCTCACGCAATGCCACTACGTGGTTCTTTGGAGGCGGCAACTGAACCATCACAGACATATTTGAGGTAATCTTCACAGTTTAATTGGAAGCTCACAAGAACGGACCGTAGCTTTAGGACGACAATGGTTGAGCTTCAGAACAAACTCTACCGTCTAGGGTACCCAAACACCAAAGAGTAAGAAGGTACACAATGGATAGTGAAGGAGAATTAAATTCCTTTGGTGATTCAGTAAATCTGGATCTCCTCTATCATGCCATAAAGTATGAACAAAAACGAAGGAGTAGGTAGGGAGATCTCGATGGTTTCACTATGAGGGGTCTCCAACCATCTCGTGCATTCTTTGAATATGCCTAGGCAGAAAATCTCGTGCACTCGGTTGGTGGGGCTAAAAATCAAATTCTACAAGATTTAATTCAGTTCGTATAAATGAAAACCGAAAAAATGCAAGTAATAGCAAAAGCTGAGGCTTTGGTTAGTTTTGTTTTGGCTTCGGTTCTATTTTCGGTTTCACCAATTTTATGCTCCGCCCTAAGTGGAAAGAGACGAAAGTGAGTGCTGCCACCTTTTTCATATATTTTTGCAGAAACAAAAATAAATACAAAAATCCCGAAACAAAAAGGAAGCAGATATTGCCGAAAATAGATATGAAGCAAATATGGTGCGAGCACGGAGCAATGCAGATGTTGGTCCAAACCAAGAGAACCCTTGAATCATGCAAAAAAAAAAAGACTTAATCATTCAAGCCAATCAACGGCCGCGAATTCCGGTAGTGGTAGTAAATAAAATTGCGATTTGATTTGACCATGATCAGATCCGTGCCCGACGAATCTAGCAAAGTCCTCTCGACCTCACCATCTCTGATTTTCTTTTGCACAAGGCACCAAAAATGCTATGACATGCACGGTGATAGCCTTGCATTGTTTGGCTTTTACCGGCGCCAAATGCTACCACATGCACCGGATGAGTACATTGGCCAGCCTTCTAGCAGCCAGTGGATAAAATCATATCAAATGAAGACTTTCCCCACGCAATATTGTTTTATGGGAATTCATCCTTTTCAGTCTCATACTCTCATCCCTCCTTTTGGATATAAAGTCGCCGGCCGGTCTCGGAAGTGCAACGACGACTGCAAGCATACTGTACCCGTATCTTCTTTGTGTGTACCACCATACAAGTGCTGTTGTTGCTTCTGCTCCTCTGTGTGTGGACTGTGGAGAGGCAAGATCGATCGAGCTCAGCCATGGCGAACGGCCACGTGATGGTGCTGCCCATGCCGTGCCAGGGCCATGTCACCCCGCTCATGGAGCTCTCGCACCGCCTGGTGGACCACGGCTTCGAGGTCACCTTCGTCAACACCGAGGTGGACCACGCGCTCGTGCTCGCCGCGCTGCCCGAGGGCGACGCCGCGGCGGAGGCGCTGCGCGGCATCCACCTTGAGTACATCCCGGACGGGCTGGCCGACGACGAGGACCGCAAGGACCTCAACAAGCTCATCGACGCCTACTCCCGCCACATGCCGGGATACATGGAGGCGCTCGTCAGGGAGATAGAGGCGGCCGGGCGGCCCAAGGTGAAGTGGCTCGTCGGCGACGTCAACATGGGGTGGTCCTTCGTGGTCGCCAAGAAGCTCGGCATCCGGGTCGCCTCCTTCTGGCCGGCGTCCGCGGCGTGCCTCGCCATCATGCTCAAGATCCCCAAGCTGATTGAGGACGGCGTCCTAAACGATAAGGGTACACAACGGAAATATCACAATCCTTCTTTCTAGTTCCATGATTATTCCATCTGCTCTTGCCTCGTTAACTGGGGGAGATTTCTCAACGTGCTGCAGGGTGGCCGGAGCGGGAGGAGACGCTGCAGCTTGCCCCCGGGATGCCGCCGCTGCACACGTCGCTGCTGTCGTGGAACAACGCCGGCGCCCCCGAAGGGCAGCACATCATCTTCGACCTGGTGTGCCGGAACAACAAGCTCAACGACCTCGCCGAGATCGTCGTGTGCAACTCGTTCCAGGAGGCAGAGGCCGGCGCGTTCAAGCTCTTCCCCAACATCTTGCCCATCGGCCCGCTCTTTGCCGACAGCAAGTTCCAGAAACCCGTCGGCAACTTCCTCCGGGAAGACGAGAGGTGCCTGAAGTGGCTGGACGCGCGGCCCGACGGCTCCGTCGTGTACGTGGCGTTCGGCAGCATGGCCATCTTCGACCCGCGCCAGTTCCAGGAGCTAGCCGAGGGGCTGGAGCTCACCGGCCGGCCGTTCCTGTGGGTGGTGCGCCCGGACTTCACCGCCGGCCTCAGCAAGGAGTGGCTCGACGACTTCCGGCAGCGCGTCGCCGGCGCCGGCATGATCGTCAGCTGGTGCTCCCAGCAACAGGTCAGGCCAAACTCACCTGACATGCGCACGCACCGACCCACCTTTCTCAGCAAAACAAATCTCTCACCTGCATGCGCCGCCGTACCTTGACGTATTGTATTTCTACTTGGTTCCGTCAGGTCCTGGCGCACCGTGCGGTGGCGTGCTTCGTGTCGCACTGCGGCTGGAACTCGACGTTGGAAGCGTCACGGAATGGCGTGCCGGTCCTGTGCTGGCCTTACTTCTGCGACCAGTTCCTCGACCGGAGCTACATCACCGACGTGTGGAGGACCGGTCTCGCGGTGTCGCCCGGCGAGGATCGCGTCGTCGCCAAGGAGGAGGTGAGGAGCAAGGTGGAGAAGCTCATCAGCGATGCAGGATTCAGGAAGAGGGCAGGGTGGCTGAAGGACGCGGCCTCGGAGTGCGTCGGCGATGGCGGCTCGTCGTACAATAATTTCACGAGATTCGTGGATCTTTTGAGGCTTTGAGCGAATGAACGAGCACCAAGCTGTGTATACAATAGTTTGCTCTGTGGATCTGTGATGGCGGAGTTCTCCAAGCTTATATTGTTTTATACTGGATCAAAGTCAATCATAGTCGAGTGCTTGGCATGTAAACCTATATTATCCCATTGTATGGTCATAGTTGTCCGGAAATATGAGATCAGTGTCCAGATATGATTTGTTAGGGGCATCTGTGATATTCCACAAATACTAGGACTTTGTCAGTTTCTGTGCTATCAGCTTTGGAGCTGGACTTTGCTTTCAAATAATACTTGGGGTGCTCATGTGACTTAAGAATTTAGACCCGGCTATTTTGGACTGCAAAATGATCAAATGGCTCGATCCCTAGACTTATTTCTCATCTTACTAAAGTAGACCTCCCTCACAGCAAGGCGGTCGGATCACTCGTGATGTGATCAGTCGCCCCCGTGTCCAAATACTAGGCGGGTCGACGTTGACGTTGTAGCTGGCGTGGGCAAGCTGGGTGAATGGCTCGTCGTTGTTGTAGGCGTGGGCACCGCACCGCGCTGTGGCTAACCTTGTGACAGATCTAGCAGACGGGGCTTGCTCCTCCTAGCGGGTTCTGCTCGCCGGCCTGACCCTGTCCACCATAGCCACGACCTTGAGGCGGTGCACCGTGTTGGGCCTCCAAGAGCAGAGGTTTGTAGAACAACAGCAAGTTTCCCTTAAGTGAATCACCCAAGGTTTATCGAACTCAGAGAGGTAGATGTCAAAGATATCCCTCTCAAGCAACCCTGCAATTACGATACAAGAAGTCTCTTGTGTCCCCAACACAGCTAACACACTTGTCAGATGTATAGGTGCACTAGTTCGGTGAAGAGATAGTAAAATGCAAGTGATATGGATGTATATGAGCGGTAATAACAATCTGAATAAAATATGGCAGCAAGTAAACATGCAGTAGAACAGTAAATAAACGGAGATTCGATATTTGGAAACAAGGCCTAGGGATCCTACTTTCACTAGTGGACACTCTCAACATTGATCACATAACTGAATAAACAAATACTACTTTCTCTACACTCTCTTGTTGGATGACAAACACCATTCATTGTGTAGAGCTACAAGAGCTCCCTCAAGCCGGAGTTAACAAGCTCCACAACATTCGGAGTTCATATTTAAGTAACCTTAGAGTGCATAATAGACCATTGCAATTATACCGAGTACTAACATAGCATGCACACTGTCACCGTCAGGTATGAAAGGGGAATAGATCGCATCAATACTATCATAGTAATAGTTAACTCCATAATCTACAAGAGATCACAATCATAGCTTATACCAAGTACTACATGATGCACACACTGTCAACATTACATCATGAAGGAGGAATAGACTACTTTAATAACATCACTAGAGTAGCACATAGATGATATTCAACTAGATCACAAAGCTCATGATCATATAAAGATCACACCATGGGAGAGAGAGATGAACCACATAGCTACGGTAGAGCCCTCAGCCTCGGGGAGAACTACTCCCTCCTCATTGATGTCTACGGGAGCTTCTATTCTTGTAGACAGTGTTGGGCCTCCAAGAGCAGAGGTTTGTAGAACAGCAGCAAGTTTCCCTTAAGTGGATCACCCAAGGTTTATCGAACTCAGGGAGGAAGAGGTCAAAGATATCTCATGCAACCCTGCAACCACAAAGCAAGAAGTCTCTTGTGTCCCCAACACACCTAATAGGTGCACTAGTTCGGCGAAGAGATAGTGAAATACAGGTGGTATAAATAAGTAGTAGCAACGGCACCAGAAAAGTGCTTTGCCCAGGACGGTAAACAAGCGGTTAAAACGGTAAACAAGCGATAGCAGTATTTAGGAACAAGGCCTAGGGAATAGACTTTCACTAGTGGACACTCTCAACTTTGATCACATAACAGAATAGATAGATGCATACTCTACACTCTCTTGTTGGATGATGAACACCACTAATTGCGTAGGATTACACGAACCCTCAATGGAGTTAACAAGCTCCACAATATTCAATGTTCATATTCAAATAACCTTAGAGTGCATGAAAGATCAACACGACTAAACCAAGTACTAACATAGCATGCACTGTCACCTTCACACTATGTAGGAGGAATAGATCACATCAATACCATCATAGCAATAGTTAACTTCATAATCTACAAGAGATCACAATCATAGCCTACGCCAAGTACTAACACGGATGCACACACTGTCACCGTTACACCGTGCAGGAGGAATAAAACTACTTTAATAACATCACTAGAGTAGCACATAGATAAATTGTGATACAAAACACATTGCAATCATAAAGAGATATAAATAAGCACTTCACTATGCCATTCATAACAGTGAATAAGTATTGTGAAATATAGCCTAAGAGACCCACACGGTGCACACACTGTCACCTTTACACATGTGGGACAAGGAGTCTCCGGAGATCACATAAGTAAAACCCACTTGACTAGCATAATGACATCTAGATTACAAGCATCATCATATGAATCTCAATCATGTAAGGCAGCTCATGAGATTATTGTATTGAAGTACATAGAGAGAGATTAACCACATAGCTACCGGTACAGCCCGAGCCTCGATGGAGAACTACTCCCTCCTCATGGGAGACATCAGCGTTGATGAAGATGGCGGTGGTGTCGATGGAGGAGCCTTGGGGCACTTCCCGTCCGGCGGCGTTGAACGGAGACTCGTGTCCCCCGGATCTTGCCGCGATGGCGGCGGCTCGGAAGGTTTCTCGTACCGTGGCTTTCCGTATCGAGGTTTTAGGTCGGGGACCTTTATATAAGAGGCGGCGTCGGAAGGTCGAAGGGCGCCGACACTATAGGGGGCGCGGGCCCCCCTTGGCCGCGCCGGCCTAGGCTTTGGTGGGCCTGTGCCCCCTCTGGCGGTTCTCGTGTGTTCTGGATGCTTCCGGGCAAAATAGGAACACAGGCGTTGATTTCGTCCAATTCGAGAATATTTCTTTACTAGGATTTACGAAACCAAAAACAGAAACAGAAGCGGCACTTCGGCATCTTGTTAATAGGTTAGTTCAGAAAATGCACGAATAAGACATAAAGTGTGCATAAAACATGTAGATATCATCAATAATGTGGCATGGAACATAAGAAATTATCGATACGTCGGAGACGTATCGGCATCCCCAAGCTTAGTTCTGCTCGGCAGGTAAACGATAACAAAGATAATTTCTGGAGTGACATGCCATCATAACCTTTATCATACTATTGTAAACATATGTAATGAATGCAGCGATCAAAACAATGGTAATGACATGAGTAAACAAATGAATCATAAAGCAAAGACTTTTCATGAATAGCACCTCAAGACAAGCATCAATAAGTCTTGCATAAGAGTTAACTCATAAAGCAATAAATCAAAGTAAAGGTATTGAAGCAACACAAAGGAAGATTAAGTTTCAGCGGCTGCTTTCAAATTGTAACATGTATATCTCATGGATAATTGTCAATGTAAAGTAATATAACAAGTGCAATATGCAAGTATGTAGGAATCAATGCACAGTTCACACAAGTGTTTGCTTCTTGAGGTGGAGAGGAATAGGTGAACTGACTCAACATAAAAGTAAAAGAAAGGTCCTTCAAAGAGGAAAGCATTGATTTCTATATTTGTGCTAGAGCTTTGGTTTTGAAAACATAAAGAGAGCATAAAAGTAAAATTTTGAGAGGTGTTTGTTGTTGTCAACGAATGGTAGTGGGCACTCTAACTACCTCATCAACCAGACTTTCAAGAGCGGCTCCCATGAAGGACGTTATCTCTACCAGCAAGGTAGATCATCCCTCTTTCTCTTTTGTTTATACATGTACTTTAGTTTAGTTTTCTTTATTTATGGATGACACTCCTCCCAACCTTTTGCTTACACAAGCCATGGCTAACCGAATCCTCGGGTGCCTTCCAACATTCACATACCATGGAGGAGTGTCTATTTGCAAAATTAAGTTGCTTTGATGAATCAGAGCAAAACATGTGAAGAGAATTATTAATGAAAGTTAATTAATTGGGGCTGGGAACCCCCATTGCCAGCTCTTTTTGCAAAATTATTGGATAAGCGGATGTGCCACTAGTCCATTGTGAAAGTCTGTCAAAAGTAAATGACAAGATCGAAAGATAAAACACCACATACTTCCTCATGAGCTATAAAACATTGACACAAATAAGAGGTGATAAATTTTGAATTATTTAAAGGTAGCACTCAAGCAATTTACTTTGAAATGGCGGAGAAATACCATGTAGTAGGTAGGTATGGTGGACACAAATGGCATAGTGGTTGGATCAAGGATTTTGGATGCATGAGAAGTATTCCCTCTCGATACAAGGTTTAGGCTAGGAAGGTTATTTGAAACAAACACAAGGATGAACCGGTGCAGCAAAACTCACATAAAAGACATATTGTAAACATTATAAGACTCTACACCGTCTTCCTTGTTGTTCAAACCAATACTAGAAATTATCTAGACCTTAGAGAGACCAATTATGCAAATCAAATTTTAGCAAGCTCTATGTATTTCTTCATTAATGGGTGCAAAGTATATGATGCAAGAGCTTAAACATGAGCACAACAATTGCCAAGTATCAAATTATTCAAGACATTTTATCAATTACCACATGTAGCATTTCCCGTTTCCAACCATATAACAATTAACGAAGCAGTTCAACCTTCGCCATGAACATTAAAAGATAAAGCGAAGAACACAAGTGTTCATATGAACCAGCGGAGCGTGTCTCTCTCCCACACAAGCATGATGGATCAGATCTTATTCAAACACAAACAAAAATAAAAGCACACAGACGCTCCAAGTAAAGTACATAAGATGTGGCCGAATAAAAATATAGTTTCGAGAGAAGGAACCTGATAATTTGTCGATGAAGAAGGGGATGCCTTGGGCATCCCCAAGCTTAGATGCTTGAGTCTTCTTGAAATATGCAGGGTGAACCACCGGGGCATCCCCAAGCTTAGAGCTTTCACTCTTCTTGATCATAGTATATCATCCTCCTCTCTTGACCCTTGAAAACTTCCTCCACACCAAACTCGAAACAACTCATTAGAGGGTTAGTGCACAATAAAAATTAACATGTTAAGAGGTGACACAATCATTCTTAACACTTCTGGACATTGCATAAAGCTACTGGACATTAATGGATCAAAGAAATTCATCCAACATAGCAAAAGAGGCAATGCGAAATAAAAGGCAGAATCTGTCAAAACAGAACAGTCCGTAAAGATGGATTTTATTGAGGCACCAGACTTGCTCAAATGAAAATTCCCAAATTGAATGAAAGTTGCGTACATATCTGAGGATCACGCACGTAAATTGGCTTAATTTTCTGAGCTACCTACAGGGAGGCAGGTCGAAATTCGTGACAGCAAAGAAATCTGAAACTGCGCAGTAATCCAAATCTAGTATTCACTTTACTATCAAAGACTTTACTTGGCACAACAAAGCACAAAACTAAGATAAGGAGAGGTTGCTACAGTAGTAAACAACTTCCAAGACACAAATATAAAACAAAATACTGTAGCAAAATAACACATGGGTTATCTCCCAAGAAGTTCTTTCTTTATAGCCGTTAAGATGGGCTCAACAGTTTTAATGATGCACTCGCAAGAAATAGTATTTGAAGCAAAAGAGAGCATCAAGAGGCAAATTCAAAACAAATTTAAGTCTAACATGCTTCCTATGCATAGGAATCTTGTAAATAAACAAGTTCATGAAGAGCAAAGTAACAAGCATAGGAAGATAAAACAAGTGTAGCTTCAAAAATTTCAGCACATAGAGAGGCATTTTAGTAACATGAAAATTTCTACAACCATATTTTCCTCTCTCATAATAACTTTTAGTAGAAACATGAGCAAACTCAACAATATAACTATCACATAAAGCATTCTTATCATGAGTCTCATGCATAAAACTATTACTCTCCACATAGCATAATTAATTTTATTAGTTGTAGTGGGAGCAAATTCAACAAAGTAGCTATCATTATTATTCTCATCATCAAATATAGGAGGCATATTGTAATCATAATCAAATTTATCCTCCATAACAGGCGGTACTAAAAGACCAATATCATTATAATCATCATAAATAGGAGGCAAAGTATCATCAAAGTAAATTTTCTCCTCAATGCTTGGGGGACTAAAAATATCATGCTCATCAAAGCCAGCTTCCCCAAGCTTAGAATTTTCCATATCATTAGCAACAATGGTGTTCAAAGCGTTTATACTAATATGTTCCATAGGTTTTTAATTTTCGCATCAAACCATCCATGTCTTAAATCAGGAAATAGAATAAGAAGCTCATTGTTGTCCATTATGCCTAACTAGTGTAAACAAGAAACAAAAAGATGCAATTGCGGGATCTAAAGGAAATAGCTTCAGTACTTACAACGGCGAAAATAGCTTAGTAGCCGAGATCCGGAGTGTGAGTACCTTTACCTTTCCTCCGGCAACGGCGCCAGAAAATAGCTTGATGTCTACGGGAGCTTCTATTCTTGTAGACGGTGTTGGGCCTCAAGAGCAGAGGTTTGTAGAACAGCAGCAAGTTTCCCTTAAGTGGATCACCCAAGGTTTATCGAACTCAGGGAGGAAGAGGTCAAAGATATCCCTCTCATGCAACCCTGCAACCACAAAGCAAGAAGTCTCTTGTGTCCCCAACACACCTAATAGGTGCACTAGTTCGCGAAGAGATAGTGAAATACGGGTGGTATAAATAAGTAGTAGCAACGGCACTGAAAAGTGCTTTGCCCAGGACAGTAAACAAGCAGTAAGTGGCGTAATGCGATAAAAAGTAAACAAGCGATAGCGATATTTAGGAACAAGGCCTAGGGAATAGACTTTCACTAGTGGACACTCTCAACTTTGATCACATAACAGAATAGATAGATGCATACTCTACACTCTCTTGTTGGATGATGAACACCACTAATTGCGTAGGATTACACGAACCCTCAATGCCGGAGTTAACAAGCTCCACAATATTCAATGTTCATATTTAAATAACCTTAGAGTGCATGAAAGATCAACACGACTAAACCAAGTACTAACATAGCACACTGTCACCTTCACACTATGTAGGAGGAATAGATCACATCAATACCATCATAGCAATAGTTAACTTCATAATCTACAAGAGATCACAATCATAGCCTACGCCAAGTACTAACACGGATGCACACACTGTCACCATTACACCGTGCAGGAGGAATAAAACTACTTTAATAACATTGCTAGAGTAGTGATACGTCCAATTTGCATCACTATTTTATATCATAATTTGCTGTTATTCATTGATATATTTCATATTGGGACACAATACTTATGTTATTTCATCTATTTTGCATGTTTCATGATTATTTGGAGATTGAGCACCGGAGCCGAGGATTCTGCTGGAAAAAGCACCGTCGGGATGCAATATTTCGGAAGATCTGTGGAAGGGAGTTTTACCAAAAATCCTATTTTTCAGATGACGAAGGAAGCAGAAGGGGGAGTCAGGTGGACCCAAGGTGGGCCACACCATAGGGTGGCGCGGCCCATGGCCTGGCGCGCCACCATGTGGTGTGGGGCCCTCGGCCTCTTTCGCCTCTTTTTCTTCGCGAAACCATTCGTCCCGAAGACCTAAGCCACGAGGAATCCTCACGAAGGGTTACAGCCGCCTCTGCGGGCGGAGAACACCGAGAGAGAAAAGAGCTCTCCGGCGGGCAGGAATCCGCCGGGGAAATTCCCTCGGAGGAAATCGCCATCGTCACCGCCATCGAGCTGGACATCATCTCCATCACCATCATCATCATCTCCACCATCATCACCGCCATCTCCACCGCTGGACATCGTCACCGCTGTAGCAAATTGGGTTTGATCTTGATTGTTTGATAGGGGAAACTCTCCCGATACTGATTTCTACTTGTTGTTGATGCTATTGAGTGAAACCATTGAACCAAGGTTTATGTTCAGATTGTTATTCATCATCATATCACCTCTGATCATGTTCCATATGATGTCTCGTGAGTAGTTCGTTTAGTTCTTGAGGACATGGGTGAAGTCTAAATGTTAGTAGTGAACTATGGTTGAGTAATATTCAATGTTATGATATTTAAGTTGTGGTGCTATTCTTCTAGTGGTGTCGTGTGAACGTCGACTACAACACTTCACCATTTATGGGCCTAGGGAATGCATCTTGTACTCGTTTTCCAATTGCGGGGTTGCCGGGTGACAGAAACCTAAACCCCCGTTGGTATATCGATGCGGGAGGGATCGCAGGATCTCAGAGTTTAAGGCTGTGGTTAGATTTATCTTAATTACTTTCTTGTAGTTGCGGATGCTTGCAAGGGGTATAATCACAAGTATGTATTAGTCCTAGGAAGGGCGGTACATTAGCATAGGTTCACCCACACAACACTTATCAAAACAATGAAGATTAATCAGGTATGTAGCGAAAGCACTAGACTAAAATCCCGTGTGTCCTCGAGAACGTTTGGTCATTATAAGTAAACAAACCGGCTTGTCCTTTGTGCTAAAAAGGATTGGGCCACTCGCTGCAATTATTTCTCTCGCATTTTACTTACTCGTACTTTATTCATACGTTACATCAAAACCCCACGAATACTTATGCGTGAGCATTTACGGTGAATCCTTCATCAAAACTGCTTGTCAACACCTTCGCTCCTCGTTGGGATCGACATTCTTACTTATCGAAGATACTACGATACACCCCTATACTTGTGGGTCATCAAGACTATTTTCCGTTGCCGGGGAGTGAAGCGCTATTGGTAAGTGGAATTGGTAAGGAAAACCTTTCTTGTTTGTGCTGATTTTATGTCTGCTGCTATAAGTCATTATGGAGAGATCTTCTCTTCAATTTCTATTTGGGAAATCTACTACTACTGCAACGGTAGTGGATGAGGCGCCAGGTGAGGAAGTAATACCATATAAAATACCTACGAAAATTATTGAACATGTTATGGATAACCGCTATGAAGGGGATGGAACTGTCCATCTGGTGATCATTCTTGTTTTTGCATGAATTATGCGGGTTATTCAAATGTGCAGGTATTGCTATGAATGAAGTTAGGAAGAAGCTATTCTCTATATCGCTCTGGTAAAGCGGCGCATTGGTATAAATTGTTGAAGAATGGTGATTCTCTTGATTGGGAGGACATTGTGCCTTTATTTTATTCCAAATTTTATCCTCCATGTGAAATTCACAAAGATCGGAACCGCATATATAATTTCTGGCCTCATGATGGAGAGAGTATTGCCCAAGCTTGGGGAGATTGAAGTCTTTAATGCTCAAATGCCCCATTCATGAGCTTCCTGGTAATGTTATTATTGATAATTTCTATGCAAGACTTTCTTTTCAAGACAAGACCTTCTGGATACTTCTTGTTCTGGATCATTCGCGCAATAAAGAAGAGTTTAAAGGGACCTTCTTGACCGGATCCAAGAAAATACTGAAGGTTGGGAGAACGACAAAGATAGAGAATCAGGTATAATTTATGATTATAAATGCATTGAAGCTTTTATGGATACGGATACATTTCGTAATATGAGTGCTACATATGGTCTTGATTCTCAAGTTGCTGCAAACCTTTATAAAGCTTTTGCCTCTCATTATGAATTGCCTAAGAAGAATTTTGATAAGTATCATGAACCGTATAAAGATAAAATTGATTCATCTATTAATAAGTGTGTTGTAGTTGAAACTGCTGATCGTGTTATTCCTGAAGCTTATATTGAAAAAACTCCTTTTCCTGCTAAAATGAAAGAGTACTCTGTTATAAATAGTGCGGTTCATAAAAGTGAAAAGAAACCTATAGAACCTGAAGAACAAATAAAAGTTGAACCTGCTGTTGCAATAGTTAAAGATCTTGTGACTGAAAATGTAGAGGATGGTCATATTATTTTCTGTGAAGATGCTTCTAATATTGTTTCACATCCTAATAAACCCAAACAAGCTAGTGTTCCTATGCTATCTGTTAGAATTGGTGATCATTGCTATTATGGTTTATGTGATATTGGTGCAAGTGTTAGTGCTATACCTTATGAGCTTTACACGGAGATTATGCACGAAATTGATTCTTGTGAACTTGAAGATATTGATGTGGTTATTCAGCTGGCTAATAGAGAAACTATTTCTCCAATTGGTATTGTTCGAGATGTGGAAGTTCTATGTGGTAAGATTAAATATCCTGCTGACTTTTTGGTACTTGGTTCTGCTGCTAGTGATTATTGTCCTATCATTTTTGGTAGACCTTTTCTAAATACTTGTGGAGCTATTATAGATTGCAAGAAAGAGAAAATTTTGACTAAATTTGTTGGTGAATCTTATGAGTTTAACTTCTCTAAATTTACCAAAACTCCTTATAAAGCTGATTTGCCTAGTAATGATTTTAAAATGGAGCAGTGTGCATCTATTGTTCTTGTTCCTAATAATCCTTTGCAGCAACATTTGGAGAATAGCGAGAGTGAAGTTTTTAGGAAAGAAAGAGATGAGCTTGAGGAGATTTTCTTCGCCAACCTATTCTCAAGCATGATTTACCGGTGGAAAACTTGGGTACAACACCGCCACCAAAGGAAGATCCTGTTTTTGATTTAAAGCCTTTGCCTGATAATCTTAAATATGCTCATATTGATGATAAGAAAATATATCCTATTATTATTAGTTCTAAGCTTACGAGTTTGAAGAAGAAAGATTATTGCAAATATTGAAGAAACACCGAGGTGCTATTGGCTATACTCTTGATGACTTGAAGGGGATTTCTCCCTCTATTTGCCAACACGCCATTAATATGGAAGATGATGCGAAGCCTGTTGTTGAACCTCAGCGTCGTCTAATTCCCAAGATGAAGGATGTGGTAAGAAATGAGGTATTACGACTTCTTGAAGCTGGTATTATATATCCTATTGCTGATAGTAGATGGGTTAGTCCTGTGCATTGTGTTCCTAAGAAAGGAGGAATGACTGTTGTGCCTAATGATAATGATGAGCTCATACCTCAAAGAGTAGTTGTAGGGTATAGAATGTGCATTGATTATCGAAAAGTTAATAAGGTTACTAAGAAAGATCATTATCCTTTACCATTTATTGATCAAATGTTAGAAAGGTTATCTAAAAATACTCATTTTTGTTTTCTTGATGGTTATTCTGGGTTTTCACAAATTGCTGTTAAAGCTAAAGATCAAGAGAAAACCACTTTTACTTGTCCCTATGGAACTTATGCTTATAGGCGTATGCCTTTTGGTTTATGTAATGCTCCTGCTACTTTTCAAAGATGCATGTCTGCTATTTTTCATGGCTTTTGTGAGAGTATTGTGGAAGTATTCATGGATGATTTTTCTGTCTATGGGAATTCTTTTGACAGTTGCTTGCGAAACCTAGATAAAGTTTTGCAGAGATGTGAAGAAACTAACCTTGTTCTTAATTGGGAGAAATTCCACTTTATGGTTAATGAAGGAATTGTATTGGGACATAAAATTTCTGAGAGAGGTATTGAAGTTGATAGAGCTAAAGTTGAAGCTATTGAGAAGATGCCCTATCCGAGGGATGTTAAAGGTATTTGTAGTGTTCTTGGTCATGCTGGGTTTTATAGGAGATTTATTAAAGATTTCTCCAAGATTTCAAAGCCTCTTACTAATCTTCTTCAAAAAGATGTACCTTTTGTTTTTGATGATGATTGTAAGGAAGCTTTTGAAACTCTAAAGAAAGCCTTAACAACTGCTCCTATAGTTGAACCTCCTGATTGGAATTTACCATTTGAAATTATGTGTGATGCTAGTGATTTTGCTGTAGGCGCTGTTCTTGGACAGCGAGTAGATAAAAAATTAAATGTTATTCATTATGCTAGTAAAACTCTTGATGCTGCTCAAAGAAATTATGCTACTACTGAAAAAGAATTGTTAGCTGTAGTCTTTGCTTGTGATAAATTTAGATCTTATATTGTTGATTCAAAAGTTACGATTCATACTGATCATGCTGAAATTAGATACCTTATGACAAAGAAAGATGCTAAGCCGAGGCTTATTAGATGGGTACTTCTTTTGCAAGATTTTGATTTACATATTGTAGATAGGAAAGGTGCTGATAATCCTGTTGCTGATAATTTGTCTAGATTGGAAAATATTTCTTATGATCTGTTCCTGTTAATGATAGTTTTCCAAATGAACAATTGGCTGTAATAAAGGTGAGCTCATGAGACAGTCCTTGGTATCTGATTATGCTAACTTTATTGTTTCCAAGTACTTGCCTCCAACCTTTTCAGCTCAGCAGAGGAGGAAATTCTTTTATGACTTGAGGCATTATTTCGGGATGACCCACACTTATATAAAGAAGGAGTGGATGGTATTCTGCGAAGGTGTGTTCCCGAATATGAACAACAAGAGATATTGAGTAAATGTCATGGCAGTGCTTATGGAGGACATCACGCCGGAGATAGAACCGCGCAAAAGGTTCTACAATCAGGTTTTTATTGGCCAACTCTCTTCAAAGATGCAAGGAAGTTTATTTTATCTTGTGATGAATGTCAAAGGGTTGGTAATATCTCCAGACGCAATGAAATGCCTATGAATTATACTCTTGTTATTGAACCGTTTGATTGTTGGGGATTTGACTTCATGGGACCTTTTCCCTCTTCAAAAGGTAACACTCATATACTTGTTGTTGTTGATTATGTTACTAAATGGGTGGAAGCCATACCTACAAAAAGTGCTGATGGTGAGACCTCTTTAAAAATGCTTTTAGATGTTATTTTCCTAGATTTGGAGTACCTAGATATATTATGACTGATGGAGGTTCTCATTTTATTCATGGAGGTTTTAGAAAAACTCTTGCTAAGTATGGTATTAATCATAGAATTGCTTCCGCTTATCACCCTCAAAGTAGTGGTCAAGTAGAACTATCAAATAGAGAAATTAAATCTATCTTGTAGAAGACCGTTAATAAATCTAGAAAGAATTGGGCTAGTAAATTGAAAGACGCACTATGGGCTTATAGAACTGCTTATAAAAACCCCATGGGAATGTCACCTTATAAAATGGTTTACGGAAAAGCTTGTCATTTACCTTTAGAACTAGAACACAAAGCTTATCGGGCTGTTAGAGAATTAAATAAAGATCCTAAACTTGCCGGTGATAAGAGGTTGCTACAATTAAGTTCTCTAGATGAATGGAGAAGTGAAGCTTATGAAAATGCTAAACTCTTTAAAGAGAAAGTTAAAAAATGGCATGATAGAAGGATCATCAAAAGAGAGTTTAATATTGGGGATAAAGTCCTATTGTATCGGTCTCGTCTCAGATTCTTTGCAGGGAAATTACTCTCGAAATGGGAAGGACCATATGTTGTTGAGGAGGTGTATCGTTCAGGAGCAATTAAAATTAGCTCTCTCCAAGGCAATGCTACGCAAGTGGTAAATGGACAAAGACTCAAGCATTATATCTCAGGTGATTCTTATAATGTTGATGTTGATATTATTCAAGTGGAAACACCGGAGGCTTTCATCAAAGGACAAATTGACAGTCCGCCAGAACTCAACTTTGAATAGGTAACAGTACTGGTAATGAAAAGTTCGCGATTTACTTTCCGAACAATATTTTTGCTGTTTTTCGAAAATAAGAAAAATTACGAGATCGAAACGGAGTGGAAAGGACGCACGAGGGCGTGACACCACGAGCCGGCGCCCTGACCGCCGCGCCGCCCATGGTGGCACCGCCTCGTTGCCCTTTCGACTGGTTCGTGGTACTTTCCGTTTGTTCTGAAATTTTTATTATAAAATCCCCCGGACCCCTGGAGGTCCGTATATCGTTCTCTCGACGTGTTTTGTTTCGAGCTGTTTCTGCCAGGATTTGTTTTAGATCTAGAGCCATCATGTCTTCATCGGGAACTCCGAAGGACAGCTCCTGCAAGGATGTTGGCAACTTGTACATGGAGGAGCTGAGGATGCACCCAAAGGAGTTGATGCTCGTCGAGGGAAAACTGCAGATCAAAGATGTTCAGGGTCCCAAAGGAAGGAAGCTTGGAAGACAGGATGGAGAAGCTAGAACAAGAGGTCTTCAATTACAAGAAGATGGCCGAGCGTGAAGTGGATATCTTTCACAAGATTGTGTCTGAACTCATTGCTGAACACGAGAAGGAAACTGCAAAGCTATGGGGCGACATCCTCTCACTTCACGACACCACCAACAAACTCCAAGCTCAACTCTATGACATTCATAATCAGAACTGTGAGTATGAAAACAGGTTTAAACATATAAGCCGTGCTGCTAGTTTCAGGATTCCCGAGACCAGGATGTCATTTGTTGATGGAGAGCCTCTATCTTGGAAGTCTGAAGACGGGAATTCATCACCACCATAGCCAAAGGAGTAATCCATCATCGGTATTGGCATCCCCTTGGTTTGTTCCAAGCTTGGGGGAGTGCCGCGGTATCACATTATCATTAGCTTTTTACTTTTTACTATCAAGTGGTGTCATATCATGAGTAGGGAAGTTATCGTATAAGATGGGTTGCAGTGTGGAAGTATCTCTCCTTTAGTTTGTCTATGTATCCCTTGGTGTGAGTTATCGTTATGGAATATTAATGAGAAGTCTTATCATTTACATATTGCACACCTTATTTTAGTTTGCAATTTCTACTATATGATTGATCTTGATTTTAGTATTGGTACCACTTTGGGAGCATTGAGTAAATCTATTTGGTTTTGGCAAACTTAGCAATGGTCAATAGCAACAACACTTTGAGTTTAAGAAGAATAGAGGAAATACATGTAGAAGATATTATTATCTTTCTTATCAGTTCTTAGCTTAGTATTCTAAAGTTAAAACTGTTTGTGCTTACAAGTAAGATGCATGATTGTTTCTATCACATGTATATTTGTTTGTTTCCCTCAACTCCTATGCTTGCTATTTAACCTTGCTAGCCAAAGACCTGTCGAGAGGGAATACTTCTCGTGCATCCAAACCTGAACTCAAACCTATGCCATTTGTGTCCACCATATCTACCTACTGCATGGTATTTCCTGCCATTCCAAGTAAATACTTCGTGTGCTACCTTTAAGCAATTCAAAACTTATTACTTCTTATTTGTGTCAATGTTTTATAGCTCATGAGGAAGTATGTGGTGTTTTATCTTTCAGTCTTGTTAGGCAGCTTCCATTAATGGACTAGTGGCTTCATCCACTTATCCTATAATTTTGCAATAAGAGCTGGCAACGGGGTTCCCAGCCCCAATTAATCAACTTTCATTAATAATTCTCTTCACATGCTTTGCCCTGATTCATCAGTAAGCAACTTAATTTTGCAATAGACACTCCTCCATGGTATGAGATTGTTGGAAGGCACCCGAGGATTCGGTTAGCCATGGCTTGTGTAAGCAAAGGTTGGGGGGAGTGTCATCCTTAAATAAACTAAAATACATGTGTAAACAAAAGAGAAGAGGGATGATCTACCTTGCTGGTAGAGATAACGTCCTTCATGGGAGCCGCTCTTTGGATGTTTGTTTGGCAAGGGGGTTAGAGTACCCGCTACCAGTCGTTGACAACAACAAACACTTCTCAAAACTTTACTTTTATTCTCTTTATATGATTTCAAAACTGAAAAAAGCTCTAGCACATGATTTAATCCCTGCTTCCCTCTGCGAAGGGCCTGTCTTTTACTTTATGTTGAGTCAGTAAACCTATTTCCATCCATCTCAAGCAAGCATTTGAGTTGTTGTGATCAAACTATTATATTGTGATTTGCTTCATCATGTCTTTACTCTTTCTTGTTTAGTACAAGTTTTACCTGAATGAATATAGCTTTGAAAGTCATCAATGATTAATATGATTGAGTATGCAAGTTTACCATAAGCTTTAATATGAGAGTGCTGCTCAATAGATAAGTATAATCTGTTAAATGTTCTCTGACCAAGAACAAAGTTTGCCATCACCAATTATGATTTCTTATGCACCTTTATTTGTGATTACCTTATACTTGTTTCAAGTTGAGTTATATGAGGAAGTTGTTGACTATAATGTCTTGTGTGAATGAATATGATGCTTCTTGTCCGTATTTTATTTATCGACTCTTCACTCCATAAACATGTGGTCTGTTTACGAGTTCAGTTTCGCTTGGGGACAAGCGAAGTCTAAGCTTGGGGGAGTTGATACGTCAATTTGCATCACTATTTTATATCATAATTTGCTGTTATTCATTGATATATTTCATATTGGGACACAATACTTATGTTATTTCATCTATTTTGCATGTTTCATGATTATTTGGAGATTGAGCACCGGATTATGCTGGAAAAAGCACCGTCAGGATGCAATATTTCGGAAGATCAACTGTGGAAGGGAGTTTTACCAAAAATCCTATTTTTCCAGATGACGAAGGAAGCCGAAGGGGAGTCGTGGACCCAAGGTGGGCCCACACCATGGCGACGCGGCCCATGGCACGCGCGCCACCATGTGGTGTGGGGCCCCCTCGGCCTCTTTCGCCTCTTTTCTTCGCGAAACCCTTCGTCCGAAGACCTAAGCCACAGGAATCCTCACGAAGGTTTGCCGCCTGCGGGCGGAGAACACAGAGAGAAAGAGCTCTCCGGCGGGCGGGAATCCGCCGGGAAATTCCCTCGGGGGAAATCGACGCCATCGTCACCGCCATCGAGCTGGACATCATCTCCATCACCATCATCATCATCTCCACCATCATCACCGCCATCTCCACCGCTGGACATCGTCACCGCTGTAGCAATTTGGGTTTGATCTTGATTGTTTGATAGGGGAAACTCTCCGGGTGATTTCTACTTGTTGTTGATGCTATTGAGTGAAACCATTGAACCAAGGTTTATGTTCAGATTGTTATTCATCATCATATCACCTCTGATCATGTTCCATATGATGTCTCGTGAGTAGTTCGTTTAGTTCTTGAGGACATGGGTGAAGTCTAAATGTTAGTAGTGAACTATGGTTGAGTAATATTCAATGTTATGATATTTAAGTTGTGGTGTTATTCTTCTAGTGGTGTCGTGTGAACGTCGACTACACGACACTTCACCATTTATGGGCCTAGGGGAATGCATCTTGTACTCGTTTGCCAATTGCGGGGTTGCCGGGTGACAGAAACCTAAACCCCCGTTGGTATATCGATGCGGAGGGATCGCAGGATCTCGAGTTTAAGGCTGTGGTTAGATTTATCTTAATTACTTTCTTGTAGTTGCGGATGCTTGCAAGGGGTATAATCACAAGTATGTATTAGTCCTAGGAAGGGCGGTACATTAGCATAGGTTCACCCACACAACACTTATCAAAACAATGAAGATTAATCAACTGTATGTAGCGAAAGCACTAGACTAAAATCCCGTGTGTCCTCGAGAACGTTTGGTCATTATAAGTAAACAAACCGGCTTGTCCTTTGTGCTAAAAGGATTGGGCCACTCGCTGCAATTATTTCTCTCGCATTTTACTTACTCGTACTTTATTCATCTGTTACATCAAAACCCCTGAATACTTTGTCGTGAGCATTTACAGTGAATCCTTCATCAAAACTGCTTGTCAACACCTTCTGCTCCTCGTTGGGATCGACATTCTTACTTATCGAAGATACTACGATACACCCCCTATACTTGTGGGTCATCAGTAGCACATAGATAAATTGTGATACAAAACACATTGCAATCATAAAGAGATATAATAAGCACTTCACTATGCCATTCATAACAGTGAATAAGTATTCTGTGAAATATAGCCTAAGAGACCCACACGGTGCACACTGTCACCTTTACACACGTGGGACAAGGAGTCTCCGGAGATCACATAAGTAAAACCCACTTGACTAGCATAATGACATCTAGATTACAAGCATCATCATATGAATCTCAATCATGTAAGACAGCTCATGAGATTATTGTATTGAAGTACATAGGAGAGAGATTAACCACATAGCTACCGGTACAGCCCGAGCCTCGATGGAGAACTACTCCCTCCTCATGGGAGACAGCAGCGTTGATGAAGATGGCGGTGGTGTCGATGGGAGCCTTCCGGGGGCACTTCCCCGTCCCGGCGGCGTGCCGGAACAGAGACTCCTGTCCCCCAGATCTTGGCTTCGCGATGGCGGCGGCTCTGGAAGGTTTCTCGTACCGTGGCTTTTCCGTATCGAGGTTTTAGGTCGGGACCTTTATATAGGCGAAGAGGCGGCGTCGGAAGGTCGAAGGGGCGCCGACACTATAGGGCGTGGCCCCCCTTGGCCGCGCCGGCCTAGGCTTTGGTGGGCTGTGCCCCCTCTGGCGGTTCTCGTGTGTTCGGATGCTTCGGGCAAAATAGGAACACGGGCGTTGATTTCGTCCAATTCGAGAATATTTCTTTACTAGGATTTCGAAACCAAAAACAAAAACAGCAACTGGCACTTCGGCATCTTGTTAATAGGTTAGTTCCAGAAAATGCACGAATAAGACATAAAGTGTGCATAAAACATGTAGATATCATCAATAATGTGGCATGGAACATAAGAAATTATCGATACGTCGGAGACGTATCACTCATCACGGGAGACAACATCGTCGATGAAGATGGCGGTGGTGTCGATGGAGATGCCTTCCAGGGGCAATTCCCCGTCCCGGCGGCGTGCCTGAATAGAGACTTCTGTCCCCCGAATCTTGGCTTCGCGATGGCGGCTCTGGAACTTTCTCGTATCGTGGCTTATTGTCTTAGGGTTTCGAGACGGAGGCTTTAAGTAGGCGGAAGGGCAGCCTCGGGGGAGTCCTGGTGGAGCCAAACCATAGGGGGCGCCCCCCTTGACCGCGCCGCCTTGTGGGGTGGGGCCCCCTGGCTCCCCTCTGGCCCCTCTTCGGTGCTCTGGAAGCTTCCGGAAAAAATAAGATACTGGGCGTTGATTTCGTCCAATTCCGAGAATATTTTCTTTGTAGGATTTCTGAAACCAAAAACAGCAGAAAACAGGAACTGGCACTTCGGCATCTCGTTAATAGGTTAGTGCCGAAAAATGCATGTAAATGATGTAAAGTGTGTATAAAACATGTGAGTATCATCATAAAAGTAGCATGGAACATAAGAAATTATAGATACGTTTGAGACGTATCACACCGCGGCCGCCACCGCATCCGCGGCCTTGCCCGCCGTTTCCACAGCCTCCTCCGTGATGCGCCTCCTCCGTGCTGGCGGCTTCCACTGCCCTGGTGCCCGGCGAAGTTGGCGGTGTGACCAGATGGATTTCCCATTGAATTTTATCAAAATTTATTGTGTTTGATCAAACATGATGTGAAAGCTCTTCTTGATGATTTTCAGCAAGGAAAGCTTGATTTAGAGGGACTGAATTATTGTGTTATAACTTTAGTTCCAAAATTTGGGTACTCTACTGATGTAAAGAAATGGCATATATGTTTGTTAAATACTTAAATGTGAGTTTCAAGATTATCACTAAATTACTCATGAACAGGCTTTCCTCGGTGGTAGATCTTGTGGTCGGCCCTACTCAGGCTGCTTTTTTTATATAAAAAAAGTAGATATATTGTGGATGGAGTTTTGATTCTTCATGAAACTCTTAATTCTCTTCATACTGGAAAAAGGTTGAGGATTATGTTTAAAGTTGACATTAATAATGCATATGACAAAATTAAGTGGCCCTTTGTGTATCAGATGCTCAAACTAAAGGGATTTTCTGATACATGGTGTGACTTGGTTATGAAGACTATTACTGGACGAAAGCTAGGTATCAAGGTGAATAATAGTATTGGTCCATACTTTGTCATGAATCAAGATGCGCATCAAGATCAGAGTGATCCTCTTTCCCCCTTGCTCTTTGACTTGATTGTCGATGGACTAGCAATAATGATGGATACAACACAAACGGTGGGTTAATCAAAAGTTTGATCGTAGAACTCGTGGATAATGGATTAGTGTGATTACAATATGCCGATGACACAGTTTCTTTTTAGAGGATGATGTTTCTTGTGCTCAAAATTACAAATTCTTGCTCTATATTTTAAGCAAGTTTATGGGTTAAAAATAAACTTTAACAAGAGCGAGTTATTCTGTTTTGCTGATGCTATTAATAAGAAATTAGTTTTGGAGTAATTTTTATGTATACATATTATAAGTGCATTAAACACATTATTTATATCAAATAGTTTATAGATACTAGCTTAAACTATCGCTAAACATTTATGTAACTCGCTCAACTCATATGATTTTTATTGTTTAATGCATAATTTTAGGTGGCATGACTATCTAATGTCATTGCGAGAGAAGTTACGGTAAACAAAGAAATTCATGAAGGTATGACGGTACTGGCGTCACACAATCTAATTTTTCGAGAAAACACAAAAGACATTTGTGTTTCTTTTCATTGAATAGATAAAGTTTTGGTTATGCAATCTAATGAGTTCTTTTCTATTCCGAGCAGTGGAAGAATAAAGTCAGAAACTATATACTTCTTCATCTCAGGTCATGCGTGAATCAAACTAATTATCTATATATGTAATATGATATTAAAAAAATAAGCACTTTGCGCAATATTTGTAACAAATAATTTATTCATATTGTATTAAAATAGTCCAAGAAATAAATACTTAGACTCATACCTAGTGATAGCCTTGCAATTCCACCTTTGCCAACTATTAAAGAAATCAAAGCCCAATGAAAAAATTAAAATGCATCGACCTTTTTCTTTTCTGAGCCAGGAAATGCATAGACTATATTTACATTTCGAAGATCGGTATTCTCAGGAAATGCATAGACCATACCCAATTTTAACCCCATCATATACAGCTAACTGAAGGGTCAAAGGGCCCATGCTAACCAAAGCAAAGGCCTAAGCTAACGAAAGGAAAAAAGGCCCAAGATATCTAGTCTAGTAGAGACCTCCACGCACGCCTGTGGCAGCTCGCGGGCCACGGCCCAATAGCGAGGGCTGGCTTTGGTTCACCTGGTTTAGGAAGTTTCGGTGCGGTTTTTTTTCGCTTTTTTTCTATTTCGTAAGTTCTTTCCTGTTTTAGGTGGTTTCTTTATTTTTTACTTTAAATATTTTCTAATTTGAGCAAATTTCAAATTTGAGAATTTTTTCCAGATTCTAATTTTTTCAAAATTATTTTTTGCTCACATTCGATTTTTTAAATTTTTTGTTGCACAGATTTGAAATTTGTTCAAAATTATTTTGTGCTCATATCCGAATTTTGTTTAAATTCAACTTTGCTCAGATTTAAATTTTTTTCAAAATTAAATTTTGCACAGATTAAAAATTTATTCAAAATAAATTTTGGCTCAGTTTCAGAGTTTGTTCAATTTTTTTTTGCTCTAATTCAAAATTTTCGTTCAGATTCGAAAATTCAAAAAATGGTTCAGAAAATAGTTGTGCATACAAGGATTCGGGCTTGGTCTCCGCAGTAGTAGACTAAGGTTGAAACCAGTGGGTTATTACTCAGATCACATACATCTACAAAAAAAATATCTTACCACTTCTATTCAGCGGGAGCCTAATGAGCCGACCCATCGTGGATCGCTTCAGGCAATGGTTTGTCCGCCACGCTACTGAGCGGGGAATAGGTTGACCCATCAACAACGCGTGGGTGTCGCACACCCTTGCGTGTCCGGGTGGCTAGCTGGGTCCTTTTCCCCCCTTTTTTTTAGTTGTTTCTATTCTGTTTTATAAATCTGATTATTTTTGAAAAAATAAAATTTTAAAATATTTGAATATTTTCTCAAGGTGTGAACATTTACTAGATCTACATTTTTTGAGCTTGATTTTTTTCTAAAAGTTTAATATTTTTAATTTGAACAAATTTTAATATTGAACAATTTTTAAATTTGAACATTTTTGAAATTTGTACATTTCTAAATTTGAACAATTTTTTCATATCGGAATATTTTCAATTTTTTTATGTTTTTAAAATTTGAACAGATTTCAAATCCAGATATCTTCAAAATTTGAACATTTTTAAAATTTGAACAAATTTTTGAATCTATTTTTTTTCAAAAATTGAATGTTTTAAATTTATATAATTTTCCAATTTGGAAAACCGGCCAAAAAAGAAACCAAACCAGAAACCCAAAAAGGAAAAAAAGGAAAAACCGAAATGAAAAACGAATTGATACATGCAAAACAGAAAAATAGGCCTGGCCGAAACCCGACCAAGGGGTGTACAGTGCCGAGTAGGTACCGACCTATTCGGTATATAGGAATCACCACGATTAATGGATTTGCCCGCCCTAAAAAAGGTAAAAGATTAGTAGATTCGCTTGTAACTCTTTCGTCCTGGTCTTCTCCGACCGCACCAGAGAACTCCGATACCTGCTCTAATGGCGCTTCTGTTGAGTTCCTACCCCCGGTGTCTAAGTGTATCTAGCTAGGATTTGGGGGCCCTGGATCGCGGGGGGCCAGGGCGGCCGCCCTTCTTCCCAAACCCCCACCCCCCCTCACGGCCAGCCTCGGTGGGGGCATACATGGTCTTAGTCGGCAACGGCGAAGAGCATACTGGCGATCATTATATGGGCGCTAACCGCTGAGGAGCATGAACGCAACAATGATGACGTCGAACATACTGTGGTGCTTCTTATTTGGCCCGACAAACTAACTTGCTTTACTCAAACACTAACCAAGATTAACCAAACAATGTATAAGTTGAGAATAATTGAATAAATAGTTACCCTCCTCATCCCCAAAGTAGAATGGGTAACTTTTGCTAACCTTTACCCTACAAAAATGAGGTGGTATGTATTTGGATGTGGGAAATGGTTATCCAACGACAGGTTTGTCTTGGTGAAGGTTAAAGCATAGTCCTCAAGATAAATTGCATGAGTACAAGGTCCAACCTGGACCTTAAGTATAAATAGGAAACTAAATTCACGGTTGTGAGGATTTGAACTTAGGTGTTGGGTTTGTACGTCCACTCCCCCAACCAGTTGAGCTAGGCTCACTCCCCCTTTTAAAAATTAGGAGAATTTCACTTCCCAACCTCTCCACCAACTAGGGATCAGATATCTCGCGATATGATCTGAGGCTAACGCTCCCAAACCCCATCGCGTCTCTCTCCAGGGAGGCACAAGGGGCACCCCGCCGCCGCCAGCAACACCCCATCATTGGATCCTCTCGCCGCCGGATCCCCTCACTGTGGAGGTGGCAGGTCCTCTCATCGCCGAAGGTGGTTTGGGGCAGTGGAAGACGGAGTCCGCCGCTAGAGCTGCTAGGGCGGCGGGAGTTAGCGAGTCAAGATCTGCGACTAGGGTGGCGGCCTTGCGTCGGGGTGGTGGCGGAGCCCTTCTCCGGAAGCGCCATGGCCGACGGCGTATGCAGGGCTGGGGTGGGTGGTTTCTGGATGAAACCTAGATCTGATCTGGGTGGATCTCCTGTGTTGCTTACCTAGATCTTCTTTGGTGCATGGTACGGCCGGATCTAGTGGAGGATTGTCCCTCGCTGCCGCTGCCTTTCCTGCTGCTGGCCCATGGTCGCTGGTTGGGTTCGGTGCAGAAGATCGAGTAGGGTGCCCACGGGTGGCGTGTGTTCTGCTTGCACGGGTTGAATAAAGGTGGCGGTCCTTGGGTTCCTCTCGCGCGAAGCTCTGTTCTGTGTTGTCATCAGATGGCATTCTGGTTCATGGTGAAATTAGAGGTTGAGAATATCATGAAGGCCGGTCTCAAGGAATAGCAATGGAGGTTCGAATCTATGTGATGTTGAGGGACTTGCTTGATATTCTCGGTTTTGCAGTAGCAGTATGCATGTGGGGACGGTAGCACAGGTGAAGTTCAAAGTCTTACCTTTCAGGGTGAAATTCACGGTTTTGCTTTAATTGGTTGTGCCTTGCAATGGCCTTGTTGAAGACATTATTTTGCGAGCGGGACTTCAAGGTGAAACCTAAGATCTTTTGATCGGGCGATGATGATGTTTGTGTACTGTTCCCTTTTTGGAGTTATAACTTTTGGATAGCATGGAGTTCAGGTGTTGTTGATAGTGGATATACTGTTGCTACTAGGACCAGAATACCATAGCGGGACTTTTCTTTTCTTAGTTTTATTTTTATTTTTTTGATTGTGTGCATCCTACTGCCGGTAGAGTATTGTATTGTTACATGCTGGGTGTAAATTGTATCTTTCGATATTAATATATTTTATTTATCGAAAAAGGTTTGTCTCGGTTATCACTAAGATTATTTCTTAGAAACAAATTTAGTCTTGCCATTTCAAGATCTTTAGCTGCCTCTACATTCTCATTGATATCCTGCATAGTAGACATGGATCTGTCATAGCTGAAGCTGAGATAAAACACGGGGCTCACAGTTTCAAGAATGTAGCTTCCTCCATGAAGGTCGGCAGAGCTTCGAATTACGAAGCACACAACTTAGTTAACCACATTTTAGCAGTTGGAGTTGGTCGTTATCTACAGTTAGGAACTCCACATTGTGTATAAACTCATGTAATTGCTATTCTCGGTCAATAGAGATTGGCTGGTTGTCTTAAAGAAAAAAAGCAGTGCCGGCCACAGCCGGCAGCCGGCCTGCCCGATCGATCCAGGGCAGCCACGAAACGACGAGAGAGCGTGCGAAAATGCCAAAACAACGCGCGCTTATCAGTCTCTCCGTTTCTCCCTCCCTGGTTTCTGTTGTGAAGTGTATATGTGGATTGCCTAGCCTTTCCATCAATTCGGACTTTTGGTTGCGTTGACTAGTGCATGAAGCTTAATATGGTATCAGAGTCCCAGGTCTCGAGTTCAAATCCTGGCTTTCACATGGTTTTCGCAATTAAGCCTAAAAATTGTTGCCCCCATAGGGCGCTGTTTTGTCCTTCTTTCACGTGTTGACTTCTCCCGTCACGCGAGGGGGTGTGAAGTGTATATGTGGATTGGCCCTTTATCAGTCTTTTGGTTGAAGCTTAACAGCTTCAACACACTGAGAGTACAGAGTACACGACCGGTAGACGTCAACGCAGCTTCGAACATGCCCGGCGCGAAGGCTCACGTCATGGTACTTCCCTTCCCGGCGCAGGGCCACGTGACCCCGCTCATGGAGCTGTCGCACCGCCTCGTCGACCACGGCTTCGAGGTCACCTTCGTGTGCACCGAGCTCATCCACGCGCTCCTCCTGGACGCCCTCCGGCAGAACACCGACGATGGCGTCGACACGCTGGAAGGGATCCACCTGGTCTCCATACCGGACGGCATGGCCGACGGCGACGACCGCAGGGACCTCTGCAAGTTCGGCGACGGGGTGTTTCGACGCGTGCCCGGCTACCTGGAGAAGCTGATCAAGGAGACGGAGGCGTCCGGGGCGGCCAGTGTGAAGTGGCTCGTCGCCGACGTAAATATGTGGTTCTGCTTCCCGATCGCCAAGAACCTCGGCGTTCGGGTGGCCGGCATCTGGCCGGGGGCCGCGTCTGGCCTCGGAATGTCGTTCAGGGTTACCCAGATGATAGAGGATGGCTTCATTGACGACAAGGGTATGAAAGATCCATCGTTTTGCACTTGACCCGTAGCTTTTCCCTTCAAGCAGCAGAGCATAGCTACTTTTATGGGAAAATGGCAGAGGATATAACACCTAATTAATAATTGCAGGCTACCCAAAGCAGCAGGGTACGTACGAGATCGCCCCCAAGAACAAGATGCGGCCCATCTGCACGTCGCACATGCCGTGGAGTATCGACGGCCCACCCGAGGGGCGAAGAGACAATCTTCAAGCTGTTCTACGGCTACGCCCAATCGACCAACCGCCCGGAGATCACCGTGTGCATCTCATTCCTCGACGCCGAGACAACAGCGTTCGAGCTGTTCCCTGACATAGTGCCGATCGGCCCGCTGTTCGCCGACCAGGAGCTCCGCAAGCCAGTCGGGCAGTTCTGGCCTGCCGACAAGGGGTGCCTGAAGTGGCTCGACGCGCAGTCCGACGGCTCCGTCGTGTACGTGGCGTTCGGTAGCTTCACCATCTTCGACCCGCGGCAGTTCAGAGAGCTCGCCGAGGGGCTGGAGCTCACTGGCCGGCCGTTCCTGTGGGTGGTGCGCCCAGACTTCACCTCCGGCGGCCTCAGCAAGGAGTGGTTCGACGAGTTCCAGAGCCGTGTCGACGGCAAGGGCATGATCGTCAGCTGGTGCCCCCAGCAACAAGTACGGTGGTCATATACTCACGGCATGCTCTGCAACTGTCAGCAGTCAAGTCGACCATGGTGTTTCTGATCTATTTCGATCCCTGTAGGTTCTGGCGCACCCCGCATTGGCGTGCTTCGTGTCGCACTGCGGGTGGAACTCGACGACGGAGGGGGTCAGGAATGGCGTGCCGATCCTGTGTTGGCCGTACTTCGCCGACCAGTTTGCCAACCGAAGCTACATTTGCGACATCTGGATGACCGGCTTGGCCGTGACGCGCGGCGAAGATGGCGTGGTAACGAAGGAGGAGTTGATTAGTAAACTGGAACTGGTGATCAACGACGACGGAATTGCGGAGAGGGTAAGGATGCTCAGGGACGCAGCTCGCAGGAGCCTCAGCAAGGGCGGCTCTTCCTACGAGAATTTCCTGAAATTTGTTAGTCTTCTAGCGGAGTGAGGCTGCGCCATTTCACTTTGCTTGTCATAGCAGTCTGAGTCTCTGAGATACGTGTACTTCAAGTTTCTCTTTTATATCACGTATGCTAGTTCACTGAGAAAGGTTGGGAGCCTCTGTTTCTCGGCAACCTCTAGTTCTCAGTTCACTGAGTCAGTCGGCTACATCGAATGAGTTGCAACCTAACTCTTGATTAAAACGAATCATGAAGCAATCTAGCGGTTTGAGATATTACCAAGGCGACCCTCTATCATCACTTTTATTCAACATTGTGGCGGATATGCTCGCTATATTGATCGAACGAGCCAAATCTGATGGCCAAATTGAAGGAGTGATCCCACATCTTGTAGATGGGGGTTTATCAATCCTTCAATACGCCGATGATACAATTCTATTTATGGAACACGATCTTGAGAAAGCTCGAAATCTAAAGCTGATTCTGGCTGCCTTTGAGCTTTTATCGGGTCTTAAAATAAACTTCCATAAAAGTGAATTGTTCTGTTTTGGCGACGCTCAGGACTCAGTCGCCGAATATTCGGAACTGTTTGGTTGTGGGCAAGGCCAGTTTCCTATCAACTATCTAGGTATCCCGATTCATTATCGGAGATTAACGATGGCTGAGTGGAAACTAGTCGAGGAAAGACTTCAGAAGAGACTTAGTAGTTGGAAAGGTAAAATGCTATCCCTTGGAGGAAGATTGGTTCTCATTAATTCAGTACTCACCAATATGGTGCTGTATATGATATCCTTCTTCATATTGCCAAAAGGTGTATTACACAAGCTCGATTATTATAGATCGAGATTTTTTTGGCAAGGGGATAGTGAAAAAAAGAAATATCGACTGGTCAAATGGTCTGTCGTATGCCGACCTAAAGATATGGGTGGGCTAGGAGTTCATGATCTTGAAGTCAAGAACTCAGCCTTATTAGGTAAGTGACTTTTTAAGCTACTTACCGAAGATGGCGCATGGCAGACCATGCTTAGAAGAAAGTACATCGGCGATAAAGCGCTATCCCAAATCCTTTGGAAACCGGGAGATTCGCATTTTTGGGCTGGCCTAATGGCAACGAAGAAATTTTTCTTCAGATATGGTACTTTCATTATTAAGGATGGATCGCAGATACGGTTCTGGGAGGATACATGGCTAGGGAATAGGCCTCTCTCTGAACAATATCCAGCGTTATACAGCATTGTGCGTCGCAAAAGTGATACCATTGCATTAGTAATGGCAACCTCACCTCCCACTGTGACGTTTAGACGAGATTACATCGGTCCGAGACTTCATGCATGGAACGCCTTACTGTTGCGTTTGGAATCCATCCAGTTGTCTGAAGGGCAAGATGAATTTCGTTGGAACTTACAATCCAATGGAAAATTCTCTGTAAGTTCATTGTACAATGCCATTATCCAACCAGTAATACCAGTTGATAAAAACAAGAAGATTTGGAAGATGAAGATACCGCTCAAAATTAAGATTTTTGGCTGGTATTTGCGTCGAGGAGTAATCCTAACCAAAGATAATATTGTCAAACGCAATTGGCATGGGAGTTCGCAATGTGTTTTCTGTCAACACGACGAGACGATTAAACACTTGTTCTTCCAGTGTCGCTTTGCCAGATCTATATGGTCATGCATCCAAGTAGCTTCTGATCTGTATCCCCCGACTAGTGTGGCCAACATCTTCGGTAATTGGCTTCATGGGATCGATCACAGATTTAGAACGTTTATTAGGGTGGGGACGCTTGCCATTATATGGGCGCTATGGCTGTTTAGAAATGACAAAGTTTTTAATGATAAGAATTGTTCTCTCTTGCAGGTTATCTACAGGTGTACCGCTACTCTCCGTTCGTGGTCTGCACTGCAGAAGGTGGAGAACCGCGACCTGTTTACGGAGGTCTGTACACGGTTGGAGGACACGGCGAGGGATACTTTTTTCCTACATGGGTGGCAGCATAATCTACGGATTGGGCCTCCGCCTTCACCTTAGACGTTTTTACATTCTCTCAGGCTGATATGTAATTCGCTTTTTTAGCACTCCAAATTATTGAGACTCTTTAAACGGCTGTGTGCATCTTAGCTATGCAGAGGTCGGATGTAATTGCTTATTACGAGTAATAAAGCGCCCATTATCAAAAAAAAAAAAAACTAACACGAGTCACAACAATGTAATGGTCTTGGCGTCGACAAAAAATTAAGTTAATTGCAACTGAAATTAGCAAAACCCCATCTCTCAATCGTCAAAAGTACAAGCGATCATGAGATTTTGTCTGCGAAAATGGTAGTGTGTCAATGCTGCAAGCATGATCTTACATATGCTAGGCCGGCCGAAAGCATGCTGATGCTCCTTAGTTGGTGCTTAGATAATCTTGCAGCGCGCTACTCTATGGCTAAACTCTAAGGACAATTAAACATCACCCAGGCCTTTTATTTAGAGACTTCTTTTTGTTCCGATTGTTTAGCAAAATTATTTTATTGGCAAAATTCGGTTAACTATAAGAACTGGAGTGGAAGCTTACTTAAATAATTATACAAATACACAAAATCTTAACTCAAACTATCAAGACTTACTCCCACTAGTATAATAACTCAACAATTACAACTAACTAGCATGGCATTTCAAAATTCAGAAGTGGGAGTTGTAAGACATACCTTTCACTTGCAAATTCAGGTTCCTCTTCCATATGAACTTGTTTCTTCAAAACTCAGATTATACCTCTTTACAAATATTTAAAATAATAACAGGCAAATGGAACCACTTTAAGAAAAAGGATAAAAGAAAAATATTTTTGTTGTTTTTGTAGATTGGGATATAAAGAATAGAAAATTGGTGGCAAGGCTAGGCCATAAAAACTTCAAACAAAAACAAACTAAAAAACAAGGCAAATAAAAAACAAAGAGTTGCACTTGTCCAACACGAGTGTTTAAAAGCTCACAAAGAGCTCTTGTACAACCTTATTATTACACAAATAAAATTCACCGCACTTATGACTCCGCACTTATGACTTGGAGACATCCCCAAGCTTAGGACTTTGCAAGCCCATCTTGTGCTTCATTGCAGCGGTGGATTGTTCCATTGGTTGGACCAATGGTCAAAACTTGATATCATATCTTGGGTGGTATCGCGGAGGTTAATGGAGAGGTTGTAGAGGTAGTCAATGGTACCTCCAAGCGTGTAAACATCTTCATATATGGCTAAGGATGGCAATGGAGCGGAGCGGGTTTGGACGGATATACCAAAACTAGATTCATGCCCGAATCCACCAGCTTCGCTCCGTCCTGCCCACGAAAGTATCCACGGGCATGGTTGTCGCTCCAAACCCAAATCCGCCGGATATCCATGGATATGCATGTGTTTACGCACTATGTTCGTGAACATAAAATATTTGAGCATAACAACAACATTTTAGCAGCATTTCGATAATATTTTCGTAGCATTTCAACAATAATTATGTGAAGGAGAGCCGGACTTCTGGAGAGGTGGAAGAGATGGCTGCCGACCAAGCACTCCTAGAGGGGGAGGCCATGAAAGAACTGGTAATCGAGGGATACATCTTAGCTTTAGCAGGCTTTTGGTGATTTTGGCCTCAAGAGAGGGGCAACTAGGCGTAGGTAAAATCTCATGTCTCACTGACATATGGGACCCACATGTTAGCTAGATATCTATTGGATATACATGAAGCAAAACCTCTACCCATACCCACCACATCAGTTATCGGATATCCGTCCCATAAAATTTGTGGACATATCCAACCCTCCATATCCGTGCCCGTTGGGCCCGATATCTGTGGATAAAATTGCCATCCTTATATGTGGCGTAGGGGTTTTGCGGTTGCGCCTCCTTCCCAGGTCCTCCTCCTTGTTCTTCCACTTCATCATCATCATCTTCTGGCTCTTGGTCATGGGGATAGTCTTGCTCTACCTCCACATCATAATGCAAGCATCCTTTATCGAGAATAAGTTGTTAGGCAAAAGAAATATGTGAAATATCTACCTTGGCTTTTCTTGACCATGCCACAAGCATTAAGAGTATGAAAACCAACACGTCGATCACCCAACAGTGGTTGTAAATTACCTAGATCAAGGCGTAGAGTGTTGGCGAGAACGGTGATGACTCCTCCACAAGAAATGGGACCTCTCTTTTAGAGATATTGATGCTTCAAGTAGAACAAAAAAGTGGCGCCCAAGTTCGGCGTCATGTTGCAGTCTGGAATGACAGCCTTTGCAAGGATTATCTTGTCCTCTCTATTGAGTCTTGTAAATTCACTTCGGATCTACCGAGTGTCAGCAATAACGTAGTACAAATAGCGGATAGCAGAACATGCAATGTGATTTCCCTGGCTTGAAGGCCTAATGCGACTCATTCTATCAAAAATATTGAGAAGGGGTGGGATTGAGCAAAATATTAAGAAGGGGTAGGATTGAGCTAAAGGTTGCACCACTCAGTGAGACTCATATCATAGTCTCGGTTCAGGAGGCGGAAGTAAACACAGTCGGGTGTTCGAGGATAATGGGACACACCCACTTAGGCCTTGTTTGGTATTAGTGTTTTAGGGGATTAGTGGGGATAATACTCTGAAGTATTGGGCGAATCTCTGCTGTCACCCAATCCCCACAAAATCCCATCCCCAATCCACTAGGTAGGGGAAGAGTATTGGGGATTTTTAAAATTACACAAAAATTTGGGGAAAAGTGGGGATAAGTGGGAATTAAACTCGCTCATACTGTAGCACCAAACATGTAACGGGGAGAGTGGGGATTTGAAGTTTGGAGCGGATTATCCCCGCTAATTTCCATAAAACTCTAGTACCAAACAAGCCCTTAGTGGTTTGCACTTCTCTCCCCTCGAGCCGCTTGTACCGGTTTTCTAGAAATCTTCAGTAAATTCGATGTTTACGAGTCCAACGCGGCGCGAAGCTGGAGGCGATCTCAGCAGCACGGGTGCGGGTATGGCTCCTCGTGTTCATCATCTAAAATTGAAAACTTAATCAAATAACGTTTTTGATCCGGTAGAAATAGACAATGAATGTTCCTCTACACTTTTTACAAAAGAATCTCCTCTAAATATATAAAACTAATCATGCTTCCTAAGAAAATGATTCAAATAAAACTTAAGTCCAGATTGATAAATGCAAATGAAAGAGCATGGAAAGGAAACGAATCAAAAACAAGGAGAGGTTGAGATCTTGGGAGGTTTTGAACTCACCTTGGCCTGCTGATATCGCGATTGTGGTGATGGTACAAGCATGTGAGACGGGGGCGGCGTTCCCGTACCGACCCACGGTACCTCGCGATTAGGGTTTTGACCCTATAGACAACGTGCGTACGGGCACATTGTACGGTGGCGTCCAGCCATACGAGCGCTCGCCAAACTCTCAGGTGTTTTCTGCATTCTTTTTAGGTATTGTCCTCTCGAAATGGTATGTGCCCGTGGTACAGCGGGCATCCGGGCGTACCAGTGCTAGCTAAACTTGTTGTTGATTTTCTGGAAAATACTGAGTTTCATCTGCGTGTGTTTTTGAGGTGGTACAGCTGGGCTGTACGGCGGGACCTCGTCATACTAATGGTCGCCAAACTCTCTGAACACACTAGACTTTGATATTTTCTTCGCAACGTCTTCCTTTCAACGTAAGAATTATGACAAGAGCTCTAAACAACAGAAAACGCCAAATAGCATTGTTCAATATAGCCACATTAAAATTCATAACTAGGAGCACTTTAAAATTTGGTACTCTCTTCCTTAAGAACATTTGAACACTTTTTATTATAAACAAAAACAAAATAACTTAAAACTAAAACTTTTTAACATAAAGCTTTATTTACATGGGTTGTCTCCTATGAAACGCTTCTATTTTTGGTCGTTTAGCCGACCATGATGGCGATCATTTGGGCCTGACGAGTGGAACTCCCACTCCAAAGTAGTTGGCCTTAAAGGTGATGATCCCATCATTATTCTTCTTGTTCTTCTTCTTCTTCCCGGGGAAATTCAACACAAAAGGCTTCCGGAAAGGTAATTCAAATCTCACATTTCCTCACGGAGATTGATCAAAACTTTAATAATTCTTAAAAGGGATCTACCAAGGATTATTGGTGCTATCGGGTCGTCAGACATGTCGATGTTTACAAAATCGGTGAGTGCTACTGTGCTAGGCAATCTTTAATGTGTCCAAAATATTCCAGCGGCTGTGATGCCTATCTATACTTCTTATAAAACAAAACTCCACTAAGTGCAATTAATATTTGTCTTTCTCAACATGCAAATCACCTATTCCCTTAACCAACTATTTGTCCACCTCATTCCACTAATAGTTCTTATTAATTATCTATCTCTACATCCAAGATATTCATATTATCTATTTTTAACCATTAAACTAGCAATATCATATTTTGTTTTCTGTTATATACATGCTCCTTCACGAAAGTTATTCCGTTTGACCTGTGAAAGGTGGTGATACATGGTACGGACGTGCCCTACGGGTGGGTTGTGGCCGTACCAGTGCTCGCCAAACCCTCTGATGCTTCTGTTCGTGGCTTGTTTGACGTGAGAGTTTTGGCAACTTAGAAATCTTAATTTATTGTCCTTGATTCTATCCAGGAAATGTGCATATCTGCACAAGAAGAAAAAATACTTTGATATTTACACATCTCTAAAATAATTAGTGATTAGTAGCAAGTTGAGAGAGATAAATCCTACGTTGATTAGCAGCAAGAAAAGAAGAGGTTCTGCTTCTGAGTTCCTACGTTGAGCGGGGAATAGGTCATCTACTCCAGGCCTTTCATCCGCGCTGGAACATGAAAACGAGACGGTGTCAACCGTCGGCAGCGCCGGCTGCCGGCCGATCGCGGATACGACGAGAGCGCGCTGACGGGCGGAAATGCCGAAACAACGAGCCCTTATCAGTTCCTGTGTTTCTCACTTCTTAGCCGACCGCGCAACTCCAGCTAGTTTCGTATATCCATATGCCGGCAGCCCCTTCGATCGGCATGGCCACTACGAAGCCTCACGTGATGGTGCTGCCATTTCCGGCGCAAGGCCACGTCACTCCGTTCATGGAGCTGTCACACCGCCTCGTCGACCATGGCTTCGAGGTCACCTTCGTCTGCACCGGGCTAATCCACACGCTCCTCCTCGACGCCATGCCGTGCAATACCGACGGCAACAAGACGCCGTTGGAGGGGATCCGTCTGGTGTCCATACCGGATGGCATGGTCGAAGGCGACGACCGCAGGGATCTCTGCAAATTCGTGGAAGCGGTTTCGCGGTACGTGCCCGGTTACGTGGAGGAGCTCATCACGGAGACCGAGGCGTCAGGGGAGAAGAAGGTGAAGTGGCTCCTCGCCGACGTGAACATGGGGTTCTGCTTCCGGGTTGCCAAGAACCTCGGCGTTCGGGTGGCTGCCGTCTGGCCAGCGGCAGCTGCGAGTCTTGGGATGTGGTTCAGAATTCCTCAGATGATTGAGGATGGCCTCATTGACGACAAGGGTACGAAAGATACAACTGCCTAACTTCGATTATATTATATACTCTATACTGATAGCACTATGCTACTCCATTATACTACCTCCGATTTCAAAGAATAAAGTGCACACGTATTCCAAGACGAAGTTTGACTATAAAAATTGAGCAATAAAATCTTGATTATATTATATGTAATTAGTATCGGATTCGTATTGAAATGTAGTTTTCAATGATACTAATTTCATGCAAATAATCTTTATCTATTTAAAGTAATTCTTGATCAAACAAAAAACATGTAAAACGAGGACGCCTTATTTCTTGAAACGGAGGTAGTACATGTAGATTACCAAGTCTTTTACAAAGATGCCACACTGAGCAAATTAAAAATGGTTTTGCTATGTCTCAGTTAACTGAGATATTTTTAAAGTTTAAGTCACTTTTTTTTCGATAAAGAGAATATATTAATATCAAAACGATACCAATTACACCCAGCCTCTGCAACAACGCAATACCCTAATGGCACTACGGATGCACACAGCCAAAAAAAGGAAAAGAAACTAAGAAACAAAAGTCCCGCTACAGTATCTCGGGCCTAACAACAGCAATACATCCACCGCCAAGACAACACCTGAAATACAGACTCTCCAAAAACAACGCCTCCAAGAAGGGAACAGTACGCTAACACCATCGTCGCCCGATCAACGATCTTAGGTTTTCACCCTGAAGATAGTCCCCGCTCTCAAAACAATGCCTCCAACAAGGTCATTGCCAGGCACAACCAGTTAAGGCCAGACCTTGAAATAAATGGTTTAAGTCACTTGAAATAAATGCAATTGCACTCCGCCAGAAATATGCAACTGAACCGAGTTGCACTTTTTCTTTATACTGCAGTTGCACTTTTCTGAAGTGACTGAGACTTAAGAAAATCTCAGTCAACTTAGACATAGACACACCCAATTAAAAAGTGGTACCATCTCCGTTCCAAATTAATTGAGGTGTCTTTGGTCAATTTGGTATAGGTATGTATGTATCTAGATGAGTTATAGAGCGTATGTTTGTTCATTTTGAAAAACACATGCGTCAGATAATTTGGAATGGAGAGAGTATCTGAAGTTTTAGCAAATTCAGAAACAAAAACATCAACACGTACATACAGATAATTCTACAAGTATGTACAATTTCAGAATGAAACATGTTATACTCTAGGCTAAACAAAAATCTGAAAACAGTACCGCTCTGCCTTTAATTTTTAGATCCGTATTTTATTTGACACAAGAATTTTTCCATGTTAGAGCTGTGGATATAAGAGTTGCCATGAAATTAGACACTTGACCCAAGCATTGAGCCTAGTTTGCACACTTGACTGCATATCTTTTGTTTTTCTTTTGAAACGCATCTCAATCAGCTTCAAAAAAGTTCTCTGTGTAGAGGGTTTGCGACTTTTTCATTGATGCGCGCGCGGATGATAACACCTAACTGAATGAACGAATTATGCAGGCGTGGCAAAGCGAGAGGGAACGTACGAGTTCGGGCCCAAGATGCCGCCGATCTGCACGGCGCGCATGCCGTGGGTTATCGACGGCCCACCCGAGGGGCAGCAGGCAATGTTCCAAGTGGTGGTCTCCGACAACGCCCAGGCCACCAGCCATGCCGAGATCATCGTGTGCAACTCGTTTCTGGAAGGCGAGACGACGGCGTTCGAGCTGTTCCCTAACATAGTGCCCATCGGCCCGCTGTTCGCTGACCAGGAGCTCCGGAAGCCCGTGGGGCAGTTCTGGCCGGAAGATGCGAGCTGCTTGGAATGGCTCGACGCGCAGCCCGACAGCTCCGTCGTGTACGTGGCGTTCGGCAGCTTCACCATCTTCGGCCCGCGGCAGTTCCAGGAGCTCGCCGAGGGGCTGGAGCTCACCGGCCGGCCGTTCTTGTGGGTGGTGCGCCCGGACTTCACCTCCGGCGGTCTGAGCAAGGCGTGGTTCGATGAGTTCTCGAGCCGCATGGCCGGCAAGGGCATGATCGTCAGCTGGTGCCCCCAGCAGCAGGTGCTCATCTGCAACCATAGCATCGCCCTCGGCTATGGTGTTTCTGAAATTCTGATCCATTTCATTCTCGAAAAAATAATTCTGATCCATTTCGATTAATGCAGGTTCTGGCGCATCCCGCGGTGGCCTGCTTCATGTCGCACTGCGGGTGGAACTCGACGACGGAAGGGGTCAGGAACGGCGTGCCGATCTTGTGCTGGCCCTACTTCGCCGATCAATTCACGAACCGGAGCTACATTTGCGACATCTGGATGACCGGCTTAGCCGTGACGGCCGGTGAAGATGGCGTCGTGACTAAAGAAGAGGTGCAGAGCAAACTGGAGCAGCTCATCGGCGACAAGGAGATTGCAGAGAGGGTACGGATGCTCAAGGACGCAGCTCGCAGAAGCCTCAACGAGGGCGGCTCCTCGTACGAGAACTTCAAGAGATTTGTTAATCTCTTGACGGAGTGAGCCGCGCCGTTTCACTTATTTAGGTTGCTCTTTATGATTTTCTTCTTTATTTATCGTGGCAGTCTGACTGTCCGAGTTTGTGAGATTGGCTATGGCCTTCGACAACTTTTTTCGCGAAAACATGCGTTCGAAGTTTACATTACAAGCCTAAGACAAGGCTGGGACACCCACATACACCCAACACTCAAAACGCGATTACGACAAAAGGCCGAAATCCGTCGAGTGCTCCTCTACGACGCAACAGTGTGAGCTCCTCCGCCAAACAGAATCCATGATGGCTTTCAACAACTCAAACACAAAACACAATAAAGGTTAAGATCACTTCCTACCACTTTGTAATTAAGATTATAAAGAGACATGAAACGATCTCATCCTTTGATGGGTTTGAGTCCAGGAGGAGGGGGTTATACTGGAGCAAGCTTGACACTATATATACATGAATCACCGTATGGCAACATGTACCTTCCAAGGTTTGGCCATGCGTCAACTCCCCACTTCCAGTGCAAGCGAGAGATAAGCCGTGTGGTCTATAACTTTCCTAAATCACCTTCCTTGGACAAGCTCTTTCGAGTTTCTCCTTTTATTATGCACGCTGGGGTGTTTTTATGATGGGTGGTGTTTATCTTTTGACATAAATAGTCAGTGTTAACTATTTTAGAGTGTATTTTGGCAGTATGCGAAATTGTATATCTGAAGAATAATATATGTGATAGAGCAAATGATTTTTTCTGTGAAGATTACGATTGACCTGACTGTTTGTCAAAAACTGATTTGCCCATACAACATAAAGGACAACAATAAAAAAACAGTTGTGGCGCTAGCATACATATTTACATGCCGAATGGAAAATGGTCGAGGATAGGTTGCAGAAAAGACTGAGCAGTTGGAAAGGAAAGTTAATATCTCTTGGTGAAAGATTGGTACTCATAAATTGTTATCACCAGATTTTGGCCAAATCAGGAGATGGACCGTAAGTGAAGATGGGCTTGAAGGACATACACGTGGAGCATCTTCGAAGCGGCCTTGCGCTAAGAGTTTGGGCTAAATTGCCCGTGTATCGTAATATAGTAGATCGTATCGTGTTTAGAATTAACGATAGAGTCGGCCCGCACGGTTAGGTGCCTCAATTAGAAAGTCCCTTGGACTATAAATATGTATCTAGGGTTATCGAGAAAGGAGGACAATCACGTTCACAACAAACACAAATCGCGCGCCACCCTTCCTTCGAGGGTTTCTTCCGGGTAAGCATCATGCTGCCTAGATCGCATCTCGCGATCTAGGCTACACGTTTATTCGTCTACCTTGTGCTGCTCGTGCTGAAGCGTTGTTGATGGCGAGCAGCACTACTTATCCTTAGGTGTTTAGGGGCTTGCATTGATGCTTTCTCGTGCATATATGGCAATGCCGCCTCGACACCTAGCTGCCCTTACACCTATCTGGGTGTAAGGGCAGCATCTCTGTTCGTTACTTAGTAGATCCGATCTGTTATAGTTGCTTGCTCCGCAAGGATTAGTTTAATATCTGCATAGTTAGGCCTTATGCGGGGTCGGACGATCGGTAGTGCGTTAGGTGTTGTTTACCGTTCCTACAAGGGATGTTCCGGGAATTAACGTTATGTTGGTTTTTAGGCCTCTTGTAGGGGTAGTTTGCATCATCTTCGATGCTAGGCCCGACTACACGACGTTCCGGCTATGCGGTGAAAACCCTAAACCGTCGTAGATCGGTTTAGCTTTGTTTTGATCAAGCAGGATCCCCATGTCATTGCAAATCCAACGTGAACCATGGGGCGATCGCTCTTTGAGCCGATCCACAGGCAACCTGAGAGCCGATAGGGCTCGTATTTAATGTTTACGTGTCTACATGCGGGAACAATCGAAGCAATCTAACACCTTCCTGATCGGGTCTAGGTCAGGTGGCACGCCCTAGCAACCGCCAGACGGGTGGAAGACTTGCGGGACGACGCGAGGTGCCAGGGTCCACTAAGCGGCCTTGGGAGCCTCCCGGCTCTTCGTGTTGCTTAACCATTGCCCGCCGGTGGGTTTTGGCAACACATTTTGGCACGCCGGTGGGACCATCTTACGCAACATCCACGTCAACACCGACATCCGAGATGGCAGAGGAAGATCACATACGAGGATCTCCCTGCGGAACACAAGAAGAAATACGATGAGTGAAGGCCATCGTTGAAGCCGAACTCATCGGCTCCTTTGAGAAGACCCGTTCGCACGGCATCAAGTTCAAAGGATTCACGCCACAAGGCGTCCTCGAAGGGTTGGATCTGTCTCTCCCTTCGGAGGAACGTACCGAGCCTTGCGACAGGAAATCAACTACGTGGTGGCTCATTCGCGCATCGGCATTCGAGAGCCGTAAATACTTTGGAGCGCGTTGCGCTCCGTGGTGCAAGAGATCATGAAGCATCGGTACTCCCCTTCAGACCTGCTCTAGGGACTCACCGGGAGAGGTGCAACTCCACACCAGCCACCATTGCCGTACGCGATGGCAGCTCCACAGCAACAAGGTTCACCGGCATACGTTGTCTACAAGGTTGGAGGTGATCCGGCGATTCTTATATGAGCCGCCCAAGGAGACCCCGCACGGATACGTGTGCACGTGTGCCGGATGCAACAACGGACGAGGCGATCCAGCTCCGACAGGAGGGATTGCCGAGCAGGAGCATTGTTCCGAGGAGGAACGGCTGCAGGAGTTTGGGGGCAGGCCGAAAACGGCGTGGCTAGCCAAGTATGCCACGCACCAATTCATGAAAGCTCACTGCTACTTCCACCGCGGATCGATCAGTGCGGTCCCGAGATCGTTCGGCATCCTGCCGAAGAAGAAGATAATCGGCTATTCCAAGCCGTACCCAATGAGTTTGACCTGATCCCACTACCACCTAAGTACCGGCTCCCGGACTTCACCAAATTCAGTGGGTCGAAGGGTCTAGCTCAATCGAGCACGTGAGCCGATACTTGGCCCAGGCATGGTTTCAGATCGGATCAGCTACGGGTGAGGTTCTTTCGCAATCCCTCACCGGTCCAGCTTTTGGATGGTACACCTCGTTGCAGCCAAATTCAGTGCGATCATGGAAGCAGCTAGAGGAAAGTTTCACACACAATATCATTCGAAGCTTGAAGCTGGCATTGCCGAACTAGCACAGTTCGGCAAAGGCGAGAGAGTGTGTGAATACATTCAGCGTTTCAGAACTGTCAAGAACCGATGTTATTCGGTTCATTTAACTGAGAAATAAGTAGTCGAGCTGGCCGTGGCAGGCCTTGCAGCGTCATTCAAGGATCTGACGTTGCAAGTGGAGTACAACCATTGGCGCACATGGTCCAAAGATGATATATGAACAGCGCCATCCAATCGTACCAAGACAAGTTCAAGCGCGCGATAAGCCTGGTCCGGATGAGGATGAAGATTCTGCGGAAGATCGGGAAGTCGCGTAGCTGAATGGACTCGGACGGCAATTGTCCTGCAAATGGGTGAACCCACCAGGGCCTCCAAGAGGGTTTGACTTTGATGTGCAAAGCTGAACAGATCTTCGATCTGCTACTGAAAGAGAAACAGTTGAAGCTACTCGAAGGCCACAAGATCCCTACGGCACAAGAGATGAACAAAAGGCCATACCGCAAATGGCATCATACGTTCACGCACGCCACCAACGACCAAAGTATTGCGCGCACAAATTCAGATGGCGATAGAATCAGGCCGATTAACTTTCGGACAGTTTGCCATGAAGGTAGACATGCGTCCGTTTCCGGACGTCAACATGGTGGACCTAAGCCACTCCATAAGGGAACCAGGGTTCTCTTTTGATGTCAATATGGCAGGGCTTGTGGGCCGCCATGGCGAAGATAGAGAGCAGCCACTCTCGTGGCAAAGATAAAGAGGAGGCCGTTCCACGCGACGGCCCAGGATGATGACAGACGATACCTAACCGAGGAGGAGGTGAGAAGCATACGGTATCAACGCCCACTATCCGTGCATCTCCTCAACAAATATGAGCAGCAGCGACCGACGTCGGCGCACGCGAAGACGATGAAAGATATCGTCGGTCGGATGCGGACGGAGGTATCGTTAGCACGACGAAACAACGACGGTACGAGCGTCACGCTAGAGGGAGGTCAAGGGAGCAAGACAACATGGATAAGCACTGAACTGTCCTTTCTTCAAACATTGCTGGGACTCGGAATGAGCCGATTGCCAACAATCGAGAACGCCAGTGCAAACATCAAAGGAGGAGGGCAAATGAAGTTTCGGTGTTCGAGCGTCTAGGGCCTCTCCCACCTCATAATAAACAAGCTGGGTCATCTCAGAAGAAGACTTTGAGGAGTCAGATGGAGAAGAAGATAGGTATCACCGACCAAGGTGGTGCCCCTGATGGACTCGGCCATTCTCGAAGCGTAGGGTGCAGCGGCTGCGAAACTTGGAAGAAGCCGAGGCACAGTGTACACGTTGCGGCGCGCCCGATCTGGTAAAATTCAGCAAACATTGGAGAGAGGCTCGCCCACCAAAGAAAGTGTGGCGACCAGCAGACAAAGCCGATGCGGACATCGGCTGATACAAACATGGTATCCGTGATCCGGACAGAGTAGCAGGTCCAAGACATTGGACGTATGTGGCAAGCCCCTGCGATCGGCCCTCAAAAATGGAAAGCAAAGGATCTTATCTCCAGCATGCCACGTAGCTACAGTGGGAAACCAAGAAGTGCTAAACCTTCACGAAGCATTGCAATGAAAAGGAGGCCGATTCCCGATCGGCCAAAATTATCCTCGACATGCGTTTTGTCCGTGTTCAGCATTGATCCGACAGATGCCCGAAGAGCCGATACCATCAAATACTTGACAGAATCGGCTCGGGGGCACATAGATGGATGAGACACGAGGATACAAAGCTTGGAGTGGATGTCAAATGCCCAGCAGAACAGCTCAAGGGGGGATGCATAAATGAATCGGCCATATGAAAAATTGAAAATCCAAAAATTTTGGGCACAGCCGATGCGTAGACATCGACTTAAGAATTAAAAGCCGATGTACGGCCATCGACTCAAGGGATACGACTGTTACAAGCAGAAGCCTAATGGAGCAGTCATTGAGTTACGTAGAGAGGCTCTACTGGAGGAGCTCCTCAGTGGAATTGTTGGTGGTCCGTTAGCAAATCTTCAAGATCAGCGGCGCGCGTAAACATGCAGATCAGGTTAGGATCATGAGAACAGCCGATGATCATCCAATTGGCTGTAACGTTTTCTCCTGGGCTTGACCAAGGTGACAACTTCATCAAACATCCTCACCGGAAGCTGCACCAGTCTGTCCGAGATGATGAGCCAATCTGAGCTAGGAGGAGTTCGAGGGCCACTACGTTTGAGGCTTCTTAGTTCAAGGGAGCAGCTGATCCTTCTAAAGCCGTCCTAGTACATGGCTCCTTGGGCGTAAGCTTCCCTGCCCTGTTTTAATGAAAAGCTGAGTGGCTCGGGCAGCTCGCCCAATATCGATGATCCGGAGAGCGATTTGTTGGAATCGCTGCTGCACTTGTTGGGAAGCCAATGATGGTCCCTTCGGCTGGTCCACTTTTATCCTCGCCTTGATTGAGGCTCGGGGGCGTTCGCCCTTAAAGTTTCTTGTTCAGGAGCCGATTTTGTTGGGATCGGCTGGCTCTGCATCACCGCTTGTTTGAAAGGTGGTGAATTATTGCAGAAGGGAACTGCGGAGCTGATGAGAGGAATTTGAAGAGGGAGCCATGATCATCAATGGGCTCTGGACCAGTTGGTTGCTGCAAAGAAATGGAGCATCACAAGGACAGTTATGGGCGAATGGTGCCTGTTTTGCAAAGTGTTAGCTTCAGCATTCGAGTTGATCCAGCAACAGTCCTAGGGCTCTCCTGAAGGCAAAGAGGATCGGGAAGAGAAGAATGCGGTAGAAGAATGTCTGAAATTTAAAGTTAATGAGGAGAATGGACATTATTTCAGGAGTTTTGCCGCTAAGTCTAACATTCCATTCAGTTGGATCTGCATTTCCAAGATCTGGGGCACGATTGTAGCTTGGCCCTGTTTGATCGAGAGTTTGGAGGTTCGGATGGATCTATCTTGAGATTTATCGTGAGAGACCGATGCGTTGCCATCGGCTCGTTGAGCATTGACCGAATTGACAATCGGCGGACTCAGTACGAAGGACAATCGGCTGAATTATCATAAAGGAAATCGGCAAAAATCACATTGGGGAAATTCTTCATTGATAAACGAGATTTCTTACATAAAGAGCTGATTGCTCTCAAAAGGAAGTCCTAGGGGATACATTGCCCCATCTACTACCGCTGGCCCTAGGCTAAGATCCTATCTAGGGGCCGTTGCTGCCCTCATCGTCGTCGTCGTGTCGCCGCGTCGGCGCTGCTCCCGGCCGGCTCGTCATCGCTGTCAGCGGCCGCCGGCGGGACCCTCGTTGTCCTCGTCCTCCGAGTCGTCGTCATCGCTGTCGAAGTCGCTGAGGTTCCCTGGCCGGGGCGGCGTGTTTGCCGCTCGTCGGAGAGCTGTCGTCCTCCTCCTCCTCCTTCACCTCCTCGGAGGAGGTTGATACGTCTCCAACGTATCGATAATTTCTTATGTTCCATGCTACTTTATTGATGATACCTACATGTTTTATGCACATTATATGTCATATTTATGCATTTTGGAACTAACCTATTAACAAGATGCCGAAGAGCCAGTTGCTGTTTTTTGGTTTCAGAAATCCTAGTAAGGAAATATTCTCGAATTGGACGAAATCTTCGCCCGGGGTCCTATTTTTGCACGGAGCTTCCGAAGACCGAAGAGGGGAAGTGGGGCCACGGCGCCGACATAGGGCGCGCGCCGGCCCCTGGCCGCGCCGACCTAGGGTGTGGGGCCCTCGTGTGGCCCCCACGTTGCCCTTCCGCCACTTATAGCCTCCGTCGCGAAACCCCCGATCGAGAGCCACGATACGGAAAACCTTCCGAGACGCGCCGCCGCGATCCCATCTCGGGGATTCGGGAGATCGCTCCGCACCCCGCCGGAGAGGGATTCATCTCCGGAGGACTCTTCATCGCCATGATCGCCTCCGGAGTGATGAGTGAGTAGTTCACCCTGGACCATGGGTCCATAGCAGTAGCTAGATGGTCGTCTTCTCCTTGTTGTGCTTCATTGTTGGATCTTGTGAGCTGCCTAACATGATCAAGATCATCTATATGTAATACTATATGTTGTGTTTGTCGGGATCCGATGGATAGAGAATACTATGTTATGGTGATTATCAATCTATTGTTTATGTGTTGTTTATGATCTTGCATGCTCTCCGTTATTAGTAGAGGCTCTGGCCAAGTTTTTACTCTTAACTCCAAGAGGGAGTATTTATGCTCGATAGTGGGTTCATGCCTTCATTGACACTGGGACAGTGACAGAAAGTTCTAAGGTTGTGATGTGCTGTTGCCACTAGGGATAAAACATTGATTCTATGTCTAAGGATGTAGTTGTCAATTACATTACGCACCATACTTAATGCATTTGTGTTGTTTAGCAACTAATGAATGGGGTTCGGACGATAACCTGAAGGTGGACTTTTAGGCATAGATGCAGTTGGATGGCGGTCTATGTACTTTGTCGTAATGCCCAATTAAATCTCACTATATTTATCATATCATGTATATGCATTGTTATGTCTTTCTCTATTTGTCAATTACCCGACTGTAATTTGTTCACCCAACATGCTTTTATCTTATGGGAGAGACACCTCTAGTGAACTGTGGACCCCGGTCCTATTCCTTACATAGCATACAATCTACTGCAATTGTGTTTTACTGTTTTCTTGCAAACAATCATCTTCCACTCGATACGTTTAATCCTTTGTTACAGCAAGCCGGTGAGATTGACAACCTCACTGTTTCGTTGGGGCAAAGTACTTTGGTTTTGTTGTGCGATTCCACGTTGGCCGGAATCCCTGTTGTTGCGCCGCATCACATTTCGCCACCATCAACCTTCAACGTGCTTCTTGGCTCCTACTGGTTCGATTAAACCTTGGTTTCATACGAGGGAAACTTGCTTCTATACGCATCATACCTTCCACTTGGGGTTCCCAACGGACGTGTGCATCTACGCGTATCAAGCTAAATTTCTGGCGCCGTTGAGATCAAGACACGCTGCAAGGGGAGTCTCCACTTCTCAATCTCTTTACTTTGTTTTTGTCTTGCTTTATTTTATTTACTACTTTGTTTGCTGCACCTAAACAAAACACAAAAAAATTAGTTGCTAGTTTTTTTATTTACTGTCTTGCTCTCTATATCGAAAACACAAAAAATTAGTTACTTGCATTTACTTTATCTAGTTTGTTTTATTTACTGTTGCTAAAATGAATACCCCTGAAAATACTAAGTTGTGTGACTTCACAAATGCAAATAATAATGATTTCCTATGCACACCTATTGCTCCACCTGCTACTACAGCAGAATTCTTTGAAATTAAACCTGCTTTTTATGAACTTGGTTATGAGAGATCAATTTTCTGGTGTTCTGATGATGCTGCTGCCCATCTCAATAATTTTGTTGAACTTTGAAATGCAAAAGTATAAGGATGTAGATGGTGATATTATTAAATTGAAAGTGTTTCCTTTCTCATTAAGAGGAAGAGCTAAAGATTGGTTGCTATCTTTGCCTAAGAATAGTATTGATTCATGGACTAAATGCAAGGATGGTTTTATTGGTAGATATTATCCTCCCGCTAAAATTATATCTTTGAGAAGTAGCATAATGAATTTTAAGCAATTAGATACTAAACATGTTGCTCAAGCATGGGAGAGAATGAAAACTTTGGTAAAGAATTGCCCAACCCATGGACTGACTACTTGGATGATCATCCAAACCTTCTATGCAGGACTAAATTTTTCTTCGCGGAATTTATTGGATTTGCTGGAGGTACCTTTATGTCCATCACATTGGGGGAGGCTACAAAACTTCTTGATGATATGATGATAAATTACTCTGAATGGCACACGGAAAGAGCTCCACAAGGTAAGAAGGTAAATTCTGAAGAAACCTCTTCCTTGAGTGATAAGATTGATGTGATTATGTCTATGCTTGTGAATGGTAGATCTAATGTAGATCCAAATAATGTTCCTTTAGCTTCATTGGTTGCTCAAGAAGAAAATGTTGATGTGAATTTCATTAAAAACAATAATTTCAACAACAATGCTTATAGGAACAACTCTGGTAATAACTATAGGCCATATCCTTCTGCTAATGGTAATGGTTATGGTAATTCTTATGGGAATTCTTACAACAATAATAGGAGTGTACCCTCTGGTCTTGAAGCCATGATTAAAGAATTTATTAGTACACAAACTGCTTTTAACAAATCTGTTGAGGAAAAGCTTGATAAAATTGATATTATTGCTTCTAGAGTTGATAGACTTGCCTCTGATGTTAATCTTTTAAAATTGAAAGTTATGCCTAATGATGATTTTGATAACAAGATTACTACTACAGCAAATGCCATCCAAGTTAGAATTAATGAGAATATAAGATTAATGGCTGAATTGCGTGCTAGGTGGGATAGAGAAGAAAATGAAAAACTAGCTAAAGAGAATAATGTAGCTAAAGTTTGGACTATTACCACCACTAGTAATGCTAATTCTTCACATGTTGCTGCACCTCCTACTATCAATGGTAAAATAATTGGTGTTGGCAATGTTTCTACTCCTAGTGCAAAGCGAACAAAACTGCCTGAAATTGCTAAAACTGCTGAAACTGCTTGTGATAAAACTGCTGAAATTTTTTCCAACCTTGGGAACAATGATCCCATTGCTGTAGCTCATAATGATTTAGATTTTGATGATTGCCACATCTCTGAAGTTATAAAGTTCTTACAAAAACTTGCTAAAAGTCCTAATGCTAGTGCTATAAATTTAGCCTTTACAAAACATATTACAAATGCTCTCATAAAAGCTAGAGAAGAGAAACTAAAACTTGAAACTTCTATTCCTAGAAAGTTAGAAGATGGTTGGGAGCCCATCATTAAAATGAAATTCAATGACTTTGAATGTAATGCTTTATGTGATCTTGGTGCAAGTATTTCTGTTATGCCTAAAAAGATTTATGATATGCTTGACTTGCCACCATTGAAGAATTGTTATTTGGATGTTAATCTTGCCGATAATGTTAAAAAGAAACCTTTGGGGAGGATTGATAATGTGCGCATTACGGTTAACAATAACCTTGTCCCGTTGATTTTGTTGTCTTGGATATCGAATGCAATGCATCTTGTCCTATTGTGTTGGGAAGACCTTTTCTTCGAACCGTTATTGATATGAGGGAAGGTAATATTAAATATCAATTTCCTCTCAAGAAAGGTATGGAACACTTCCCTAGAAAGAGAATGAAGTTGCCTTTTGATTCTATTATTAGAACAAGTTATGATGTTGATGCTTCATCTCTTGATGTTACTTGATTTGCACTTTCTGCGCCTAGCTGAAAGGCGTTAAACAAAAGCGCTTATGGGAGACAACCCATGTTTTTACTACAGTATTTTGTTTTATATTTGAGTCTTGGAAGTTGTTTACTACTGTAGCAACCTCTCCTTATCATGTTTTTGTGCCAAGTAAAGTTTCTATGTCAAAGTTGATGTTATATTTGGGATCGCTGCGCAGAAACAGCATTGCTGTCTGTCACGAATCTGGGCACAGTCCTCTGTAGAAAATTCGAAAAATCTGCCAATTTACGCGTGATCCCAGATATGTACGCAACTTTCATTAGTTTTGAGTTTTTCCATTTGAGCAAGTCTGGTGCCAGCTTTAAATTCGTCTTTACGGACTGTTCTGTTTTTGACAGATTCTGCCTTTTATTTCGCATTGCCTCTTTTGCTATGTTGGATTTATTTCTTTGATCCATTAATGTCCAGTAGCTTTATGCAATGTCCAGAAGTGTAAAGAATGATTGTGTCACCTCTGAATGTGTGAATTATCAATTGTGCACTAACCCTCTAATGAGTTTGCTTGAAGTTTGGTGTGAAGGAAGTTTTCAAGGGTCAAGAGAGGAGAATGATATACTATGATCAAGAGGAGTGAAAGCTCTAAGCTTGGGGATGCCCCCGTGGTTCACCCCTGCATATTCTAAGAAGACTCAAGCGTCTAAGCTTGGGGATGCCCAAGGCATCCCCTTCTTCATCGACAACATCATCAGGTTCCTCCCCGAAACTATATTTTTATTCAATCACATCTTGTGTTCTTTACTTGGAGCGTCGGTTTGTTTTTGTTTTTGTTTTTGTTTGAATAAATTGGATCCTAGCATTCACTTTGTGGGAGAGAGACACGCTCCGCTGTTGCATATGGACAAATATGTCCTTAGGCTTTACTCATAATGTTCAAGGCGAAGTTTCTTCTTTGTTAAATTGTTATATGGTTGGAATTGGAAAATGCTACATGTAGTAATTCTAAAATGTCTTGGATAATGTGATACTTGGCAATTGTTGTGCTCATGTTTAAGCTCTTGCATCATATACTTTGCACCCATTAATGAAGAAATACATAGAGCTTGCTAAAATTTGATTTGCATATTTGGTCTCTCTAAGGTCTAGATAATATCTAGTATTGAGTTTTGAACAACAAGGAAGACGGTGTAGAGTCTTATAATGTTTACAATATGTCTTTTATGTGAGTTTTGCTGCACCGGTTCATCCTTGAGTTTGCTTCAAATAACCTTGCTAGCCTAAACCTTGTATCGAGAGGAATACTTCTCATGCATCCAAAATCCTTGAGCCAACTACTATGCCATTTGTGTCCACCATACCTACCTACTACATGGTATTTCTCAGCCATTCCAAAGTAAATTGCTTGAGTGCTACCTTTAAAATTCCATCATTCACCTTTGCAATATATAGCTCATGGGACAAAATAGCCTTAAAAACTATCGTAGTATTGAATATGTACTTATGCACTTTATCTTTTATTAAGTTGCTTGTTGTGCGATAACCATGCTTCTGGGGAACGCCATCAAATATTGTTGAATACCATGTGAGTTGCTATGCATGTCCGTCTTGTCTGAAGGATCTATCATTTTAGTGGTTGGAGCATGCAAAATTGTTAGAGAAGAACATTGGGCCGCTAACTAAAGCCATGAATCATGGTGGAAGTTTCAGTTTGGACATATATCCTCAATCTCATATGAGAATAATAATCATTGCTACATGCTTATGCATTTAAGAGGAGTCCATTATCTGTTGTCCATGTTGTCCCGGTATGGATGTCTAAGTTGAGAATAATCAAAAGCGAGAAATCCAAAATGCGAGCATTCTCCTTAGACCTTTGTACAGGCGGCATGGAGGTACCCCTTTGTGACACTTGGTTGAAACATGGCATGCAAAGATCCGGTAGTCCAAGCTAAGTAGGACGAGGTGCGGACACTATTAGTATACTATGCATGAGGCTTGCAACTTGTAAGATATAATTTACATAACTCATATGCTTTATTACTACCGTTGACAAAATTGTTTCATGTTTTCAAAATAAAAGCTCTAGCACAAATACAGCAATCGATGCTTTCCTCTTTGAAGGACCATTCTTTTACTTTTATTGTTGAGTCAGTTTACCTATCTCCCTCCACCTTAAGAAGCAAACACTTGTGTGAACTGTGCATTGATTCCTACATACTTGCATATTGCACTTGTTATATTACTCTATGTTGACAATATCCATGAGATATACATGTTATAAGTTGAAAGCAACCACTGAAACTTAATCTTCCTTTGTGTTGCTTCAACACCTTTACTTTGATTTATTGCTTTATGAGTTAACTCTTATGCAAGACTTATTGATGCTTGTCTTGAAGTACTATTCATGAAAAGTCTTTGCTATATGATTCACTTGTTTACTCATGTCATTACCATTGTTTTGATCGCTGCATTCATTACATATGTTTACAAATAGTATGATCAAGATTATGATGGCATGTCACTTCAGAAATTATCTTTGTTATCGTTTTACCTGCTCGGGACGAGCAGAACAGGGATGATACGTCTCCAACGTATCGATAATTTCTTATGTTCCATGCTACTTTATTGATGATACCTACATGTTTTATGCACATTATATGTCATATTTATGCATTTTGAACTAACCTATTAACAAGATGCCGAAGAGCCGTTTTTTCATTTTTGGTTTCGAAATCCTAGTAAGGAAATATTCTCGAATTGGACGAAATCTTCGCCCGGGGTCCTATTTTTGCACGGAGCTTCCAGAAGACCGAGGGAAGGAAGTGGGGCCACGAGGCGCCGACACCATAGGCGGCGCGGCCCAGGCCCGGCCGCGCCGACCTAGGGTGTGGGGCCCTCGTGTGGCCCCCACGTTGCCCTTCCGCCTACTTATAGCCTCCGTCGCGAAACCCCAAGACTGAGCCACGATACGGAAAACCTTCCGAGACGCCGCCGCGAATCCCATCTCGGGGATTCAGGAGATCGCCTCCGGCACCCTGCCGGAGAGGGATTCATCTCCCGGAGGACTCTTCATCGCCATGATCGCTCCGGAGTGAGTGAGTAGTTCACCCCTGGACCATGGGTCCATAGCAGTAGCTAGATGGTCGTCTTCTCCTTGTTGTGCTTCATTGTTGGATCTTGTGAGCTGCCTAACATGATCAAGATCATCTATATGTAATACTATATGTTGTGTTTGTCGGGATCCGATGGATAGAGAATACTATGTTATGGTGATTATCAATCTATTGTTTATGTGTTGTTTATGATCTTGCATGCTCTCCGTTATTAGTAGAGGCTCTGGCCAAGTTTTTACTCTTAACTCCAAGAGGGAGTATTTATGCTCGATAGTGGGTTCATGCCTTCATTGACACTGGGACAGTGACAGAAAGTTCTAAGGTTGTGATGTGTGTTGCCACTAGGGATAAAACATTGATTCTATGTCTAAGGATGTAGTTGTCAATTACATTACGCACCATACTTAATGCAATTGTCTGTTGCTTAGCAACTTAATACTGAATGGGGTTCGGACGATAACCTGAAGGTGGACTTTTTAGACATAGATGCAGTTGGATGGCGGTCTATGTACTTTGTCGTAATGCCCAATTAAATCTCACTATATTTATCATATCATGTATATGCATTGTTATGCCTTTCTCTATTTGTCAATTGCCCGACTGTAATTTGTTCACCCAACATGCTTTTATCTTATGGGAGAGACACCTCTAGTGAACTGTGGACCCCGGTCCTATTCCTTACATAGCATACAATCTGCAATTGTGTTTTACTGTTTTCTTGCAAACAATCATCTTCCACTCGATACGTTTAATCCTTTGTTACAGCAAGCCGGTGAGATTGACAACCTCACTGTTCGTTGGGGCAAAGTACTTTGGTTTTGTTGTGCATTCCACGTTGGCGCCGAATCCCTGTTGTTGCGCCGCATCACATTTCGCCACCATCAACCTTCAACGTGCTTCTTGGCTCCTATGGTTCGATTAAACCTTGGTTTCATACGAGGGAAACTTGCTTCTATACGCATCATACCTTCCACTTGGGGTTCCCAACGGACGTGTGCATCTACGCGTATCAGAGGTGACCCCCTCCCAGGGAAAGTGGTCGTCGTCGCTTTCCTCCTCCGCTTCCCCATTGGCGAGGAAGCGAGGTCGTCCGTCGGTCGGGACTTGTCGTCCTCTGACCAAATGGAGAAGTTGTGGCTCGGCTCGTCCCCGGCCTCGATGGCGCGGCGGATGTTGGCCGCATGGGCCTCCTCCGGGTTCCACTCCGGCGTCGGCTCGCGGAAGGGGGAGGACTGCGCCGAAAGACCCGATAAATAAAAGGAGATGGAAATTTAATTGTCGAGCAGCGAGGACATGGTGCCAAAACTGTCAAAGAAGTTGGGAAGGCAAGTCGTCATGATGAGAAAATACTGCGACGGTTCTGCTCTGCCACGACATGACCCCTCGAAGGAAAAACAGATGGTTTTGAAATTATCATTACCAAAACCGGGGGCATGTGTTATCACCGATTTTGGCCAAATCAGAGATGGGCCGTAAGTGAAGATGGGCTTGAAGGACATACACGTGGAGCATCTTCAAGCGGCCTTGCGCTAAGAGTTTGGGCTAAATTGCCCGTGTATCTGTAATATAGTAGATCGTATCGTGTTTAGAATTAAGATAGTCTGCCCGTGCACGGTTAGGTGCACGCCTCAATTAGAAAGTCCCTTGGACTATAAATATGTATCTAGGGTTATCGAGAAAGGAGGACAATCACACAACAAACACAAATCGGCGCATCGCCACCCCTTCCTTCGAGGGTTTCTTCCGGTAAGCATCATGCTGCCTAGATCGCATCTCGCGATCAGTACACGTTTATTCGTCTACCTTGCTGCTCGTGCTGAAGCGTTGTTGATGGCGAGCAGCACTACTTATCCTTAGGTGTTTAGGGCTTGCATTGATGCTTTCTCGTGCATATCTGTGTGGCAATGCCGTCCCTCGACACCTAGCTGCCCTTACACCTATCCGGGTGTAAGGGCAGCATCTTGCTTGTTCGTTACTTAGTAGATCCGATCTGTTATAGTTGCTCCTTGCTCGCAAGGATTAGTTTAATATCTGCATAGTTAGGCCTTATGCGGGGTCGGACGATCCGGTGAGTGCGTTAGGTGTTGTTTACCGTTCCTACAAGGGATGTTCCGGGAATTAACGTTATGTTGGTTTTTAGGCCTCTTGTAGGGGTAGTTTGCATCATCTTCCGTATCTGCTAGGCCCGACTACACGTAGGACATTCCGGTTATGCGGTGAAAACCCTAAACTGTCGTAGATCGGTTTAGCTTTGTTTTGATCAAGCAGGACCCATGTCATTGCAAATCCAACGTGAACCATGGGGCGATCGGCTCTTTGAGCCGATCCACAGGGCAACCTGAGAGCCGATAGGGCTCGTATTTAATGTTTACGTGTCTACCAAGCAGGAAAATCGAAGCAATCTAACACCTTCCTGATCGGGTCTAGGTCAGGTGGCACGCCATAGCAACCGCCAGACGTGGTGGAAGACTTGCGGGACGACGCGAGGTGCCAGGGTCCACTAAGCGGCCTTGGGAGCCTCCCGGCTCTTCGTGTTGCTTAACCATTGCCCGCCGGTGGGTTTTGGCAGGTAACATAAATTTAGTACTCATAAATATGGTATTGTATATGATTTCATTCTTTCAGTTGCCGAAAGGAATTCTTCATAGATTGGATTACCTCCGATCAAGATTTTTCTGGCAAGGAGATAGTGAGAAGAAAAAATATCGGTCGACAAAATGGAGTGTTGCATGCCGCTCCAAAGATCAAGGTGGACTTGGTATCCACGATCTAGAGATTAAGAACCAAGCCCTACTAGGTAAATGGTTGGCTAGGTTCTTAACCAAGGACGGGGTATGGCAAAGCTTGTTGAGGAGGAAGTATGTAGGCTCGAAAGAGTTTTCTCAGGTTTCCTGGAAACCCAGAGATTCACATTTTTTGGCTGGCATTATGGCTACTAAGAAGCACTTCTTTACGCACGGGTCTTTCTCCATTAGGGACGGGACGGAAATTCGTTTCTGGGAGGATAAGTGGTTGGGGATAACTACACTCCGGGAACAGTATCCAGCTCTATATAGGATCGTTTGTCATAAGGATGTAACCCTTAAGAGGGTGATGGAAACCTCTCCACCATCTATGACCTTCAGACGTAGTGTAGTCGGTCTCGGCTTAATCAACTGGAACGAACTGCTACAGAGATTAGCTTCAATCCAATTGGTCCAAGGGAAAGATCTATTCCTCTGGAAACTTACCAAAACTGGTAAATTGTCGCTGAGATCCATGTATGAAACTTTAATTCAACCTATTCAACCGGTTTATAATAATAAAAGGATTTGAAAGCTGAGGATACCACTAAAGACCAAGGTCTTTACTTGGTACCTACGCCGTGGTTTTATCCTCACCAAAGATAACCTTGCAAAAAGGAACGGGCATGGATGTAAGAGATGTGTTTTCTGTCACGAAGATGAGACAATTAAACACATTTTCTTCCAGTGCCGGTTTGCCAAAGCTATATGGTCAATCATTCAGATAGGATCTAGCTTATACCCTTTCCGTAGTGTTGCAAACATTTTTGGCAATTGGCTAAATGGGATAGAAGTTAGGTTTAGGAGCCTTATCAGGGTGGGAGCGTTAGCCGTTATATGGTCGCTCTGGCTATGTAGAAATTACAAGGTTTTCAATGATATAAATTCTTCTCTTATGCATGTAATTTACCGATCTACGGCTACGCTCCGTTTATGGTCGACGCTTTAGCGCTTGGAGGATCGCGACCTCTTTACGGAGGTGTCTACATGATTGGAGAATTCGGCCAAGGAGTTTATTATCCAACATGGGTGGCTGCATAGTCTGAAGATAGAGGCTCCTTCACCATGATTTGTTTGCCTGTTATAAGAGCTCTACTTGTAGTTGAACTTTTATGTTTGGGTTGTATCCGCGAATGGCTGTGTGCATCCTAGTTATGCAGACACCAGGTGTATTACGTCAAACTTTGAAGTAATAAAGCGCCATTTTTTAGAAAAATACATATTTACATGGGGTTACATAGTGGAGGTCAGCTGTCACCAATGCATCTTTTTAGTGGGCAGAGCCAGACAAGGCTTGTACATGTTGCTTATGGACTATTTTGCATGGTAACAATACATGTTCCTACTATATGTGTTCTGCTTGACTACCTAGTAGGGTGAACTGCACTACAGAGGGGGGGGGGGGGGGGGCTTAGGAATTCTAGGAAACGCTGCTATTGATACACTAAATTGGTTGCACCCTAGTGCAGTTGCTCTGACTTTTTTCTTCTTCAGATTTGAGCTTGCCACTGCCTTTGCATCTTTATCCTCCAAAAAACCTAGTAGAATTTAGCCCATGTGTCTATGCTACTGATCTAGGCCATATGTAAGGGACCAAAGTAGCCCGAACAAATGGTTGTCCTACATGATCAACTCCACCGGCGTCTTCGTCTTCTTATGGCTGGTTGTTCCTAAATGTTCTAGAGACTAAAATGGCAGGAACAGAGCCGGGAGACAAAGAGAACCGAGGAGGATAATCGAAGGCTGCCAAACAATCAGCGCCGACACTCTCTCTAGGCGCTTCTCCAGATAGTTCTACTCTTTCTACTCCAACAACACGGGTGGAAGTTGATCTCCTAATGTAGCATCGGGAGGTGGAGAGGGGGGGAGGATAACTCATCTCATACCAAAAGATCCACCATAAAGGGTACTAAAAATATAACTATAATCACGTGAGGCCTCTCATATGGTTGTAAACATGGTAGCACATAGAGAGATTAATCAATCTACTGCTGCAAACCTATACTCTAGGGGTGGACTACTCCCTTTTCATGGTGACGACAATGTCCAATATGTTGGAGAGGTTGGAGGTGCAATCGGGAGTGGCTCTGGCAGCTTTTCCTCCAACTATTTTGGCGGTCCAATTTCCTATCGTTGTTTCGGTGTTTTTTCTCGTATCGTTGTCTCCCTCTGGAAGTCAAGAAAACGAGGACTTATGTAGGAATTTTTAGCTCAAAACCCGGCCCGGGGGGGATATGCCCTCCTTGTGTGGGCGGGCCCACCAGGCATGCCGACGGGTTGATCTAGGTTCTCGAATCTATTCTGGTCTCCGTCTTTGTCTCCCAGTATTTCCCCTACTAAAATAATGACGTGGGACAAATCATCGGTGTGTTTGAGTTCCAGAAAAGTCAAAATACAAAATATAGCGGCTTCCTGAATTCCAAAGTTTGATAACAAAAAAAAGGGATTTCGTGGGGAACCCCCAAAATCATTAAAAACAGTTGTGATAACTCATGATATGTTACATATATGTTGGATATTAGCATAATAAACTTCAAAATTCATAGATACATTCATACATATGAGCTAGCCCCAAACCTGCCTACCCCTTTCTGCCATGGATGGCCTAACGGAGGGATAGAGCGAAAATTGCATTGTCAAGCTTGGGAAAAATGATGAGGCGGAGAGGAAGGGTTCTAATCGAACTCACAAGGTCCGGTTAAATTCGGCTCAGCCCTAGGCGTCTAGGCCAGGGCACCCAAAGGTTGTTGGAAGGTTGGTAATTTTGGATTTCTTATGATGCATAGGTTTGTCTGGTTTGTTATTAACTTATTATTAAGCTTTTTTTTTCGTTTGCTGCATATACATGGGTGTTTGTTGAAAATGTTTTGTGGTGTTGCAAGTTTTGGGTTAAATGCTCATGGTGCGTGTTGTGCTGAATACCACAAGAAAAATACAGCCATCACTTTCGTTCGTCCTTTCTAGGTTCGCGTCTCCATCTACTAAAGGCAGGAGTGCTTGCCAACTTGCCATAGCATAGATAGAGATGTTGCACACATAGTAGCTAGACATTTGCGTGCAAGTGTTTCAGATTAGTATCTAATCTAACGTTCCACCCAGCCGACGCTCAGGGCAATAAAAAAATAGAGATATCAAGATATGGTGTAAATTGGTGGGTCTCACTGGCCGAAAAAAATTGAGCGAACAGAGTATAGAACTAGCTCGATTTTTTTTTAAAGGTTGAAAACCGTGTCTTCTTTGTAAAAAACTGAGCCTATTTTTTTTTTCTGAAAAAACGAGGTTGAAATCCCTAGCCTTGTAAAATGGGAGTCCAAAATCTCTGTGTTAAAGTGATGCACAACCCATCAGCCATCATAAAACCTAGCCCATAGAAAGTTCAGTTTTCTTTTGAATTATTCCCTCAGTTATGAATAAATGATTTAACTTTTTCTGGATCTATATCTACACAAAAAAATACTCATCTAGATACATACATTTGTATTTAGATAAAACTGAGTCTTTATTTTAGGACGGAGAGGTAGTATTTCTCGGTTCTCAGTCATAACTTATTGCCAAGTCCCGACTCCTTGCTCGTCACGCCGTCACGCCTGCGTCCATCAGGAAAACGAGAAGGATTATTCAGCATTCGGAAGCGCCGGCAGCAGGCCGATCACTCGACAGCAGCGCCGGCAGCCGGCCGATCACTCGACGGCAGCGCGGAGACGACAAGAGGTTGCTGCTTGCATTGAGCGGACGTGCGGAAATGCCAAAACAACGCGCGCTTATCAGTCTCTCCGTTCTCTCTCTCTCTCCGGCTACACCCGCTACACGGCTACAGGACACTGAACACACTACACTGAGCATACAACTACTGCGTAGCACATCTGCCGCTCCTACACGATCGGCATGGCCGCGGCGCCTCACGTCATGGTGTTGCCGTTCCCGGCGCAGGGCCACGTGACCCCGATGATGGAGCTATCGCACCGCCTTGTCGACCACGGCTTCGAGGTAACCTTCGTCTGCACCGGGCTTACCCACGCGCTCCTCCTCGACACCATGCAACGGAGCGCCAACAGCAGCGACGCGCTGGTGGATGGTATCCGCCTGGTCCCCATACCGGACGGCATGGCCGAGGGCGACGACCGCAGGGACCTCTGCAAGTTCGTGGAAGCGGTCTCTCGGCGCGTGCCGGGCTACTTGGGGGATCTCATCGGGGAGACGGAGGCGTCTGGGGGTGCAAAGATGAAGTGGCTCGTCGCCGACGTGAACATGGGGTTCTGCTTCCAGGTTGCCATGAGCCTCGGCGTCCGGGTCGCCAGTTTCTGGCCGGCGGCAGCTTCGAGCCTTGGGACTTCGTTCAGGATCCCCAAGATCATGCAGGATGGATTCATTGACGATAAGGGTATGCATATCTATTGTTCTGCTGTCTAATTTAGTATTCTGCATGTTAACTGAATTTGAAATCAGACTAATGGCAATCACTTCATTTTTAACGAGATTTTATCGAAATTCATCGAATTTCAGTGATATTGGTAGACACCAAATAGTTACTTTTGGTTCAAAATATTAAGAGATTTAGTAGTACACATTAATTCAAATAATTTTTTAATACATTTCTTTTTTAAGAAATTAAATAGAAAATTTCAATCATTTTGCCGAATTGCGAACCAAAATCACTGAAATTCACGGATTTCCAGTCATCTAACAAATTACCATCTAACAATGATTTTATGTTTTTTGTTGTTGTTGAAGGAATCTCTCACTAAAATCACATGGTTGTTAGTGGTAATTTAGGAGTAGTTAATTCTCATTTGTCTGATAACTCGCAAAGCTGTAAAACCACTAAAAATAAGGATCTTTTTCAATTTATAAAATTGTTGAATTTCTCTCAATATTAAATACACGATGACTAGATTTTTCTTCCAAAATTCAAGTCACATATGGAAGCCTTTGTATCATTATTTACTCATTCTCGTCTTGAAAATCATATGATATAGGACCTAGTATCAAAAAATTCTATTTACACTTGAATAAAATTGAACTAATTCACATAGTACAATTCTAGAATAAGCAATGTGAAATTAACTCTAGATCGATGAGATTTACAACTTTTTAACCAACTGACAATATGAAAAAGTTTAAATCCCCTTTAATAAACCAAAAGAATGGATTGCACTTTTTTATTACTATACCGAATGCAGAGAAGAAACATATGAATCTGAAGATTCATGTGTTTCTTTTCCTCACACAATGTATGTAAGTGCCGGAAAACGGAGGCGGGGCCGAGGTAGGTGAAACGGGAACAATGCGACCTCGGCATAGTGGATAAGATATTGAGATAGACTCACAACCGACGGATTGTGATGGTGGTTGAGCCCAGAAACAAGAATTCATCTCATCCATCAAGAACAACGACTTAGTGGAGCCAAGATAGGCGACTTCTATGTACTCGTGAATTAGGATATTGTGATGGACCCACAATCAACGAGAGCGTGATGATGGTGGAGCCGAGGAAAGAGAGTTCATCTCATCCATCACTATTGTAAGTTTAGGGTTGAGTAGTGGAACCACTAAACTAGACAAAACAGCCCATACAAATGTAGACGCCTGAAAACATATACTGGTTGGTCCATGGAGCGAGGTGAACTCTCTTAAAATCATGGAGCGAGGTTGGTCCATGGGGTGATGGGGAGTATTGTGGATGGAGGGAGTAAAATTCATTAAAGTACGAAATGACAATAAAATCTGCACTGAAACTGAGAATAATTATTTCTATCTGAAAGATAGAATCTGACTTCATTTTCTTACACCTGAAGCAAACAAATAATTTAACACCTGAAAGCACACAGGCTTTCCGAAGCGGCAGGGTTTGTACGAAGTCGCCCCCAAGATGCCGCCCATCTACGCATCGAATCTTCCGTGGAGCATCGACGGCCCACCAGATGAGCAGCAGGTAGTATTCCACTTGGCATCCAGCTACGCCCCATGGACCAGACTCGCCGAGATTACTGTGTGCAACTCCTTCCTCGACGCAGAGCCCACGGCGTTCGAGCTGTTCCCTGACATAGTGCCTATCGGACCTCTGTTCGCCGATGAGGAGGTGCGGAAGCCCGTGGGGCAGTTCTGGCCGGAAGACGCGAGCTGCTTGGAATGGCTCGACGGGCAGTCCGACAGCTCCGTCGTGTACGTGGCGTTCGGCAGCTTCACCATCTTCGACCCGCGGCAGTTCCGTGAGCTCGCTGAGGGCCTGGAGCTCACCGGCCGGCCGTTCTTGTGGGTGGTGCGCCCGGACTTCACCTCCGGCGGTCTGACCAAGGCGTGGTTCGACGAGTTCCAGAGCCGCATCGCGGGCAAGGGCATGATCGTCAGCTGGTGCCCCCAGCAGCAGGTGAGTTACATTGTCAATAACTGCAGCATGCTACACATGTTTTGCAAATATTCAGACAGTCAAGCCGACCAACGATGTCTGTGAACTGTGATCCATCTCCCTATGGCCTATGTAGGTTCTAGCACATCCGTCGGTGGCATGCTTTGTGTCGCACTGCGGGTGGAACTCGACGACGGAGGGTGTCAGGAACGGCGTGCCGATCCTGTGCTGGCCCTACTTCGCCGACCAGTTTGCAAACCGGAGCTACATCTGCGACATCTGGATGACGGGCTTGGCCGTGACTCCCGGGGAAAATGGCGTCGTGACTAAGGACGAGGTAACCAGCAAACTGGAACAAATCATCGGCGACAAGGGAATTGCGGAGAGGGTACGGACGCTCAGGGACGCAGCTCACAGCAGCCTTAGCGAGGGCGGCTCTTCATATGAGAATTTCAAGGGGTTTGTTAATCTCCTAAGCAAGTGATTACTGGACCATTTCAGTTTTTTAGGACGATTTCTATTCGAGCTATAATTGGAATCCACAAGAACCCGAAGGTGCTGCCCTATCTGCTTGTTTCATTTCAGTGGAAAGAAAGCGTTTATCATGGAATGGAGTTCCTCTGAAAGTGTAAACCAAATATAGTTGATTCTAGCATCTGCACGAACGGCAGAATTTAAATTGCAATGGAGATATGGTATAGGAGGAAGTCCTACCATATCATATTAGCTATTTCGTAATCGTACATTGTGACTTTCTGAACTCTCCATGTATATTTTTTTTTTTGCGCTTCTGTTATATGCAAGCTTTTTGCTGTAGGAGGTTGTTTTCGTTTGTTCTTTGGCTGGCTGGTGAAAAACGTTGCTTTTGCTGTGGTGATGTACATATGTAAAACCTCTAAGTCCCTCTTAAACGCTAGCAATAGGCACCCCCCCCCCACCCTCCTGCTGTTTTTTTCTTTGTTTGATGTTGGCTGTTAAGCCTTTGACATTGTATTTCGTTATCTATTGATAATGAAATTTGATCTAGTGGAATCGTTTGGAAAAAAAGTTTTTTTTTTTTTGCGATGAAAAGGGAGTTTCGTTAACTTAAACAATCACGGTCCTTTACAACCATTTAATTAATACACGGGGGAGCCTCTAGCCGCGATTCTAATTTCATCTCACGGTCTAAAGAATAGGTCACTACGCTTTCATAAGTATCGTAACGTTGAATTTGATGTGACTTTGATCGCGTTATAATACTTATATATTGGGTATGTCCACCATATATCATTCATCTAATGATATGACCCCATTATCAATAACGTTGGTGTCCATGATCAGAAAACCTCGATCAACGATTGACCACAATAAGCTAGCTCATGCATGCCAACACCAATATCGGCCGTCCTGCCAAGGGCTCTAGATCTGCAGCAACTAGGGTCTCCTCCACCGCCAGCGCGTCCCCATTCCCCACTAGACCTTCAGCAACCTCCGCCATGGCGGCTGCCGCACCTAGGCGTGTCACGCTGCAGACCACCAGCCCGGGGCCGCCACCCCGGATCCCGCACCAAGGCTCACGAGTATGCCCTATCACCGACCAGAGAAATGCCACTGTCAATCCAGTGTTGCACTCATGCGCGACGCATATGGGAGGGCCCACCACCAACAACCCTGAGCTTTGCCCAGGCACGCGCGGGCGAGGAGGAGGCCATGGAGGAGGGGGTCGAGGGGGTGGCGGCTAGGGCTCGTAGTCTTCGTTAGGTGGACCAAAGACCTATTTGTAACTTTTATTATCTTTGGTGTTCTTTGTACCACTGTTGATGATGATTAATAGATCGGCCATCCTTTTCGCATAAATATAAATATTTTTTGCATTGTGTTCTCTAGGTTCCTAAAACAATTGGGACCTATATTTGTTGAGAAAGAAAGGAAGCATTGCTTGGAAATAGCTGGAAAGAATATCCGATAGAAGCATGTAGCGAATGGAAGCCATTGGAAGATTGCTTTGAGAAAAAAATGAGTATTTGGATAGAAGAAATTACTCTCTTATGGGGACCGTTTAATTCTCATTAATTCAGTCCTGACAAGTTTACCAATGTTCATGCTATCTTTCCTAGAGATACCTCAAGAGGTAAAGGAAAAGATTAGATTTTTCAGATCTCGTTTCTTCTCGCAAAGTGATGGCCACAAAAAGAATTATAGATAAATTAAATGGAATATGATTTGTAGACCAAAAGACCAGGGTGGGTTGAGGTTCTAGAAATGAAAAACAAATGCTTACTTAGAGAGTGGATATTTAAGCTTTTAAATGAGGAGGGTGTATGTCAAGAAGTTTTGTGCAACAAATACCTACACAATCCAAAACCTTCGCTCAAGTTTCAGCTAAACCACCCGTCTCACCCTTTTGAAAAGGCCTCATGAATGTCAAAGGTGATTTCTTCACAAGAGGCCCCTTTGCAATTGGTAATGGGATGATGAACACTAGGTTCTAGGTAGATGCTTGGTTAGGGAATAAGCTTTTGACGGAGCAATATCCATCATTTTATCATATAATAGGTCATATAAATGTAACTGTTGATGTTTTCGCAATGTTACCGCTGAACACAGGTTTTAGACGGGCTTTGATGGGAAATAAGTGAGAAAGATGGTTACATCTAGTACACTGACTTATGCATATCAATTTTCGATACAAGAGGATGTCATCAAAAGGAACATAACATCAATCGGCAAGTTTACGGTTAAATCTATTTACCTTGATATGGTTAATGGTTACACTCGCTTCCTTCGCAAATACAGTTGGAAAATTAAAGTACCACTTAAAGATTAGAATTGGTATGTGGTTTCTCTATAAAAGGATTACCCTTACTACGGATAGTTTGGCAAAACGCAATTGAAAGGGTGTAAGAAATGTTGCTTTATGTGATCAAGATAAAACAATTCACCATTTATTTATGACATGTGCTATTGCAAAAATTCTATGGCGCATTGCTCATATGGCTTTTAATATTTACTTTCCATCAAACATCACAAACCTATTTGGCAATTGGTTGCATGGGGTATAAAAGAAAGAAAAATACAGCATTAGAGTCGGTGTTTGTGCTCTTCTATGGGCTATTTGGCATGTCCGAAATAATTTTATCTTTAACAGAATGAGCTTCCTATCATTTCTACAGGTTATATCTATGGCTACTTGTTGGATCTATATGTGGTCTTGTTTCCAGCCATTGGAAGAGCTCAAGATATAAATATTAGGTGCAACCGTTTGACATCGGTGCACGAGATATGTACAACCGATTCGGTTAGCGGCTTGATAAGGCGTTGCGTGTTACTTCCGTTCTTTAGATTGTAATAAGTGATGGTTGTACTTTTTTTCTTTGAATATTTGTAAGACCTTAAATAATCTTTTTTAACAAGAAGTTGTATGCATCGATTGATCGATGCGGCTTCTCTTTTTTTTTTTAAAGAATGATATCCGTCGGATTATTGTAGAGATGCTATGACCTCTATTATTTGCGTGCGCTTTGATTAAAAACTTGGTGCGCTTGTCCCTAGTTATTCTGCACACTTTCCTTTGTCGGGTGAGTGAGCGAGTAGCGACTGAGTTGGTTGGTGTATGCCATAGTTACTTGTCACTGTCACTCGACGGCCGGAGAAGATAGCGCGCCTCTCCGTCGATCGACTGCGCAGCTGCTGAGGATATCCATCCTGTTCCGTCGATCGGCATGGCCTCTACGAAGCCTCGGATCATGGTGCTGCCGTTCCCGGCGCAGGGCCACGTCACCCCGCTGATGGAGCTGTCGCACCGCCTCGTCCAGCACGGCTTCGAGGTCACCTTCGTGTGCACCGAGCCAATCCACGCGCTCGTTCTCGACGCCCTGCGACATGCCACTGGCGGCGGCGGTGGCGGTGGCGATGCGCTGGACGGGATCCGCCTGGTCTCCGTACCGGACGGCATGGCCGAGGGCGACGACCGCAGGGACCTCTGCAAGTTTCTCGACGGGATCTCGCGGCGCATACCGGGCTACGTGGAGGAGCTCATGAGGGAGACGAATGTGAAGTGGCTCGTCGGCGACGCCAACATGGGGATGTGCTTCGAGGCTGCCAAGAAGCTCGGCGTCCGGGTCGCCTGCGTCTGGCCGGCGTCCGCGGCGGGCCTTGGGACGCTGCGCCGGGTTCCCCAGCTGATTGAGGACGGCTTCTTCGACGACAAGGGTATATGGACTGAAGATCCATCCGTAGTTGCATTTCATGCTCTTGTTCCGTTTCTGAAATCAAGGCGCTGAGCAGAGGAGTTTCGTCTGAAGTGACAGAGGATTGACATGTTAGTCTGAATTTTCGCAGGCATCCCGAGACGCCGAGGGGCGTTTGAGGTCGCGCCCAACATGCCGCCGATGTACACATCGCACATGCCGTGGAGCATCGACGGCGCACCGGAGGGGCAGCAGGTATCTTTCCGGCTGGTGTCCCGGAACACCCAGGCGACGAGCCTCGCAGAGATCATAGTTTGCAACTCGTTCCTCGACGCCGAGACCGCCGCGTTCGAGCTGTTCCCCGACATAGTGCCCATCGGCCCGCTGTACGCCGACAGTGAGCTCCGGAAGCCGGTCGGGCAGCTCTTGCCGGAGGATACGGCGTGCCTGAAGTGGCTCGACTTGCATCCGGACAGATCCGTCGTGTACGTGGCATTCGGCAGTTTCACCATCTTCGACCCACGGCAGTTCCGTGAGCTCGCCGAGGGGCTAGAGCTCACCGGCAGGCCATTCTTGTGGGTGGTGCGCCCGGACTTCACCTCCGGCGACCTCAGCAAGGTGTGGTTCGACGAGTTCCAGGACCGCGTCTCCGTCAACGGCAAGGGCATGATCGTTAGCTGGTGTCCCCAGCAGCAGGTGCCTTCCAGTATACTTTTGTCACTGTACCATACTATGCCGATTTTCTGAGGATCTCGGTCCATATTTTAATTGTCAGATCATGATCACGATTTTTTAAATTCGCCTTCTATCATGCAGGTTCTGGCTCATCGGGCAGTAGCCTGCTTCGTGTCGCACTGCGGTTGGAACTCTACGATGGAGGGGGTGAGGAACGGCGTGCCAATCCTATGCTGGCCGTACTTCGTGGACCAGTTTGCAAACCGGAGCTACATCTGCGATATCTGGAGAACCGGCTTGGCCGTGACTCCCGGTGAAGATGGCGTCGTAACGAAGGAGGAGGTGACCACCAAAATGCAGCTGGTCATGAGTGACGAGGGCATTGCAGAAAGGGCACAAATTCTTAAGGATTCAGCTGACAGGAGCCTCAGAGAGGACGGCTCGTCGTGTAAGAATTTCAAGAGATTTGTTGATCTCCTAAGGGAATGAGCTGAATTTTGCTTTTTCTTAGCTAGGGTGCTCTCAACCTCTATGATTTCTCGTCAGCTTAAGTGAGAACCAACGCTTTATGTAAGTTTTGTTTATGTAAGGACTTAAGATCAATGTAATACAGAAGGATGTACTCCCTCCGTTCTCTTTTAATTGACTCGGATTTAGTACGACTTTGTACTAAATCCGAATCAATTAAAAGAGAACGGAGGGAGTACTTCATACTAGAGTATAAAGCACGTGTGTCAAGGAGCTTTGTTTGTGGAAATTCGTTTCTGAACTCGGGCTCAGATGCTCTCCTTATCGTGACAGTCTATTCACAGCAAGATCGAGTGGTTATGGTGTATTCCTACATGTATAATACCTCCATCTCAAAGCTTACAGCTTAAATAATTTTTAGAAAGTCAAACTATGTTAAGTTTGACTAAGTTTTTACAAAAAATCTTTAACATGCAAAATACAAATTTAATATCATTAGATAAATAATAAAATATATTTTTATATGATGTCTACGAAATATCATATTTGTTGATATATTCTTCAAAAAGATTGGTCAAACTTTACTTGGTTTGACTTTTAAAAAAGTCTTAAGCTTTGTCATGGTAGTAAGATTTTCTAGTAAAATCGTGACACAACCCGTGGCCCACACTTGTACGTGTAATTAATCTATTTGACTGCATTAACTCAGAGAGGAAACGCTCGGTCAACGCAACTATCTCTCCGCACCTACCACTCAAGCATTCTTCCATGAACGGTAGGTTAAGCCAACACCACGGGCGGCCGCATAACAGACCGTATTTCGGATTTTTCGGTCCGGATGCGGAGGCCGGTGGATAAGAAAGAGGTCACGGTTCAGAGGCGGGTGCATCGGCCCTAACGACGGCTCGCATTTTATCCGCATGCTCAAACTAAATGTGTTTTTAAAATTTTGTGTTTAATATTGCTGGCCAGAAATAAATAGTTAATAATTTACGAAAAAGATAGAAACGAAACTTGCAGCACATGGAGTTCGGACCACTAGAGTTCCAAAAGCATAACACATGAATCATATATCCCGAGTTATTATTATTATTATCTTTTGAGTGGGTCAACCCGTTTGGATTTGTTTTTTTATCTTAGTCCTTAAGACTTAAAATTTGAAGCCTAAAATAAAATCCTAATATATATTGTAAAAGTACAAAAGACACTCTATGACTTAAATTGTCAAAAACAAATTATCTAGTATAATTTAGCATGAGCGTTTGTTTGTAATATCCCATGTGTATAGGCTAGACTAATAGGAAAATTGGTGCGCGTGTTACATTCATGCATGCAAATTTTAGCAAAATTTCAAACTTATTAATAGAGCTTGTCAAAGTTATTGAATTTCCACCCAAGCTGATGAACTGGAACTAGCTCAGTGCTATAACTTTTAAATGACCTTTGGTAAAAGTCTACCAATTGGAGGGTAGAGTGTGGCCTAGCCTTTTCTCCAAGGCAACTACCGAAATGACTGATGCCATGTGTATATACCTAGGGGATGTTGATGAGTCCAAAAACAGACATGTTTTTCACTACATAAACATATAATTGTTTCCTCCTTAGATGCTATATCTAGCTTTGACTATGTCCTAAATGCTTGATTACAAGTATTGATTTATTCTCATGAGATATTTGCACAACTAGTAGTTTTATTAGGATTTTATCACTTTTCATACTAGTTGGATCATAACATGTACTCAAAATGGGGTACATAATATACATCTACTCACACATCAAACACGAACTAAAAATACCATCTAAAATACCAATGTACAAAAAATCAAAGATCCACCACAAAGGACTTACATATAGATGGTCACAATCACGAGTGTAGCTCATGTGACCTTAAAATCATTGGAGAGAGAGAGAGAGAGAGAGAGAGAGAGAGAGAGAGAGAAATCTACTGTCATAAACCCGTAGTCAGGAGGTGGACTACACCCTCATCATCATGCATACGAAGGAGATGTTGTTGGGGAGGTTGGAGATGCGAGCCTACGACGTTTCCCCCACCAATATTTTCTTCCATGGCCGAGGTTTCTGTGTTTATGTTCTTCATTTGCCGTGCTCTGTGTTCATGATGGGGACCCTTTTATAGAAGGTTTTAGGTCAACATAAGAGATCGACGCGAAGATGGATGTCAATGGAGCCACGAGGGGGAAAGTGGGACCCATGGCACGACAGGGGTATCAGGTTGCGCCATGGGCCCTCTTTTGGCCCTCTGGAAGGCCCATGTGATATCCAAGTTCTCCATGACTTCTTTCTTCATAGGGTAGAAAAAATCTTAGATCCTTTTGAGTTGGTGAATATCACTAAAATTCAAAAATAAAAAAAGAGGTTTTCTACCCTACAGGGTTATAATACAAATAAATGGCATCATATAGGAAAATTCACAAAATCATTCTAAATAAATATTATAACACCTTACAAGAATTAATAAAAATGGAATATATCACAATAAACTGCAAAGACCATATATGCATTTTAGATGCATCACCTGTGACTCCAACACCCACTCGCGGGGATTCCCCGTCCCCGTCCCCGTCCTCCTCCTCGACCATCAATGATCAACTAGCCCTCCCCATCAGGTCCTCTCTCCATTGGGGCGAAGGAGAACCGGCCAGAGCTCGCTGTCGTTGTATCCGATCAGTTCAAAGAGCCCCTCGTCCTTGCCTCCGTCTGCGAAGGGAGGGCCCTGATCTTGCATGTTCATGGCTTGGACTTGAGATCCCTCATCTATATTTTTTCTTGACAATTGTTTGTATGGATCTTTTGTGTTTTTTTATGAATATCAATGATTGATCCACGTTTCATTGAAGTTTATTTCAACATCCACTATAGTTAGTTATTTCACGAAAATGGTTTTTCTTTATTCCAACCGAGGTCATTCTATGTGTTTCTTATATGAAATATGTTGTTTCTTCAAAGATCCGCTGGAAAAATCATTTAAAACTTGTGTAAAAATATTTTGTCAAAGTTTCTTCCATGAATTACTATTTATGTCAACTATATACTAGATATTGGGTGACTCATGTGTTGAGGATCTTGAACTAATCTTGACACTGAGTATTGTTTGATCTTTCTGTTGCAGATATATGGAAACTTGTATCTTTCTTGTTTGAATCTATTTTTACATTCTTAAATCTTCAGTTGAGTGTATGAATATGTAAGATACATTCATGTTTGTGATATAAAACTATTAACCTTCTGTGAATTATGTAGGAAAAATGCAGAGGTATTAACATCCAAGGTACAACAACTTGTCGAGCAGGAGCAAATTTGTACAACAACTTGCAAAAGTGAACGCTGCAGTGCACAAGCTTGCACTATGGGAGCAAATAGGTACAAAAATAATCAGAATGTGACATGTGGCTACACAAATTTTGCTAAAAGACCAATGTATGCCACTAGACCTTGTTGACATTATCTACTACCACAAATTATTATAGAATGACGCCGTAGGAGTAACCATTTGTAATACCCTTTAGCTGCTTGGCCTGACAAGTGTTCGTTTGGCTTTCTTCTAAGTAGAAGATGTGCTTGTATATTTCCTCACTACGACTATACCATACAAGTATGGAGACGGAAGGCAATTGGGCAGCAGTTGCTTTAGTTTGTCGCTGCTGCTTGAAAAAATTGACTTATGTTTGACTACTTGATGATCATGGCAGCAACGCATGTCGAATTATTGCCCTATAAAATTTGTTAGTCTCTACAATGATATACTATTTAAGGAAAAAAATGGTGCATCACCGTTATGTGTACAAAATAGTCATTAAGCAGTAAAGTAAACCAAAAATAAATTTAAGATTATAAAGTCTAAGATATATATTAATGAAGCACTAGCTACCCATAAATATTATTGAACAATTGTTATGTTAGTTTCGTTGCAGCTGGCACATGCGCAATGTGCCAGCTGCAACTCTTTCTAGTATCTTACTAAACTTTATTGATGAAAAATTTATGTTTACAGGTTACCAACACACCCGTTTTCAAAAAATTAAAAAAATATTAGTTAAATGTTTCGAAAAAGTTGAAATAATTCTGGCATATACATGTCATCTTGATACTTATCCGTGCAATTTCTTATGAAAAAATACGATTTATCATATACAGGTTACCAGCACATCCATTTATCATTTTTGTTTAGGTTACGTAATTTTGTACTCCCTCTGATTCCAAAAAAATGTCGAACAACACATTTTTTGCAAAAAAAAGAAAAAAAACCATCCACACTTGTTGAGCATCAACCCGCACTCAAGCGAATATACTGATTGGGGATAGAATCTGGATCGGGACAAGGCAACTAGGTTGCGCGTGTGGAGGACTAGCCGTCGAACTGGGCTGGCTCCTCCTATCTCAGATGGAATCACGTGTAGCAGAGCAGAGAGGGCGTACACAGCTGCACGGAACAGATGAATACTCCGCGCACTCGGCAGAGCCGTTCAGAAACTGATGATAAGCGAATGGTTTTTTCTTGATTTTAGAAGAACTTAATTATAAAAACTAATTGTATTAACTGTCCGACACTTTTTTAAGATCGGAGGGAGTATTATAGGTTGAAACTTGACACCTGTATACCTACATATGTACTGTAGATACATGATTTATGCCGTATTTTTAATCACATTTGGTACTTTTTAAAATTTATTGCTTTAAACAGTCACCTCAAAGCCAAAAATCCATGTCCCTCCGAGTAAGTCCTATACGAGAAGACGTCCTATTATATTGTCATGACTTGTTACAAGTCCTAATCGTAGGCTCCCGTATCTTGCAGCGTTCGATCCCGAGTTCGAATGTTCACTCTACAGTTATATTTTTAATTATTTGTGTAAGTCGCTGACAGGTGGGACTTGCGTGTAAGAGCATGTACAACCGGGGGCGCTAGGCCCGAGCGCCAGGATTAATTCCCTCCCGGATTGGCAGTTCCGTTTAATATTCCTAGCGTCCCTATGGCATCGATGCAAAGAAAGGCAGCGACGCTTGGCATTTGTTTACTCTCTGAAACGTATAGCGCCAAGGGCAACGGGCGGAGCAGTCTAGAAGTTATGCGCCAGGTACTAGGGTCTACCGATGGAAGCTTGGGCGCTTAGCAGATGATTTAATTTCCTGAGATTAATTTTTTCACTCTAAGCGTCCATATTAGCGCCAACCATTGTACATGCCCTAAGGCAGCGTCATGGTTATAATTTCAAAAGAGAAACATGCATGGGTCTTTTAGCAAAATTTATGTAGCCACATGTCACTTTCTGATTGCGTTTGTACCTATTTGCTCCCGTGGTGTAAGTTTGTGTAATGCAACACACACTTTTGTAAGTTGTTGTATGAATTTTCTCCTACACGACAAGTTGTTGTACCTCAGGTGCTAATACCTCAAAAATGCATGAAACCCGTGTACTTTGCTATATACTCCCTTCATCCTGAAATAAATGTACGTTTAGACATGTCTTGAGTCAAACTTTATTTATATTGATTAACCCTAAAAATGCCAGCATTTGTGTCATTATATTAATATCGGTAGATTCATCTTGACATATAGTTTAATTATAATAATTTGATATCACATATATTGTTATTTTCGTGTAAATGTTTAATCAAATTTGAAAATGTTTTACTTTCAAAAAAGGAAAACGTACATTTCTCGTGGACAGAGAGAGAGTACATTTGTAAATCATATTTTGGAACTATGTAAGTAAATATGTGTATCTTGGTGAAAATTATTTAATTATCTTGGTGATATATTCGTGAAAATTTGTTAAATATCTTGGGGATAATTTTTTTGAATATTTCTGTGATAACATATTGTCGAAAAATATTAATGTTGAATCGTCATATATTTATCTTAAAAATATGTAAAGATGAATCATATAAAACCTAATAAATTAGGAGGTGATATGAACTGGAGTGGACTTAATTATCTAAGATGGGAGGGTTGTTCTATAAGAAAAGTAGCACGAATCTCGAACAAGTTGATAAGAAAGATAGTCAAGAGGCATTCCTATATGTGGATTTGCATTTCTCCGTTGTGACTTACAGCAAGATACATTCTATGTGTACTGATAACAGAAAGCTTGGATACATGTGGGGTGCAGATCTGGGTGCTCCACCGTAATTCTCAGTACTAGAGTCCATGAATTGCTGAAAATGTTGAATTTGTGCATAGGAATCTTAGTATTTTCTCCGTCCATAAAAGAATATCTCAGTTTTATCAAAATTTAAATGTATCTATATATAAATCAGGCCTAGATACATCTAAATTTAGTAAAACTTGAGACATCTTTCAATGAACGGAGGGAGTACTTAAAAGACAAAGTGGGTATGAGTAAACAAGAGCAGAGTGACATGTTATGCCCTGCTGCCAAATTGCTATTGACATCATCGAAGTGTGGCAAAATTTTAAAATAACTAGCAATTAATGTCATAGTTTTTTTCGCATCCTGCCTAGAAAAATAGTAGCGCACTAAAAGATCGAAAATTCTTAAATACCGCGCTATAGCGACCCTATAGTTTTTTCATGTGCTGCCACTAAATGGCTTAGCCCGCTATTTAAAACTATGAGTGCGGTACCAAAGAAAAGAAGCTCACAACCGCTACCAATTAATCAGTGTCTCCCTAATCTCTGCAGCTGATCGCCATGGTCGCTCCCCATGTGTTGGTCCTGCCCTTCCCCGCTCAGGGCCATGTCATCCCTCTCATGGAGCTCTCCCACCGCCTGGTTGAACACGGAGTCAAGGTCACCTTCGCCAATACCGAGCTTAACCACGGTCTCATCCTTGGTGCTCTGGTTTCCAAAGACGGCAGCAGCAGCCTTGGAGGTGTCGACATGGTGTCCATACCGGACGGCCTAGGTGACGGCGAGGACCGGAAGAACCTCGCGCGGCTCGCGGAGGCGTTCTCGGAGGTCATGCCGGGCGAACTGGAGAAGCTCATCGGAAGGGTGTCCGACTGCAGTGTGTCAGCGGGAAGCGAAAAGCTAACCTGGCTGCTCGCCGACGCGAGTATGGCGTGGGCCTTTTCCGTGGCGCGGAAACTCGGCCTCCGGACCGCCGCCTTCAACCCCTCGTCGGCGGCGATGTTCGCGATGAGGATGAGCATCCCCAAACTGATCATGGACGGCGTCGTTGACGATAAAGGACTGCCGAAGCGGCGCGGCACGTTTCGGCTGGCTCCGGCGATGCCACCCCTCGATACGACCGAGCTATCGTGGAACCGCGCCGGCGACCCCAAGGGCCAGCCGATCATCTTGGATCTGATCCTCCGGAACAACGCGGCAACCCACAACGCTGAAGCCGTCCTGGTAAACACTGTCCAAGAGCTCGAGCCTGGGGCCTTCGCGCTCTTCCCCGAGGTCATGCCGCTCGGCCCGCTGGTCTCCGCCGAGTACAAGCCGGCCGGCAGCTTCTGGGCCGAGGACGACACCTGCGCGGCTTGGCTCGACGCGCAGCCGGCCGGCTCTGTCGTGTACGTCGCTTTCGGCAGCTTCGCCATCTTCGACAGGCCGCAGCTTATCGAGCTCGCCGAGGGGCTCGCGCTGACCTCGCGGCCGTTCCTGTGGGTGGTCAGGCCGGACTCCGCGAGTGAGCAGTGGCTGAAAGACCTCCGCCACCGCGCCGGACCGCGCGGTCGCGTCGTGAGCTGGTGCCCGCAGCAGCTGGTGCTGGCGCACGCGTCGACGGCGTGCTTCCTGTCGCACTGCGGGTGGAACTCGACGTTGGAAGGGCTGATCAACGGCTTGCCGTTCCTGTGTTGGCCATATTTCACGGACCAGTTCCTGAACCGGAGCTACATCTGCGAAGTGTGGCGGACGGGGCTGCAGGTGGCGCCACCGCCTGGCATTGCCGGGGAGGAGGCACAGATCGTAAAGAGGGAGGTGATACGGGGCAGGATAGAGGAGCTGCTCGGCGACAAGGAAATCAAGGTGAGGGCGCTCGCGTTGAGGGACGTTGCTCAGCGGGCTGTCAGCGACGGTGGGTCATCGCGCCGGAATCTCACGCAGTTCGTGGACCTCATTCGAGGATGAATCAGCGAGCTAGCTAGTTCATGTATTTCGTTTTTGTTTTGATAGATCCGAATCTATTTCATGGGTTTAGAGGAACTACAAAACAACCCAAAATACTAAAAATTACTCCCTCCGTTCGGATTTAATGGACGCGAGTGGATGTCGTTTCCGGCTAGCATTGTTCAGAAACATAGATCACATCGGGTCGATTAAAAACGTCCAGAGGTAATACATCATACTACCTCTATCCCAAGGTTCAAGGCTTACGTAGTATTTTTTTTAGAAAGTCAAACGAAATAAAGTTTGACCTAAATTTTAGAAGAATTTTTAAACAAATATGATATTTTGTAGGTACCATATGAAAATATATTTCATTATCTATCTAATGATATTGATTTTGTACTTTTTATGTTAATGATTTTTGATAAAAAATTAGTTAAACTTAACATAGTTTGATTTTCTAAAAAAAATTATAGGCCTTAAGCCTTGGGATTGAGGTAGTAAATTTTAGACCAGTACTACCAGAGTGAGTCAATTAAAATTCAAGAGATAAATATGAGCCAAATGAAAAGTTTGAGGGAAAAAGAACTTTGTTCTTTCTCCAATTTATCCTACTATCCTAGCACTATTTGCTGGCTCACATAGCTCCTACATTTTAGATTTAGTGAAGTTCAAACTTCATAAATTAGACCAAGCATATAAATAAGTTTCAACATCGATGATGCCACCTCCACTCTTGTATACTTCTTTCATTGCAAATTAATTGACCCAAACATATCAAGATTTGCGTGTATCCACAGGTGTTTTAGTGTGTAGATATTCCTTTCATTTTATATGTAAGGCTGCTATTAAAATATATATTTTGCCAATATGTAAGACCGCTAACACTAATTGAGTAAGATTAATTATGTTTCTACCTCATAGGATGGCGTTTGTTAATATAAAATTTGCATGCACCCATAAAGAAAAGAAGTACCACGTACAATATGTTTAATTAGCCTAAAATACAATGTCATTTTCACATAAATAATTGTGCTATTTATTGGTTGGTTGTGTTTTGTTAGTATCCGAAACCCGAGTTTGTAGCCTTATATAAAAACATAGGAAGTACACGCAAATCTAGACAAATCTGCGTCTATTAATTTGGAATTCAGGGAGCACAAGGTCACCATCTTATTTTCCAGATACCAAGAAAGCAACATCTACACTACTTAAAAAGCACGAAGGTATTCCTTATTCTGCCTAACTTCTCAATACGTCTAAGTTTTGGTCGTCCCGCACTGTGTCGATAGTTTCGCCCCGCACGAGCCAAACTGGGCCAGGCCCATCACAACGTGATACACAGTCCTGCTCTCTGTCCCACCCCTAGCTTTTCTCTCCTGTCCAACCCTAGCCGCCATGGTTTCTGCTCTCCTATCCTTCGCATAGCCCCTGAGCAGAACTGCTCTGTGCCAACCACCCGCCGCGGCCAGGCCTCCACCGCCAGCGCCATTCCTTTGCCTCAGCGGGCATGGGGGGCGGCGGCAGGGATAGGGTCCCAGAACTCCACGAATCAACCGCCCCTCACCGCCTCGCGGAATTCGATTCGAGAAGGGAAGGAGTTAATATCACGGCCATAAAAGTTCAGCTGCCGCACCGCTGTTCTCCGCACCCTATCCAGAAGCGAGATGGCCAAGTGTACGTTGATGCCGAGTTTGGTGGACTGCCGGCGGCGCCGTACCGTCAGACTACTTCGTCGCCGACTGCAAGCACAAGATATCAGGCAAGAAATCGTATTCTACTCTCGGATCTATATCTTCTTTCGATATGTGATCTCGACCTGCTGCAAATCGCATTGTTTACCGCACGCCCATCGAGTTTTCCGTAGGCGTGGCGAAGAGACTAATCTGGAGTTTATGATACTTCCGGAAGTGCTCCACTTCTCATCAGAACATGAGCCTTAATTTGTTTTGCTCAAACATCTCAGAGTGGCTTTTGTGAACTTGATCTGACGGAAGTAGTTTCTCCATGTTCTGAAGAAACATATGAATTATAAATGGGTTTCTCGAAAATGTTCACTGTAATTTTTTCCTAACTCATTTTGTCAGAGTCCGTGTGTGGACTGTGGAGGTGCGCATCATGGACGAAGCGCAGAAGATGTTCGATTGTATGGCGCTGTGATATCTGATGTCGTGGAATGGTCTGTTGGACTGCAGTATGAAGTCTGATTAAACTGGATCATGTATGCGAGTTTTTTAGTATGATCGGCAATGAGGTTTAGGCGTGACGAGTTCACCTTTGCGACTGTTCCGAATGGATTATGATGTCTCATGAAATTCTTTTATAGTTCATCTCTACAAAAACCTTGTGTATGAAGTTCGATTGATAATTTGATATGCACTTCTCTAATTTCCAGATCAAACTTCAGTATTTTTTCGCAGTTGGCTAAGAGGGATATTCAATGGTTATCCTAACTATTGAATTCAGTACTTCTGCCTAAGAAACTTTTGTGCTTGATATCTTCGAGGTAATTTACGTGATGTTAGGCTGTCGTACTTCAGGGCGTGTGACATTGTTTGTGAATAAGTTGTTTAACTCCTTAGGATTGTTTTGTAGATTACATGCAAGTTAACTGAAAGGCTTACTAAAATTGAAAGGATTAATGAAAGTATTTTTCTTTACAATATATGTGGAAATTGTAACACTAATATTTTGGAAATTTATATTTAAAGAATAGAGTGATCTATCTTAGATGAAATCAATCGAACTAAAAATATTTTGGGAGAGCTAATTTCAGAAAAGAAACCAGGGGTATTGTCAAGGACTCGTTTCACTTTGCTGGATTTTGAAGGTAATTGGTACACGACTGTCCATAATGTATTTTTTATATGGCTGGACTACTAATTTTATAGCTTCTTTAAATCACTTAGATACACCTGCTGCTTTGCTACGTTGTTTAATGGCTTTTGTAGAACTTTATCAACCTTGATTTTAGGTTAAGGCTGCTATCGCATATCTATTACTGACATTAGAAGGACATTATAGTATCCAATGAGAAGATATAGTTGATAGAGAAAATATTGTATTCACTTTCAGGGTTTTCAGGGCAGACATGTAAAAACTGATGTTTCTATCACAATGTCATTCAACTGATAGCCAATTCTTTTAAAGTGTGAAGAAATCCAAGGATATGGTGTTGTGTAGGGTCTTTCAAATAAATCCAGAAAGGGAAGTGTGCTTTCCTGTTGTGCCATATATAACTTGGATTCATTCTTTTTTTTTGGTTGCTATCATGTCTAAACACTTTGTAGAGAACCATGAGATCTTATAATTTATGTAATACTTCATGCCAGGTTTCAATAAAATTCTTACTCATATCTAGAAAACTTTTATGCAGCCATGAGCCTGTGATCATGGTATCTACTTTAGTCGCATGGAATTTTTTTATTTCACCGATAGAAGATGACATCATTCTTCGACGCCGTTGTGGGCACCAGAACGCCGGCTGCTGTGCTCCAGGTTCAAGCTCGCAGGCAAGAATAATAGCAACGCCATCAGCACATGTGGAGGAGGTGCATCACAGCGAGTTATGGAGGCTGGCCATGGCCTCATGATGGCGCGCTCCGATCTGGACGCCCGTGCGAGCACTAGAGGGAGATGGGTTCGCGGCGACACTATCGGTATGGAGGTGGGACAGCGAGCAGGGAGAGCTAGGTGGGGCTTATGAAGTTTCATCGAACCCGATTGCTTTAGTTCCAAGCGGCATCGGCAGGTTGCCAAAGGCTTATTGCTTCTAAGTTGAGAGCTATCAAATCGTACTGCAGTTCTCATTTTTATTTGTGCACTATCACTGTTATTTGGTCTCACTCTCAAGGTATTTCCAAGCAGCACCACTATTATTAATTTATTCTCTAATGTTCGCTCCATTCTTATTTCTAGTATAATGATTTGATATTAGTTTCTCATGAACATTCTATTGACATAAAATCAATTAGGTAAAATAAATTTGGGCATGTGCTTGATTCTTGGTGCATACCTTATGAATTTCTTCGCACAATTTAGTGGCTGCATGCTTCAATGTTTGGTATCTCCATGAGTACAACTGCAGACAGTGAAGGAAGAGGGTTAACACATATTAATGCAATAGTATGTACCACGAAACTGCAAGCCTACTCTGACAAAGGTATGCTCCTATAGAATATAAGTCAGGCTTGGTTTCTCAGACAAGCACATCATAAGACAACGTTGATTTATCATCGTCTAGAACTTTGTAATTCAATTTAAACATGAGATATTTCTAGGTTTTCTTTTATTCCTTTAAATAGGGTATATGTGATCTCACTTTCAGACTCAATCTCAGAGAGTATATCTGTCCAGTCAATTTCATTTTGACCTGCAAACAATAGTCTAGATATTTTTTATCGAGTGAACCATCCCAAGAATTTCGACTTCCTACATGTGTTCATACGCTGGCATGACTGCAGGTAATCTCCATCTTCTGCTCTGCTTTCTGTTCATCAAGTACCAGTCCAATGAGGCTTATTGTGTGTTTATGTGGGGCTTATTGATTTCTTCTTTGTACCACGGAACGTCAAGGTCAACATGTTACCATGTTTTGCATGACGAGATCACTGTTGTGTTTTCATTTTAGATATCTTCTAATTTGTGAGCTTCTTGGTTCATATGTTAAAACGTGGATGGGAATTGGATATCAATGCTTGCAATAGTCATGTAATATGTCGATTACAAATATGCTTGTCGAAACAAGAAGTTCTAGGTCTCCGTTGGAATCAAGGAGTAGCTTCAGGTTGGCCAGACCTTTCAAATTAGAGACAACTCTTGAATTTAGCATTTACCACCTGAACAACAAATTTATATATCAATGCTTGCAATAGTCATGTAATATGTCGATTACAAATATGCTTGCCGAAACAAGAAGTTCTAGGTCTCTATTGGAATCAAGAGTAGCTTCAGGTTGGTCAGACCTTTCAAAGTAGGGACAACTCTTGAATTTAGTATTTACCACCTGAACAATAAATGTATACACTACCACCTGTACAACAAATTTATACACTTCTGAATAATGGATGGTACATGTGACGTTTACTAGAGCATACCAACTATGAAGAAACATTTCTAACGTGTTGCTAATTGTAGATCTATCTACAGCTTTGGTGGAAACATACAAGCAAGAAGTGGCAAGTAATTCTTAAATCATACAAAAGGCTAGGGATATATATTTGTTACTTCCTAATAATTGTTGCAGTGCTGAAGGAAAAGCATCCAATTGTTGTTTGGTTCTGCAAGCCATCATATTTTGTGCATACCTATCTTCTTTGCTGCACAATTCTCTACTACTCTTTTGTATTAGTTGGTATCTTTTGTATGCACAATTCTCTACTACTCTTTTGTCTGCCTTATCACTTCCTCAATTGTTTTTAAGTACTATTACATGACATATGGAATTATTTTCTCAAATTTCACTGACCACTCCCACAGTTGTTTTCCGCTTTTCTTGGTAGGATCGATAACCTTTTAGATTGGTGCAACAAACTATTCTTTGTTTTTGTTTAGGTATGCCAAATTTGTGTCTGCACATTTTCAGTGAACCGGACTATGTATCAGGTGATGATCAATTATTTTGTCTGCCACTTCTATACCATGACACTATAGTTCACTGTTAGTTCAAATTTTAAAGAAAGCTTTAGGTAAATAAAGATTTTCAGCACAACACATGATGTCAATTCTGAGTTTGCTCCTTGCAGCAGGCACGAAAATCTCACCTCAAGCAACATGTCAGCTCACCTGAAAGAGAGAACAACTGATGAAGCACCCAATTTGGTTCGGGATATCTATTTTGTCAGACCATGTAATGTGTTATTCTTTACCTGCTGATGTAGAAAGTATCAACACAATCAATTTACCAGAATATTAAGTATTACCTCCCTTTCTATATTTATGGTGTTTCCAAATGAGAAAAATATCAACTAGAACCCGCAAACATTTACCACTTCAAAAAAATAACATGAACCAGCCACCATATGGCGCGCCGGTACTATAGCAGGAAAACTGAACACTCATCACTAACCATCTTCACCAACACATCAATAGACTGATCTGGATGTCCATTCTTAATAAGTAGATAAAAGATATTATAGGCAGTTACGTCCATCTTCTGGCAAGAAAAAAGAAATAACAAAACAGAGTAAAAAGTGGAGGATATACCTTCTCTCTAGATGATGAACCGAGCTGGACATGAGGCCTGGATCGAGGGTTCCAGCCGAAGGTGGTTGTTGCTGGCCTTATGTCGTCGGAGGATGCAACCAGGTAAACTAGCGATGCTGGTCGCCGTGGGCAGGGTCAGGGAGCTCGGCTGCGTCAACGGCGACATTGGTATCCTTGCCATGAGCATCAGAGGAGGGTGGTGGTTGGTCGATAGAGGAGAAAGTCACGAGAGATAGGGGGATTTGGCGTAGCTGTGCGCGCCTGGGCTTCGGCGCCTCGGTAGACTGCGTCTCAACGGCGGAGTCGCGCCAGCGCTGATGATTGGAGTTAGCTGGTGGAGGGGGGAGGGGGGACCACGTAGTACCGTATAAATGACTTTTAGAATGTAGACTATATAACACCGGAGATTCACTTTTGATCATGCATATGTATAAATGACTTCTAGAATGTAGACTATATGACAACGGAGATTCACTTTTGATCATGCATAAGTACGTGCCACCCAAAAAATACATTTGAAATGTTGAAAACAATTATGAACAAAAACTTTGGCACGTACATCTCGATATTAAACCAATGCAAGTCAAGTTTCGTGAAAATCTGACATTTTTGTGTTATGTGTAAAATAAATTTTAAAAAATCTCATGAAAAGCTTTTTTAGCATCAAATTTTATCTTGTTTACACACGACATATAAGATATTGGTTTTCTTGAAACAACTTGGTGATACCATAGAACATGGAGATGTACGCGGCATATTTTCGGTCAGAAATTATAACATTTTAAAATACATTTAAAATTCATTTAAAAATAAAAAGCATATCCTATTAGGTGCTAAAACGTCTTAATCTTGACTACTCCATCTGATATATATTAAGTATCGCTAATTTACGGAAATTTACAAATTGCAAAGTTGCATTCTAAATCAAAATTTTACTATAAAGTCCATGTTTGCCAAATTCACTCTCGGCATTACTTCATGTATGGTTAAATGTACACTCGCATCAATATATCATGTATTATGGCATAATCATAGCTTAATCTATTTGACAGAGAGGCACATGTTTTATAGATCTAATTTGTTGAGTTTGTGGATTGAAAAGATGTATGTAAAGATGTGCTATTGTGCTTGATGGCAACCATATTTCACCAAATTTTTCTTGGGCTTGCATGTGCTTAAGAGGTTTGAGGAAGCTTGCTAAAAAATTAGCATCCGTACCACATGCTTGTCGATGGTGTTTTTTACCCTAGCCATTATTGAAGATTTGCCAAGCCTCTTTTGTATGTTTGACAAAGAAGGCTACGGTGCAGGGTGTCTCCGGATATTTATGAGCATCAAAGTGTTGTTTGGATTAATCAGAAAAGAAGTGTTCCTTCAGTTATATCTGTGTTTGCAGCATCCATGTTTTGTGAGATAATAATACATTTAAAAGGAGAGGTTGATGAGTTAACAGTTACAACGGTCGAGAACACAAGTGTGGAACTTACCGTGAAAGAATAATAAGAAGATCTAGAACTTGGTACCACGCAAATGCATAATAACACTGTCTTATTATATATTGCTTTCGGTATTTTCATGATATTGTACATTATGCTATCCCTGATTTATTTTAAATTTTATACTGAGTTGTAAATTATATATGTGCATTGAAAAATACAATTTGAGGACCCGTGGCAACGCACGGGCATTTGTACTAGTTGATAAATAAATAGCACGAAAAATTATGTGGGAAGCTTCCCGTATTTCAGGAATTAAACATGTCGTGTGTGGTGTCGCTATTGTTACATGTAATATTCACATTAACTAGCATCATTGCACGAGAGAGAAATCTAACTAATTCTTCTCGAGAAAAGATAGTGGTCTTCTATAAAAAATTTTTTTTTTTTGGAAGTGACCCTTGTATTGAAAAATTGGTACGGAGTATCAAGCACATAGGATAGAATATGAAAACATATTTAATAGAGATTTTCATACAGGTGCAGAAATTGACTTTTGATATTGGGTGCATATTCTCCTTCCATACTACAGGAGAAAAGCTTACCACTGACGGGCGTGTTTTCCGCACTGCCAACGGTAGAGTCCGACGTTAGCAACCACTGGTATGGCTTAGCGCTGACGTTGATGTGCCCGTCTGTGGTACGTGTCCAGCGGTAACGATTATTAAGAAATCACAACGTCAACAGAATGCCTTTAGCCAGCGAGTTAGGCTCAGCAGTACTGAACATCTGACTATTTTTTTTTTTGCATAGGAGCAGCGGTGGCCCTTTCTTACCCGGCGCTTCCTCTCTAGGCGGGGCTGGCAGGAAGGCGGCGGTGCTCCCAGGTCGGCGGAGTTCCGGCGGCGGTGCTTCCTCCCAGGCGGCGCGGCGGCGGGTGGCAACAAGGCGGAGGCGTGGCTCCTTGGCCGCGGGACGGCGCGGCGGCTCGGGGCTCCACTTGCCTGGCCCAGATCTGGGCCCTTCGGGCCCCATCAGGGTCCGGGCGGGCCAGCTCCCTGCCCCGCGGTGCTCCTCTAGGCGGATGGAGGGAAGGCCGGAGCTCGGGGCAGCGATGTCGGCGGCGCGTACACTGCAGCGCATAGACAGGAACTTCACGAGCCCGCTCGGGCTTGGCCGGGCCAGGTGGGCCTGGTGTGTTCCGGCCGCAGCGTCCGTTTGGTGTCCGCAGGTGGTGGTGGGGGTGGTACCTCCGGCGTGGCTGCTGACGTGCTGCCTCTCGCTCCCGGTTGGCTCATCCTGTTCGTGATGACCCCGCTTCGTTGGTCACAGTGAGACGACGGTGGTGCTTGCAAGGCCTTGGTGGCACATGGTGGTGGGTGCCGAGTGTGGTGGAGCACGATGGAGTGTCCAAGGCGAGGTTGCGAGGGTCGGAAGAAATCCCCGTCGGCTCTGCCGACACCGACGCGGTGACGCCCGCGGGTGCCATTCTTCCTTCTTGAAGGGCGTTGGGTGAAACCCTGTTTCCTAGTCCTTGCGCGTACCGGGGGAAACCCTAGGAATACTCCGGGCAGCAGTGGCTTCGTCGTCGCACCCCTTCTTGGAGGTGTTGCTTGGTACGCGGAACTTCATAGTGCTAGGAGTGTGGTGGGAATTATCCGGCGGGCGCAGCGATTGCGAGGCATCTCCGTTTTCGTTGATCCGACCCTTTCGGCATTAGTTTCTCTTTTCTTTCTTTTGTGTTTTCTTTTGGGTTTGCTTTGTGCTGTTTGCCCCAACAATGGATCCTATGTTATATCGGTGGCGTGCTATATTAATATAGCGGGCGAAAGCCTATTTCGAGAGTAGTCCATGTTCAACGACACACTTTTATCTTTTTATTGTCGAATCTAGATGAGCGCTGATGGACAATAATTTTTATATTTAATCAAAAGTAAACTATCAGTGAGGCAGTGACCTAACCTTCCAACCCATCAAGTCGTCACCATTATGGATGTAACAGTGACATATGAATTTAATATTGTCGGCCGTTGTTTTTTCTTTTTTTTCCGAAATGGAGACTCTCGTCCCAGCCTCTGCATCGAGTGATGCATACAACTTTTATTGATACACTCCAGGTTATTTTCTATGACTAACGGTTTAGTGATTTACCATGAGTCCCTAGTTATTTTCTGGATTAAAAAATAGACTAGAAATACATTATGTTCCGTATTAGTACACTCCAGGCTGGCATATGTATAAATATGGGGAATACACGTATTAGTACACTCAGGATGGCAGAACTGTAAATACGGGAATACATCTATTTTATCGCGCATATACATCGCATTGAAAAGTCAACATATATTACTTTTGAAGAAGTATGGAGCTCATCAAGCAGATAGATTTTATGGATAATTAACATTACAAAACAAGGATCCTCATATCGTGCCGCTTCACTTGGCAGTTAGCGCCACTGTTGCAAGCAAAACAGAACAAGAACATAGTAGAGATAGTTAAGCATCTACCTCAAAAGATATAAACAACGAGAACACAAGTAGTTTACTGGATAAGCTAAGATGTATAACAACAAATATATTCACATGATATGTGTGTAATAAGAATATCTAGCATGGTATAACGTACTGTATATTGAATACGAAAGAACATGCTTCGGCGTGGACTAGAATTTTTTTAGAACAGAAACAAGAGACATGATAAAAAAATAAAGTACCTATGAAATAGATCATCACTGATGTCATCCCTGCAAAAAATGCACTAGTGGAGAACATGCCTATTGTCGCGGCCCGTAAGAGTCTTTTGTCCCGGCTGGCCGACCGGGACAACGGGGACGCGACAAAAGACTCAATCTTTTGTCCCGGCCCGCTTACCAGCCGGGACATAAGGTCCACCACGTGGCAGCCGCGGGGGGCTTCGGGGTCACCCCTTTTGGCACGGCTTGTAACACATGCCGGGACAAAAGGTACTCTATGTGGCGCGCGCAGGACGCTGCTTCTTTAGGGTTTAAGGGGTGCAGCCACCCCCTTATTTCATTTTTTCATTTCAGAATAGTATTTTCATATATTTGTACGCTACTACAAGCTGTACACGTTCATGCATTATATGTAGATCGAGTAAACAAATATTCGAAGCAAAAATCTATTCGTAGATTCCCCTCATACATATACATGGAGATCACTACTACCGGGATTAGAGCCCGTCGTCTATTCGAACTATTACACGGAGATCATGACGAGGTCCTACTTTTATTAAACAAGTCTTTGTCGTCTATCACTTCTCTCATCAGAAGTCCCCGCCAGTTCCTCCGCAATTCCTAGTAGGTGTTGTTGTGGTTCGAGCTTCTCCCGCATGAACTCGACCTATATAGGAAAATGAGATGAATATGAATATATCAATCTTGATAATGAAATATTGATGGTAATAAATTAAAGTTGTGAATGTCATTGCTTACGTCGAATCTACGATCGCCCTTGTCAGTGGTATACATGCGAATGGACTCGCAAACGTAGTATCCACATAGATTCGTCCGCGGTGGCTGCTGGGCGCACGATACAAGAGTAAATGTTAGCTTCTCTGCGAAGTTGCTACCCTTAACCATCTTCTTGAAGCATCTCCAAACCCTACCAGGCAAAATAATAATTGAGTTAGTGGATAATTAATTGATATCTCATGAAAGATATCGATATAGCGCGACAATGATTGAAATTACCTCTGAAACAAGTCATGCAAGTTGCGGAACCGTTCCAGGCCTCTATTCAATGGGTCCCTTACTTCAACTATTCCATTATCAACTTGAATGTCTAGCAGAATCCAGTGAAAACTGCAAATGTTTATATATACGTCATGAATTACACTTAACATCGAGTAAGAAAAATTTCATGTGTACAACAGAGTAAGGCTCTCACATGTAATTGTAAGGAAACAGTATTGAATCACATAAATGTTGCTCCGTTAAAAACCTTAGCAGGTTTCCCCCGTTTCTACGGCTTTATCCCTTATCGTGTCATGATGTACTTTGTTTGGGTCAATAAACCCAATATTTTTTTACCTTATTTCTTCTGCATTCATCGATCTTCAGTCTGCATATATAAGAGAGTTCCGAAGGATATAATGAGTATATGCAATGAACAGGAACAACTGAATGAACATGAACTTCTATGTAGTCAAGAAACTTACAAGCAATAGCAACTCATGAGAGATTTGTCGAGGGCATTGAAATTGAATAACTACCAGAGTTCTGAAATCTCAATATGGACCTCCTCCCTTCGGAAGTAGTATGCTTCTGGGATATATTCGCCACGATGTATCTTTGGTCCACCTTGCACACATCAAGGTACCACTGATGCAAATTCTGCATATGCGTTCACAGTTCTTCCAGCCTCTTTTTCCTGACCAAGTCGGCCCTGTAGACAAATTTAGGGGCTATATAAGCAATGGGTAGTGCAGCATATCGAAACCACCATGTCCCTGGTACGCCAAGGGAACATCTAACACTTTGAGGGGTGGGATCGATTGTTTGGCATGTTCTCCCAGCTGGGGAACGTCATTTCTTTTTCTGCTTGTTGTCGCTTGCTAGGCCTTGAGGGGTGCACTTTTTGTACTTGATTTCTTCCCGGCTGCACTATTAGTTGATGATTTGCTCCCGCTAGAACTTTTCTTCTCTTTGCTATGCTCCATTACCTTCGCAAGTGTGCGTGCATAGTCATCCTTCTTCTCGTGTAAGTCATATTGCGATGGTGTGTTCAGAAAATCAAGAGCATATGCTTTTTTTGCTTCTCGGTGTATGGCGCCGGGGGCTTGGGTTTTTTACTTATGAAAATGTGCATGCATTTAGCTTTGTGCGATGCCGTCACTTTCCTCGTTAGTATGATCGTAAGCACGGGGGGCTTTGGTACTCTTGGGATGGGCGACAGTTGGCGGATAGGACTCTCCTCACACTTCCGCTTAATGGGTGCCTACCGAGTCTTAGTGGGCGCAGGCTGCGGCGAGGATGGCTGAGCCGGCGGTGGAGATCGAGATGGACTAGGGATGTGGTGGTCGTACTCATGGGGTGATGGTGACATGTGACCACTCGGAGGAGGTGATGGTGACCTGCGACGACTCGTAGGGGGTACCCAGCCTGGAAGCCTGATGTTTTTCTTCTCCCAAAAAATGATGTCACCTAGTACGTCTCCGAGTGTAAGCTGACCTTCACCTCTAGGGATTTCAAGCTGCAATGACTCAAATGACGATACAATTGAATCCACCCTCACACGAGCATAGCCAGCTGGAATCTCATTGCCATGCCATAGTGTCGGCTGACCTACAGGTCCTAATGTAGGTAAAACAAAGCCGACCGCCACCTTAAGAGATAGGTTCCTGAACACCTGATGGAGAGCACAAGGTGTCTGCTCCTTGATTCCATCCACAGGGTAGCCAGGACCGCCATCTATCATCCGTGGACATTTAGGCAGGGCCTCCGAGTCAGCCACGTTACTTCGCCACTCAGATGCGCCAGCGGTATTATCTAGCTCGCGCCGTCCTTTAAGTTCGTCAATCTCCCGCTGCTTATGGTCAAGTCGGCGTTGGAACTCGGATAACCGGTCATTCTGCACCTCCTGCTGGCGTTGTTTTGATCTCGCTCGGCTTCTATAAGTCTCCACGTCGCTGGGAAACCCAATCGACCATGGATAACTAGGGTCGAGGCCTCTTGTTTGTCCCCCTTTTCAGGATTTCCGAGGACAAACGTCAGCAAGTCGTTCTCTCTATTGGGAACAAACTTCAATTTTCCCGATTTAATATCTGCCTTCACTTGAAGCCCTTTTTCCCTGGGTACCTTAATCTTGCTGTCACTTTGAACAAGGTTCCCTGTCCGCATGTCATACTCATACCCATGCGCAAGGAACCAATTTCGAGCTCTCAAGTCCTAGTTTTCTCGGATGGGTTCTGGAGTGACCCCATTCCGCTGCATCTCAACCTCTTGTTCAGCCCACTTAGGCATGGCTTTTTTGTAGCCCCCTCGCCCCATTTTATGGTGATATTCCTTTTCATCTACATTCTTCTTGTTTTTCTTTGACAATACCTCAGCATCCTCTGAGCTCTTGTACTCCACAAATGCATCCCAGTTAAGCTCCTGCTTCGCTAGATAGCCTTCGAATTTTGGAGGTGCCTTGTCCTTCTTATAAGTTGCCCATAATCGCTTCTTCCACTGCCAGAATAGTCCCCCATCTTCTGAAGAGCCCACTTCTTCACTTTCTCCCTCTACTTGGCCATCTCACTCTGCGACTCCAATTCTGGCAGGTTGAAATTTTCCATGAGGTCATCAAAAAGCTTGTCTTTGAACCGGTCGGCAATAAACTCATTTTGGGGCACCTTTTTTGCTCTTGTTCCATTCTCTAACACTGATCGGGATGTGATCCCTAACCATAACTCCGCACTGATTTCTAAATGTCGTTGCAGCCTTTCCAGGTTCCATCGGTTCCCCTTTAGGTGGTATAAGTGTAATTGTGATGTGGTCATTTTTGCCCAACTTCTTTGTCGGGTCTCGTTTGTCCAACTTATCTTGGGAGACCTAAGAGAATAAACATTAATTAATTTATATACATGTACATATAGAATTTCATTAATGGCTCTAGTGATTATATACATGTATATATACCTCGCCAGAGCCGTCGGCTTCTCCATCACAAGAGCCCTCGACTTCTCCATCAACAGAGCCCTCGGCTTCTCCATCACCGGAGCCCTCGGCTTCTCGGTCGGCCTCGCGGATTATGTCCTCGACCATGTCTTCCTGTCCGAAGTCTCGATGGAAAGGATCCATTGTTTCTGCAAAATATTAAATCGATAAGTACATGATTGCTTTTGAGTTAATTGCGAGTTCATAATAATAATAATGTCGGCGTAACGTAGAGGGAGAAAAGGATGCCTGTGACGACGTGATGTAGGGGGTCATCGTAACGTAGAGGGAGAGAGGGATGCCAGTGACGATGTAACGTAGGGGATGTTGGTGGCAACATAATGAACACAGGGGGTCGTCGTAACGTACGGGGAGAGCGGGATGCCGGTGACAACATAAAGGTCGTAATGTACATACGGGGAACATTCGGATCGGGGGAACAATTTTTACATAGAGGCGATGTCGGATCGGGGGGCAATATTTATATAGCGGCAATTTTGACATCGTTTTTACATCGCGACAATTTTTACATAGCGGTAACATTATTCATCGTTTTTACATATCGGTGGCTCTAAAATTAAACCTAACCCTCACCCTAAAATCAAACTAATTAAACTAACCATAAAATCAAATTAATCAAACCCTAAAATTAAACTAACCCTAAAATCAAATCAAACTAACCCTAAAATCAAATTAAACTAACCCTAAATTAAACTAACCCTAAATTAAACTAACCCTAAAATCAAATTAAACTAACCCTAAATTAAACTAATTAACCATAACTAAATAAACTAATCAGCACTAATCGGATCCTACCTTGCAGCGGTGGCCGGTGTTGCCGTGGGGCGGCGGCCGATGGTGGAGCGTGCGGGGCGGAGGACAGCATCAACGCGTGTGGCGGAGGCGGATGGTGCGGCAAGCGTGGGAGTGGCAGGCACACGCGTGGGGCGGCGGCCGGCGGCGGCGCGTGTTGCGGTGGCACGTGGGGCAGTGGCACGTGGTGCGTGGTGCGGCGGCGGCCGGTGATTTGGGCAGTCTGGCGGCGTCGGTGCGGGATGCTGGCCTCCACTGTCCCGGTGGATGGCTTCGGCCGGGATGGGGGATTTGTTTATATACCCCCACCCCCTTTTGTCCCGATTGGTCGCTTGGACCGCGACAAAAGGGGGGCCTTTTGTCACGCCTGGTGGCTCGGGCCGGGACAAAATGGGTTGATCCGTGGCGCGTGGGGATCCAACGGCTCCAGGACATTTTAATCCAACGGCCTGGGAGCTCGATCCGTGGACTGCGGCTCCAGGCCAATGGGGGCTTTTCCAGTGTTTTCTTCTGTTTCTTTTTTCTAAACGTTTTTTCAAATAAGATATTCATTGACCCTAACCCTAACCCTAAACCTAACCCGCCACGACGCCGGCCATGCGGGAAAGTTTCCCGCCACGATGCCGGTCGCGCGGGTAAGTTTCCCGCCAAGACGCCGACCTGGAAGGAAAGAGCCTCTCCGACGGAGCTTCTCGAAGATGTCTTAGATGGCGGGCCGTCTTAGACATCTTCGAAAGCTCCGCCCGAGGGAACTCTTCCCGCAAGAAGGACTCCCGCCCGGAAGCTGCTACTATACACCCAACAACCAGTAGCTCAGGGTACAAGAGGAGTGTTCTCATTATTACATAAATTTAGGGATTGTCTTGGGAACTATTAAGAATACAATATTACATAAAAGGTTTAAATATCGCCAACATCGCCATCTAGTGTTGTGGTTTTCTTCTACGCCGTAGCCATGGAGAATCTTCATCATTTAGCAAGATGCTTGGGTCAATTTTCACCGTGAAGGGCGGAATTTCATTAAACTTATTATAATCTTCTGACATGTCTGTCTTGTCATCCACTCCCACGATGTTTCTTTTCTCCGAAAGAACTATGTGGCGCTTTGGATCCTCGGTTGATGTATTCTTTTGCTGATTTCTTTTTCTCGGTGTGCTAGACATGTCCTTCACGTAGAAAACTTGAGTCACCTCGTTGGCTAGGATGAATGGCTCGTCCATGTACGCAAGATTGTTGAGATCCACGGTTGTCATACCGTACTTATCGTCTACCTGTACCCCACTAAGCTTCACCCATTTGCACCGAAACAAAGGGACTTTAAAAGTAGGTTCATAGTCAAGTTCTCATATCTCCTCTATGTACCCATAATATATGGTGGTCTTCCCATTATCGTATTTTGCATCGAAGCGGACACCACTGTTTTGGTTGGTGCTCTTTTCATCTTGGGCGATCGTGTAAAATGTATTCTCATTTATCTCGTACCATTGGAATGTACATATGTTCGAAGATGGCAACCTGGCCAACAAGTACAACTGCTCTCCAACAGTGGTGTTACTCATGAGATGTGTTTGCAACTAACTTCCAAAGATCTTCATGTGTTGACGTGTAATCAAGGACTCGGGCTGGCCCGGGTTTACTTCTCGTACAATATTCTAGTGTTCCTCGATGTACGGAGCCACCAAGCTGGAATTGTATAGAACTGTTTAGTGTGCTTGATTGAAAGAAAGCTTGTCCCTGCACACCATTGTTTTCCTTCCTAGTGTGCCTTTTCCAGTCAGCCTCCCCTCATACCGAGATTCAGGAACACCAATCGGCTTAAGGTCAGGAAGAAAGTCAACACAAAACTCAATGACCTCCTCTGTTCCGTAGCCCTTTGAGATGATTCCTTCTGGCCTAGCACGGTTATGAACATATTTCTTTAAGACTCCCATGAACCTCTCGAAGCGGAACATAGTGTGTAGATATACAGGACCGAGAATTCTAATCTCATCGACTAGGTTAACTAGGAGGTGCGTCATAATATTGAAGAAGGATGGTGGGAACAACAACTCGAAGCTCACAAGACATTCGACCACATCAACCTGTAACCCTGACAAACTTTCTGGATCCATTACCTTTTGAGAAATTGCATTGAGGAATGCACATACCTTCACAATGGCTAGTCGAACATTTTCTGGTAGAAGTCCCCTCAATGCAATCGGAAGCAATTGTGTCATAAGCACGTGGCAGTCATGAGACTTTAGGTTCTGGAATTTTTTCTCCTTCATATTTACTATTCCCTTTATATTCGACGAGAAAAGGACAAATCATGCTTGGGCGATCAATGCTAAAACTCCTGGGAGCAAGGATTGATGTTGGAGAAGGTATCATGGATTTCACCTCCCCAACAGGTACTTATCACTCTTTCCCTAAGAAAAAGCGTAAAGGTAGGAGGAGAAGGTGCAAGGCTCCCGCCATTTATGATCTTGATGCTTCTTCACTAGATAATACTTATGCTTGCTCTTTTTCTGCGCTTAGCTGAAAGGCGTTGAAGAAAAGAACTCTTGGGAGATAACCCATGTTTATTTTCTGTAATTTTTTTTTGTTGAGTCTTGGAAGTTATTATCTCTGTAATGACCTCTCCTTATCAGTTTTATTTCGTTTCTGTTCCAAGAATAGCCTCTAATAGGAAGAATGTAAGATTTGGGGAAGTTGCTTTCCTGAAAAAAGATTCTATGTTGTCACCCAAAAAATTCTTAAACATATCCAGAGCGAAATTTTGACCTGCCATTTTTTATGCATATGCCCCAGGTTATTATCTAACTTTCATTAGTTGATCACTTCTCGAGATGAGTAACAGAGGATTTTCTGAAAAATCGATCTTTACCTGCTTTTCTGTTTTGATAGATTGCTGCACTATTGCATTTGCCTCTTAAATATCTTTCTTTTTGAGTTCTTTTGATCAAAGAGCTTTTTGAAAGGTTGCTACAGTAGCTAATACTTTAATAGATGTTGGATATATGTTATCACTGAACCCAAGTGGATTTTTTTATTTTGATTGTACTGATGCTGCTAATAGAGAATTGTGTGAAGTTTTGTATGAAGTAAGTTTTCAAGTGTAGGGAGAGAAAAATGATGTGATGAGATGAAGAATGGACAAAAGCTCAAGCTTGGGGATGCCTCTGCACCCCAAGAAATATCCAAGAGGTACAAGCATCAAAGCTTGGGGATGTCCAAGGCATCCCCTCTTCACCAACAAAACAACATGTCATCTTTATATACGCTATATTTTTATTGTTTCATACGCTATGTGTTGTTCTTGGAGCATCTTTTTTTTGTTTTGTTTTGTTTTGTTTTTTTGTAGAATTTTGGATCTCGGCACATTTATTTTGGAGAAAGACCCGCTCCATTTTTAATTGCATAGAACGCTCTAGTTTTCGCTGTTATTGTTTTACGAGTGTTCTAGTTTTCTGGTACTGCATTTAGCTCTTGTTCTTTCACTTGAATTTTTTTCAGAGCTCATTAGTATTCTTTATTTATGTATAATAATCTCTCTGGTCCATAATGTATTTCATCTCTGAGAGTTATTTCAAATAAGTTGATTGGTGTTGGATACGAGTAAAATATTTTATGACTATAGTGATGCAAAAGGGAGCTTGTCTAGACTGTGGATAGACTTTGGCATGTCATGTTGGATGTTATTTTTGCCATATGCTTAGGATTTATTGTTGTAGCATGACTTGTTTCAAATGGCTGAGAGTGCATAATGTTTCATTGAAAGAATCATGTGATGTTTCCATCATAAAAGTATAATATTGTGGTATTCTCCTTTGATGCTTTATTGGGTTAACTTGGTGCATGCTTATACCATGTTATGACTATAGCCAGTCAACTAAAGCCTCTATGATTATTTAGTTTTTGACTTGTAATATCACTTTATGTTTTGATTGATAATGTTTTGGCGCTATGCATGATTATGGCCATTATTGCTCTGTTAGTTGGTCGCTCCCCGTCTTTTGCTAGCCTCCCCTTGTACTGAGTATGAGCTCTACTCGTGCATCCAACCACCATTAACCAAAGTTTACCAATTGTGTCCACCATATCTACCTAGTAGCATTATTGCTATTCCAAGTATATTCATCATGTTTTTATTTATCTTCCAAATTAAATTTTGGCATGAGAAAAATAGTCAGTAAAGCTCTCACGAACTTGATGGCACATTTACTTTCTTGCAGTTAATAAAATTGATCATTGTGCCTATGTTATGAAGTTTATATGTTTGCAAATTGCAAGCTGAGAGTTAGTATAACCATGCTTTCATGGGGAACACTTTCGACATTGCACTTATATTTAGTTGATGTCATGTTCTTTCGTTTATGGATGCCTAGCGGTGTGAAATAAAATGGAAACTTGTAAGTCCATGGAGTTTGTATATGAGTTAGAGAAATGACTGGGCCGCTAATCTAAGCCATGCATTATTCATGGTGGAAATTTACAGCTAAACCATAGTGAGCATTCTATGAAGCATTTTCAATAAAAAGCTATACCCATAGTAAATAAAAACTTGCTGAGATGCTCATTGTCTATTTGTCTTGTCATTTTGGCATGGGATTGCTCTTACGAGTGTACCTCCATATCATCTGGCAAGAGGTACCCCGTTGGCGGTTCTCAATGATACATGTATACCTAAAATGACAAGAACTTATTTGGGACCTAAGTTGAGTAGCATGAGGTTTAGGTACTCGTATTCAAGGGCCATGAGATTTTCAACTTGTGATTTGTCGAGCATATATCTCATATTTTACTCACATTAATTTTAACCATTCAAGATGCTTATGATAGGGGCAGTGAGATCTCAAAGCTAATAAGTACCATACTTTTTGGAAGGTTTATAAAACTTGTTTATCTTTCTTACTCTGCAAAGAGGTTCTCTTTCACTTTGATGTTGAGTCTTCATCTTCTACATTATGGACCAATTAAGAGAGCATAGTTGTCATTCTTAGTGCAATGTGCATAGTCCCAAAATTATTATTGATTGATTCATGATTTTGACTATTTCTTGTTCTTAAATTATTTGTATCTATTCACTCTCTGAACTTTGAAGGTGTCATAGAATTTATGTTTTGCTATTCCATAAAGGACATGTTGAGTACCACCTTGTTATGTTTACTCTATGCTCATAAACAAACAGTTGCTTTCAATGCACTATTATTCATGATCTTTTGTTTGAGTTAATATTTATGTTATAACATAGTTGCTAAGTTGTATTGAATTATATCTATCATGCCTATTATTATAGTACTTTGATCCCAGCTCACAATGCTTTACAATGCTTGATCAAGATTGTGTTGGCTGCATGTCACCTTAAAAATTATTTTGTTATCACTTACCTACTCGAGGACGAGCAGGAGTTAAGCTTGGGGATTCTTGATACGTCTCAAACGTATCTATAATTTTTGATGCTCCATGCTTGTTTTACACCAATTCATATATGTTTTGATCATACTTTATTGCACTTTTACATGATTTCCGACACTAACCTATTAACAAGATGCTACAGTGCCAATTCCCTGTTTTCTGCTGTTTTTGTATTTCACAAAATTGTACAGGAAATATTCTCGGAATTGGACGAAACAAAAGCCGAAGTTAATATTTTACCGCACCGAAGACAGAGTCCAGAGGGGAGTCGAAGGGGGAGCAAGGCTCTGATACCACTGAAGGGTTCGTTGCATGGAAAATAATTTTTTTATCGTGAACAAGAACATACCAAGATCCCATCTAGGAAAAGCCAAGATCTAATCTATGAGATCGGAGAAACGAGATAGATGAGAACTAACCCTCGTAGATCCAAATCCTTAACGAGATCAGATCTCGTGGTTGATGTAGTCGATCGTTTCGGTGCTGCAATCCGACAGCACTTTCGTACTCGGTCGCACGTACGGTGTCGATGAAGTCCTTCCTCTCCCTGTTCCAGTGGGCAGCGGAGGTGTGGTAGATCTCCTCGGAATCCTAGCAGCACGATGGCGTGGTGGTGGTGGAGGAGGAGAATTCCTGCAGGGCTTCGCCTAAGCCGGAGCAGGAGGTATGGTGGATGAGAAGAGGGGCGGCCAGGGTTAGGGGATGAAGGAGGGTTGCGCCCCTGCCCCCTCCCCTCTTTATATAGGGGGAGGACGGCCAGCCCTCCTCCAAGCCTTAGGGCCGGCAGCCGAAGAGGAAGGGGAGATTTCTTCCCCCCAAGTCTCCCCCTAGGGTTTTGGGGAAACCCTAAGGCCTTGTTTACTTCTCTCGTATTTTTTTCCCCAATGAGTATGGGATGGGAGGGGATTTGGTGTCACCCAATCCCCTCAAATACCCTTCCCCAAAAATACACTAGTATGATGGAGAGTTTTTAATTTAGGCAAAAAATGTGGGGATGGGAGGGGATGGGAGGGTATATCTCGGGATTATTTGGTTCAAAACCGGAGAAGTAAACGGACAAGTGGGGATTTTTCGGGATACAAAATATCCCCTCCCATCCCCATAAATACCTTAGAAGTAAACAAGGCCTAAAGGGGTGGCCGGCCTGGGCCTTGAAGGGCTTGTGCGCCTGGCCCATTAGGGCTGGGCAGCACCCCTCGGCCCATGTGGCCCCTCCTAGAGTCGTGGGCCCACTGGTGGACCCTCCGGAACATTCTAGAACCTTCTCTGTCTTCCACCAGAAAAACCCGAACTTTTCCGAACCCCAAAAATTAACTTCCCTTATATGAATCCTATTCTCCATACCATTCCAGACCCCAGAAAATCCCGAACCTTTGGTCTCCAACTCATATTTTGAATCTACTTTTACGACATCGAACCTTAAGCGCGTCAGCCTACAGTTCGTGAACTATGCGGACATGATCGAGACCCTTCTCCGATCAATAACCAATAGCGGGACCTGGAGATCCATAATGGCTCCCACACATTCAGCGATAACTTAGTGATCAATTGAACCATTAACATACGATACTGATTCCCTTTGTCGCACGATATTTTACTTATCCGAGGTTTGATCATCGGTATCTCCATACCTAGTTCAACCTCGTTACCGACAAGTACTCTTTACTCATACCGTGATATGTCATATCTTGTGACCTTGTCACATGCTTGGAAGCTAATTAGACGACATTCCACCGAGAGGGCCCAGAGTATATCTATCCCTCATCGGGATGGACAAATCCCACTCTTGATCCATATGCCTCAACTCATACTTTCCGAATACTCAATCCCATCTTTATAACCACCCATTTACGCAGTGACATTTGATGTAATCAAAGTACCCATCCGGTGTAAGTGATTTACATGCTCTCATGGTCGAATGACTAGGTTACTATGTATTGAAAGCTTATAGCAAGTTGAACTTAATGACTTGATCTTATGCTATGCTTACTATGGGTGTATGTCCATCACATCATTCACCTAATGATATGATTTTGTTATTAATAACATCAATTATTCATGATCAGGAAACCATGATCATCTATTAATCAACAAGCTAGTTAAAGGAGAGGCTTACTAGGGACTCTAGTTGTTTACACAACACACATGTATTATTTTTTCCGTTTAATACAATTATAGCATGGGGTGTAAACATTTATCATGAACACTATAACAATACTACTTTATTATTGCCTCTCGGTCATATCTCCAACAATTACATGGATTTGAACGAAGTTCGATGAAATTTAAACCTAAAACTAATCTAGTAGTACTTGCGTCGCTGGGCCTAGCTTCACCGTCGCGCTGCTGGGCCCAGCTTCACCGTTGTTGGTGAGGTCGACGAGTGGCATCCCAGTGCCGTGGATGGACATGGCGATCGCCGCATCGATGTCGCCCCTACAGGCGTCCTTGTCATTCAACGACGCCAAGAACCCCGCGTGCAGCCCTGGGCAGTCCCCGGGGTCGTCGTTGTTGGCGATGAGGCGCTGCCAACACAGGTACTCCGCGATTTTCGCGGCCTTCGCAGCCTTCTTGTCGTCCTGCTCCTCCTTCACCTCTGGCTTCGGCACGAGGAGGGCGTCACCGGCGCGCCTCTTCTGCCGCGCTAGCTCGCGGATGGTGATGCCGTCGTCGCTGTTACCGCGCCTCCGAATCCCGGGCGGTGGCGCGTACTCGGGCTCCTCCTTCACCACAAGCTTCGGCACGCTGCACGGCGTGGCGCGGTGCGAGGAAGGCGCTGACCGCGTCGGTCCCGAATAAGAAGAGTGCGAGGCGGACGAGTTCGTCCTCCTCGGCTGCCAGCGCGCCGGAGCCCGAGGAGATGGCGGTGGAGAAGGTGGCTTCTCTAACCTGGGGGCGCCGTTGTGGATGCCGTCGACGACATCCAGTAGGGTGCGCCCGGGAATGCCCCATAAACGGAGACGCCCCTCCTTGTTGCACGCATTCCTCCTGTCGACGAGGCCGTCGGTGCTGGCCATGTCGGCGTCGTACTGCGCCTGGAAGAAGTCCGCCCACCAGTCATCGTTGTCGGTGGGGGTCCAGGTGGGATCGGCGCGCTCGTCGGCGCTGAGGCGCGCGCTGGGCTCTGATCGTATCCCTCCAACGCTCCGTGCCCAGCGGCGGCGGGACGCCGATCCCGTTGACGACCACCCTCCAGCAGCCGCTGCTTGGCAGGCGCATGTTTGACGGGACTGGATAGCGCGTGTGGTACAACACCCACGCCTCCTCCACCGTGAGGCTGCCACGCCCGAGCCGTTCACGGCGATGACATTTTTGCGGGAGGACGGCATTGTCGAGGAAAAGGAAGGTGGCGAGAGGAAGGAAGGACGCGGCGGCTGTCGAGAACAGGGCGGCGTGATTGGAATGTGGAAGCGACGAGAAGGAAGGAGGGGACGCTCTTTATACAGCGGCGACAGGTGAAGCCGCAGCGGGGGCGTTGGCCGCAATAAACACCAGCACGGAAGGCCACGCGGCCATGCGCAACGAGACGCTTCGCTGCACCACTGGGAAGCCACAAGGTCATTAACGTCGCTTGACCAGAGATATGCGACAGGTTTTGGACTTCTGTGTCAATGACGTGTCGGCCCTGCCACTCGCGACATGGTTTCACGCTCTATCCGGCGCGCCCGAAGTGTCCCATGTGAAGCTGGGACGGGCTCGGGGCGCCGGACAACATATTGAACCACGTCAGATGGAAAGAGCCTTTAAGGCGCGCGACTGGGCCGATAAAATGTCCGCCACGCTGTAAAAACTTTTAAAGGCGCTTTGGGAGCGTGATTGAAGATACTCTTAAATGTTCCATGAGTTCAGTACCTGACGCCGTCTTGTGTCTACAACCTTGCAGCGCCAGGCCTGGCGATGTGCGTGACCCCGAACGGCCCATTATAATTTTTTGCATTTTGGAATTTAGTCAAGCTTCAATGTATGCACCATCTGGTCGACATGCATCTCGAATGCGGATGCAAGCAAACAGTGAGGACCGTTTGCTACCTCACGTGGCTATGTCTAGCCTTGCAACCAATCCAGTCGCCGCCACATGCCAAAGATCTCAAATCGCGGTTTCCTACTCACAGTCTCATCACCGATTGCTGGAGTATTTTTATTCATGTCGTTGAAACAGACGCATTTTCCCTTAAATCAATTGCAATCGGCAACTTGTACTGGACTACTGAGGATCATATTATCTCCCTTATATCCCATCACGTGATCCGGTCAAAATGCCTGGATAGCTTGGTGCCAAGAGAGTAGTACAATTCTGGTGATGCATGGCCTGATGCAACATGCAGCGATAGATAGGGCGTGTTTGATAGACCCGGTCGGCGACTTTGATCGGCGGCTATCTCTATCCACATTCCACAATATATAAGTGGCAATTTGCAAGAGGAGCTTCCGTATCTATCACACATACCGCATGTGGCGTGCAGCCATTGTAGTAGCATGCACACTGCCGAGCTTCCAAATCCCACACATACTCTTGTAGCTAGCCAATAGCTAGCAGCCTAGTACCATAATATATTCCGTACATGCGAAAGCACTGGTTAGAGGCTTAGAGCTCTGCAGGGAGCGTCCATGGCTGCTCCTCCTAGTCCTCGGCCTCACGTCATGGTGCTGCCCTTCCCCGCACAGGGCCACGTCATGCCTCTCATGGAGCTCTCCCACCGGCTCGTCGACCACGGCCTCGAGGTCGACTTCGTGAACACGGACTTCAACCACGACCGCGTCCTCAACGCCATGGCAGCCGAGACGGGAGTTGTCCCCGACGGCATCCACATGGTCTCGTTCCCGGACGGCATGGGCCCCGACGGCGATCGTACCGACATCGCCATGCTGGCCGACGGCTTGCCGGCCGCTATGCTCGGCCCCCTCGAGGAGATGATCAGGTCCAAGAAGATCAAGTGGCTGATCGCCGATGTGTCCATGTGCTGGGCGCTGGAGCTGGCCGTCACGGCGGGTGTCCGTGTCGCCTTGTTCTCGACCTTCTCCGCCGCCGTGTTCCTGCTCCGGCTACACATTCCAAAGCTGATCGAGGACGGTATCATCGACGTATGTGGTAAGAGGAACATATCAATCAAATTTGTGTACGTGTGGTGGACACGTTGTTATGAAATTTTGACTGAGACGGGTAAGCAACGCAGGGAAAGTGACGAGGAACAAGACTATCCAGCTGAGCCCGAAGATGCCGCCCATCGAGGCGACCGAGATCCCGTGGACAAGCATGAGCAGCTCGCCGGACAGGATCAAGGTGATCATAAAGAACGTGCTAAAGACAAATCCGGCCGTATCACAGGCTGCCACTGTCATCTGCAACACGTTCGAGGAGATCGAATCGGAGGCGCTCGACCTGGTCCCGAACTCGCTGCCCGTCGGCCCGCTGGAAGCGCCGCCTGCGTCGAGTTCGTCGGCGGCCGGGCAGTTCTGGCCCGAGGACATGACATGTCTTGCCTGGCTCGACAAGCAGGCCCGCAGCTCAGTCATCTACGTGGCGTTCGGGAGCTTTACCGTCTTCAACGCGACGCGGTTCCAGGAGCTCGCCGACGGACTCGAGCTCACTGGCAGGCCCTTTCTCTGGGCGGTCCGGCCGAACTTCACCGACGGGGTGGTCGGCCAGGGTTGGCTCGACGCGTTCAAGCTCCGGGTCGAGGGCAAGGGGCTGGTCGTCGGCTGGGCGCCACAGCAGCGCGTCCTCTCGCATCCTTCCGTCGCATGCTTCGTGTCTCACTGCGGATGGAACTCCACCATGGAAGGGCTGCGGAACGGCGTGCCATTCCTGTGCTGGCCTTACTTCGCCGACCAGTTCTGCAACCAGAGCTACGTATGCAACGTATGGGGCACGGGCATACAGCTCTGCGCCGACGAACATGAGGTGGTCACCAAGGAGGAGATCAAGGGCAAGGTCGAGCAGCTGCTGGGCGAAGAGGAGATCAAGGTGAGGGCAGCCATGTGGAAGGACAAGGCGTGCGCAAGCATTGCCGAGGGAGGATCATCACACGAGAACCTCCTCAAGCTTGTGAATTTGCTAAGAGAACAATAATCTTCACAGGACAAACTACGACGGAGTACTATTCTTTTAATAATTCGCAAAAAACTATTCTGTTAATAAATTATATATTTCCCACTCGACTGAAATAACGGTTACTCTTAAATGGACAATCTGGAATGTTGATTCTTGTATGGGTGTGCTAAATTGGAAAAAAAAGGGTTGTTTCTTGGGTCCAGAACTGCTAAATTTTTCTGCACACATGAACCAAGCCGAGTAAAAACACGAAATATAGAATGATGTAGAAAGGAAGAGTCCACAATGACAACTATGGCATAACACACTTTCCGGCATGACCACATATGTAATTACTTTTGAGTCTCTTTGTACTGCTGTTGATGATTATTAATAGATCGGTGGAATTTTCGCCAAAAAAAAAACGAGAGGAGAGTGGAGGGGGAGAAGAATGCCAAATCGACAGCTACGGCAGGACACACGTTCCAAGATGACCACATACGTGATCACCGAGAACGGCAACGAGAGTTAGAGGAGGGGGAGAAGAGTGCAGAGTCGAAAGAAGGAATTTGTTAGGTGATGGGTGTCCTTCCTATTCATTTTGAATGTTTATCTCTTGTTGTCATGACCTCCGGAATTCAAATCAATAATAATGATGCCATGTGTCATGTCACAAAACAATTCACTTCTTTTCGACTCTCTACACAATACACATGAATGTGAATACTTGTAATAAATTAATATTTACAACACCCCCTTATAGCATTACAAGTGAAGTTTATTCATATAATTGTATTGTTACTACTTTGGCCTACACCACACGAGGAACATCTCGTCTCCTTGTTTAGAAATCCGATGGCAGTAAACCAGTAATACCCCACAACGAACAATCCAAAAATGGATTTGCAAATTTATTTACCTGTTTATCGAATGTGTGGCTATAATTATTGAACTCATTTATGTGATTAAATTCTAATTATTTATTAATTTTTTGATTAGTAACACTTCAGCTTGTTCCAATACAACAAAACCTAGTATAACCTTCGTGTGTGGTGTAACTTTTGTGTGGTGTAACTCAACACTAGGTTTACTCCTAACTAAGATAACACAGTCATATTTGGCCTTTTCTCTATAGTACTACTTTAGTATGCATGACCATGATTGTTAAAATAAACTTGTACTTTGCTCAGAGATTACATCTTTTTAAAGTTTATGATAACTATTTGATTAATAGAAATGTTTCTTCGAAAAAATAGGCACAAGTACATACCTTCTGGATGCACGTTTATTCTGTAGTTTAGAGCCCATCTCTATATGTCATAATTATTGTGGTAGATGGTTCTGAATGCACTACTGTCTATCAAATATCTCAACAGAAAGTTGTCGAGTTTTAAGAAATCAAATTAGAAGAAATATAATGGAAATTAAAATCATGGTATACAAGAAATTGGAAGTTTGACAGAACGGTGATGATGATTACCCTCTTGCAACTTATTATGGTGTAACTTTGGGAAATTATTCATGTCGTATATTCCTTCTCTCATAATTTAAATTTACTTTTAAAAACTCAATTTTATCATTTAACCACCACTAAATTTTCTCAAAGAACTGGATTAACATCATTATGAGATGGCAATACATATGGACCTAATTTAACCTTATCAATGTCTACTCGCATGCATATATGCAAGAAAAATGGTGGAGAAGGATTGTGCTTCCTTCTTTTAAATTAAAACTTGGGTCAAGAGGACTCAAATAATTTTGGAAAAAACATATCTGATGTAAATACAATAATGAATTATGTAGGTGTAATGTCATGGCGCTTTGATTTCTCAACTAGAAGTTCACCTGTTGTCGTCACCTCTTCATAATATCATTCAAACCTTCTGAACATGGACCACATAAAATATTTCCACACATAGCATAAATTGTTCATGTACATGGCCTAAGGTCTGCGGGTTTACATCAGTGTTTTCTAATAGCAGACAACGAAAGCACTAATAGGACTAACATTAAGATGCTCCATTCCACCGGGACAAATAATTTGTGATTACTCCTACTCCGTCATAAGTAGTTCACATGGGCAGTAACATGCCAGTTTGTGATAATTTAATTAACATCTCGTAAATCTTCCCAAATCAATAAGTCAAGTGAGACATGGAATGCACTCGCAAGCCCCTAAAAAATAATCAAGAAAGGTGAAAAATATACTTATAGCAATGAATCTTTCAAGTGTCATATCATAGCAATTAGCTACACAATTACTCATATATATATATATATATATATATGAATGTTCGCATGATAAAGGTAGTGTAAATATCAAGTAATGAATAGTGTGAATATGATGACTAGTATGACATCGAACAACTACATGTATAAGCAAATATAACATACAAATACAAGAGGAAATTATAAACAATCAAACTGAAAGGGAGGGAAGCAAGAGGCTAGAAGATCAAGCGGAAAATCGCTAAAAAAATGCCAACATAAAATAGACAAACAAGCAATCATGTTTGTAAAACAGGTTTTGGCAAAGAAAAATAAAGTGTTTGATTCTTCTATGCTAGGATTTTGTGAGACATCCAAGATCCAAGAAAAAAACAAAGAACAAAATCAAGAACAAATTCAAAAGACCATTACTTTTAGAATCTTTTCTTTTATACCAGACAACAAACCAATAGTGAGGCTTCACCTAGCAGTTATCCATCACCAAGAACATGAATATTTTAATACGTTTACACTCTAGGGAGGTTCTACTACTTTTTTTCACAAGAAAGAAATTTCCCTTGATATAGAAGCAGATACAGTATTTATGTGGGGTGTCGGCCACTATACTCTAATCGATCTAGGTTTCTAGTCTTAAGCCGCAAAACTGCTAGTGTAATCTTAGAGAAATTATAAGAATACCATCGCAAAGCATGAAGTATGGATTTTATCCATCACGGGCTCTGAATCTGGGTACATCATGTCTCTCTGCTTTACACTTTCATTGTTCGTCTTGGAGATCCTTGCCAAGGTTTACCCATGTAAGGTTTCTACTATGAATACCCTTGTATATGTGGTAGAACTAAATTGTGTTTCTACACGGTACAAACATGAAAGACAAGTTAGGTTGAATCTTGGGTTAAGGAAAGAAAAGGCATATATAAGTAGCGGAGACCTCAGTGATACACAAAGCTTGCACCGCCTTAGAGGTCGCGCCCCTACGGTTCGCACCTCGCTATATGCCGATGATGTCGCCATTTTCATGAAGCCTATCAAGAGTGACATTTGTTTCCTTGCTTCTGATAAGGGGTGACCCGATCTTCTCAGTAAGCAATGGTGATGATGATGATCACGGGATGAACACAGTGAAGATACACGATGTTGAAGTGGATGATAACTTGTATGACGTTGTCGAGTCTCTCGATCGATCCCTGTCGCCAATGCAACAGCTCTCAACCCTGCAAGATATTCGCAACTCCACACACTTGCGCACGTAGCCGCCACGAAGCGGTAAGTTGCAACCGTCTAATTCCCAATGGAACAGCAAATCACACAAGACTTGCAGGGGTTCAACACCAAATCGATGCAATATGATGTAGAGATTAAATAGAGTTGCAAAGCAAACAACTATGAAGGGTTTATCTTAAACTTGGTCTAAACCTAATTTGGGGGCATCCTGGGCACTTATATAGGGGTTCAGGACGACCTCAGGTCGAAAAGATACAAAAATAACCGACCCAGATTGGATCTGGTCGAGACAGACTCGGACTCGGCCGGTCTGGGGCCGGTCGAACCGGGCCAGGGACCGGGCCATCCGGTTGAAACCGGATCTGGCGCCGGGTGCGGACCGGACTAAGGTTCCGGGCTTACTGATGTCGCCCGGTTGGCACAAGCAGGGGGGCCGGTTTGGACCGGGCTGATCCGGCGTGGGAGCCGGTCAAACCGGGGCTGGGACCGGGTGGCCGGCGGCACGGCCGGTTTGACCGGGCCTGGCGCCGGCCTGAGCTGCATCTTCCCTTCTCGCACATTCCTCCCGCTCCTCCCTCGCTCGTCCATGGGATGTCTTTATGTCCAGCTCCATGTCCAGCTTCACGTCCATCTTCTTGTCCAGCTGCTCCTCTTCTCCTCGTGCGATACTTGGTTCCTCTTCATACCTGATCATACATAAGTAATAGGACTTAAGCAGTATAAAGTTCTCATCGATCAAAGTATCACATAGGAACAAGTTCACCTGTTGCTTAAGTAGCTTCGAACGAGCTCGTGTCATTGGTCCAATCCTGACTTCATTGGACTAGAGCTTCACAGCTGCATCGTCTTCATCTTGCAATGACGGAGGTAGTGGTGTAGTAGCAGGGATGTCCTCATCATCTCCCTTCAAAAGGCGCCTCCACGCTCCAATTCCGTCTTGGTCATATCTGGTGCCAAAGAAAGAATTGCTGACACCAAACTCATCAATTGGAAGATCTATCGAGTATGCATTATCATTGATCTTGGCACTTTGTAAGGACCAGCACCACGCGGAAGCAACTTGGACCTCCGCAGCTTTGGGAACCTATCCTTGCGAAAATGTACCCAGACCATATCACCAGGCTTGAACAACATCTCTTTGCGCTTCTTATTCATCCTTGCAGTATTGCTCTTGCCTTTCTTCTCTATCAACTCTTTACTCTTCACATGTATCTTCCGTACAAAATCTGCTCTCTTTGATGCCTCCATATTGACTCTCTCATGTATGGGCAAAGGCAACAAATCAAGTGGAGTAATGGGTTTGAAACCATACACCACCTCAAAAGGACACAACTCTGTGGTAGAATGTATCACCATGTTGTAAGCAAACTCCACATGCGGCAAACAATCTTCCCACTCCTTCAGGTTCTTCTTGATCATGGATATCAATAGTTGTGACAATGTTATATTCACCACTTCAGTTTGACCATCAGTTTGGGGATGACAAGTAGTACTGAAAAGTAGCGTTGTCCCCAGCTTTCTCCAAAGCTTCTTCTAGAAGTAGCTCATAAACTTCACGTCACGATCAGAAACATTAGTCTTCGGACTCCATGTAGACCTACAATCTCCCTGAAAAACAGGTTAGCAATATGCGACGCATCGTCGCTCTTGTGGCAGGCAATAAAGTGTGACATCTTTGAAAATCCATCCACTACCACAAATATAGAATCATGGCCTCTCTTAGTACGCGGCAAACCCAATACAAAATCCATACTAATGTCTTCCCATGGTGTAGTAGGTGCCGGTAAAGGAGTATACAAACCGTGAGGCTTCAGCTTGGAATTGGACTTGTTGCAAGTAATGCATCTCTTCACATACCCGTCCACATCCCGCCTCATCTTTGGCCAATAAAAGTGGTCAGCTAGCATGAGTAGCGTCTTCTCACGCCCAAAGTGACCCATCAAACCTCCAGCATGTGATTCCTGCAATAAGAGCAAACGCACAGACGATTCTGGAACACATAGTTTGTTAGCTCTAAACAAGAATCCATCATGTATGTGATATTTTTCCCATGCTTTACCAATAGCACACAAGCGATATGGTTCAGCAAAATCATGATCAATAGCATACAAATCACATAGTATCTCTAATCCAGGAATTTTAACATCAAGTTAAGTTAATAGCATATTCTTCCTAGATAAAGCATCAGCAACAATATTATCTTTTCCCATCTTATGATTAATAATGTATGGAAAAGACTCAATGAACTCAACCCACTTAGCAAGACGTATATGCAAGTTAGATTGAGCTTTCAGATATTTTAAAGCTTCATGATCAGAATGTATGATAAATACTTTTGGCCACAAGTAATGTTGCCAAACCTCAAGAACTCTAATTAAAGCATACAATTCTTTATCATATATATGATATTTCAACTTAGCACCAGAAAGTTTCTCAGAAAAATATGCAATTGGGCGACCATCTTGCATCAACACACCACCAATTCCACTACCACTAGCATCACATTCAATCTCAATTTTCTTATCAGGAAGTGCAAGCAACGGTGCAGAAGTTAACAATCGTTTCGGTTCATCAAAAGCATGATCTTGGGCTGCGCCCCACTCAAAGACAACACCCTTTTTAGTTAATTCATTCAAAGCTGCAGCAATAGTACTAAAATTGGGCACAAATCTTCTATAAAATCCAGCCAGACCATGAAAATTTCTTACTTGACTCACATTCATGGGAGTAGGCCAATTTTGAATTGCTTCAATTTTAGACACATCTACTTCTACTCAATGCTTAGAGACAACATAACCCAAAAATATGACCTTATCTTTGCAAAATGTGCACTTCTCAAGATTACCATAGAGTTTATTATCATGCAACACTTGCAAAACATGTCGAATATGTATAGTATGATCAGATTCATTGCGGCTGTAGATTAATATGTCATCAAAGTACACAACCACAAACTTGCCAATAAAATCACGCAAAACATGGTTCATCAGTCTCATGAAGGTGCTAGGTGCATTAGTTAAACCAAAAGTACTAACCACTCATATAAACCAAATTTTATTTTAAAGGCTGTTTTTCATTCACCCCCCTCTTTTATCCTAATTTGATGATAGCCACTACGCAAATCAATTTTGGAGAAAACAGCAGCACCACTCAATTCATCTAGCATATCCTCTAAACAGGGAACAGGATGACGATATCGAATAGTAATGTTGTTAATCGCTCTACAATCTACACACATGCGCCATGTACCATCTTTCTTAGGAACTAGAATAACAGGAACAGCACAAGGACTAAGGCTTATGCGGATATAACCTTTGTCGAGTAGCACTTACTGCTTCGTATCTCTCTTCGTCTCTTCGGGTTCTATATGGCGCCCTATTGGGCATCGAAGCTCCGGGATCAAGTCAATTTGATGCTCAATACCACGCAATGGTGGCAATCCTGCGGGTACCTCCTCCGGAAACACGTCGCTGAATTCCTGCAAAACACTAGAAACACCAAGAAAAATAGGGGTCATGTCGTTAGAAACCAAAACCTCACCCTTGTACATGAGCACAAGAGGCATGGCTGTAGGATCCTCACTAAATTCTCTCATGTCCTCTTTGGTGGCTAATAAGACTAAGAAATTCACTCTCTCACTTTTCGTTATATCACTCATGACATTACAATTCTCTCGCCTATCTAGAGGTGCATCCTCCAAGTTTACTTCAACTTTCTGAAGAGATTCATTGACAATTTGCTGTGGTGACATAGGCTGCAAGTTGATCTTCTTGCCCTTGAACTCCAAGTGATATGTATTGGCGCGGCCATTATGTTGCACAGAACGGTCATAGAGCCATGGCCGACCCAATAGTAGGTGACACACCGTCATAGGAACCACATCAAAATCAATGCAATCCTTATACGGTCCAATCGCAAACTCAACACGCACCATGTGGTTTATCTTCATCTCACCATTTTCGCTCAACCACTGAATATAGCATGGATGCGGGTGCGGTAGATACTTCAATTTCAGCTTGGCACACAACTCCTTGCTTGCTAGATTGCGACAACTCCCGCCATCAATAATGACCTTGCAAGCTTTATCAGACCAACTAGTGCCTTTGTTTGGAACAAATTGCAGCGTTGAGTAGATGCACTCGGCTGCACATTAAGAGCACGTGTGACACAACAATAGTGCGAGCTTCAGACGGAAAAGCATCTACACCATCACTGTCATAGTTATCATCTTCTGGAGCATTTGGATCAACATCATCTCCAGTCTCATACTCATTGTCCTCATTAATAATCATGACCTTGCGATTAGGACAATCTCTCTTGAAATGACCCTTGCCACCGCATGTATGGCAATTCATATCGCGGTTGCACGCAGTAGACATGCTAGAACCACTCGTACTTGCAGCAGATTCGGACTTCTTTGTGTTGAAAACAGTGGAGACCGGCTTGCTAGAAGGAGTAGAGTAAGGTGCGGAGCGCGAAGATGGCGCCGGCGCCGTAGATTGGGCCGCCCTAGGCGTATAGCGCCCAGCTCCCGTAGCACGACCTTTGTTTTGAGCTTCTTCAGCCAACTGTGCTTCAGCCTCTCTAGCATGATGTAGAAACTCATTCATAGTGGTGTAACTGTGATGACGAACAATGCCTTTGATATCATACTTCAAGCCATGGAGAAAACGCTGCATTGTCATCTCAAGTGACTCACGGACACGGCCACGCTGCATAAGCATCTCCATCTCCATGAAATAAACGTCAACAGTCTTCACACCTTGTCTCAATAGGGTCAACTTATCATATATAGTACGCAAATAATTAGTGGGGACAAAACGAGCTTGCATAATGGCCTTCATCTCGCGCCATGTAAGAACTGGCAACTCGTTGTCTTCTTGACGAGTGATGACCCACAAGTATAGGGGATCGCAACAGTCTTCGAGGGAAGTATTACCCAATTTATTGATTCGACACAAGGGGAGACAAAGAATACTTGTAAGCCTTAATGAGTTGTCAATTCAGTGCACTGGAAAAGACTTGCTCGCAAGAGTTTATCAGTAACAGTTTTATGGCAGTGGAAATAGTGAAATAGCAGCAGCGGTGAAATAAAGACAGCAAGATAGTGATTATAGTAAACAGCAGGATTAAAATACGTAGGCACAGGGACGGATTTAACGGGCGTTGCATGGATGAGAGAAACTCATGTAACAATCAAAGCATGGGCATTTGCAGATAATAATAAAACGGTATCCAAGTACTAATCAATCAATAGGCATGTGTTCCAATTATAGTCGTACGTGCTCGCAATGAGAAACTTGCACAACATCTTTTGTCCTACCAGCCGGTGGCAGGGCCTCTAGGGAAACTACTGGATATTAAGGTACTCCTTTTAATAGAGTACCGGAGCATTAACACTCCGTGAACACATGTGATCCTCACATCACTACCATCCTCCCGGTCCCGATTTTGTCACTTCGGGGCCATTGGTTCCCACAGCGACATGTGTATACAACTTGCAGTAAGATCATAAACAACGAATATCTTCATGAATCAATAACATGTTCAGATCTGAGATCATGGCACTCGGGCCCTAGTGACAAGCATTAAGCATAACAAGTTGCAACAATATCATAAAAGTGACATCTACGGATACTAGGCACTATGCCCTAACAATCTTATGACTATTACATGACCAATCTCATCCAATCCCTACCATCCCCTTCAGCCTACAGCGGGGGAATTACTCACACATGGATGGGGGAAACATGGCTGGTCGATGGAGAGGCGTTGGCGGTGATGGCGGTGAAGATCTCCTCCAATTCCCCGTCCCGGCGGAGTGCCGGAACGGAGACTTCTGGCTCCCGAGACGGAGTTTCGCGATGTGGCGGCGTTCGAGGGGTTCGGCGACTTCGACTTCTCCCCGTGCGTTGTGTCGAAACCAATAAGTAGTCCGAAGGGGGGCGGAGGCCGGCCGAGGCCACACCATAGGCCGCGCGGCCCCCCGGGCCGCGCCGCCATATGGTGTGGGGCCCTGGCCTCCTCTCTTGCCCTTCTGGCTCCGTCAATATTCTGGTAAAATAGGGCCTTCTGTATAAATTCCGAGGATTTTCCCGAAAGTTGGATTTCTGCACAAAAACGAGACACCAGAGCAGTTCTGCTGAAAACAGCGTTAGTCCGTGTTAGTTGTATCCAAAATACACAAATTAGAGGCAAAACAATAGCAAAAGTGTTCGGGAAAGTAGATACGTTTTGGACGTATCAACCCCCCAAGCTTAGCTTATTGCTTGTCCTCAAGCAATTCAGTTAACAAAGCGATAAAAGAACTTTCACGAACACATTTGCTCATATGATGTATATATTCTCATGCTATGGCTAATACTTAAGCAGTTCATAATGAGATACATGCAAATAAGATCATCCAACAGCTATGTCAATCATGGAGAGGTACCAACAATTAATAATAAGCACCATGAATCATGTATAGAAGCAGGATTGCAATGTTCATAAGAGAATATGATAAAGTGGTATCTCGCTTGCCCGTATTTGATCGGCAAAACATAAATGCCGAGGCACCTTTGGAGTTCATAGAAAGACTAGAAGTAGTGATTGTCAAAGATAAAAGCATCAAAGTTATACCACAATCAATCATATTTTGAGACAAGCATATTATACTAAGAATGACAATTGTGCTCTCAAGATAGTGCTCAAAGAAAGAATGGAGACACAACATAAAAGTAAAAGATTGACCCTTCGCAGAGGGAAGCAGGGATTAACATGCGCTAGAGCTTTTCATTTGTAAAGCAGGAGTAAAATTATTTTGAGAGGTGTTTGTTGTTGTCAACGAATGGTAATGGGTACACTAACTACCTCATCAACCGGACTCACAAGAGCGGCTCCCATTTTATTTATTTTTGGGTGGCACTGATGGCGTGTAACTCACACGTTCGTTGGGAACCCCAAGAGGAAGGTATGATGCGCACGTAGCAAGTTTTCCCTCATAAAGAAACCAAGGTTTAATCGAACCAAGGAGGGAGAAGCACGTTGAAGGTTGATGGTCGCGAAATGTGATGCGGCGCACAGGGATTCCGGCGCCAACGCGGAACCCGCACAACACAACCCAAGTACTTTGTCCCAACGAAACAAGGAGGTTGTCAATCTCACCGGCTTGCGTAACAAAGGATTAAACGTATCGAGTGGAAGATGTTTGCAAAGAAAACAAAAAACACAATTGCTAGATTGTATGCTATGTAAAGAATAGGACCGGGTCCACAGTTCACTAGAGGTGTCTCTCCCATAAGATAAAGCATGTTGGGTGAACAAATTACAAGTGGGCAATTTACAAATAGAGAAAGGCATAACAATGCATATACATGACATGGTAAATATAGTGAGATTTAATTGGGCATTACGACAAAGAACATAGACCGCCATCCAACTGCATCTATGCCTAAAAAGTCCACCTTCAGGTTATCATCCGAACCCCCTCCAGTATTAAGTTGCAAAGCAACAGACAATTGCATTAAGTATGGTGCGTAATGTAATCAACAACTACATCCTTAGACATAGCATCAATGTTTTATCCCTAGTGGCAACAAGCACATCACAACCTTAGAACCTACTGTCACGATCCCAGATTCAATGAAGGCATGAACCCACTATCGAGCATAAATACCCCCTCTTGGAGTTAAGAGCAAAAACTTGGCCAGAGCCTCTACTAATAACGGAGAGCATGCAAGATCATAAACAACACATGAACAATAGATTGATAATCACCATAATCATAGGGGATTTCTATTTTCGTGCCCTCGGCTCCTTAGTTGTACTCAGTTTTCCCCAGATCCTTAGTTTTTCCTCAGTTTTCCCCTTGTCTATAACCCGCAAAGAGCTCGGACGAAGGAATCCCGTTTAGTTGACGTTGGTCGGTGCTGGCAAGTGGCCGCTGTTGGTGCCCCGTGGACACGTCTCCACTTATCCAGATCATCGTGGGACCCACAACTTGTCCACGTTAGCGCGCCGGACCCACAGCTTACCCAGGTGACCGTTGCAAAATGGGAGCCCGAGCTAGCCCCGTGCCCGTGCCCGTGCCATTGCTTCCCCTTTCTTTCTCCGCGCCCCATTGTTCTTCTTCTCCGCCAGCGGCAGCCCTTCTCCGGCACGCGGGTGATGTCTAGTTTCTCTTCGACCTCCCGTTCTTCATGGCCGCATGGACCCGTGCCTTTGACAAGATGCCCCGACTGCCCACGCCAGGAGCCTCTGAAGCGAAGACGGACGAGAACGGCAACCGTGGACGTGAGTTCGCATGCGAGAGCTTGCCATATAGAGAGGGGATAAGGTTAGATCTCGCTCCAATTTCTCTGTTTTCTCTCGATTTTCTTGTTATTCCCTCGAATTTGGGATTTAGGGTTCACGTTGTTGTTTTCAGATCTTGAAGAAATGCAGGCATTTCGAGTGGATCGATGTGTACGTTCGAGGCTTCGTTGCAGGAATCAATTGGCGCTATTGGGGGCGAATTTGGGAGGGGACTTGTGTAGAGAATGCGGCGGAGAGAGAGCGTTCCGATTAGGGACCTTCCGATTATGCCTAATGCTCCCAATGCAGAACTGGTGGAAGTGAAGGGAGAACTGAAGAAAATGAACAAGCAGTTAAGGCAGCTGATCGAGTTGAAGAAGCAAGCTAATATGATGGCTGGTTGTTTTTTTTGTTGTATAATTACGATCGGATTCTTATCATTGCTCACCAGGCGCTAGAAGTTGTTACAAGGGATACCTTGTTACAAATCCATTATTCAATTACATGTACTTGTAGTTGTTTTCAAAGTTAGTGTGTGCATTCACCGAAATTACCAACTATATTCCCTAAAAGAAAAGGAAAGCTAAAGATAGTTGATAATTGTTAGAGGGGTGACAAATAATGCAATCCCGAAATCCGCAAATATGTATGCCTCATGTTTATACCAAAATTATACCACTTTTAGGCCTTTCCAAAATACCAATACCATATCCCAAACTATATTCCCTAAAAGAAAAGGACAGCTAAAGATAGTTGATAATTGTTAGAGGGGTGACAAATGATGCAATCGCCGAAATCCGCAAAAATGTATGCCTCATGTTTATAACAAAATTATACCACTTTTAGGCCGTTTCAAAATACCAATACTATATCCCAAACTATATTCCCTAAAAGAAAAGGAAAGCTAAAGATAGTTGATAATTGTTAGAGGGGTGACAAATAATGCAATCCCCGAAATCCGCAAATATGTATGCCTCATGTTTATACCAAAATTATACCACTTTTAGGCCTTTCCAAAATACCAATACCATATCCCCCAAACTATATTCCCTAAAAGAAAAGGAAAGCTAAAGATAGTTGATAATTGTTAGAGGGGTGACAAATAATGCAATCCCCGAAATCCGCAAATATGTATGCCTCATGTTTATACCAAAATTATACCACTTTTAGGCCTTTCCAAAATACCAATACCATATCCCAAACTATATTCCCTAAAAGAAAAGGACAGCTAAAGATAGTTGATAATTGTTAGAGGGGTGACAAATAATGCAATCGCCGAAATCAGCAAAAATGTATGCCTCATGTTTATAACAAAATTATACCACTTTTAGGCCGTTTCAAAATACCAATACTATATCCCAAACTATATTCCTCATGTTTATTCTCCACCGACAGAGAGAGAGAGAGATGGGTGGCCACGAAGAGAGAGAGAGAGAGAGAGAGAGAGAGAGAGAGAGAGAGAGAGGTTGCACGAAGAGACGGATAGGGCTGCCCGTTAGATCAGTGGATCAACGGTTTGGAGTCGATCCGTGTGACAACGGCTCAACCAATCAGGATAAGTTTGGGCTTCTCAGAGCATTTGTGACAGTACTTGAGGGCAAAACTGAGTAGTACTAAGAATCCAAGGGCACATAAATAGTAAATAGACTAAGGGATTCAAACAAAAGAATTACAAAATGAAAAATGTGTGTTTTGTACAATATAATTCATATTGGGCTACATCAAATTATTTGCAATTCAAATATACATAGTGTGACAATTATGGCATCATTTAGACAAACTATGTTTTGGGAAAGATGTTTTGCAAAGGGGTTTGGGTGGAAAACCATGCATCTTCATAGCTACACTAGTGATTCTGAGAAGTGGCAATTTGTGGTAAAACTTGATTTATATATGTTTGTTAAGGTTTTCTAGGTGGCAGGTTGCGTAGGAAGACTCCATGAGTAGTTGCCACTATGTTTTTATTTTTTTGGATTTTTTTGCGCATGAAATGACTCGATTAGCTATGTTAATCTCATTTGTTGACTCTCTGTTGACCAGCTACTTGAGGGTAAACTGAGTATATTGCACTTGCGGTCTAAGTCCTCGAGGGAAACTGAGTACGATAAAATTTCGTATAAGGCCCGAGGTTATAACTGAGTACACCAAACGTCCCAGGGTTAGACTCGTGTAGCGGTGCACGCTGCAGCCGTGCATAGCGGACGCGTGTTGCGGTACACGCCACCTTCGTCTTTATAGAGCCCTCTTTCCTCGACGCACGTTCACTCTCACGCAACCGCCTCCTGTCCCATCATCTTCTCCACAACCGAAGAAAAACCCGAAGAAAACCGCCGGCGATGGAGAAGAATGAGATGCCCATTGTCGGCGCATCGGCCGCCGCCCCGTCCAGCCCCCTGTCGCTGCTTCCAACGTAGCAGCCGGCGCATCGGCCGCCCGCCAGTGCCCCTGTCGCTTCCAACGCAGCCGGCGCACGGCCGCCGCCCGTCCATCCCTCGCGCTTCCAACGTAGCAGCCGCGCCGCCGCCCCGTCAGGCCCCCTTCGATTGGGACCCGTACGAACCAGTGCAGTACGACGCGCCGGAGAACCCCTACGACACCACCATCGCCGACTACGCGCCGGAGGTAACCTTGTTCTTATCTCATTTCAATCAGTTTGTGTTAGATCTAGCGTTATTACTGTTCGTCTGTTCCTAGTTCAATCCTTTTGTGTTAGATCTTGCGTTATTACTGTTCGTTTCTTCCTAGTTCAATCCTTTTGTGTTAGATCTTGCGTTATTACTTCGTCTGTTCCTAGTTCAATCCTTTTGTGTTAGATCTTGCGTTATGTTCGTCTGTTCCTAGTTCGATCCTTTTGTGTTAGATCTTGCGTTATTAGTGTTTGTGCCGATGATGATGAATATTTGGGCATCCCTAAATTGATTCAGGGTTTGGTCAGTAAACAATTGGTGTGTACAAATTTGTTGTGCATGATCTTTGGTTTACTTACTCAAATCCTGGATATAAGTGTGTCCAATGTAACTGAGGCTACCTCTTTTTTCGAGCCCATATTATCATGCATGATTTTTTGTTCACTCTCTGTTCAATCATCGTTGCAATTGACTCCGTGTTTTTTGCACGATCTTTGGTGCTACGTGACAGGTGGAGAGCAGCGACGTCGACAGCGACGACGAGTCCTTCCACACCAAGACTCGTCACGTCCTCAGGAGGCTGCAGTCCGGCCACGATGGCCCCTTTGCTCGAGGCATTTACAAGTGCCCCTTCTGCAACAGAGGCTCCGCGACACCGACTTCAACACCCTGCTGAACCATGCTGAATCCATTGCAGATATGGCGCTAGAGTTGGAAGGACCGTGAACGTGCATGCGTACATGGCCAAACACAAAGCACTTGGGATTCACTGCGCAACCTCCAAGCGAGTCACACGCGCACCTGGAGGCGTTGAACGTGCCTACTGCACTCTCTGTATGTGACTGCTCTATCTGTAGAGCAGCTTAAATTCATGTAAAATGTAGCTTATGTTGGATCTATCTGCCCTGAATATATCTATGCTATGTTGGTTGCTGTATGCAGCTTATCCTATATTTTCTCTCCGGATTTGTGCCCTAGATTTCCTACGTGGGTAAAAACGAAGGCATAAAGAAATGAATGGCGTTAAAAAACAGAAGGAGAAGCTTCTCTAGATTTGCTATCAATTTGGGCTATCAAATATGAATGAGATCGAGCGATAGAGAGGAAAAGGTACATTGAAAACTGCTCTGGGCGAAAGAGACAGAAACCACTGCCCCCGTCCCGACCCACACGGCTCCACACGCTACGGCCCTACACGCTACGGCCCCACAAACACGGCCTCGTCCTGTCCCACGCGGTCCCTTCCTACCAGCCCCACACGACGCGGTCCCACACGACGCGACCCCACAAAGACACGACCCCACTCGTCGCACGGAACGGTCAACTTAACGGATTCCTTCCGTCCGAGCTCCTTCTGCCGACAAACGTTTGGGTAAAACTGAGGAAAAACTAAGGACCTGGGAAAACTGAGTACAACTAACGAAGCAGGGGCACGAAAATAGAAATCCCTAATCATAGTACTCTCTATCCATCGGATCCCGACAAACACAACATATAGTATTACAGATAGATGATCTTGATCATGTTAGGCAGCTCACAAGATCCAACAATGAAGCACAACAAGGAGAAGACGACCATCTAGCTACCTATGGACCCATGGTCCAGGGGTGAACTACTCACTCATCACTCCGGAGGCGACCATGGCGGTGTAGAGTCCTCCGGAGATGAATCCCCTCTCCGCAGGTGCCGGAGGCGATCTCCGTAATCCCCGAGATGGGACGGGCGGCGGCGTCTGTAAGGTTTTCCGTATCGTGGCTCTGTCCCGGGGTTTCGACGGAAGCTTTAAGTAGGCGGAGGGTCAACGCGAGGGGCCACACGAGGGCCCAGGATAGCCGCGCGCCAAGGGCCTGGCCGCGCCGGCCACCCCCGCCTCGTGGCCCCACTTCGTTAGGTCTTCGGTCTTCTGGAAGCTTCGTGCAAAATAGGACCCCGGGCGAAGTTTCGTCCAACCGAGAATATTTCTTTACTAGGATTTCTGGAACCAAAAACAGAAAACAGAACTGCTCTTCGCATCTTGTTAATAGGTTAGTTCCGTAAAATGCATAAATATGACATATAATATGCATAAAACATGTAGGTATCATCAATAAAGTAGCATGGAACATAAGAAATTATCGATACGTTTCAGCATCCCCAGCTTAGTTCTGCTCGTCCCGAGCAGTAAACGATAACAAAGATAATTTCAAGTGACATGCCATCATAATCTTGATCATACTATTTGTAAACATGTAATGAATGCAGCGATCAAAACAAAGGTAATGACATGAGTAAACAATGAATCATAAAGCAAAGACTTTTCATGAATAGTACTTCAAGACAAGCATCAATAAGTCTTGCATAAGAGTTAACTCATAAAGCAATAAATCAAAGTAAAGGTGTTGAAGCAACACATAGGAAGATTAAGTTTCAGCGGTTGCTTTCAACTTGTAACATGTATATCTCATGGATATTGTCAACATAAAGTAATATAACAAGTGCAATATGCAAGTATGTAGGAATCAATGCACAGTTCACACAAGTGTTTGCTTCTTAAGGTGGAAGGAGATAGGTAAATTGACTCAACAATAAAAGTAAAAGAATGGTCCTTCAATGAGGAAAGCATCGATTGCTGTATTTGTGCTAGAGCTTTTATTTTGAAAACATGAAACAATTTTGTCAACGGTAGTAATAAAGCATATGAGTTATGAAAATTATATCTTACAAGTTGCAAGCCTCACGCATAGTATACTAATAGTGCCCGCACCTCGTCCTACTTAACTTGGACTACCGGATCTTCGCATGCCATGTTTCAACCAAGTGTCACGGTACCTCCATGCCGCCTGTACAAAGGTCCAAGGAGAATGCTCGCATTTCGGATTTCTTTTGATTATTCTCAACTTAGACATCCATACCGACAACATGGACAATAGATAATGGACTCATCTTAAATGCATAAGCATGTAGCAAAGTTATTATTCTCATATGAGATTGAGGATATATGTCCAAAACTGAAACTTCCACCATGGTTCATGGCTTTAGTTAGCGCCCAATGTTCTTCTCTAACAATTTTGCATGCTCCAACCACTAAAATGATAGACCTTCAGACAAGACAGACATGCATAGCAACTCACATGATATTCAACAATAGTTGATGGCGTTCCAGAAGCATGGTTATCGACAACAAGCAACTTAATAAAACATAAAGTGCATAAGTACATATTCAATACTACGATAGTTTTTAAGGCTATTTTGTCCCATGAGCTATATATTGCAAAGGTGAATGATGGAATTTTAAAGGTAGCACTCAAGCAATTTACTTTGGAATGGCGGAGAAATACCATGTAGTAGGTAGGTATGGTGACACAAATGGCATAGTAGTTGGCTCAAGGATTTTGGATGCATGAGAAGTATTCCCTCTCGATACAAGGTTTAGGCTAGCAAGGTTATTTGAAGCAAACTCAAGGATGAACAAGTGCAAAAACTCACATAAAAGACATATTGTAAACATTATAAGACTCTACACTGTCTTCCTTGTTGTTCAAAACTCAATACTAGATATTATCTAGACTTTAGAGAAACCAAATATGCAAATCAGATTTTAGCAAGCTCTATGTATTTCTTCATTAATGGGTGCAAAGCATATGATGCAAGAGCTTAACATGAGCACAACAATTGCAAAGTATCACATTATCCAAGACATTTTAGAATTACTACATGTAGCATTTTCCAATTCCAACCATATAACAATTTAACGAAGAAGGAACTTCGCCTTGAACATTATGAGTAAAGCCTAAGGACACATGTGTCCATATGCAACAGCGGAGCGTGTCTCTCTCCCACAAAGTGAATGCTAGGATCCATCTTATTCAAACAAAACAAAACGAAACAAACCGACGCTCCAAGCAAAGAATACAAGATGTGATTGAATAAAAATATAGTTTCAGGGGAACCTGATGATGTTGTCGATGAAGAAGGGGATGCCTTGGGCATCCCCAAGCTTAGACGCTGAGTCTTCTTAAAATATGCAGGGGTGAACCACGGGCATCCCCAAGCTTAGAGCTTTCACTCCTCTTGATCATAGTATATCATTCTCTCTCTTGACCCTTGAAAACTTCCTTCACACCAAACTTCAAGCAAACTCATTAGAGGGTTAGTGCACAATTAATAATTCACACATTCAGAGGTGACACAATCATTATTTTCACTTCTTAACATTGCATAATGCTACTGGACATTAGTGGATCAAAGAAATAAATCCAACATAGCAAAAGAGGCAATGCAATAAAAGGCAGAATCTGTCAAAACAGAACAGTCCGTAAAGACGAATTTTGAAATGGCACCAGACTTGCTCAAATGGAAAAACTCAAAACTAATGAAAGTTGCGTACATATCTGAGGATCACGCTCGTAAATTGGCAGATTTTTCGAATTTTCTACAGAGAATTGTGCCCAGATTCGTGACAGACAGCAATGCTGTTTCTCGCAGCGATCCCAAATATAACATCAACTTTGACATAGAAACTTTACTTGGCACAAAAACTTGATAAGGAGAGGCTGCTACAGTAGTAAACAACTTCCAAGACTCAACAAAACAAAAAATTGCTGTAGGTAAAACATGGGTTGTCTCCCATAAGCGCTTTTCTTTAACGCCTTTCAGCTAGGCGCAGAAAGTGCAAATCAAGTATTATCAGGAGATGGAGCATTGACGTTCTTACCAGAGGCTTTGAGCCTACTCTTCTTACTTTTTGGTTTAGGGAATACATGACCGCATCCTGGTGAAGAGGTAAAATTTAGAGTGCCCTTCCCCGTATCTATGATTGCTCCCATGAGTTTCAACAGGGATCTTCCAAACGTAATTTGTCCTGTCCCTACACATTCAATGACAAGGTAATCAGTGGATACCGTTCTTCCAAGAAAGGTTGTGAAAACACCTTCAGCTACTCCCTTAGGAATTATAACAGAATTATCAGTAAGAGTTATTCCTTCTCCTCCTTCAGTAAGTTCCCAAAGTGGCAAAGATTCATAAATGCTTTTAGGCATAAGGCAGAATTCAGACATAATATCACAACAGCATAAAAAATTTCATCACAAATGGTAACTTTTATAGTAGGCACCACATTGAAGGTTCAAAGCTTAGTGGAACATAATCATAAAATTCGCGAATATGGTTGTACCCTTCTTTTAAACAAGACATATTTGTTTCAAGAGTGTTTAATCTATCAAGAATGCTAGCTAGAGATAAATCAAAGTTACTAGCAGAGCCAGATGATGTGACTAATTTTTTTATGGCATTAAAAGCTTGATCTCCATCACAATGGAGGAAATCTCCTCCTACTACAGCATCTAGGCGTATCTATAACGAAGAGTAAGACCAAAATAAAAGTTACTAAGAAGCAAACTTAGAGGCATTTTAGGTTCAGTTCTACTATATGAATCAAAAATTCTAGACCAAGCTTTCTCAAAACTCTCCTCACCCCTTGTTTAAAGGTAAAGATCGATTCCTCAGGTGATAAAGTAACAACTACAGGACTAGTCATGATAATAAAATAAATGCGAGTAACTAATTTTTTTGTGTTTTTGATATAGAGAGCAAGACAGTAAATAAAGTAAAACTAGCAACTAATTTTGTGTTTTAATTTAGTGCAGCAAACAAAGTAGTAAATAAAATAAAGCAAGACAAAAACAAAGTAAAGAGATTGAGAAGTGGAGACTCCCTTGCAGCTTGATCTTCCGGCAACGGCGCCTAAAAGAGCTTGATGGCGTGTAACTCACACGTTCGTTGGGAACCCCAAGAGGAAGGTATGATGCGCACGTAGCAAGTTTTCCTCGAAAGAAACCAAGGTTTAATCGAACCAGAGAGCCAAGAAGCACGTTGAAGGTTGATGGTCGCGAAATGTGATGCGGCGCAACACAGGGATTCCGGCGCCAACGCGGAACCGCACAACACAACCCAAGTACTTTGTCCCAACGAAATGCTGAGGTTGTCAATCTCACCGGCTTGTGTAACAAAGGATTAAACGTATCGAGTGGAAGATGTTTGCAAAGAAAAAGAACACAATTGCGAGATTGTATATGTAAAGAATAGGACCGGGTCCACAGCTCACTAGAGGTGTCTCTCCCATAAGATAAAGCATGTTGGGTGAACAAATTACAGTGGGCAATTTACAAATAGAGAAAGGCATAACAATGCATATACATGACATGGTAAATATAGTGAGATTTAATTGGGCATTACGACAAAGAACATAGACCGCCATCCAATGCATCTATGCCTAAAAAGTCCACCTTCAAAGTTATCGTCCGAACCCCCTCCAGTATTAAGTTGCAAAGCAACAGACAATTGCATTAAGTATGGTGCGTAATGTAATCAACAACTACATCCTTAGACATAGCATCAATGTTTTATCCCTAGTGGCAAAAACACATCACAACCTTAGAACCTACTGTCACGATCCCAGATTCAATGAAGGCATGAACCCACTATCGAGCATAAATACCCCCTCTTGGAGTTAAGAGCAAAAACTTGGCAGAGCCTCTACTAATAACGAGAGCATGCAAGATCATAAACAACACATGAACAATAGATTGATAATCACCATAATCATAGTACTCTATCCATCGGATCCCGACAAACACAACATATAGTATTACAGATAGATGATCTTGATCATGTTAGGCAGCTCACAAGATCCAACAATGAAGCACAACAAGGAGAAGACGACCATCTAGCTACTGCTATGGACCCATGGTCCAGGGGGTGAACTACTCACTCATCACTCCGGAGGCGACCATGGCGGTGTAGAGTCCTCCGGGAGATGAATCCCCTCGGCAGGTGCCGGCGATCTCCGAATCCCCCGAGATGGGATTGCGGCGGCGGCGTCGCGTAAGGTTTTCCAGTATCGTGGCTCTCGGTCTGGGGGTTTCGCGACGGAGGTTAAGTAGGCGGGGGCAAACGGGGGGGCCACAGGGGCCCAGATAGGGCCGCGCGGCCAAGGGCCCGGCCGCGCCGGCACCCCCTGCCTCCTCGTGGCCCCACTTCGTAGGTCTTCGGTCTTCCGGAAGCTTCGTGCAAAAATAGGACCTTGGCGAAAGTTTCGTCCAATTCCGAGAATATTTCTTTACTAGGATTTCTAAACCAAAAACAGCAAAAAGAACTGACTCTTCGGCATCTTGTTAATAGGTTAGTTCCAGAAAATGCATAAATATGACATATAATATGCATAAAACATGTAGGTATCATCAATAAAGTAGCATGGAACATAAGAAATTATCGATACGTTGGAGACGTATCACACTCCTTCCAACCTTTCTTTCACAAACCATGGCTAACCGAATCCTCGGGTGCCTGCCAACAATCACAAACCATGGAGGAGTGTCTATTTTAGTTAATTAATTTGGGACTGGGAATCCCATTGCCAGCTTTTTGCAAAATTATTGGATAAGCGGATGTGCCACTAGTCCATATGAGAATGCGTCAAAAGTAAATGACAAGGTTGAAAGCTAAACACCACATACTTCCTCATGAGCTATGAAACATTAACACAAATTGAGAAGCATTTTGAAAGTTTTAAAGGTAGCGCATGAGAATTTACTTGGAATGGTTTGAAATGCCATGCATAGGTATTTATGGTGGACACTTTTGGAACAACTTGGTTTTCAGGTGTTTGGAAGCACGAGCGGCGCTCAGTACAAGTGAAGGCTAGCAAAAGACTAGGGAGCGACAAATCAAGAGAGCAAGTAACTGTCATAATCATGCTTGCGGCAAAATAAATTAACGGAGGCATAAAAGTGATACAAGAACTCTGAAGCAATATAAATCATCGAGGCTTAATTGACTTTTTGTTCAGTCATATGCATGCGTGAGCATGTGCCAAGTCGATATAAATGAATTATTCAGAGGAGGATACCACAATGCCATACTTACTTATGAATAAAACAATGCAAGCAAACATCCATGACATGCTACTCATATTAATAAATTGGAGCTAAACATGAGAGATCATGAACTACTAGACTTTTCAAATAACATATACCTCACATGAACCAACTAAGCATGCTCATATGGATGAGTATATGTACAAAAATGAAAGCAAATAGAGTTCATACCAGCCTCTCACCACAATCAGATTGTCGTAGATCGTCATTATTGCCTTTTCACTTGTGTAGCTTGGATAATATGAAATGAAAACCACGCTCCAGCCACCGAAGACCATTGAACTCATGATGAACTTTACAAACCAAAGAAGAACAGCAAATATTTTTGGTATTTTCGAATTAGAAACAAGAACGAAAGAAAACAAGCAAACAAAGCAAAATCTTTTTGGTTTTCTCATAGCAAACCAACGATAGCAAATAAAGTAAACTAAGAGTAAGGAACCAAATAAACAAATGATGAAGAGAAACAACAGAAATATTTTTGGTCTTTTTGTGTTTTAGGAAAGAAACAAAGCGAAAACAAGAGAATGCAAACTAACAAAAACACAGAAAAGCAGGATGACAGAAATCTGCCAAATCCTGACAGCAGTACAGAAATCGAATTTAACAAAATCTTCCATTGCTCAGACCAAAAAGTGTTCAACTAATGAAAGTTATATAACAACCTGGGGAACATGCTCAAAAATTGGCAACTCAAAATAACGTTCTGGCTGTGCGTACGAATTTTTTTGGTAACAGCACAGAATCTGTTTTTGGACAGCACTTCCCCAAATATCATCTTCCTCTCATTAGAAAACCACTCTAGAGACTAAACAAGTATGTACAAGTATCCAGCAACCATAATATGCAAAGAATGAGTGATACCTCCCCCCAAGCTTAGGCTTTTGGCCTAAGTGGAGTTCATTCCCAACGAGGGTCGGAGTTCCATGCCGGTGGATCATACATGGAGGGTAATAGGGCCTGCGCAGAAGAATGTCGTGGAGGTTCCACATGCCCATGATGTTGATATGAGGAGCTCGCTGCATCGGATGAAGAGTCGGGGTGCTCCTCGGCCTCCTCCACATCTTCCCTTGCACGACGGCTTTCCTTTCTATGTATGCGTTTAGCTCATTTTCTGTGATCGACCAATCTCCCCTGAATCAAGGTTAGACAGAACAAACAGGCAATCTTACTAGTTTCTCAGTTTTCTTAGTTATTCTCCAAACTTTCTTATAAAATATCATCTTGTAATACAGGTTACCCAAGTTGGAGGATTCAGAAACAAATTCATGCTTAATCATAGAGGCTATGTCAAGTTTTTCTATGGGGAATGGAATATCAAAATGATGAGGTTCTACATTATGAAAAGCTAGTAAACGAGAGGCGATAAGACCTCCACAAATTCCACCTTTCTCACGGTTAGTAGCAAGTCTATAAGCTATCAATGCCCCCAAATTATAAGTCTTACTACCTTGAAGTGCCGCAGCTAGAAAAGCTAAATCAGGGATAGAAAGTTTACCACCAATCTTTTTAGCAAGAACGCACTTAGTAATAAAATAGGCAAAGTAGCGGATAGCCGGGAGCTGAATGCTAGTGATTTTACCACTATCCTCTGAGAAACTCCTTCCATGGCAAATCATCTTGAAGAGGTCCAGGAGTTCTTGCGGCGATTCCCTTATCTTCTCGCATGACCCCCATTGCGGTACTCTAATTGCTGCACAAAAAACACTAAATGGCAAGTTGACAGCTTTATTGTAAATTTTATACTGGACCGTGGGGTCGATCGCGACCAATTGAACTTGAAGTCCTGCACAAAAGACATAGTTAATTTTGCATATTGTCTTGGCTCTCCTTCAACAAAACCACTCAGCCCTGCACGAGAGATTAGAGTTTGAACATCTTGTAAAATCCCCGCACTTCTCATAAAGTCCACGCATGGGTAGTAAGAGGGGTATACTCCCTCCTCACGGTAACTTGCTGGACTTCCAATTCCTGCTGGTTCAAGTGATATTCATTCCACTCCATTTTCTGAAATTTCAACAAGCAATATAAAAAATTTGATTTGGTGACATATAGTTGAGGGAAACCACTATAGGGACTTGCTAGAGTACTAAACATGCATCAAAACTAATTTATTCCACTTGGAACAAGCATGCAAGCTCACTAAACATGTTATCTACAGCAGCAAAATATTCAAGATATACTCAACCAAATGAAATTCTAATTGGACAATCAAAGGAGTCACATACCAAGGAGTAAATGTGCCAAATTTCAGACAGAAATCTGGGCTGAGCAAGGAGATCAAAATCGCGAGTTCTTGAGCAGAAACACGAGTGAGAGGAACTTGGTACGAGTTTTTTCGAGAGAGAAGATGCTGGGAGGAAGAGATGATGTAGTGGGGCAAGGGGTGGCCCACACCACATGGTGGCGCGGCCCCCTGGCCGCGCCGGCCTATGGTGTGGCACCCCCGGTGCCCCACAGGTCATCCTCTGGTGCTCCCAGGTGCCTCGTCGAAAAATAGGACCAACGGTGTAATTTTTGTAATTTTTAGAGAACTTCAAAAAACATTTCTGGGTATTAAATTAATGATTACTGTGCAGGAAAATGATTTCTAAAATCTTAAATGACTAAAGCATATTGCAAAACAAAAGTGCTACAGCAAGTAAAATAGTGGAAGGGAGAAAGAAAGAAAGAAGTGTTGTTTAGCTCTTTTATGCAATAAAATATACTTGTTAACAAGGTTGATCAAGTCTTGCTACCAAATAAATTTTATATGACATAAGAAGAAATAAACCTCAAATCAATCATGTTACCTTATATTGAATTGATATGGATCCAATCACAAGAGTTTGATATTCTTCTTTAGGCTCATATATAGGACAATCAATGGATCCCACTTTGATAGTTTTCACATTAAAAATTGTATTGACTCCACATACTTTATCAATCCTCTTGGGAAAATAGACAGTGTGTGTTCCTTATCATCAACATTGAAAGTAACCATGCCTTTATTGCAATCAATAACAGCCCCTGCAGTATTAAGAAAGGGTCTTCCAAGAATAATGGACATATTATCATCTTCAGCATTTCCAACACAACAAAATCAGTTAATATCAAGCAATGCTGGGTAACTTGAACAGGAACATTTCACATAAACCAACAGGAATAGCAGTAGATTTATCAGCCATTTGCAAAGATATATCAGTTGGTATCAATTTATCTAAATCAAGTCTCTTATAAAGAGAAAAAGGCATTACACTAACTCCCGCTCCCAAATCACATAGAGCAGTTCTAACATAATTATTTTTGATGGAACAAGGAATAGTCGGTATACCTGGGTCTCCAAGCTTCTTTGGAATCTTACCATTGAAGGAGTAATTAGCGAGCATAGTGGAAATTTCCTCATTGGGGATTTTCCTTTTGTTAGTAACAATATCTTTCATATACTTTGAATAAGGAGGCAATTTAATAGCATCAGTCAAAGGGATTTGCAAAAACAAAGGTTTCATCCAATCACAAAATTTATTATAATGTTCCTCCTCCTTTGATTTTAGTTTCTTAGCAGAAAAGGCATTTGCTTTTGAACCCAAGGTTCTCTTTCATTACCATGTTTCTCAACAATAAAATCTTCTTTAGTGTACTTTTTATTTTTAGCATGCTTTTCAGGTTCTTTTTCAATTTCTTCTTTATCGAGTATCATTCTTATCGTTATCTTCCTCATGTTCATTACCACTTTGTTTCAGCATCGAAATAGAAATACTATTAGGATCATTAACAAGTTCAGAGGATTCTACAACATTCTTATGTTTCTTTTTCTTTTTATTAGATGGAGCACTAGTTTTAATTGGTTGAGAATCTTGTTCAACTCTTTTGGGATGCCCTTCAGGATATAGAGGATCCTGGGTAGAAACACCACCTCTAGTTGTTACTTCATAAGCATGTTTTTCTTTAGAATTATTTCCCAACAAGTCATTTTGCACTTTAGTAAGTTGATCAATTTGAGTTTGAACCATTTGAAAATGTTTAACAAGTATCTTAACATCATTGGAGGTTCTCTCCACAATATCATGCAATTCACTAATAGCTCGAGAATTTTCCATTAAATGATTCTCTACTCTCATATTAAAGTTTTCTTGCTTAACAATATAATTATCAAATTCATCTAAGCATTGAGCAGGAGATTTTGAATACGGAATATCTTCCCTAGTAAAGCGTTGAAGCGAGTGTACCTCAATCATGGATGAAGGGGAGTTATCTCACATAAATCTTCTATAGGAGGTAAATTCTTCACATCTTCAGGTTTAATACCCTTCTCTTTAAGAGACTTCTTGGCTTCCCTCATATCTTCATCATTTAATTTAATCATACCCCTCTTCTTCACTATCGGTGTCGGGGTTGGTTCATGTGTAGACCAATCATCATGATTCCGGCCTATTTTAGCCAATAATTCTTCAGCTTCGTCTGGAGTTCTTTTCCGAAAACACAACCAGCACAACTATCCAGGTATGCCCTAGACTCAATAGTTAGTCCACTATAAAATATATCAAGTAAATCATGCTTTTCCAAATCATGGTCAGGCTGAGCTCTAATAAGAGAACAAAATCTCGCCCAAGCCTCAGGCAATTTCTCTCCATCTTCCTGGTCAAAATTATAAATTCTCTGCAAAGCAATATGTTGAGCACTAGCAGGAAAATATTTTCGAAGAAAACATCAAGCAATTCTTTTGGACTTTTAATAGAACCAGGAGGCAAATTATTATACCAAGTTTTAGCATCATCCTTTAATGAGAAAGGGAAAATTTTAGCGACAAAATAAGTACGCATCTTAATATCATCGAAAACAAGCCACTAAGAGTGGATAATTCAGTCATGTGTTCAACAGCACTTTCTTTTTCAGTACCACAAAAGGGTGTTTTCTCAACAATAGCTATATGAGATAGATCAAGAGAAAAATCATAATCTTTATCCCTAATGTTTATAGGAGATGTGGCAAATTTAGGATCAGGAGATAATTTATATCTAACAGCATGTTCCGCAAGCAACTTTTTAATTTTTCTTGCATCAGTAGTAGCATTGCATTTTTCAATAAAATCATCATCAAGCTCTACATAATCTTCATCAAGATCATCACTAGAATATTCAAGACTCAGGTGAATTAACAGGTGTAGCAGCATTTTCATTAGGAGTTTCAGTATTTTCATTTTATCTAGACTTAGCAATTGTAGCATCTAGAAAAGATCCTAACGAACCATCATTATCAAGCACAGCAGAAGCATCATCACAATTATGAGAGGAATTTTCAGATTCAGAAGTACCAGCATTTGAAGCATGTGGCGGTGAAACAAGTTTACTTATCACAGATGGTGAATCAAGAGCAGCAGAGGTACTAAGAGTTGTACCTTTTCTTGTAGTGGATGGTAATATGGCGATCTTAGTATCGCGAGGTTTACCCATAATGGAGAATTTGCAGCGAACAATATCAATCCAAGTGAACTTCCAAATAAAGCTATGCTCCCGGCAACGGCGCCAGAAAATAGTCTTGATGACCCACAAGTATAGGGGATCGCACAGTCTTCGAGGGAAGTATTACCCAATTTATTGATTCGACACAAGGGGAGACAAAGAATACTTGTAAGCCTTAACAGCGGAGTTGTCAATTCAGCACTGAAACAGACTTGCTCGCAAGAGTTTATCGTAGTAACAGGTTTATGGCAGTGGAAATAGTGAAATAGCAACGAAATAAAGACAATGATTATAGTAAACAGCAGGATTAAAATACTGTAGGCACAGGGACGGATTTAACGGGAGTTGCATGGATGAGAGAAACTCATGTAACAATCAAAGCATGGGCATTTGCAGATAATAATAAAACGGTATCCAAGTACTAATCAATCAATAGGCATGTGTTTCAATTATTGTCGTACGTGCTCGCAATGAGAAACTTGCACAACATCTTTTGTCCTACCAGCCGGTGGCAGCCGCCTCTAGGGAAACTACTGGATATTAAGGTACTCCTTTTAATAGAGTACCGGAGCAAAGCATTAACACTCGTGAACACATGTGATCCTCACATCACTACCATCCCTCCGGTCCCGATTTCTGTCACTTGGGCCATTGGTTCCGGACAGACATGTGTATACAACTTGGGTAAGATCATAAACAACGAATATCTTCATGAATCAATAACATGTTCAGATCTGAGATCATGGCACTCGGGCCCTAGTGACAAGCATTAAGCATAACAAGTTGCAACAATATCATAAAAGTGACATCTACGGATACTAGGCACTATGCCCTAACAATCTTATGACTATTACATGACCAATCTCATCCAATCCCTACCATCCCCTTCAGCCTACAGCGGGGGAATTACTCACACATGGATGGGGGAAACATGGCTGGTCGATGGAGAGGCGTTGGCGGTGATGGCGGTGAAGATCTCCTCCACCTCGTCGGAGTGCCAGAACGGAGACTTCCGGCTCCCGAGACGGAGTTTCGCGATGTGGCGGCGTCTGGAGGGTTTCCTCGGCGACTTCGACTTCTCCCCGTGCTTTCAGGTCGAAACCAATAAGTAGTCCGAAGGGGGGCGCCGGAGGCCGGCCGAGGGGGCCACACCATAGGGCCGCGCGGGCCCCCCCGGGCCGCGCCGCCATATGGTGTGGGGCCTCCACCCCTCTTGCCCTTCTGGCTCCGTCAATATTCTAGTAAAATAGGGCCTTCTGTATAAATTCCGAGGATTTTCCCGAAAGTTGATTTCTGCACAAAAACGAGACACCAGAGCTTGCTGAAAACAGCGTTAGTCCGTGTTAGTTGTATCCAAAATACACAAATTAGAGGCAAAACAATAGCAAAAGTGTTCGGGAAAGTAGATACGTTTTGGACGTATCAACGAGCACGTGTAACTCCATCCCACCAACGCAATGCATAACCATCAAATTCTGAGGAAGCGAGTTTAACCTTCCTGTCTTCAGTATAGTCATGTAAGCACCATAACTTCTCAATCTTCATCTCCCAAGTGAGGTATTCTTCAACATCAGCTCCTCCTTCAAACTTGGGTATGGAGAACTTGGGCTTACCCAAACCATCGTCTTGTTGTTGTGGAGGGACACGGCGAGCTCCGATTTCAACAAAGCCACGACCACGGTTACCACGTCCAACACCACGACCAACACCACGTGCTTCATCCTGAAGCTCAGGGTCTTCATCTTCTTGTTGCTGTTGTTGAGTGATATTATCAACAGCTAGTTGCAAAGCTTGAAGACTGCGCTTAATATCCGCCATTTGATCTGTCATTGTAGTGACAGTCTCATTAGTAGCATCCAGCTTCTAGGAGATCTCCTGAACAGACCCCCTAAGCTCATCATCCTGAGAGCGGAATTCACGTCGCATCTCATTGTGAAGAGCTTCATAATCCCTCCATGTCATCAAATCAGCAGCATCCTTGTCTTTCTGGTTAACAATTTTGGCATCACTAGAAGACATGGTTAGTAGGTTAGTGCACTAAATCAAAAATATATATGGTGGTACTCTCACAACTCACGCAAAACTGATAAGAAAAGGGAATCTTACCGCTCCAAAGTGAATTAGTATTTCTTACCACTTGTAATGACAACTAGTGCATGGATGTAGCGAAGCGAATATCAAGGGTATAAGAACAATCGCACGACAAAGCAAGGTATATGTGGGGCTGTAGGTAGGCTACCTATTTGCACCAATAACAAGCTCTAGCACTGACCGTAGACAACCAATGATACTCACACAAGGCGATAAATGTGGCAATGCAACTATATTGATGAAAGGTTGCAATGCACTCGAGAGACACTAGCAAAGCTCAACGAAACAGGCACAAGATTGCTCAACTACAGGCGCAGAAAAATAAACTTAGGCCTTCACTTGATACTTACTAGCACTTCACTTTCTCTTTTTGGATTTTTCTTTTTGTAAGACACGCAGCTATGTAGCTCTTTTTTTTTTGCTTCTTTTCTATTTTTTTTCTGACTCAACTCCTTGATAACACGGCCAACAGAAATTGCAAAGCACCAAAACCCTAACGAGCAGCCTGTCGAGCGGTAAAACTAGTCTCTTCCAGGGAAGTTTCTAGTCACTTTATATCGAAAGGTTGTGGCTATGGTTGGGAACAAGCACACTGTACGCTATGTGGACTCGGAGAAACAAAAACGAAAACTAGATGATAGCGGAGACTCAAACCCTAACAATATTAGATGGAAGAAAAAGATACGCAAAAACAACTACGAAAAGCAACGAAAACTCAAAATTAGTGCAATCTAAGGCTATGGCAAACCCTAACCCTAACTTTTTATGGCTTTTTCTGGATAGGAAAACACTCACAACTCAACTATGGGGTGGATTGTGGATGGCTTACCGAGGAAACACTGAAATCTGATACCAAGATGATAAGGGGTGGCCCAATCTTCTCAGTAAGCAATGGTGATGATGATGATCACGGGATGAACACAGCGGAGATACACGATGTTGAAGTGGATGATAACTTGTATGACGTTGTCGATCTCTCGATCGATCCATGTTGCCAATGCAACAGCTCTCAACCCTGCAAGATATTCCCAATGGACCAGCAGATCACACAAGACTTTCAGGGGTTCAACAACAAATCGATGCAATATGGTGTAGAGATTCAACAGAGTTGCAAAGCAAACAACTATGAACTAGGGTTTATCTTAAACGTGGTCTAAACCTAATTTGGGAGCGTCCTGGGTACTTATATAGGGGTTCAGGACGACCTTAGGTCGAAAAGATACAAAAATAACTGACCCAGATTGGATCTGGTGGAGACAAACTCGGACTCGGCTGGTCTGGAGGCCGGTCGAACCGGGCCTGGGACCGGGCCGTCCGGTTGAAACCGGATCTGGCGCCGGGTGTGGACCGGACTAAGGTTCCGGGCTTACATGATGTCGCCCGGTTGGCACAAGCAGGGGGGTCGGTTTGGACCGGGCTGATCCGTTGTGGGAGCCGGTCAAACCGGGCCTGGGACCGGGTGGCCCGGCGGCACGGCCGGTTTGACCGGGCCTGGCGCCGGCCTGAGCTGCATCTTCCTTCTCGCGTTCCTCCCGCTCCTCCTCGCGCGTCCATGGGATGTCTTCATGTCCAGCTCCATGCCCAGCTTCACGCCCATCTTCTTGTCCAGCTGCTCCTCTTCTCCTCGTGCGATGCTTGGTTCCTCTTCATACCTGATCGTACATAAGTAATAGGACTTAGGCAGTATAAAGTTCTCATCGATCAAAGTATCACATAGGAACAAGTTCACCTGTTGCAAGTAGCTTCGCGAGCTCGTGTCATTGGTCCAATCCTGACTTCATTGGACTTGAGCTTCACAGCATCGTCTTCATCTTGCAATGACAGAGGTAGTGGTGTAGTAGCAGGGATGTCCTCATCAGCTTCCATGCTCGATAAATTTGGAGAAGTTACCAGGCTTGTTACTAATTGTGCGAAGAGCCAAGTTGCCCCCATTCGTTGTGAAGGCCTTGACCTTGATGATATCCTCCAAGCCTTTCCGGCAACGCACACTACTTTCCCTATGCGATATCTCGGGCTCCCGTTGGCGGTCACCCGTCTTAAGAGAATCCACTTCCAACTGCTTGAAGACAAAGTTGTCGGCAAGCTTATCCCATGGATGGGGAAACATGTCACAATGGCCGGCCGTGCTTCTCTCATTAAATCCGTTCTTACAAGTGTAGTCATCTATTTCGCAACCGTCCTCAACATCCCCGTGGAGGTGCTCATGAAGATTGACAGTATTAAAGGGCCTTTCTTTGGGCGGCTTGTGAGAAGGTCACCGGTGGAAAATGTAAAGTTAATTGGGAGGCGGTTTGCAAGCCTAAAATCTTTGGGGGGCTCGGAATCCTCAACCATGGGAAGTTTGCGGCGGCTTTGCGCTTGCGTTGGCTTTGGAACGAATGGAGCGATGACCCAAAACCTTGGGTCGGCCTAGGAACACCATGCAATAACAATGATCGAGATTTATTTGCGGTGGCTACAAAAGTTACAATAGGAAATGGAGAAAAAGCTTTGTTTTGGGAGGCACCTTGGTTAAATGGGACAAGGCCGAAGGATATTTCTCCTCTCATTTTCGAGCAGTCCAAAAAGAGGAACTCTTCGGTCAAGAAGGCTATGCCAAATGAGTTTTGGGTCACACAAATCGATATTCAAGGGGGTCTTTCCTTTGAGAATATTGCACAATTTACCCAACTTTGGGAGATGCTTCAAAACGTTCATTTGGAGAAAAACAACAAGGATGTCATCTCTTGGAAGTTGTCAAATGGCGGATGCTATTTGGCCAAATCGGCCTACAAGATGCAATTTGAGGGGCACATCATTTCTACCATGCCCGACATGGTGTGGAGGCCATGGGCGCCTCCAAAATCTAAACTATTTGCTTGGTTGATTATCCAAAACCGGGTGTGGACGACGGATAGACTTCAAAGGAAGGGATGGCCAAGTTGCGTGCTTTGCAAGTTATGTAACCAAGTTCAAGAGTCCGCCGTTCACCTTCTCTACAAATGCCGGTTAACTACTAGAATATGGATTGAGTTGAAGGAGTGGCTTGGCCTGCATGACGTGGACCCAAGGGCGTGGCACAATAGGAGGACGGTGAAAGAATGGTGGACAAAAAGTATCCTTAAAAAGGGTCAATCAAGAAAAGCGATGGCTTCCTTAGCTATGTTGGTTTCTTGGGAGATTTGGAAAGAGAGAACGCTCGTGTTTTTCGCAATAGTGCAACAACATCTTTTATGTTGACCACGAAAATTAAAGACAAATGGCAATGTGGTGCCACGCCGGGGCTAAGGCCTTGTGTAATATTATGCCGCGAGAGTAGGCTTTGGCTCTCGGGCATGGCTTATGCCGAGTTGGTTTGTAAGACCCTTCTAAACTTCTTCTTAATCAATTTAAAATGGCAAATCTTTTGCCTTGTTTCAAAAAAAAAAAGCTAGCTACTCTAGGCTAGGCGAACTAGGTTTTGTTTAAGCCCCAAATCTCTTTGTACTATTCTTGGATATTATAAGAAAAGACACCAGTCGGAACAAAGTCGGGCTTACCCGCATCAAGGACGTGATAGTTGGTAAATCATGCCTCTCATATCTTCATCGTCGGCGCAGTTGGGCGGCGTGATCCTGTGTTACCTGACCCCTACATTTTCTACTACATATGCCCATGTTTACGTGACCGGAGTAATTCATACTTCGACATGGACTTTCATTAAAAAAATTGCGAGTAACTTTCATTAACTTGACTCCATTTTTACAAGTTGTCATGCGCATAGCATGTGCAACTTGGCTGGATCAGGGTAGAATCAACTTTTAAAAGTCACTAGATTGTGTAGATTTGCTTACAGATTTTTTTGTTAATATTATCATTTTGGAGATGCCTTGCGTTACAAGTTCTGTAACTAGTGCATATCTCACGTGACATCTGTATCCTCAGGCATACGTTGTCTATTCTGCTTGTCCCAGCAGTCAACAACGTTGTCCCCAAGCTTACTCGGGAAACAGAAACAAAGTGGTCCACAATTTCGGATAATTAAATCCATAGGATGACATGAATCATCACCAAGATAACATTTCCGTTGCAATATGGTCAACAGACTGGAAATCTGCTGATGCAATCCCTGATGCAACTTCAGTTGGCCTGGCAGTCCCTTTGGTATGCATACGCGATGAGCTATATATATGCAGGAGAGTATCCCTGTCGTCCACACAGAGTGACTAACTTTGATCTCGCAATTGTTTTGGAGGTCATAGCCATTGTAGCGCAAACAAACTCAATGGCTACTGCTGCTCAACCTCGTGTCATGGTGCTACCGTTCCCTGCACAGGGCCATGTCATCCCGCTCATGGAGCTCTCGCGCAAGCTCGTCAAGCACGGCTTCGAGATCGACTTCATAAACACCGAGTTCAACCACGGTCGTCTCCTTGAAGCTTTAGCAGAGAAGGGAGCAATACCCGGTGGAATTCACATGCTCTCCATCCCAGACGGCCTAGGACCTGCTGAGGACCACACCGATATCGGTGCATTTGTCAAGGGCCTACCGGCCGCCATGTCCGGCCGCCTCGAGGAGATGATCACATCGAGAAAGATCAAGTGGATGATAGCAGACGTGTCCATGAGCTGGGCACTGCAGCTGGCCACCACAGCCGGTGTCCGTGTCGCCCTGTTCTCCACTTACTCTGCGGCCGTGTTTGGGCTCAGGATGAACCTCCCCAAACTAATAGAAGATGGTGTTCTGGACGAAAGCGGTAAGAATAATCATCTTACATACTTTCTCGGTTTTAAAATAAGTATCGTAAATTCATGTATCTAGATGTGTTTTAGTGATAGACATATACGAATTTTGATGAATTTGCGATGGTTAAGACCATCATTGGCAATGATGATAAAGAGGAGAATTATCAGCACATATGGTTTGTTTATGTACTTTCTTACCCAGACCCGGTGCAACGCACGGGCACTTTTGCTAGTATTTTAAAACGGAGGGAGTATGTTTCAACAGCCATGTCACCTATTTCTTAGCTTTGTACGGTTAAGACTGATCAATCTTGAATCTGCACAGGGAATGTAATTAGGCATGAGAGGGTCCAACTGATGCCGCCCGTCGACGCGGCAGAAATCCCATGGGTCAGCCTGGGCAGCACCCCTGAGAGGCGGAAAACCAACGTCCAAAACGTCCTCAGGACCAACCGGTTGATGCCACTGGCTGAGACGATCATCTGCAACACTTTCATGGAGATGGAACCAGACGCGCTGGCTCTCCTCCCCAACGCGCTGCCACTCGGCCCGCTGGTTGCGCCGACGGCGAGGCCAGCCGGACATTTCCTGCCCGAAGACCTGACATGCCTGACCTGGCTGGACACGCAGGCCCCTGGCTCCGTTATCTACATCGCCTTCGGGAGCTCGGGCGTCTTGGACGCGACACAGTTCCAAGAGCTCGCCGACGGGCTCGCCCTCTCCGGCCGACCATTCATGTGGGTGGTCCGTCCGAAATTCACCACCGGCGTCGGACAAGATTGGTTGGACGTGTTCAAGCACCGCATCGATGGCAAGGGGCTAGTCGTTGGCTGGGCACCGCAGCAGCGCGTGCTTTCGCACCCCTCCGTCGCCTGCTTCGTGTCACACTGTGGGTGGAACTCGACCATGGAAGGCATGCTGCACGGCGTACCGTTCGTGTGCTGGCCTTACTTCGCCGACCAGTTCTGCAACCAGAGCTACATCTGCAACGTGTGGGGCACGGGCGTCAAACTTTGCCGTGACAAACAAGGGGTGGTCACCAAAGAGGAGATCGAGAGCAAGGTCGCCCGGCTGCTCCGAGACGAAGAGATCAAAGGGAGGGCCGCGAAGTGGAAGCACAAGGCGTGTGCGAGCATCATAGAGGGCGGATCTTCCCATCAGAACTTGCTCGAGCTTGTGAATCTGGTAAGGCCTTGTTCGGCAGACGTGGTTCATTGAGTATTTCCGGGTATTATCTCAAGTGTTTTGGGTGAAAACACTTTCACCACCCAATCCGCTACAATCCTCTTTGATCCTAATCCTCTACAAACCCTGTCATAAAAAGGTTGTTCGGTAAACATGTGTGTAGGAAGAGGAAAACATAAGCATCGCGTGTCGCGGCTGACCAAATGGAGATAGATGAATTGATGGATGGGTCAGCATGATGTCGCGCTTGTCAACTGTGACGGGAACGATGCCCTCTCCCTGGGCTCGGTTGCGTGTTATATATGAGTATGGAACAGCCCCATACGTGGCATTACAGAGGGGTATAATACCGGTTAGAGTACTACTCTATACCGGTATTATACGGTGGTATTACATAGCCTAACATCCCCCCTTAATCTTAACCACGGGAGAGGTTAAGATTACGCTTAAATTCATTTAACTCCTTAACAGCTAAGGTTTTGGTAAAACCATCAGCAACCTGATCCTTGGTGGAAATGAACCTGATGTCGAGACGCTTGGCAGTCACACGTTCTCGAACAAAATGATAATCGATCTCAATGTGTTTGGTGCGAGCATGAAAGATGGGATTAGCAGACAGGTAAGTGGCGCCAAGATTGTCACACCACAAACAGGGACGTATAGCAAGAGACACACCCAATTCTCGAATAAGTGCCTCAACCCAAATCATTTCAGCTGTAGCATTTGCGACTGCTTTATATTCTGCTTCAGTGCTAGAGCGAGAGACTGTAGCTTGTTTACGAGCACTCCATGAAATCAGATTTGGACCAAAAAAGACTGCAAAACCACCAGTGGAGCGTCTATCATCAAGACATCCTGCCCAGTCAGCATCTGAAAAGGCACTGAGGAGCGTAGAAGTGGATGGCTGAAACGTAAGTCCAACATGCAAAGTACCTTGAACATAGCGTAATATGCGCTTAACTGCTGTCCAATGATCAGTAGTGGGAGCATGTAAAAACTGACAGACCTTATTAACGGAGAAGGATAAGTCAGGACGTGTAAGCGTCAAATACTGCAGAGCACCAACAACACTGCGATAATTTTTGGTATCTTCAGGGCCAAGTGGAGAACCATCATATAGACTGAGCTTGTCTGTAGTAGACAGAGGCGTGGGACAGGTAGAACACTGTGTCAGACCCACTTTGGCAATTAAATCAGTAGCATACTTTCCTTGAGATAATATAAGATCACCATGACGCCGGCTGACTTCAAGACCAAGAAAGTAGTGAAGCTCACCAAGGTCCTTAATGGCAAAATGAACAGTCAATTTTCGAAGAAGACATTGAGTAGCAGTATCACTTGAACTGGCAACAATGATATCATCAACATATATAAGGATGAACATGGTAAGGCCGGCTTTGTTAAATAGGAAAAGAGATGTGTCACCCTTGGATGGAAGAAACCCCAATTCTTGAAGTTTAGAACTTAACCGAGAATACCATGCACGAGGTGCTTGCTTTAGTCCATAGAGGGATTTAGTAAGTTTGCAAACGTGATGCGGAAAGCGAGGATCTTCAAAACCAGGTGGTTGTTTCATATAAACCTCTTCCTCCAGAACACCATGTAGGAACGCGTTCTTGACATCCAGCTGCCGAAGACTCATACCTTTGGATACTGACAAAGCAAGCACAAGACGAATAGTTGCAGCTTTAACAACAGGACTGAAGGTGTCTTCATAATCAATACCATACCGTTGTTTAAATCCCTTTGCGACTAGACGAGCCTTATATCGGTCAATAGTGCCATCAGCCCGCTTCTTAATGCGATAAACCCATTTGCAGTCAATGAGATTCTTGTTTGGAGTGGAGGGAACTAAGTGCCAAGTGTTGTTTTCCATAAGTGCATCATATTCTTCTTTCATAGCATTCTTCCAAGTTTGATTAGAAAGAGCTTCAGAAAAATTGCGAGGTTCACCTGTAGATGTAAGAAGGCCATACCGTACAGTGCCATCAGTATAGACTTTGGGTGTTTTTATACCTCGCTGTCCACGAGTCCGAAGCGGAGAAAGCGGAGTGGAGGCAGCACCGGCAGTAGAAACTGCAGGCACAGAAGATCCCACCGGGTCACCGTGTGCCGATGTAGAGGATCCAGGGACATCATCAGTACCAGATGAGGAAGATTCGGTCGGGGCCTGCACGGAGCTGGCAGCGCATGCAGGGGAGCCTGGCGGGCTGTCGGATGCAGGGGAGCCTGGCGGGCTGTCGGCCACTGAGGAGACGCCAGGTGACGTGGCCGGCGCAGTGTGGCCGGGGGCAGCGCGGGACGGAGGCGTCCGATCCAAGGACGATGTGGAGAATGAGTGCTCAGGAGTTTGCAGCGAATCGTCCTCAGAGTCCGTGCTGGCGTTTTCTGCATGAGAATCTTGCATAAAATCATGGTGTGGTGCATCATGTGCAATATTTGGAGCATCATTTTGGACACCGATTTGAGCAGCAGCTTCAGTAACCTGTGGAGCATTAGTAACAGGAACAAGAGGTGCAAATGGCAATGTATCATTAGTATGCTCCCCCTCATGATTGGTCGGTGTAGGTATGTTAGGAGGTAGAAGCAAGATTTCAGCTCGTAGTCTAGCACCAGCATTAGGCCGAAGAGAGGCAAATGGAAAAAGATGTTCATCAAAGATGACATCGCGGGATATGTAAACGCGGCCAGTGGAGGTATCAAGACATTTTACTCCTTTATGCATAGGACTATACCCTAAGAAAACACACTTCTTGGAACGGAAAGCCAGCTTATGTTTGTTGTAAGGACGGAGATTGGGCCAACATGCACAACCAAAAGTGCGCAAGGACTCATAGTTAGGAGTAACATTGAGCAACTTTTCAGCAGGAGAAGCAAGATTGAGCACTTTGGTGGGTAAAAGGTTGATAAGGAAGGTGGCAGTTAAAAATGCTTCATCCCAAAATTTCAATGGCATGGATGCATGAGCAAGGAGAGATAGCCCAACCTCAACAATATGACGATGTTTGCGCTCAGCAGAACCATTTTGTTGATGAGCATGTGGACATGAGACATGATGAGTGATCCCTATTTTCTGAAAGAAACCATGGAGTTTTTCATATTCACCACCCCAATCAGTTTGCATAGTGATTATTTTAGTACCAAATTTGCGTTCAACGAGTTGTTGGAAATTGAGGAAGACTTGGTACACATCACTGCGTTTCTTAAGCAAATAAATCCAAGTAAACTTGCTATAGTCATCAATAAAGCTTACATAATACTGGTGTTTGCCAACAGAGGCTGGAGCAGGACCCCATACATCAGAGAACACTTGTTCCAAAGGAACAGTGGATACACTAGTGGAAGTGGGGTAGGGAAGTTGGTGACTCTTCCCTTGTTGGCAAGGATCACACACATAAGGATTTATTTCTGGCGAATACTCGAGTTTATTTCTTCTAAGAACTTGTTGAACTATAAAAGATGACGGATGTCCTAGACGACGATGCCATGTTGAAGAAGACGGCTTGTTGGTGAGGAAGGCATGCTTGGAAGACCCAGCGGCAATGGGCACAAGAGGGTATAAGCCGCCATGACATGGACCTTTAAACAGATTTGCTTGGTGGCCTGATCCTTGATCAAAAGAAAAATGGGTGAAATTCAACAAAGGCATCATTATCGAGAGCAATTTTGTGTGTAGAGAGCAAATTTTTAGAAGCACTAGGAACATGAAGAATGTTTTTAAGATGCAAGGAACTATGAGGGGTATGCAATACTGAATGACCAACATGCTCAATTTTCATACCTGCACCACTAGCATTGTTGACTTGATCACGGCCTTGATAGTTGTCTCGAGTGTGAAGCTTGTTGAGCTGCCCAGTTATATGATCAGTAGCGCCGCTGTCCATATACCAGTTGGTATCAACCCCATAGGCACCCTTCTCACGAGAGCGAGAGTCATCTTCATCATCACTGTCACGGTCAGAATAGCGCCACCAGCACTGATTAGCAGGGTGGCCATGTTTCTTGCAAATCCGACACTCGGTGTCAACATAGGGGGTGGGGGTCCGACCACGGCCACGGCCACCCTTGGGAGCACCACGATCATCCCGGCGGTACCTCCCTCCATCATCACGGCGCTGCTCACGACGACCGTCACGGCGCCCATCATCACGGTAATACCGCCCACCATCATTACGGCGCTGCGTGTCACGGCCGTCACGACGATAGCCATCATCGCGGCGATAGTCCTGCCGCCCGTCCCGATCACGACGAGGCTGATCACGGTAGTCCTGGTGACCATGAGGTGCAGGACCACGACGAGCTGCGGCATTGGCAGAAGTCTCAAAGGCAGTGGGTATGGTGCTGTTCTCCTTCAACATAATCTGACGCTGATCAAAAGCCTGGAGCTGGGAACACATGTCATTGAGAGTAGTAGTGGGAACCGCATTGATAGACGAAACAAGAGAAGTATAGTCGCCATCAAGGCCAGCTAAGATATATCCTTTGAGCTCATCATCATCAACCTTCTTACCAATGGCAGCAAGCTCGGAGGCAAATCCTTTCATCAAGGTAATGAACTGAGACGCTGTTTTGTCAAGTTTCTTTGTATTGGCCAGTGAACTACGCAGCATATTCACACGGTAACGAGACTGTGATTGAAACAGATCTTCAATAGTTTTCCATACCTCATGTGCATGCTCAAGGCCAAGAACTTGAGCGAGGATGTCTGGGTTGAGGGACTTCATGAGGAAGCTGAGCACAGTCTGGTCACGGGCAAGCCAAGCACCATAGAGTGGATTGGGGATTGTGATCGGTTTGTTGTCCTTGTCTTCAGCTTCAATGGTCCGGGGCGGGGCGGGATCGGAACCATCCAGGAGTCCCATCACTTGTGCGCCACGGAGAGCCGGAGCACTTGAGCCTTCCAAAAGAGGTGGTTGTCGCGGGAGAGTTTCTCCTGCGGAGGCGATCCAAGCGCGGATGCAAGGGATGCCATGGTGGACATGGTGGAGGACGAAGCCATCTGAGCGCGGCGACGGATCGGAGAGATCGGCGCGAGAGGGTTTTGTTGATGTCGAGGCGGCGGCGGATCGGATCGATCGGCGGCAGAGGGTTTCGTGATGTCGAGGGCGGCGGCGGATCGGATCGATCGGCGGGCAGGGTTTTCGTGATGTCAAGGGCGGCGGCGGATCAGATTGATCGGCGGCAGCAGATTTGTAGGGTTTGTCTTGGAAAAAATTTCTGGTGACGGCGGCGAGGAGCACCGCGGCCTGGGTTTTGTCGTGGTTGTTGTTGGGTCGTTGTTTGTTTGAGCACGGCGATCGCCGGCGGTGTTTAGGGTTTTGGTTTTCGAGCTGGGTGTCGTAGAGGAAGATCGCTCTGATACCATGTCAATGTGACGGGAACGATGCCCTCTCCCTGGGCTCGGTTGCGTGTTATATATGAGTATGGAACAGCCCCATACGTGGCATTACAGAGGGGTATAATACCGGTTAGAGTACTACTCTATACCGGTATTATACGGTGGTATTACATAGCCTAACAGCGCTGACATCAGCATGCGCTTCTGGCCGTGAAAAAAATGCAACGTCCTGATACCGGGGCGGAAGCTACGTGCGTTGTTAACAGCAACAAAACGCGAGGGGGCAGCGTTTTCATTCCACGTCGGGTTGGCGTGTTTCCTGGGGGTCAGCGTGGTTGAGCCCGCCTCAAACCGGCCTACCGAACGGCCCAACAGTGGTTTCCAGGGGATTCTAAGTGGGCCGGGATCACACCCAACAAAACCGGTTAAACCACCCCTGCCGAACAAGGCCTAAGAGAACAATCCTACCCTAGTGGATGAAGAAGAGCTAAGTTGCCACAGTTGGTGGTCAGCTTCTTTCACACCTTGTTGGTGAGATGCGATGTTTAGCTCAATTTAAGATCTGAAAGTATCTTGCTAGAAATCCAAAAAAAATTCTAATAGTCAGAATTTTAAGCTTTGCGAAAAGGTAAAGCTATCAAAATCTTCCATTGTTTTTATAAGACAATGATTTGGGAACGCTCAACACCTCTTAGGGTTGGCGTGTGTTTATATTTATATTAGACAGAGATACATGGGTACAGGTACAATACACAGGCTGCCGTATATACATCTAACACCCTCCCTCAATCTTAACCGTGTCATCGAACATCTAACAGGTTAAGATTACGCCTACAGCCTTTGAAACAAAGGTAAGGACAGTGGCTTTGTGAAGATATCAGCAAGTTGATCCTTAGACGAGATAACCCTTATCCGAAGTAGCTTCTGTGCAACACGTTCCCTCACAAAATGATAGTCAACTTCAATGTGCTTCGTTCGGGCATGGAATACTGGATTAGATGATAGATATGTAGCACCGATGTTATCACACCAAAGTACAGGAGGTTGAGTTTGCAGAACACGCAACTCTCGCAGTAAACACTGTACCGAGATCGCCAGTTGTAGAATCACCCACAGCTTTATACTCAGCTTCAGTACTACTCTGAGACACTGTAGCTTGCTTACGAGCAGTCCAGGCGATCAAATTAGGACCAAAGAACACTGCATATCCCCCCGTAGATCCCCTGTCATCAGGATTCCCAGCCCAGTCCGCATCAGAAAAATCAGAAAGCAATTCTGAAGAGGAAGAGCGGAGTCGCAGGCCAAAAGACGCTGTATGGCGCACATAGCGCAAGATGCACTTCACAGCTGTCCAGTGAGAATCACGAGGAGCATGAAGGTACTGACACACACGCTCACCGCATATGAGATATCCGGCGAGTAAGAGTCAAGTACTGCAGACCACCAACAACACTGCGATACTATGTAGCCTCTTCAGAAGAAAGAAGCGTACCGTCAACAGAAGTGAGCAGCTGTGATGGAGACATAGGCGTAGACGCAGGCTTACACTGAAGCATATAAGACAATGATTTGGGAACGCTCAACACCTCTTAGGGTTGGCGTGTGTTTATATTTATATTAGACAGAGATACATGGGTACAGGTACAATACACAGGCTACCGTATATACATCTAAATTTTTTCCATAAATGTATGTTTACAAATAGCACAGGTTTTCATAATTTGCAAAAGGCAAAGCTATCAAAATCTCCAATTGTTTGCCAATAAATGGTATTTTCACGAATAACATATATCTTTGTGACTTGGCTAAACATTTACATGTTGTTGATTGTATAATAGAACATAATTTAAATTTTGTGGATATATCAGAAACAGGTAGACTGGATTACATGGGGACTCTCCTAAACCGTCTTCTAGTGGCACTACAAGAAAAGTTGCCATGGCCGACGAAGTTGAAGTCGCGCCGTGGTTGCTGGTGTACCATGGCCGACGATTTTTGGTCCCTCCGTGGTTCATGTCAAAACTTTTTTTTCTCGTTTTTGAGGCCACCTAGCCCGACGAAAGCGGCCAAAACGTCGCGTATGGTGGCCCGGGACGTGGTGCATCTCGAAATCTCGGGTTCGCCGGCCGAGTCAACGCAAATCCGCACCGCCGAGGGATGTAGGGCCCAGATGGCAGCCTCTCTGGCATTGTTTTTTTCTAGATCGCGCCATCTCGTTCAACGTTCTCCGATCGAGCCGTTTACGATGCAGGATCATGGGTCCCGCATGTCATCCTCTATGAACCAAAATTCTTTCTATTCTTGGATTTTTTTTGACCCCTGATTTCTGGCTACTTCCTTTTTCTTTTGATCCCTTGCCGCCTTGGAAACGTTGAGCTGCTGCTAAATGGGACCCACATGTCATCCTCTATGTGCAATCAACTTTCTTTTCTTGGAGTTTTTTTTGGCACCTCAAATTTGGTCACTTGCCTTTTTCTTTCGATCCCTGCCGCCTCTCAAACGGTGATACCGCTGCTGCTAATGGGACCCGCATGTCATCCTCTATGTACTATAAAACTTTCTTTCTTGAATTATTTTTGGCACCTCATATTTGGTCACTTACCTTTTTCTTTTGATCCCCTGCCGCCTCTCAAACGGTGATACCGCTGCTGCTAAATGGGACCCGCATGTCATCCTCTATGTACTATAAAACTTTCTTTTCTTGGACTTTTTTGGCACCTCATATTTGGTCACTTGACTTTTTCTTTCGATCCCCTGCTGCCTCTCAAACTTGATACCGCTGCTGCTAAATGGGACCCGCATGTCATCCTCTATGTACTATAAAACTTTCTTTTCTTGGATTTTTTTGGCACCTCATATTTGGTAACTTGACTTTTTCTTTCGATCCCCTGCTGCCTCTCAAACGGTGATACCGCTGCTGCTAAATGGGACCCGCATGTCATCCTCTATGTACTATAAAACTTTCTTTTCTTGGAATTTTTTGGCACCTTATATTTGGTCACTTGACTTTTTCTTTCGATCCCCGCCGCCTCTCAAACGGTGAGACCGCTGCTGCTAAATGGGACCCGCATGTCATCCTCTATGAGCAATCAACTTTCTTTTCTTGGAGTTTTTTTTGGCACCTCATATTTGGTCACTTGCCTTTTTCTTTCGATCTCATGCCACGTTTGAAACGTGGAGGTACCTGCTGGCTCATGGGACCCGCATGTCATCCTCTGTGTGCTATAAAAGTTTCCTTTGTTGGATTTTTTTTCACCCTCTGATTTTTGGCTTGCCTTTTTCTTTTGATCCCCTGCCCCCTTTGAAACGTTGAGTAAGCTGTTGGTTCAAGGGACCCGCATGTCATCCTCTATGTCCATCAACTTTCTTTTCTTGGATTTTTTTCACCCCCTAATTACTAGCTACTTTCTTTTTCTTTTGATCTCAAGCCGCATTACAAACATTGAGACCGCTGCTGCAAAATGGGACCCACATGTCATCCTCTATGTACAATAAATCTTGGATTATTTTTGGCTCCTGATATTTGGTCACTTGCCTTTTTCTTTCGATCTCATGCCGCCTTTGAAACGTTGAGTAAGCTGCTGGCTCATGGGTCCCGCATGTCATCCTCTATGTACTATAAAAGTTCATTTTCTTGGTTTTTTTTCACCATCTGATTTTTGGCAATTTCTTTTTTCTTTTGATCCCCTGCCGCCTCTCAAACGCTGATACCGCTGCTGCTAAATGGGACCCGCATGTCATCCTCTATGTACTATAAAACTTTCTTTTCTTGAATTATTTTTGGCTCCTCATATTTGGTCACTTGCCTTTTTCTTTCGATCTCATGCCAAGTTTGAAACGTTGAGGAACCTGCTGGCTCATGGGACCCGCATGTCATCCTCTATGTACTATAAAAGTTTATTTTCTTTATTTTTTTCACCCTCTGATTTTTGGCTATTTCCTTTTTCTTTTGATCCCCTGCCGCCTTGGAAACGTTGGTAAGCTGCTGACTCATGGGACCCGCATGTCATCCTCTATGTACAATCAACTTTCTTTTCTTTTGATCTCAAGCCGCATTTGAAACGTTGAGACCGCTGCTGCTAAATGGGACCCGCATGTCATCCTCTACGTAAAATAAAGTTTCTTTTCTTGGATTATCTTTGGCTCCTGATATTTTGTCACTTGCCTTTTTCTTTCGATCTCATGCCGCCTTTGAAACGTTGAGTAAGCTGCTGGCTCATGGGTCCCGCATGTCATCCTCTACGAACAATAAAAGTTTCCTTTCTTGGAGTTATTTTTTACCCCTAATTTCTGGCTATTTGCCTTTTTCTTTTGATCTCCTGCCCCCTCTGAAACGATGAGGACGCTGTTGGCAGGTCGGTCCCACATGTCATCCTCTATGAACAATAAAAGTTTCCTTTGATGGATTTATTTTGAACCCCTCATTAATTTCTGGATATTTCCCCTGCCGCCTTGGAATCGTTGAGGATGCTGCTGCCTCATGGGTCCCGCATGTCATCCTCTCAGAACGGTAAATGTTTATTTTCTTGGATTTTGTTGACCAAACGATTTTTGGCTTATTTTTTCTTTCGATCACCTGCAGCCTTTAAAACGTTGAGGACGCCGCTGGCTCACGGGTCCCACATGTCAACCTCTATGAACAATAAACGCTGAGGATGCTGCTGCCTCATGGGTCCCGCATGTCATCCTCTCAGAACGAAAATGTTTCTTTTCTTGGATTTTTTACCAACAGATTTTTGGTTTATTTTTTCTTTCCATCCCCTGCCGCCTTTAAAACGTTGACGACGCTGTTGGCTCATGGGTCCCCGATGTCAGCCTCCCCGTACAAGAAACATATGATATCTTGATTATTTTGCAGACAATAAACAATGTATTGCGCTCTGAGCTATTTCAAACGGATAATTAAATCTTTATTTTTACATAAACAAACTTATATGTTGAATCTCCTTGTTTTTTTGTCTTTGCGAAGCATAGGACTTTCCTGTTTTTTTAGAAAATTCCGAACTTTCCTGTTTTGGAGTGGGCTGAAATTGTACGAGTCAAAAGGCCAAGCAGGATAGTTCGAAAGCCCAGATGTCCAGATGCAGCCCAATTGAAATCTTTCTTCTTGGATTTTTTTCACCCCCTGATTTCTGGCTACTTCATTTTTCTTTTGGTCCTGTGCCGCCTTGGAAACGTTGAGACCGCTGCTGCAAAATGGGACCCGCATGTCATCCTCTACGTACAATAAAATTTCTTTTCTTGGATTATTTTTGGCTCCTGATATTTGGTCACTTGCCTTTTTCTTTCGATCCGTGCAGCCTCTCAAACGGTGATACCGCTGCTGCAAAATGGGACCCGCATGTCATCCTCTATGTACGTGCCTTTTTTTCTTTCGATCTCATGCCACGTTTGAAACTTTGAGGAACCTGCTGGCTCGTGGGACCCGCATGTAATCCTCTATGTGCTATAAAAGTTTATTTTCTATGGTTTTTTTCACTCTCTGATTTTTGTCTATTTCCTTTTTCTTTTGATGCCCTGCCGCCTTGGAAACGTTGAGTAAGCTGCTTACACATGGGACCCGCATGTCATCCTCTATGTACAATCAAGTTTCTTTTCTTGAATTATTTTTGGCTCCTGATATTTCGTCACTTGCCTTTTTCTTTCGATCTCATGCCACGTTTGAAACGTTGAGGAACCTGCTGGCTCATGGGACCCGCATGTCATCCTCTATGTGCTATAAAAGTTTGTTTTCTTGGATTTTTTTTCACCCTCTGATTTTTGGCTCCTGATATTTCGTCACTTGCCTTTTACTTTTGATCCCCTGGCCCCTTTGAAACGTTGAGTAAGCTGCTGGCACATGGGACCCGCATGTCAACCTCTATGTCCATCAACTTTCTTTTCTTGGATTTTTTTTGACCCCCTAATTTCTAGCTACTTTCTTTTTCTTTTGATCTCAAGCCGCATTTCAAACATTGAGACCGCTGCTGCAAAATGGGACCCGCATGTCATCCTCTATGTACAATAAATCTTTGATTATTTTTGGCACCTCATATTTGGTCACTTGCGTTTTTTTCTTTCGATCTCATGCCACCTTTGAAACGTTGAGTAAGCTGGCTCATGGGTCCCCCATGTCATCCTCTACGAACAATAAAAGTTTCCTTTCTTGGAGTTATTTTTGCCCCCTAATTTCTGGCTACTTCCTTTTACTTTTGATCCCCTGCCGCCTTTGAAACGTTGAAAACTTTCTTTTCTTTGCACCTCATATTTGGTCACTTGCCTTTTTCTTTCGATCCCTGCCGCCTCTCAAACGGTGATACCGCTGATGCTAAATGGGACCCGCATGTCATCCTCTATGTACTATAAAACTTTCTTTTCTTGGATTTTTTTTGGCTCCTGATATTTGGTCACTTGCCTTTTTCTTTCGACCTCCTGCCGCATCTCAAACGGTGATACCGCTGCTGCTAAATGGGACCCGCATGTCATCCTCTATGTACAATAAAGTTTCTTTTCTTGGATTATTTTTGGCTCTGATATTTGGTCACTTGCCTTTTCTTTCGATCCCATGCCGCCTTTGAAACGTTGAGGAAGCTGCTGCTCATGGGTCCCGCATGTCATCCTCTATGAACAATAAAAGTTTCCATTGTTGGAGTTATTTTTTACCCCTAATTCTGGCTACTTCCTTTTTCTTTTGATCCCCGCCGCCTTTGAACGTTGAAGAATCTGCTCGCTAATGGGTCCCACATGTCAGACTATGGACGATAAACCTTTCTTTTCTTGGAGTTATTTTGACCCCTAATTTCTGGCTATTTTGCCTTTTTTTGGATCCCGTGCTGCCTTGGAAACGTTGAGGATGCTGCTGCCACATGGGTCCCGCATGTCATCCTCTCAGAACGATAAATGTTTCTTTTCTTCGATTTTTTTACCAACTGATTTTTGATTTATTTTTTCTTTCGATCCCCTGCCGCCTTTAAAACTTTGACGACGCTGCTGGCTCATGGGTCCCGATGTCAGCCTCCCCGTACAAGAAACATGTGATATCTTGATTATTTTACAGACAATAAAAAGTGTATTTCGCTCTGAGCTATTGCAAACGGATAAATTAAATCTTTATTTTTACATAAACGAACTAATATGAATCTCCTTGTTTTTGTTTTGTTTTTGCGAAGCATAGGACTTTCTTGTTTTGGAGTGGGCTGAAATTGTACGAGTCAAAAGACGTCCAGCAGGTTAGAAGGCCCAGATGGCCAGGCAGCCCCAATTTATATCTTCCTTATCTTGGATTATTTTTTGATCAAAAGGCCCAGCAGGGGTACATCCTTTTTCTTTTGGTCCTGTGTGCCGCCTTGGAAACGTTGTGGACGCTGCTGCCTCATGGGACCCGCATGTCATCCTCTATGAACTATGAACTCTAAAAGTTTCTTTTTTCTTGGATTTTTTTTCACCCCTCTGATTTTTGGCTATTTCCTTTTTCTTTTGTTCCCCTGCCGCCTTGGGACCCGTATGTCATCCTCTATGTACAAAAAACTTTCTTTTCTTGGAGTTTTATTCCCCCTAATTTCGGGCTACTTTCGTTTTCTTTTGATCTCAAGCCGCATATGAAACATTGAGACCGCTGCTGCAAAATGGGACCCACATGTCATCCTCTATGTAAAATAAAAGTTTCTTTTCTTGGATTATTTTTCACGCTCTGATTTTTGGCTATTTCCTTTTTCTTTCGATCCCCTGCTGCTTGGAAACGTTGAGGATGCTGCTGCCTCATGGGTCCCACATGTCATCCACTATGAACAATAAAAGTTTCTTTTCTTCGATTTTTTTCACCCTCTGCTTTTTGGCTATTTCCTTTTCATTTGATCCCCTGCCGCCTTGGAAACGTTGAGGATGCTGCAGCGTCATGGGACCCGCATGTCATACTCTATGTACAATAAAAGTTTCTTTTCTAGGTTTTTGGCTCCTGATATTTGGTCACTTGCCTTTTTCTTTCAATCTCATGCCGACTCTCAAAGGTACAATAAAAGTTTCTTTTCTTGGATTATTTTTGGCTCCTGATATTTGGTCACTTGCCTTTTTCTTTCGATCTCATGCCGTCCTTGAAACGTTCAGACCGCTGCTACAACATGGGACCCTATGTCATCCTCTATGTACAATGAAAGTTTCTTTTCATGGATTATTTTTTGCTCCTGATATTTGGTCACTTTCCTTTTTCTTTCGATCTCATGCCGCCTCGGCCCTCTGAAACGACGAGTAAGTTGTTGGCTCATGGGACCCGCATGTCATCCTCTATGTACAATAAAGTTTTTTTCTTGGATTTTTTACCCCCTGATTTTTGGTCACTTGCCTTTTTCTTTCGATCCTGTGCCGCCTTTGAAATTGTGGACGCTGCTGGCTCATGGGTCCCACATGCCAGCCTCTATGAACAATAATATTTCTTTTCTTGGATTTTTTTTACCCCTGATTTCTGGCTATTTGCCTTTTTCTTTGGATCCCCGACCGCCTTTGAAACGATGAGGACGCTGCTGGCGCATAGCTCCCACATGTCAGCCTCTAAGAACAATAAACATTTCTTTTCTTGGATTTATAGTTGACCCCTAATTAATGGCTACTTCGCTTTTTTTTTCGATCCCCAGCCGCCTTAGAAACGTTGAGGACGCTGCTGGCTCATGGGTCCCATATGACAGCCTCTATGAAAAGTAAAACATTTACTTTCTTGGATTTATTTTTGACACCTAATTAATGACTACTTGGTTCTTTTCTTTTGATCCCGTGACGCCTTTGAAACGTTGAGGGCCCTGCTGGCTCATGGGTCCAACATGTCAGCCTCTATGAACAATAAGAGTTTCTATTGTTGCATTTATTTTTGACCCCTAATTTCTGGCTATTTGCCTTTTTTCCATTGCCTGCCACCTTAGAAACGTTGAGGACGCTGCTGGCTGGGTCCCACATGTCAGCCTCTTTGTACGATAAAAGTTTCCTTTGCTGGATTTATTTTTGACCCCTAATTTCTGGCTATTTGCCTTTTTCTTTCGAACTCCACCGCCTTTGAAACGTTGATGACGCTGCTGCAAACTGGGTACAATATGTCAGCCTCTTTGTGCGATAAACCTTTCCTTTCTTGGATTTTTTGGACACCTGATTTCGAGCTACTTGCCTTTTTCTTTCGATCTCCTGCCCCCTTTGAGAAACGTCGAGAACGATGCTGGTTCGTGGGTCCCACATGTCATCCTCTCTGAATGATAAATGTTGGGGCCGCGGCTGCAAGATACGTCCCACATGTCAGCCTGACTGTTGAATAAACGTTTCCTTTCTCGAATTTATATTTGACCCCTGATTTCTGGCTACTTTGCCGTTTCTTTCGATCCCCTGCATGTCTGCTACTCCACCGAAAAACAGACCGGCATGTATTCATCACAATACTGGTAGCTAATTTAGGAAAAATGTGTTCATCACGGGATTCAAACAAAGATCTTCATCTCTGCTAAATTTTGATTTCACCAAAAACCGAACAGCGTGTGTTCATGACTTTAACTTCACAAACACTATGGTTTCTCTATAAAATAAGGTCACCATCCGTTCCTTTATTGTAGGCATTTGCGAAAAGTGTCTTTGGCTAATGGGCACCAGTGCTCTGCTGTTTAAAAAAAATCAAATAGCATACATATTTGTTTCAAAAAAATCTGAAAATGAATGTAGACATAATAAATAAAGTAACCTACAAGCGTGTAAAATTTTAATATGATATTCTTTATATTGTAGACTACACAAAAAAGACAAAATCTGTTGAAATTTGGAGATTTGAAATATGCATACCCAGATCCACACGTTTGTTACTTTTGTGTAGCCCAGAATTTTTTGTATTTGAAACTGAAATTTTGCACGTTTATGGGACAATTCATTAGCTACTCCATGATTTGTTTTCTAATTTTTTGAACAAATAAATATATTTTTTATTTTTTTCTAAAATAGCAGGAGCACTGGTGCCCAAGAGCACCAAATCTCTTAATAGGCATTTGCGCCTAATAGCGTGAGCTTAGCTAATTTTTGAAGAAAAAAAAGATGTCCATTGTGGTATTCAGGACAAAGATCTTCATGTCTGCTACTGCACCAAACAACAAACCAGCATGTATTCATCACAATACGGGTAGCTAATTTGTGAAAAATATGTTCAGCACGGGATTCAAACAAAGATCTTCATCTCTGCAAAATTTTGATTTCAGCAAAAACCGAACAGCGAATGTTCATGAGGTTAAGTTCACGAACACTATGTTTTCTCTATAAAATAAGGTCACCATCTGTCTCTTATTTCTCAAGGAAAAACAGGTGGAAGTGTTGGGACGAACCACATGGGTGCTTCGGCTCTATGTTCAATCTTCTCTTTTTTGTACTGCAATCTTGAGCCTATGGCAGGACCTCCATTGACGTGCATTCTGCACCAATTTGGCCTTGGACGTATCCATGTATCACGGGCGCGATTGTGGGTAGCAAAGACACAGTCAGGTTTGAACAATTGGAAATCTGGTTCTGCAGCCTCTGCGTCGATTGGCGGGGGTAGCATGAAAATTGGGTGATTGAGTCCAAGAAATAAAGAACGCCCCTTCAAATTGTTCAATCTTTCCCACCTTGCCTCTTCTACAGGGTCCAAGGTATGGGCAGATCTCAAGAAAACGTAGCACCGTACCAAAGGATAAGACCTCAGCTTGTTACCCATATGTAATATTGGAGGACCGAGGATGGGCCGATAACCTTTAACCTGAATCCACGCGAGATCAGATTCACCAGTAATGGACTCTGCTCTCATTGGTGCCAGGAACCAAGTGCGCTGGTCAGAAAATCCAAGAAATACATCTTCATCTTCATAATTATGATTATCACCATCATCATCTAATTCTTCATCATCTAATTCTTCATCATCGAATTCGTCTTCTTCTAATTCTTCTTCTTCTAATTCTTCTTCATCAGCATCATTATCTTCATCGGCACCTCCATCGCCTTGAGCCACATTTGCTTCATCATCTTCCATGACAGCATCTCCCTCGATTTGAGCGAAAATTGCAGCCACTTCTGCTTCTTCATCTTCAATGACAGGGGCGTCAATGAGACGCGGGGCTGCATGTGTCCCTGCAATGCACAAAGATCAACCACAATGCAGCAAGTAGGAACTACACTGAAAATTATCTCTTCTCTTCTATCTTCTATTTTCTACTACTATAAGGCACCAGTTTTTAACAAGACATGTAGCAGCAATTCCAACTGTTGGTGTCCAAAATCTAACGGTTGGGATTAGAGGTATTCGCGTGAAAAAAATACCACACCAGTGTCCACGTGTTTCTAGAACCGTCATGTTTCCATTATGAAGAAAAATCAGAGCAGTCTCACACCGATATCACACGTCCCACTTGATAGTGATTAAGAAAGGTTCCAAATTTTTGTTCATATTTATAAACTGTATGCTCACACTTATTTTGATGGTATAACCAAATTATTAGTTGTATTGAAAGTTTGAACAACATTTAGAACGCAACTTTTATACATCAGTATTGCGAATCGTAATTGGTCCAACATGTGCAGCATGCCATTTACTAGTTAAGACATAAAACAAAGACTCACCACAGGTATATGGTTCCCAAACCAGAACATCTCCATACGGATATGTAACTGCGTATACACGATGTAGGTGTGAACTTGTACCATATCCAGGAATGCCCATGGCATCGACATAGCTGTTTCTATCAAAGAATTCAGGGTTTCTCAGGATATTCCACTCCTTTTCTAGGGGCGCTTGTAGGATAGCGATCAATTCGTCAAATACAACGATTACCTCGTAATGCCATGGCCCTGCTAGATCATCTTTGTACGGCCTCTTGACGATCCGTACTTTGAGCAGTTCCAAACTTTTATCTATTTTGTATTTGAACAGGAATGGTGGGCTGCCATGCCACCATTCACTAGTAGGGCCCAAAGAAATTCCTGCATCTTGCAGAGATGGAAGAGGTATAATAGTATCTGATATGTATATGTTGCGGATCGTCAAGTGCCCGTCCTGCTGGACAAATGCCACCCAGTCGCCGTTACAACCCACCCAGTGCATGGGTCCATGTCCATCCAGTTCCTCCTTGGTATGGATAAATGCTGGAACTGTCGGCTTGTCTAATGGCATCAGCAACGCGTGAATGCCCTGCAAATAGGATTTGTTTCAAAATTGTCTATGCATGCAAGGTATTCGACAGAATGAAGAGCGGATTGTGCAGAACTGAAGCACAGATGTAATGGATAAATAAAGCAATTCCGAAGAGTACATGTGCATAGTGAAGGCAGCAAACCTTACAGTACTCCCAAATCAGGTGATGATGTTGAGTCTAAATTCATGCATGATGTTTGGCAATAAGAAAAGTTGATTGAAAAAACACAAGCTGAAACGAGATGAGTAAATAAATAAATACTCTTACAGTATTGTCGCGGTCGTCTGGCCATGTCTCGGGGTCGCAGTGGAGCAGGCTCGGTAAACCGAACGGAACCTTATGCGCTCCGCGGATGGCATGCCGCATGCCGATCATGCCTCGAGCGAGGCGACCAGTGCTGAGGATATCCGCCCGCTCGGCTATGTTCTCCACCAGTGGGTAGTGGAGGTTGCCCCACCCCATGGACTGGTGGTAGCAATCAGGAATCTCCTCAATCTTACGCTTCTGCTTCATTGGAGTCGGTAATCCAATGCAAGGGAGAGAGGGGTGAACGGGAGAAAGAGACAGAAGAGGGTTTTTTTTGGAGAAGATGCAGTAGTAGTACTACGATACTAGGAGGTGGAGATGCGGGGCATGTTTCCGGGGGAGAGGAACCACTATTTCCCTTAAAAAAAATAACAGCACTTGCGCATTAGAACTTGGGGCGGGGATATAGCGGTAAGAGGTATTGACCAACTTTCCCTCACCTTGACCCCACGTGGTTGTGAACCCGAGATAATTCTTTTTGATGAACCCGATATACTTATTATAGTACTAAAATAGTACAAGTATATACCTTGTACTCCTATATACTAACATTACTATTTTAAGGACTTTTGTTCCATGAGCAACAACTTCCCCCACTCCGCTCATCCGAAATCCTAGCCCCTCCAACTTCAAGGACCAATCAACATAGCTATGGCCTTCTAATTTGGCTCAAGTCGCCGCACACATAGTCCTCCCGCCGACAAGGAATAGGAGCATCAGCCCTTTCGTCGCTTGTTGTTATACATAATCATATACAGTACCATATATATTTCAAATTTCCATATCAAAAAATAGTTCAAATCTGAATTTTAACATCTCAAGCTAAACCCTCGCTTGCTCTTAAACATAAGCATACCATAGTTCTACTTTTGTCTTCACCGAACAACAGAACACAATGTGTTCATCACAACATAGCCAACCGGAGTACCTAGTAATGTAACTAGAGAAGTGAACCTATAGTTGATCAAGCCTTCAACTTTAACACAATAATACCCCCACATTATGTGTTGAGGAGCCACACCCATATATTTAAGAGTACCATCATGTAGACCACAAATGCATCAATGAAGAGAGGGGTATACTTATAGACCACCTCTTTACAAAACAGTTGTAATTAGTAGACCACAATTGCCTCGTTCATTAGCTATGAAATTACATACTATCAGTAGCTACAATGGCTGCAGGCCCTGTTTCAGAATTAAACATCACACTTGTTCCAATCCGGGGCGTTGGCGAAGTTTGGGATGAACCAAAGCGGTGTCTTTACCAGGTACCTATCTTTTTTTGTTTTGCATGTTTTCTCCAAGGCGTTGGTTTGGAAACCAACGGCGCAATCTTCACGATTCAGACTGAATCGGCATATTTCAGGCAGCTGCGAATTGCGAAGCCATGCTTCATTCGGCAAGGTGTACACACAATTTCTTCTCGTCAGACATCCTGGGACAACATCTGCACCGCCTAATGGCAGCATAATCGGATAGTTCACTCCAAGGAAAAGAGAATATTCTCCAAGGTCATCAATCTTTTCCCATGGAATACCTTCATTTAACTTACTAGTGTCCTTCGTGAACACCAGGCAACCAAACCCAGAAGCATAGTTGCCAACAGTGCGACCATGATGAACACGACGATCAGAAGCAGTATGGCAAACTTTACAGGAATATTCCCTTTCATCAGCAATGCCCAGTGTATGGATCAGAAGAAGTCTAGAACCATCTATAGATCTTGCTAACCACCACATGCCATAATCGACCTCGTGATCATGGCCAAGAGCATCATCAAGTGCACACCGCCATTCAAACACAATGGGCGGTGGCTCTACGATCAGCGGAGGACCTGCTTGAAAACGAAATTACTGTTAAGAAGGGTATGTTTGGTTTGCACAAATCTGAAAACGTAAGAATTGGGAAAACGCATTAGGATTCAGATGGGATGATATAATGGCATTTCCATTCAATAATACAGCATATTGGTGTATTTGAGTACATCACATGGGAAACCAAAGGATTCATTTCAAGAAGTTCAAGTAGAGGTCAAAATCCAACATAATTCAATCTGAGAATAAAACTCCTAATTATACAATCCTCAAATTTTTCTATGGTAATCATCTCGAATAAAAAGTCTAAATACCAATGAAATTTCATCCGAAGCAAATATGCCCCAAGCCTCCAAGTCAGATCAGTCAGGTTCGAAAATTAATAAGTTTGTGCATTAAAATTATCTTTACAGCCATGAATAATGAAGCTCATCATACACTACTTACGTCCGGAGGAAAATTACCAGCTTGCTGAGGATTCCATGCGTGAACAGTGCCAGTATGAGTTGTGGCAAACACAAGCCCATTGTGGAGAATTGCATCGCTGTAATTGTAAAAGATGTGGGACTTGGGCTCTGTAAGAACTGTCCATCCAGAATCTTCGCCGCAAAGGAGGGCAACTCTGATGTCAAAAACAGCAACAAGAGAGAAATTTTTGTACCCCCCAGCAGCTGTGGGAACTTGGCAAATATATATCTTGTGAAATATAATAGCACGAAGGTTGTGGTGGTATATATTTGGAATGTGGGTGGTTTCAAACGGCACAGGGAGAGGAATTTCACGGCGAGTGTAGACGTTGACAAGTTTCCATTTGCAAGCAGGAAAGCCAGTGTCAACCATGGCAACCCAATCTCCATTGGCACCTACCCACTGCTTACCCGTACCGTCTGGCATCACAGCGTCGGAGGAGAACCTGTCCAGCGGCGTCAGCTTGCAATCCCGTGCTACCTTCGTCGGGTGAGAATGAAGAACACATGGGAGGCCAAACGGGAGAGAAAAAGATAGAGTTGCACTATCATTTGCAGAGTCGAAAAATAGTTTGGACGAACCGACGAGGCTCGCGGCGGTGATGACGTCGCATCTTGTTACGAGTTCTTCAAGGGGACCTTCGGAAAAGACCTTCTGAAACAGTTCAGAGTCATCATTTTCCTTGTTCGATGCCGCCATCGCAGGGCAGGGGGTGGGTCTATGAGGTTTGGGTTCAACTGATTGGAGTTTAATTTGGGTTCGATGGCGGCAGGTGGCGGGGAAGATGAAGAACGGAGGCTCTCAAACTGGGCGGTGGAATTGATTCTAAAGCTGCATGGCGGCGGCACTGGCGCGTGCTATGGAAGGTGGTCGATTGGTGCGGGCGGGGGCGGAGGTAGACGATGGAGGTGAACCGAAATAGGGCAGGTGGGGGCGGGGCGCTTGACTTCGCTCCTCTACACTCTACAGCATCTCCTCCTGTTTCTTGGAAAGTGTATAGACCCATAATAAAAAGTCACTGTTCCCTCTGAAAAGGTGAAGAACAAGTCACTGGTCTAACGTGCAAATTTGGACATCCCAAGCTATGTGTTGTCATGTCAATTCAATGTCCATGGCAGTATTTTGAATTTTGCGTGACCAAAAGAAGTACGCCTTGGCCTTTCACAATCGGGGTTTCTTTAGAGCAAGAACAATAGAAGAGCCAACAGCTGGCAAAAGTACCACGTAGGCGGGCTATAAGCGCCCACTATTGTCCTACTTCCTCTTGGCGTGATACTCCCTCCGTCCACAAATAAGTGGACGTGCGGGATTTTCAAGGTAAATTAGTAAAAGGAAAGAAAAAAATGCATTGGAGCACTCGTATCTTAAGAAACACATGTACTCAACCACGGTTGTAGATTTTCTCGGCGCAAGACTTTTCCCCAGCAGTTGTGGCTTTCAGTTATTCGTGGGTGTGGGGAGGAGCTCCGCCGCATCGGTAGAAAGCAAAGAGGGACGGCGGCTCTCGATCGTGCGGTGTTAGATTCTGTATATATTAGGAAGTACATATATTGTAATCCTACCTGTACTTGTATTGTACGCCTATATAATGCAAAGGCCACCCCACGTTGGAGGTGTGCCACAAAACCCTAAAACACTTGTTTCACATGGTATCGACGACAACCGATCTACAACCTAAAACATGTCTTCCGCTCCGCCATCTCCGCCGCCGCTTCCGGGCCGGTTGCGCCACTGGCGCCGCTCTGCCCGTCTGCCGCTGCGCCGGCCTCCGTCCATCGGACAACGCGTTCCTCCCACCGTTCCTCGCGCACCTTCTCAATGGTGGGACGGCGCCGTATACAACGGTGGCGTCTCTCGGCCCCCGCAGTCCCGACCGGGGCTCTCTTCGGGCCCCCCGCTCTGCGGGGGTGTGTCCTCGACGTCCTCGCCACCACGGCGGCTCGCCCGCCCCGTTGCCATCGGCTGCTCCGCACCCCTTGGTGCTGCGCCGCTGCAACCTCGCCGCCACGCACCTGGTGCGCGCCGCCGCTCCCGACGCAGCACATCCGATGGTGCGCACGGTCGTGCCCCGCTGCCCCTACCTACACCACAGCGGGTCCTGCTAACGCCGACACTGCTCCCGCCTATGCCGGCTATGGTGGCTACCCCGGCTATCCTCTTTATGGCGCTCCATATGGTCCTCCGCCGATCGCGCGCCTCGTATGGCGCGTTCCATGGACAATGTGCATATGCGCCGCACCACCTTACGGTGCGTCTCCATCGCCCCTATGGTGCCTCGCCGTATGGGGCCCCACACACGTACGGCGCCCCGTCCCTGTACCCTGGGTGCCATCGCCCTCTGCGCCGCCTCCTGCGTCCTACATGGACGTTGATACGTCTCAAACGTATCTATAATTTCTTATGTTCCATGCCACTTTATTGATGATATCTACATGTTTTATACACATTATATGTCATTATTATGCGTTTTCCGGAACTAACCTATTGACGAGATGCCGAAAGGGCAGTTGCTGTTTTCTGCTGTTTTTGGTTTCAGAAATCCTAGTAACGAAATATTCTCGGAATCGGACGAAATCACCGCCCATGTTCCTATTTTTCCCGGAAGCTTCCAGAGCACCGGAGGAGGATGAGAGGGGAGCCAGGGGCCCCACACCACACCCGGCGCGGGCCGGGGCGCCCCTAGGGTGTGGGCACCCCGTGGCCCCTCCGACTCCCTCTCTTCGCCTATTTAGGCCTCTCTGACCTAAAAACCCCGACGGAGACCCACGATACGGAGAAAACCTTCCAGAGCCGCCGCCATCGCGAAATCAAGATTCGGGGGACAGACTCTCTGTTCCGGCACCCTGCCGGACGGGGAATTGCCCCCGGAGTCGTCTCCACCGCCGTCTCCACCGCCATCTTCACCGCCATCGCTGCCTCCATGATGAGGAGGGAGTAATTCACCCCCGGGGCTGAGGGCTCTACCGTAGCTATGTGGTTAATCTCTCTCTCTGTACTCCAATACAATGATCTCATGAGCTGCTTTACATGATTGAGATCCATATGATGAGCTTTGTATCGCTACTAGTTGTGTGCTACTCATGTGATGTTATTAAAGTAGTTCTATTCCTCCTACTTGGTGTAAAGGTGATTAGTGTGTGCACCCTGTGGTTCTTGTCGTAGGCTATGATCACGATCTCTTGTAGATTGTGGAGTTAATTATCATTATGATAGTATTGATGTGATCTATTCCTCCTTCATAGTGTGCACTATGTTAGTTCTTGGTTTATTTTGCAATGATCTATTATGCTCTAAGGTTACTTAAATATGAACATGGAATTGTGGAGCTTGTTAACTCCGGCATTGAGGGTTCGTGTAATCCTACGCAATGATGTTCATTATCAAACAAGAGTGTATGTAGCACATTTGAGAAGAAGTATTTATTATGCGATCAATGTTGAGAGTGTCCACTAGTGAAAGTATGATCCCTAGGCCTTGTTTCCAATACTGAAAACACCGTTTACTTACTGTTCTGTTGCATGTTTACTCGCTGCCATATTTTATTCAGATTGCTATTACCACTCATATACATCCATATTACTTGTATTTCACTATCTCTTCGCCGAACTAGTGCACCTATACACCTGACAAGTGTATTTGGTGTGTTGGGGACACAAGAGACTTCTTGCTTTGTGATTACAGGGTTGCTTGAGAGGGATATCTTTGACCTCTTCCTCCCTGAGTTCGATAAACCTTGGGTAATCCACTTAAGGGAAACTTGTTGCTGTTCTACAAACCTCTGCTCTTGGAGGCCCAACACTGTCTACAAGAATAGAAGCACCCGTAGACATCAAGCACTTTTCTGGCGCCGTTGCCGGGGAGGAAAGGTAAAAGGTACTCACACTCCGGTTCCAGGTAACAGTACTTTTCTGGCGCCATTGTGTGTGTACTCGAAGCTATTTCCTTTAGATCCTGCAATTGCATCTTTTTGTTTCTTGTTTTTATTTTCACTAGTTAGGCATAATGGACAACAAAGAGCTTCTTATTCTATTTCCTGATTTAAGACATGGATGGTTTGATACAAAAATTAAAAAACCTATGGAACCTTATTTACATGATAGTAGCAATGTTATTAGTATGAATGCAATTACTGCTAATGCTATGAAGAAGTCTAAGCTTGGGGAAGCTGGTTTACATAAAAATAATCTTTTTAGCTCCTCCGCTTTGGAAGAAATATTTTGTTCTGATAATGCTTTATCTCCCATATGCGATAACTTTAATGATGCTTCTGATATTTTAAATCCACCTGCTGAAAGTATTCCGTATAAAATACCTATGAAAATTATTGAACGTGTTATGGATAACCGCTATGAAGGGGATGGAACTGTCCATCCTGGTAATCATTTACTGTTTTTGCATGAATTATGCGGGTTATTCAAGTGTGCAGGTATTTCAATGGATGAAGTTAGAAAGAAATTATTTGATATGTCGCTGTCTGGTAAAGCGGCGCATTGGTATAAACTGCTGAAGGACGGGCGCTCTCTTGATTGGAAGGATATTGTGCCTCTATTTTATTCCAAGTTCTATCCTCCAAGTGAAATTCACAAAGATCGAAACCATATATATAATTTCTGGCCTCATGATGGAGAGAGTATTGCCCAAGCATGGGAGAGATTGAAGACTTTAATGCTCAAATGCCCCAATCATGAGCTTCCAGGTAATATCATCATTGATAATTTCTATGCAAGACTTTCTTTTCAAGATAAGACCTTGCTGGATACTACTTGTTCTGGATCATTCACGAGCAATAAAGAAGAGTTTAAAAGGGACCTTCTTGATCGGATTAAGGAGAACGCTGAAGATTGGGAGAACGACAAAGGTAAAGAGTCAGGTATAAATTATGATTATGAATGCATTGAAACTTTTATGAATACTGATAAATTTCGAAATATGAGTGCTACTTATGGTCTTGACTCTCAAGTTGCTGCAAATCTTTATAAAGCCTTTGCTTCTCATTTAGAATTGCCTAAAAAGAATTTTGATAAGTATCATGAACCTTTTAAAGAGGCTTGCATGAAGAATGACATTGTTGTTAATGATTGCAATAAGCATGCTCAAACTCCTAAGAATGCTATTTCCTATAAGCATGTTAATTTTTGTGGAATACATAGACCTTGTGGAATTAATCAAATAGAAGATGAATATTGTATCCATCACAGAAATGAAAAAACTAGAAAGTGGTCTAGAGCTCTAGATGATCTTGGAGAAAAAGTGTGTGCCCTCTATCCTTTTATTTGTGAACTTTGCCATAGAGTTGGTCATTTTAATTTTCAATGTTCCTCCAATGATAATTCAAACCCCATGAGTGCTGCAAATTTGTATTGTGATGATGAAATTATTCCTAATCAGCATGATGAACTTACCTTATTTTTAAAGTGTGAAGAGTTATCAAGAAAAATTTCTTTGTTAAATATTAACGATCTTGATATTGATGATGTCCTGCATGGTTGTCTTTCTTATTGCATTAATAATTGCCATACAAATACTTACATACAGAATATTTTAGAAGATGACACCTTGCCAAAATATGATAGGACCGCTGTGTGTTTTCAACTAATTAATGAAAAGGAGGGATCCTCCCAAGTTTCTTCTATTGTTTCTAAAAGAAAATCAGGTTATGCGGACAAGCCACCCTTCAAGCCTCTTCCTCCTAAAGAAGGGAACGAGGAGAAGGAGAAGAAGAAGAAGAAGGGAACGAAGAAGAAGAAGAAGAAGAAGGAGAATAAAAAGAAAGAGGTAACGGCGTATCCCCGCGTGAATGAGATAACGCTAGGTAACCGTAAGTATGTTGCTCCTAATGATTATTATGATAATGAATCTGAGTACGATGATCTTCCTATACCCTTTACCCATATTAGTGATCATGATTTGGATGAGCACGCTGCCTTTGATATTGAAAATCTCTTTGGTACTGATTATGAAATTAATGATGATAGCATTATTCATGTCCCCTTAAACGATGATATTGAAAGCTCTAAGCTTGGGGATGTTGTGCTTGAAGATCCTGTATTTGAGACATCTACTTTTAGTGAAAATGATGATATTACATATTCAGGTTTAGATAATTGCTATAGAGATGTATATGACACATGTTACAATTATCCTTATGAAACTTGTCATAGTTATGATGGGCTTGCCAAAAACAATTCTTTTAATATGCAACTTGTTTACCATGTTCAAATTCTTGATAATAATCTTGCTCCAATTACTATTAATGAGAATAACTCTTCTTATGCCAAAATTAATGATACTTCTATGCATATGAACCATGATAAGAATGTTTTAAGTGACGGGTATATTGTGGATTTTATCAATGATGCTACTGAAAGTTATTATGAGAGAGGGAAATATGGTTATATGCATCTTAATAATATTAAGTTTCCCCTCTTTATGTTGAGAATCTTTAAGTTACTCGTGTTTTATCCTCTTATGCTTGTCACTTTGCTCTTCATGAATTCATTTGTGTATAAGATTCTTTTGCATAGGAAGCATGTTAGGCTCAAATGTGTTTTGAATTGCCTCTTGAAGCTCTCTTTTGCTTCAAATACTATTTCTTGCGGGTGCATCACCAAAATTGCTGAGCCCATCTTAATGGCTATAAAGAAAGAACTTCTTGGGAGATAACCCATGTGTTATTTTGCTACAGTACTTTGTTTTATATTTGTGTCTTGGAAGTTGTTTACTACTGTAGCAACCTCTCCTTATCATGTTTTTGTGCCAAGTAAAGTTTCTATGTTAAAGTTGATGTTATATTTGGGATCGCTGCGCAGAAACAGCATTGCTGTCTGTCACGAATCTGGGCACAGTTCTCTGTAGAAAATTCGAAAAAATCTGCCAATTTACGAGCGTGATCCTCAGATATGTACGCAACTTTCATTAGTTTTGAGTTTTTCCATTTGAGCAAGTCTGGTGCCATCTTTAAATTCGTCTTTACGGACTGTTCTGTTTTTGACAGATTCTGCCTTTTATTTCGCATTGCCTCTTTTGCTATGTTGGATTCATTTCTTTGATCCATTAATGTCCAGTAGCTTTATGCAATGTCCAGAAGTGAAAAGAATGTTTGTGTCACCTCTGAACATGTGAATTTTTGATTATGCACTAACCCTCTAATGAGTTTGCTTGAAGTTTGGTGTGAAGGAAGTTTTCAAGGGTCAAGAGAGGAGGATGATATACTACGATCAAGAAGAATGAAAAGTCTAAGCTTGGGGATGCCCCGGTGGTTCATCCCTGCATATTTCAAGAAGACTCAAGCATCTAAGCTTGGGGATGCCCAAGGCATCCCCTTCTTCATCGACAAAGTATCAGGTTCCTTCTCTTGAAACTATATTTTTATTCAGTCACATCTTATGTACTTTACTTGGAGCGTCTGTATGTTTTTGTTTTTGTTTTTGTTTGAATAAATGATTGTTTGGGAGAGAGACACGCTCCGCTGGTTCGTATGAACACATGTGTTCTTAGCTTTTAATTTTCATGGCGAAGGTTGAAACTGCTTCGTTAATTGTTATATGATTGGAAACGGGAAATGCTACATGTAGTAATTGGTGTAATGTCTTGAATAATGTGATACTTGGCAATTGTTGTGCTCATATAGATCTTGTTTAAGCTCTTGCATCATGTACCTTGTACCCATTAATGAATAATTACATAGAGCTTGTTAAAATTTGGTTTGCATGATTGGTCTCTCTAAGTCTAGATATTTTCTGGTTGAGGTGTTTGAACAACAAGGAGACGATGTAAAGTCTTATAATGCTTACAATATGTTTATATGTGAGTCTTGCTGCACCATTTTATACTTGAGTTTGCTTCAAATAACCTTGCTAGCCTAAACCTTGTATCGAGAGGGAATACTTCTCATGCATCCAAATACTTGAGCCAATATTCATGCCATTTGTGTCCACCATACCTACCTACTACATGGTATTTCTCCGCCATTCCAAAGTAAATTGCTTGAGTGCTACCTTTAAACCATTCAAAATTTATCACCTCTGATTTGTGTCAATGTTTTATAGCTCATGAGGAAGTATGTGGTGTTTATCTTTCAATCTTGTTGGGCAACTTTCACCAATGGACTAGTGGCTTCATCCGCTTATCCAATAATTTTGCAAAAAGAGCTGGCAATGGGATTCCCAGTCCCAAATTAATTAACAAAAATAGACACTCCTCCATGGTATGTGATTGTTGGACGGCACCCGAAGGATTCGGTTAGCCATGGCTTGAGAAAGCAAAGGTGGGGAGGAGTGTCATCATAATAAAACTAAAATAAAAAGGCACTCCTTCATGGTATGAGATTGTTGGCAGGCACCCGAGGATTCGGTTAGCCATGGTTTGTGAAAGAAAGGTTGGAAGGAGTGCCACCCAAAAATAAATAAAATGGGAGCCGCTCTTTGAAGGTTTGTCTGGCAAGGGGGTTAGAGTACCCGCTACCATTCGTTGACAACAACAAACACCTCTCAAAACTTTACTTTTATGCTCTCTATATGTTTTCAAAATCAAAGCTCTAGCACAAATATAGCAATCGATGCTTTCCTCTTTGAAGGACCATTCTTTTACTTTATTGTTGAGTCAGTTTACCTATTCTTTCTATCTTAGAAGCAAACACTTGTGTGAACTGTGTGCATTGATTCTTACATGTTTACCTATTGCACTTGTTATATTACTTTGTGTTGACAATTATCCACGAGATATACATGTTAAAGTTGAAAGCAACCGCTGAAACTTATATCTTCCTTTGTGTTGTTTCAAAGCTTTCTACTAAGAATTTATTGCTTATGAGTTAACTCTTATGCAAGACTTATTGATGCTTGTCTTGAAAGTATTATTCATGAAAAGTCTTTGTTATATGATTCATTTGTTTACTCATTATCTTCATCATTGCTTCGAATCTCTGCATTCATCTCATGTGCTTTACAATAGTATGATCAAGGTTATGATGGCATGTCACTTAAGAAATTATCTTTGTTATCGTTTTACCTGCTCGGGACGAGCAGAACTAAGCTTGGGGATGCTTGATACGTCTCAAACGTATCTATAATTTCTTATGTTCCATGCCACTTTATTGATGATATCTACATGTTTTATACACATTATATGTCATTATTATGCGTTTTCCGGAACTAACCTATTGACGAGATGCCGAAAGGCCAGTTGTCTGCTGTTTTTGGTTTCAGAAATCCTAGTAACGAAATATTCTCGGAATCGGACGAAATCACCGCCCAAGTTCCTATTTTTCCCGGAAGCTTCCAGAGCACCGGAGGAGGATGAGAGGGGAGCCAGGGGGGCCCCACACCACACCCCGGCGCGGGCCAGGGGGGGCGCGCCCCCCTAGGGTGTGGGCACCCCGTGGCCCCTCCGACTCCCTCTCTTCGCCTATTTAGGCCTCTCTGACCTAAAAACACCGACGGAGACCACGATACGGAGAAAACCTTCCAGAGCCGCCGCCATCGCGAAATCAAGATTCGGGGGACAGAAGTCTCTGTTCCGGCACCCTGCCGGACGGGGAATTGCCCCCGGAGTCATCTCCACCGCCGTCTCCACCGCCATCTTCACCGCCATCGCTGCCTCCATGATGAGGAGGGAGTAATTCACCCCCGGGGCTGAGGGCTCTACCGTAGCTATGTGGTTAATCTCTCTCTCTGTACTCCAATACAATGATCTCATGAGCTGCTTTACATGATTGAGATCCATATGATGAGCTTTGTATCGCTACTAGTTGTGTGCTACTCATGTGATGTTATTAAAGTAGTTCTATTCCTCCTACTTGGTGTAAAGGTGATTAGTGTGTGCACCCTGTGGTTCTTGTCGTAGGCTATGATCACGATCTCTTGTAGATTGTGGAGTTAATTATCATTATGATAGTATTGATGTGATCTATTCCTCCTTCATAGTGTGCACTATGTTAGTTCTTGGTTTATTTTGCAATGATCTATTATGCTCTAAGGTTACTTAAATATGAACATGGAATTGTGGAGCTTGTTAACTCCGGCATTGAGGGTTCGTGTAATCCTACGCAATGATGTTCATTATCAAACAAGAGTGTATGTAGCACATTTGAGAAGAAGTATTTATTATGCGATCAATGTTGAGAGTGTCCACTAGTGAAAGTATGATCCCTAGGCCTTGTTTCCAATACTGAAAACACCGTTTACTTACTGTTCTGTTGCATGTTTACTCGCTGCCATATTTTATTCAGATTGCTATTACCACTCATATACATCCATATTACTTGTATTTCACTATCTCTTCGCCGAACTAGTGCACCTATACACCTGACAAGTGTATTTGGTGTGTTGGGGACACAAGAGACTTCTTGCTTTGTGATTACAGGGTTGCTTGAGAGGGATATCTTTGACCTCTTCCTCCCTGAGTTCGATAAACCTTGGGTAATCCACTTAAGGGAAACTTGCTGCTGTTCTACAAACCTCTGCACTTGGAGGCCCAACACTGTCTACAAGAATAGAAGCACCCGTAGACATCAGACGTCGAAGCTACTCTGGCCGCGATCTCTTCGCCGCCGTTTCTGTTCTCGCATCTTCTCCCGGTGAAGCTTAAGCCGGACAACTACTTGTGTTGGCGTGCTCGCTTGCTCCCACTCCTTCAGTCATTACGGAAGGTTTCGTTGATGGCACATTGCCGTGTCCACCTCCGCACCACCCGATGTTCCGTGCATGGATTGCTTAAGACCAAGCCATCCTCTCGCGATCGCCTTCCCTTGGTGAGGGTGTTGCTGGGCTGGTTCTCTTTGCGGCGACATCGCATGAGGTGTGGGACACTTTGGAGTCGAGCTTCTCGTCCCAATCGACAGCCCAGTCCATGGCCATCCGCACCAAGCTCGCCGACACCCGCAAGGATAACGGTACTATAGCCGCCTACTACAACAAAGTCAAGAAGTGGCCGACACCCTTGCCTCCATTGGTGAGCCTCTCCGACACCGAGTTCTGCGCCTACATCCTCGCCGGACTCGACAGCGACTATGACTCCCTCGCCGAGGTTATTAAGGAACGCAGGTCCCTATTCGCCCTCGGGACCTCTACAACCGCCTTCTCTCGACGGAACAGCGGCTCAATGCGCCGCCCCGACATCTCCTCCGACACGTCTCAATGCTGCGTACCGCGGCAAAGGAGCTGCCCGTGGTCCTCTCCTGCTGCTCCTCGACCGGGTCAGGCCAAACACGGCGCCCGCTGTCCAGAACAAGCTGCGTGTCGGGCTCCTCCGTGGTCGTCGTCGATGGCCGGCCTCGCGCTGTTGTGCTGCGTGCGGTGCAGCTCAGCCGTGCCGCCTCTGTGGCCTTGGGTCATGTTGCCTCCCGCTGTCATCGTCGCTTCAAGACTGACTTCCTCGGTCTTGGCAACAACGGCAAAGGCAATGACCGCCAGGTTCACATGGCGCACCAGGGTCACACGCCGTCCTACCCTTTGACTCCTCCTGGTACATGGACACGGTGCTACGGATCACGTGGACGCATGAGCTGGACAAGCTTGCCGTTCGCAGCCTTACCATGGGCATGACAAGGTTCACACCGCTAATGAGGCGGTATGCACATCTCACATGTTGGTCGCATCACTTCTCACAAACACCTCTAGACAATTACATCTTAGAAATATTCTTCGTGTTCCCACGTTGCACGTAACTTACTTTCGGTTCCTAAACTTACTCGGGATAATAACGTGTTTTGTGAGTTTCACCCGTTTCATCTCTTTGTTAAGGACCGTGCTACGAGGACGTTCTTCTTAGAGGTCGCTACCGCCATGGCCTATATGCGCTTGATGAACCATCTGCTGCCCCCTGCTGCTGCGTTTGAGTCTTCGTGGTGTCGTGTGTCTCCATCACGGTGGCACGCTCGCCTTGGTCATCCGCATCACCCATTGTTCGCCATGTCCTCCACGCCATGAGTTACCATCGAGTCTAGTAATAAAGATGCCATTTGTGATGCTGTCGGCAAGGCAAGAGTCATCAATTGCCTTTTCTGTTTCCACTCATATAGTTAAAACTCCTCTTGAGCTTGTGTTTTCGAGATGTATGGGGTCTGCCCAAATGTCGTAGTGGTCATGAATATTATGTCAGCTTTATTGATGCTTATGCTTTACATGGATATATCTTCTAAGCGCAAGTCTGATGTGTTTGATGTATTCTTAAAGTTTCAAACCCATGTTGAGCGTCTCCTTAACCACAAAATCATTTATGTTCAGTCGGATTGGGGGGTGAGTACCGCAATCTTAGTACGTTTTTGAGAAACTTGGTATAGCTCATCGTGTGTCTTGTCCACATACACATCAAAATGGTTCCACTGAACGTAAGCATCGTCATATTGTCGAAACCGGGTTAACTTTGCTAGCTCATGCTTCGTCCGTTTCGTTTGGAGTGATGCCTTTACCACGGCTGTTTTCTCATTAATAGGCTTTCATCACGCCTTCTTCACATGAAAACTCCACTCGAACTATTGCTTGGTCGGACTCGGATTACACCTTTCTTCAAGTGTTTGGTGTGTGCTGGCCGCATCTTCGTCCCTATAATAATCGCAAACTCGAGTTTCGTTCGAAAAAATGTGTCTTCCTTGGGTATAGTTCCATTCATAAAGGGTATAAATGTCTTCATGTACCGTCTAACCGTGTGTATATCTCACGTGATGTTGTTTTTGATGAGCATGTTTTTCCTTTTTCTGCTCTTCCGGCTCCTGTGTTTCCACACCTTGAGTACACACCTTACCTATGCTGCTCGATCAATTTGTTGATGCGCACATCCGCCTTCTTTCTTTGTCTAACCATGGTGCAGGTATTGGGAGATGCGCGCGACTCCAACTCTTGGACGAGGCTGAACCCCCATTGCTCTCGTCGGGTGGCGTGGACGTCGATCGGCCGACATGCATGCCCCATGCAGCATGCCCGCCCTCGGCTCTGTGCCATCCGCCGGTGTTGCGCCCGCTGCTGCCGATGCCGTGCGTCACCGCCGCGGTCGCCGCCGACCTCGCCAACCTCGCGCCGCCCAGGCCGTCTCCGCGGCAGCCCACCGCCGACGCGTCACTGTGCGGTCCTCTGCGCCCAGCCCGCTGGGCCGATGTCCCCGAGTGGGCCGTCTCCTCCCGGGCGCCATCGCCGTCTCTCTGTCTCTCGACGGCAGGTTCACCGGCGTCTCCGTTGACTTGCACCTCTGCAGGCTGCATCCTCCTCGCGTCGCCGATACCTCGCCACCTGCCCCGCGCTCCCATCTCGTGCTGCGTCCTCATACGCGCAGCAAAAGTGGGGTGGTTCGTCCCAAAAGCGAACCGATGGTATTGTTGCGTGGCTAGCGACATGCATGGCGCAGGCTCGGGAGGATCCTACGCTGAAGAGGCACAGGCTGCTATGAGTATTCCTCTCTGGCGCTTTGCAATGGAACAAGAATATCAAGCTCTTCTCAAGAATGAGACATGGCGTTTAGTTCCTCCCAAGCCTGGTGTCAATGTCATTGATTCCAAGTGGGTTTTCAAAGTTAGAGACATGCAGACGGTTCTATTGAGAGGTACAAGGCTAGGCTGGTTGCTAAAGGCTTTAAACAGCGCTATGGCCTTGATTATGAAGATACCTTCAGTCCGGTGGTCAAGCCCACCACTATTCGTCTTCTGCTCTCTCTTCTTGTCACTCGAGGATGGTCTCTTCGTCGCTCGATGTTGAATGCTTTTTGCATGGTGTTCTTGAGGAAGAGGTATATATGCGTCGCACCGCCTGGTTTTGTTGATCCAGCACGTCCGCAACATACGTGTCGTCTTGTTAAGGCGCTTTATGGTCTGAAGCAAGCTCCTCGTGCTTGGCATGCACGTCTTGGCTCCGCTCTTCGGGCTCTTGGCTTTGTCCCATCTACGGTGACACATCATTGTTCCTTCTTCGTCCGACGGTTACTATGTATCTCTGGTTTACGTTGATGACATCATTCTTGTCGGTTCCTTGGTGACTGCGGATCGTCTTGTTTCTCGCCTTGAGTAGTGAATTTCTTGTTAAAGATCTTGCCGTCTGCACTACTTTCTTGGTTTGGAGGTGTCTTACTGCCGGGTCGACTCTCACTCGAAGTACTCTATGGATCTCCTACGCCGTTGGTATGCTTGAGTGCAAGTCTGCCACTACACCTATGTCCTCCAGGGTCTGCTCTAGATGGTGCTCTTCTCTCTGCTGATGATGCTACGACCGTAGTATTGTTGGCGGTTTGCGATTTGACTATCACTCGTCCTGATGTCTCCTATGCTGTCAACCGTGTCGTCGGTTTCTTCATGCTCCGGGATTCTCACTTGGCGTTAACGCATTGCGTTATATTCGGTTCTGACTTCCTATGGTTTGCATCTGCAGCCGGCGCGTTCTCGAGTTCTCTCTGCGTTCTCGATGCGGTGGGCTGGTAGTCGGAGGATAGGCGATCCACGGGGGACATGGTGTTCTTTGGTCCTAACTTGATCGCAGGTGCTCGAAAACAAGCGACGTGTCCGCGAGCCGAAGCTGAAAAGCAGTTGCAAATGCTACAGCTGAGATCATTTGGATACGATCTTTGCTCGAGAGTTGAGGGTTCCCAAGAGCAGCCGCGATCCTTTGGTGTGATAACATCGGTGCTACATATTTGTCATCGAATCCGTATTTCATGCCCGAACGAAACACATCGAGGTTGACTTCACTTTGTCGAGAGCGTGTTGCTCGAAGCTGCTTCTTATCAAGTTTATCCCTTCAAAGGATCAACTTGCTGACATCTTCACGAAGCCATTGCCACTTCCTAGTTTGAAGGTTGCATCTCAACTCTTGAACTCTTCGAGATTGGTTGAGATTGAGGGAGGGTGTTAGATTCTGTATATATTAGGAAGTACATATATTGTAATCCTACCTGTACTTGTATTGTACGCCTATATAATGCAAAGGCCACCCCACGTTGGAGGTGTGCCACAAAACCCTAAAACACTTGTTTCACATGCGGTGTACTCGTAAATCACGTGCGACCCATGCCCTAATAATTCACAATGCATTGATGAGGGCTATCACTTCATCATCCAATAAAATGTACTTAGTAACTATGGTAATAATATTGTCTTCTCGCAAAAAAAATGGTAAAAATATTGTCTCTTAAGCCATGTACTAGTACAGTGCAAGATGCTTTAGAGAAATAAACCTATATTTTATTGCTACTCCGTAATACACATGGTTATTTATTCTAGGCAAATGCCTACCGAAAGATGTAGGAATAGGGAAATGTAGGATTGCAATGTCATGTCCACTCCAATCCTATAGGAATTCATAGAATCCAAACTTTGTTTGATTCCACCATAGGAAAAGTAAAGCATTCTTAAAAAGAGGCATGAGTAGATGTTTAATTTTCTATGGAATCTGTGCAAAGAAATCCTTAGGAAAAATTCCTATCGGAAACAATCCTACAAATCAAACAGCCAAGGATTCAATTGTACCAATTCCCTATGCAAATCCTTGGTGTTCACCCAATCCTCTCGAATACTCATCCAAAAAATGCACTAATACTTTGATGGGGAGTTTTTGTATTCTAGGCAAGAATAGAGGGTTTGCGGGGATCACTTGAGAAGTGTATTAACCAAAGAAGGCATAAGTAATACACCAACACACACTAACATGCCCTTAATGGATGTATCTCCATAAACTCCCTCTGTTCTTTATTACTACTACTAGTTTATGTACTTCTTAACTAATATGGGATAATCATGAAATATATTTTCTAACATTCAGCCAAAATATAGTGTTTCGACTTTTTAAAATACTGAAAAACTAGTAATTAAAAATATTTGAGCTATCAAATCTAGGAAGTTTGAAAATATTTTGTATTCCGTCTGAAAGTTGTGTTACTTGGTGTAAGATTCACACAAAAATGATGAAAATATCAAACCTTCAAAAAAATTGTAGTAATTCAAACGTTATGTGCGTTTCATAATTTTGCAAAATCTATTCTATTTGCAATTAAAACTATAGTAGTTGGTGGTCCCCGATCATCTGATTTGCTCTTAAACAGCTCAATCCTAAATTTGAAATTCCCTGCAACAGAACACGATAGTTGGTGGTTTGTGCGGAAAAAAATTACAGTTTTAAAAAGTGTTTTACGCAACGAAGGCAGCAATAAGCGGTAGTTTGTGCAATTTCCTCGTGTAAACAACATGTAGCGTCGAAGTAATAGTACTAGCAGTACAGAAATCTTGTGTAATTTCTAGTTCTACATATTACTAGTGTCCACTGTTTGAGAGTTGATGGTGAATGGGTCTAATTTTCAATCGAATGAGAATTAGCAAATTGATTTTTATGACAAAAGCATACAAAGGGAGTAAAACAACATACCCGCATTCGCCGCTGCTACCAGCATGCGATGCCTCCACGAGTGCATTGACGGCTGCTGCAAATCCTCGGAAGGCATCTAGGTTTTGCAGATCGTCGATTGCCGCTGTCCGGCTAAGCTTAACCAGCATAGCTGCCGCCAAGATATCTCGGATTTGGACCACAGGCAGAAGCTGATTGGGGTCGAAGGATTGCCTGATTCGGAATTTGAAGTACCAAGCCCTCGGCTCCGATGATGGAAGTTTGGAACTCGGCCCGGCCAGAACCTCCCAAATCTGTGTGTGGCAGTGGATGCCCATCGGCATCCCCAATGCTGCCGACGCCGTGATGTGGTCGGTCGCACTTTGGTCCCCACTAAAGGCTGGGGCTGCAGCACGTCGCCGCCGCCCCCGACGTCCCCACGACGGCAACGCCATGGACCGAGGCGCTGAGTTTGTTGGCGAACCCGAAGCCCTGGATGGCAAGTGCTTCTTCACAATGGAAGCATCCTCACCCGGCGAGGTTCGCCCCCGGCGCATGCCTATGCTCCGACCAGCCCACTTTGCCGCTGCTGCCTGGGCTGCCGCCGATACCTGGGCCACCGCCGCTTCATGGGACCCCCTCCCTCCTCTCCCTCTCCTAGATCAAAGGGCGCCAGGAGTCTAGCCACAGCAAGACACAGAGCCGCCTGCTTCATCGCACACCAATGGCACACAGACATTTGCGAGCTTTTAGCGCACACCCCTCCGAGGCTGAGTCGTGGAGCCTGGGTGCACGGGGCTATGGCTGGAGGAGTCGCCATGGGACGAGGGGTGTCGAGTGCTCGGGCAAATACGGGAAAGGCGAAGTTTTGGATAACCTTATATGATCACATCAATGCTTCTCAAGGAGCCAAATACTGTATGAGAAACCGGAAAAGTTTGAACGTTTGAAAACTTTGCCGGCATAATGCATCCTTCCAATGCACGCCTACTAAGGTAGAAAGCCAACTCAATTGCTACTTTGTTGGCAAAATGTACCATGGCTCAATCTTGGGTCACACACATCTATCAATTGGTATATTTTGGTCATATTCAAAATTTTACTTGAAACTTGTTGGTCATGCCATTCTACTACTCGCCTAACACTTTTTCTACGCGGGAAGGAGGGGGGTATGATGCTACCCTGAATTTTTATGCCCATTTGTATCTTGGACAAATCCTAGGTTTGACCAAAATTTAAAACATGAAGATGAAAAATTAAGCCTGGATCCACTACAAGAAAAGTTGCCAAACTTTTCTTGTAGTGATCCTTCTTAATTAGTAACTTCAAAATGAAGCTTTTGGAAGGTTTTTGAAATTTCCATGTCTGAAACCCAAAACACCTCTTCATGATTGACTTCATAAGACAAATCGAGTTTAGGGTTAGGGGTAGATACATGATTTTTCTAGTTTGAATATGTCTAGACCTGGCTTATCAACTTGAATGCTTAGTATATGACATAAGAAGATGTACTATGTGCATTGGTTTTTTATTTATTTGATTTGTTTTGAATTTTCATGCCGAATCAAATTTTGGTCAAATCATAGGTTTAACCAAGATTTAAACAAGTTTAAAACATTAAAATGAAAAATTAAGCATGGATCCTTCTCAGTCACTCCAAAATGAAGCTTTTGGGAGGCTTTTGAAATGTCTATGTTTGAAACCCAAAACCACTTCTCTTCATGCTTGACTTCATAAGACAGATGAGTTTAGGGTTAGGGGTAGATACATGATTTTTCTGGTTTGAATAGGTCTAGACCTTGTTATCAAGTTGAATGGCTTACTATGTGACATAAGAAGACTATGTGCTTTGGTTTTTCATTTTTGATTTTTTCGATTGTTTTTATGCCCATTTGAATCTTGGTCAAATCCTAGGTTTGAACAAGAATTTAAACAAGTTTAAAACATGAAAATGAAAAGGTAAGCATGGATCCTTCTTAGTCAGTCCGAAATGAAGCTTTTGGGCGGTTTTCGAAATTTCCATGTTTGAAAACCCAAACCACTTCTCTTCATGCTTGACTTCATAAGACAAATTTAGGGTTAGGGGTATAGATACATGATTTTTCTTGTTTGATATGTCTAGATATTGTTTATCAACACTTGAATGCTTACAATATATGTGACGCAAGAAGACTATGTGTTATGGTTTTTCATTTTTGGGGGTTTTTTCGAATTTTTTATGCGCACTTGAATCTTGGTCAAATCCAAGCTAGCTAGGTTTGACCAAGCTTTAAACAAGTTTAAAACATGAAAATGAAAAAGTAAGCATGTATCCTTCTTAGTCACTCCAAAATTAAGCTTTTCGGAGGTTTTTGAAATTTCCATTTTGTAAACCCAAAACCACGTATCTTCATGTTTGACTTCAAAAGACAGAGTTTAGGGTTAGGGGGTAGATACATGATTCTTCTTTTAATATGTTTAGATCTTGTTTTATCAACTTGAATGTTGACTGTATGACATAAGAAGACTATGTTTTTGAATTTTTTATGAATCTTGGTCAAATCCAAGGGTTGACCAAGATTTAAACAAGTTTAAAACATGAAAATGAAAACGTTTCAAGTTCACCTTTGGTTCGATCTTTCAGTAACCAGGCGCATATATATATGGATGCAAATTGAGATAATTAATTCGTGAAACATTGGAAATGTCCATCGTGTGTCATGTTTCCCCCTCACATGAAAATTGGATTGGTGGCAGACAAGTAAAAGCACATTTATGTGCGACAACCCAAAATGCACATATTTTGCTGAGTTTTCATGCATGCATTAAAAGTTGTGAATATATACATAAAATGCATGTGGGTCATGATTGAAAAGTTTGACATGTATATGGTTCTTGTGTAGTAGTACTATAGTAGATTAGTAGGTACGCAAACTCCCATCCATCTTCTTTGTCAAGAGAAGACGCGCACCAGGATGCGTAGTGGAAGTCGTCTCTGGATCCTTCTGTTGTCCCTCTCACGGAAAAGAAAAAGAAAAAAACATCTCTCTCATTCTCGGCCTCGCTCGACTCGCTCGCTCGCAGCCTCGCACCTCCTGCGCACTGACAAACGCTGCACAACAGTCAACATCACCAGAAAAAAGATATACACCATAAATAATAAGAGGGGCCCCGTGACTGCTATCCCTTCTTCTCCTTCCGTGTGATCCCTCTTCCTCCGAGTTTCACTGGACGGGCAAACACACATGTGCTGCATAGTAAAAATAAAAAAGTAAAAAATCGACCTATGAATCTATGATTAAATAGGTAAAATCCTGGGTTTTATCAAGGTTTAAACAAGTTTAAAACATGAAAATGAATAGGTAAGCATGGATCCTTCTTAGTCACTCTAAAATGAAGCTTTCGCGAGGTTTTTGAAATTTCCATGTTTGAAACCCAAAACCACTTCTCTTCATGCTTGACTTCGTAAGACAGAGTTTAGGGTTAGGGGTAGATACATTTTTCTGGTTTGAATATGTCTAGACCTTGTTTATCAACTTGAATGCTTACTATATGACATAAGAAGGCTATGTTATTTGGTTTTTCATTTTTTCTGTTTTTTTCTGATTTTTTATGCCCATTTAAATCTTGGTCAAATCCTAGGTTTGACCAAGAGTTAAACAAGTTTAAAACATGAAAATGAAAAGGTAAGCCTGGATCCTTCTTAGTCACTGTAAAATGAAGCTTTTGGGAGGTTTGTGAAATTTCCATGTTTGAAACCCAAAAGCACTTCTCTTCATGCTTGACTTCATAAGACAGAGTTTAGGGTTAGGGGGTGTAGATACATGATTTGTCTGGTTTGAATATGTCCAAATCTTATTTATCAACTTTTGAATGCATGCTACTCTCTCAAAGAAAACCTTTTGAATGCTTACTATATGACATAAGAAGACTATATGCTTTTAAAATTCAAACATATGGTAAGCATTCTTATGTCATATAGTAAGCATTCAAGTTGATAAACAAGCAAGGTTTGGACATATTCAAACCAGACAAATCATGTATCTACCCCTAACCCCTAATTAAATTGTCTTATGAAGTCTAGCATGAAGAGAAGTGGTTTTGGGTTTCAAACATGGAAATTTCAAAAACCTCCCAAAAACTTCATTTTAGAGTGACTAAGAAGGATATACAAGCTTCCCTTTTCATTTTCATGTTTTAAACTTGTTTAAATCTTGGTCAAACCTCTAGGATTTGACCAAAAGATTCAAATGGGCATGGAAATTCATAAAAAAACAAAAGAATGAAAAACCAAAGGACATAACATTATTATGTCATATATATATAGTAAGCATTCAAGTTGATAAACAAGGTCTAGACATATTCAAACCAGAAAATCATGTATATATCTACCCCTAACCCTAAACTCTGTCTTATGAAGTCAAGCATGCATGAAGAGAAGTGGTTTTGGTTTCAAACATGGAAATTTCGAAAAAACCTCCCAAGAGCTACATTTTGGAGTGACTAAGAAGGATATATAGATGCTTAATTTTTCATATTCATGATTTAAACTTGTTTAAACCATGTTCAAACCTAGGATTTGACCAAGATTCAAATGGGCATACAATTTTAAAAAAATCAAAAAATAAAAAACAATGCACATAGTATTCTTATGTCATATAGTAAGCATTCAATTAAGTTGATAAAGTAGGTCTAGACATATTCAAACCAGGAAAATCATGCATCTATCCCCTAACCCTAGCTAAACTCTGTCTTATGAAGTCAAGCATGCATGAAGAGAAGTGGTTTTTGGTTTCAAACGTTTAAGCCAAAAGCCCCTTTTCAAATATTTCAAACTTATTCAAATTTGGTTCAAATATGAAAGACATACAAGTTATAGCACACATAGTGCATACATTTTCACACATACTGCACTAGATGCTAACCCTATAGTTTGAGGCCATTTGGGTGACCTAGGTCGAAAAAATTCTTGGATTAGAATCGTGTTGTTCGAACCCCGTAGTTGGATTTTTTTGAACCCTTGATCTGTAGAACTGGGCAAAACCCTAGTTTAACCTATTTAATTACAGATTCGTATATCGATTTTTCTACGAGTACTACCTTTTTATTATTACTATGCAGCACATGGGTGTTTGCCCGTCGAGTGAAACTCGGAGGAAGAGGGATCACTCGGAAGGAGAGAAGAAGGGAGAGAATTATGGTGTCTCCCCTTTTTCGGGTGATGATGTTGACTTTTGTGCAGGGTTTGTCAGTGAGCAGGAGGTGCGAGCGAGCGAGCGAGTCGAGCGAGGCCGAGAATGAGAGAGATTTGTTTTTTTGTGAGAGGGACAACCGAAGGATCCAGAAGGACCCACAGACTTCCAAACGCATCCTGATGCGTCTTCTCTTGACAAAGAAGATGGCTGGGAGTTTGCGTACCTATTGCACGTGACTTGTGCTCACTGAAGTGTGGGACCTCAAGCGTGGGCACCACACGTAAGTGACAGACCTGTTGGTGTAAAAACTCGGTTGATTATAATAGTGCATTAGAACAAAGTTTCCTATGGATTCAAGGGTAGGAAATCCAAGTTAACTCATTTACATGACATTATTTTTTCCATGAAGCAAAGTTAACACATCTATCAATTGGTACATTTTGGAGTGACTAAGAAGGATCCAGCCTTACTTATTCGTTTTCACGTGTTAAACTTGTCTAAATCTTGGTCAAACCTAGGATTTGACCAAGATTCAAATGGGCAGAAAAATAAAAACAGAAAAATGAAAAACCAAATCACATAGTTTTCTTATGTCATATAGTAAGCATTAAAGTTGATAAACAAGGTGTAGACATATTCAAACCAGACAAATCATGTAGCTATCCGATCCATATTAATTGACTTCAATATGGATGTATCTAGAACTAAAATGTGTCTAGATACATCCATATTAGAGTCAATTAATATGAACCGGAGGGAGTATATACCCCCTAACCCTAAACTCTGTCTTATGAAGTCAAGCATGTGAAGAGAAGTGGTTTTGGGTTTCAAACATGGAAATTTCAAAAACCTCCCAAAAGCTTCATTTTAGAGTGACTAAGAAGGATCCATGCTTCCCTTTTCATTTTCATGTTTTAAACTTGTTTAAATTATCTTGGTCAAACCTAGGATTTGACAAGATTCAAATGGGCATCAAAATTGAAAAAAAAATTGAAAAAAGAAAAACCAAAGCAAATAGTTTTCTTATGTCATATAGTAAGCATTAAAGTTGTTGATAAATAAGGTCCATACATATTCAAACCACACAAATCATGTATCTATACCCCCTAATTAACCCCTAAATTAATTAACTCTGTCTTATGAAGTCAAGCATGTGAAGAGAAGTGGTTTTGGGTTTCAAACATTGAAATTTTAAAAACCTCCCAAAAGCTTCATTTTAGAGTGACTAAGAAGGATACAGACTTCCCTTTTCATTTTTATGTTTTAAACTTGTTTAAATCTTGGTCAAACCAAGGATTTGACCAAGATTCAAATGGCCCTAAAAATTCAGAAAAAAATCAAAAGAATGAAAAACCAAAGCACATAGCATTCTTATGTCATATGTATAGTAAGCATTCAAGTTGATAAACAAAGGTCTAGAGACATATATATTCAAACCAGAAAAATCATGTATATATCTACCCCTAAAACTCTAATTAAACTATGTTTTATGAAGTAAATCATGAAGAGAAGTGGTTTTGGGTTTCAAACATGGAAATTTCAAGAACCTCCCAAAAGCTTCATTTTAGAGTGACTAAGCACTACAAGAAAAGTTCTGATAGACAACGTCCCAAAATCGTCAACTAAGGGGCATTTTTCGTCGCCTATGGGCCTAACCCGACGATATGGGTTCTGTTGTCGAAACTGCGTCAGGCAAAGTCCAACGACGATTTTTTCGGTCCGTCGCGCTTGGGCGCCCTTCCGCCACGGAAAATCGGACCGTTGCGGAAGTGTTTTCGGGAGCCCGTTGACTGCTGACGTCATGCAAACTGACACGTGGCAGACGCCGTTAACTGCCAGTTAACGGCGTTAACCGGCTGAAACCCCGTGGTAGATGGTAGGCCCACACGAGGCCTGCCACGTCTTAAGCGGGCCGGGCCAGATGACATAGTTTGACCGGTCAACTATATAGCTGGGCTGGTCCATTAGTTAAGTGGGCCGGGCCTAACCTCTAAGGTTGACTGGTCAAAACTTAAATGGGCCGGCCCATTTAACATGTGGGGTCCACCTTACAGCAACTGGGCCGGCCCAAGAAGCAAGTGGGCCGGGCCAAAAACACAGGTGGGTCCCACTTTCCTGTTAAAAGGCCGGCCCATTTAGTGTGTGGGGTCCACCGTATAGCAAGTGGGCCCAACAAGCTAGTGGGCCGGCCAAAAACACAGTGGGTCCCACTTTCCGTTAAAAGGCCGCCCATTTAGTGTGTGGGGTCCACCGTATAGCAAGTGGGCCGGCCCAACAAAATAGTGGGCCGGGCCAAAAACACAGTGGGTCCCACTTTCCTGTTAAAGGGCCGGCCCATTTAGTGTGTGGGGCCTGATACGTCTCCAACGTATCGATAATTTCTTATGTTCCATGCTACTTTATTGATGATACCTACATGTTTTATATACATTTTATGTCATATTCGTGCATTTTCTGGAACTAACCTATTAACAAGATGTCGAAGTGCCAGTTCTGTTTTCTGTTTTTGGTTTCAGAAATCCTAGTAACGAAATATTCTCGGAATTGGACGAAATCAACGCCCGGGTTCCTATTTTGCCCGGAAGCATCCAGAACACCCGAGAGCGCCGGGCCCTGTGGGCCCCAGATGACATGGTGGCGCGGCCAGGGCTGGGCCCGCGCCACCCTATGGTGTGGTCGCCCCTTTGACCCTCCTGCGCCGCCTCTTCGCCTATATAAAGCCCCTGCATCGAAAACCCTTACGGAGGAAGCCACGGTACGCGAAACCTTCCAGAGCCGCCGCCATCGCGAAGCCAAGATCTGGGGGACAGGAGTCTCGTTCCGGCACCTGCCGGAGGGGAAGTGCCCGGAAGGCTTCTCCATCGACACCGCTGCCATCTCCACCGCCATCTTCATCACCGCTGCTGCTCCCATGAAGAGGGAGTAGTTCTCCATCGAGGCTCGGGGCTGTACCGGTAGCTATGTGGTTAATCTCTCTCCTATGTACTTCAATACAATGATCTCATGAGCTGCTTTACATGATTGAGATCCATATGATGAGTTTTGTATCGCTACTAGTTATGTGCTACTCATGTGATGTTATTAAAGTAGTCTATTCCTCCTGCATGGTGTAAAGGTGATTAGTGCGTGCACCGTGTGGTTCTTGTCGTAGGCTATGATCATGATCTCTTGTAGATCGTGGAGTTAATTGTCATTATGATAGTATTGATGTGATCTATTCCTCCTTCATAGTGTAATGTGGACAGTGCGTGCTCTATGTTAGTTCTTGGTTTATTTTGCAATGATCTATTATGCTCTAAGGTTACTTAAACATGAATATCGAATGTTGTGGAGCTTGTTAACTCCGGCATTGAGGGTTCGTGTAATCCTACGCAACGAATGATGTTCATTATCAAACAAGAGTGTATGTAGCACATATGAGAAGAAGTATTTATTATGCGATCAATGTTGAGAGTGTCCACTAGTGAAAGTCTAATCCCTAGGCCTTGTTCCTAAATACTGCTATCGCTGCTTGTTTACTGTTTTACTGCGTTACTACTGCTGCGTTACTACTGCATGTTTACTTCCTACAATATTACTACCATCAACTGCACGCCAGCAAGCACTTTTCTGGCGCCGTACTACTGCTCATACTTATTCATACCACCTGTATTTCACTATCTCTTCGCCGAACTAGTGCACCTATTAGGTGTGTTGGGGACACAAGAGACTTCTTGCTTTGTGGTTGCAGGGTTGCATGAGAGGGATATCTTTGACCTCTTCCTCCCTGAGTTCGATAAACCTTGGGTGATCCACTTAAGGGAAACCTTGCTGCTGTTCTACAAACCTCTGCACTTGGAGGCCCAACACATACAGAAAGGAGGGGAACGTAGACATCAAGTACTTTTCTGGCGCCGTTGCCGGGGAGGAAAGGTAAAAGGTACTCACACTCCGGTTCCAGGTAACAGTACTTTTCTGGCGCCATTGTGTGTGTGCTCGAAGCTATTTCCTTTAGACTCTGCAATTGCGACATTTGGTTTCTTGTTTACACTAGTTAGGCATAATGGACAACAATGACCTTTTTATTCTATTTCCTGATTTAAGACATGGATGGTTTGATGCGAAAATTAAAAAACCCATGGAACATATTAATATGAATGCTTTGAACACTATTGTTGTTAATGATATGGAAAATTCTAAGCTTGGGGAAGCTGGCTTTGATGAGCATGATATTTTTAGTCCCCCAAGCATTGAGGAGAAAATTTACTTTGATGATACTTTGCCTCCCATTTATGATGATTATAATGATAGTAGTCTTTTGTTACCACCTGTTATGGAGGATAAATTTGATTATGATTACAATATACCTCCTATATTTGATAGCTACTTTGTTGAATTTGCTCCCACTACAACTAATAAAATTGATTATGCTTATGTTGGGAGTAGTAATTATTTTATGCATGAGACTCATGATAAGAATGCTTTATGTGATAGTTATATTGTTGAGTTTGCTCATGATGCTACTGAAAGTTATTATGAGAGAGGAAAATATGGTTGTAGAAATTTTCATGTTACTAAAACACCTCTCTATGTGCTGAAATTTTTGAAGCTACACTTGTTTTATCTTCCTATGCTTGTTACTTTGCTCTTCATGAACTTGTTTATTTACAAGATTCTTATGCATAGGAAGCATGTTAGACTTAAATGTGTTTTGAATTTGCCTCTTGATGCTCTCTTTTGCTTCAACTTCTATTTCTTGCGAGTGCATCATTAAAACTGCTGAGCCCATCTTAATGGCTATAAAGAAAGAACTTCTTGGGAGATAACCCATGTGTTTATTTTGCTACAGTACTTTGTTTTATATTTGTGTCTTGGAAGTTGTTTACTACTGTAGCAACCTCTCCTTATCAAGTTTTTGTGCCAAGTAAAGTTTCTATGTCAAAGTTGATGTTATATTTGGGATCGCTGCGCAGAAACAGCATTGCTGTCTGTCACGAATCTGGGCACAGTTCTCTGTAGAAAATTCGAAAAAATCTGCCAATTTACGAGCATGATCCTCAGATATGTACGCAACTTTCATTAGTTTTGAGTTTTTCCATTTGAGCAAGTCTGGTGCTTTAAATTCGTCTTTACGGACTGTTCTGTTTTTGACAGATTCTGCCTTTTATTTCGCATTGCCTCTTTTGCTATGTTGGATTCATTTCTTTGATCCATTAATGTCCAGTAGCTTTATGCAATGTCCAGAAGTGAAAAGAATGTTTGTGTCACCTCTGAACATGTGAATTTTTGATTATGCACTAACCCTCTAATGAGTTTGCTTGAAGTTTGGTGTGAAGGAAGTTTTCAAGGATCAATAGAAGAGGGTGATATAATGTGATCGAGAAGAGTGAAAGGTCTAAGCTTGGGGATGCCCCGGTGGTTCATCCCTGCATATTTTAAGAAGACTCAAGCATCTAAGCTTGGGGATGCCCAAGGCATCCCCTTCTTCATCGACAACTTATCAGGTTTCTTCTAGTGAAACTATATTTTTATTCGGTCACATCTTATGTACTTTACTTGGAGCGTCTGTGTGCTTTTATTTTTGTTTTTGTTTTGTTATCTTAGTTCTCTGAATAAGTTCATCCTTGTGTGGGAGAGAGACACGCTCCGCTGGTTCGTATGAACACATGTGTTCTTAGCTCATAATATTCATGGCGAAGTTTCCTCTTCGTTAAATTGTTATATGGTTGGAATTGGAAAATGCTACATGTAGTAATTGGTAAAATGTCTTGGATAATGTGATACTTGGCAATTGTTGTGCTCATGTTTAAGCTCTTGCATCATATACTTTGCACCCATTAGTGAAGAAATACATAGAGCATGCTAAAATTTGGTTTGCATAATTGGTCTCTCTAAGGTCTAGATAATTTCTAGTATTGAGTTTTGAACAACAAGGAAGACGGTGTAGAGTCTTATAATGTTTACAATATGTCTTTTATGTGAGTTTTGCTGCACCGGTTCATCCTTGTGTTTGTTTCAAATAACCTTGCTAGCCTAAACCTTGTATCGAGAGGGATTACTTCTCATGCATCCAAATACTTGAGCCAATATTCATGCCATTTGTGTCCACCATACCTACCTACTACATGGTATTTCTCCGCCATTCCAAAGTAAATTGCTTGAGTGCTACCTTTAAACCATTCAAAATTTATTACCTCTTATTTGTGTCAATGTTTTATAGCTCATGAGGAAGTATGTGGTGTTTTATCTTTCGATCTTGTCATTTACTTTTGACAGACTTTCACAATGGACTAGTGGCTTCATCCGCTTATCCAATAATTTTGCAAAAAGAGCTGGCAATGAGGTTCCCAGCCTCAATTAATTAACTTGCATTAATAATTCTCTTCACATGTTTTGCTCTGATTCATCAGTAAGCAACTTAATTTTGCAAATAGACACTCCTCCATGGTATGTGAATGTTGGAAGGCACCCGAGGATTCGGTTAGCCATGGCTTGTGTAAGCAAAAGGTTGGGAGGAGTGTCATCCATAAATAAAGAAAAACTAAACTAAAGTACATGTGTAAACAAAAGAGAAGAGGGATGATCTACCTTGCTGGTAGAGATAACGTCCTTCATGGGAGCCGCTCTTGAAAGTCTGGTTGATGAGGTAGTTAGAGTGCCCACTACCATTCGTTGACAACAACAAACACTTCTCAAAATTTTACTTTTATGCTCTCTTTATGTTTTCAAAACCAAAGCTCTAGCACAAATATAGCAATCGATGCTTTCCTCTTTGAAGGGCCATTCTTTTACTTTTTATGTTGAGTCAGTTTACCTATCTCTCTCCACCTCAAGAAGCAAACACTTGTGTGAACTGTGCATTGATTCCTACATACTTGCATATTGCATTTATTATATTACTTTGCATTGACAACTATCCATGAGATATACATGTTATAAGTTGAAAGCAACCGCTGAAACTTAATCTTCCTTTGTGTTGCTTCAATACCTCTACTTTGAATTATTGCTTTATGAGTTAACTCTTATGCAAGACTTATTGATGCTTGTCTTGAAGTACTATTCATGAAAAGTCTTTGCTATATGATTCACTTGTTTACTCATGTCATTACTTTTGTTTTGATCGCTGCATTCATTACATATGCTTACAATAGTATGATCAAGGTTATGATGGCATGTCACTTCAGAAATTATCTTTGTTATCGTTTTACCTGCTCGGGACGAGCAGAACTAAGCTTGGGGATGCTGATACGTCTCCAACGTATCGATAATTTCTTATGTTCCATGCTACTTTATTGATGATACCTACATGTTTTATATACATTTTATGTCATATTCGTGCATTTTTGGAACTAACCTATTAACAAGATGCCGAAGTGCCAGTTTTCTGCTGTTTTTGGTTTCAGAAATCCTAGTAACGAAATATTCTCGGAATTGGACGAAATCAACGCCCGGTTCCTATTTTGCCCGGAAGCATCCGAACACCCGAGAGCCGCCAGAGGGGCCCTGTGGGCCCCAGATGACATGGTGGCGCGGCCAGGGCTGGGCCCGCGCCACCTTATGGTGTGGTTGCCCCTTTGACCCTCCTGCGCCGCCTCTTCGCCTATATAAAGCCCCTGCATCGAAAACCCTTACGGAGGAAGCCACGGTACGCGAAACCTTCCAGAGCCGCCGCCATCGCGAAGCCAAGATCTGGGGGACAGGAGTCTCTGTTCGGCACCCTGCCGGAGCGGGGAAGTGCCCCCGGAAGGCTTCTCCATCGACACCGCTGCCATCTCCACCGCCATCTTCATCACCGCTGCTGCTCCCATGAAGAGGGAGTAGTTCTCCATCGAGGCTCGGGGCTGTACCGGTAGCTATGTGGTTAATCTCTCTCCTATGTACTTCAATACAATGATCTCATGAGCTGCTTTACATGATTGAGATCCATATGATGAGCTTTGTATCGCTACTAGTTATGTGCTACTCATGTGATGTTATTAAAGTAGTCTATTCCTCCTGCATGGTGTAAAGGTGATTAGTGTGTGCACCGTGTGGTTCTTGTCGTAGGCTATGATCATGATCTCTTGTAGATCGTGGAGTTAATTGTCATTATGATAGTATTGATGTGATCTATTCCTCCTTCATAGTGTAATGTGGACAGTGCGTGCTCTATGTTAGTTCTTGGTTTATTTTGCAATGATCTATTATGCTCTAAGGTTACTTAAACATGAATATCGAATGTTGTGGAGCTTGTTAACTCCGGCATTGAGGGTTCGTGTAATCCTACGCAACGAATGATGTTCATTATCAAACAAGAGTGTATGTAGCACATATGAGAAGAAGTATTTATTATGCGATCAATGTTGAGAGTGTCCACTAGTGAAAGTCTAATCCCTAGGCCTTGTTCCTAAATACTGCTATCGCTGCTTGTTTACTGTTTTACTGTGTTACTACTGCTGCGTTACTACTGCATGTTTACTTCCTACAATATTACTACCATCAACTGCACGCAGTAAGCACTTTTCTGGCGCCGTACCTGCTCATACTTATTCATACCACCTGTATTTCACTATCTCTTCGCCGAACTAGTGCACCTATTAGGTGTGTTGGGGACACAAGAGACTTCTTGCTTTGTGGTTGCAGGGTTGCATGAGAGGGATATCTTTGACCTCTTCCTCCCTGAGTTCGATAAACCTTGGGTGATCCACTTAAGGGAAAACTTGCTGCTGTTCTACAAACCTCTGCACTTGGAGGCCCAACACTGTCTACAGGAAAGGAGGGGGAACGTAGACATCAGGGCCCACCATATAGCAAGTGGGCTGGCCCACCAAGATAGTGGGCGGGCCAAAAACACAGGTGGGTCCCACATTCCTGTTAATGGGCCGGCCCATTTGGTATGTGGGGTCCACCATATAGAAGTGGGCCGGCCCAACAAGATAGTGGGCCGGGCCAAAACAGGTGGGTCCCACCTTCCTATTAAAGGGCCGGCCCATTTGGTGTGTGGGGTCCACCATATAGAAAGTGGGCCGGCCCATTTGGTATGTGGGGTCCACCATATAGAAAGTGGGCCGGCCCAACAAGATAGTGGGCCGGGCCAAAAACACAGGTGGGTCCCACCTTCCTATTAAAGGGCCGGCCCATTTACCATGTGGGACCACCATAGAGCAAGTGGGCCGGCCCAATAAGCATGTGGAGCCCATTATCGTGTAACCGGGCCGGCCTACTAAAGAAGTGGGCCGGCCCAAAATGAAAGTGGGTCCCACACTACTGTAAGTGGGCCGGCCCAATCTGTTGTAGGGCCCTACTTGTTTGACTAGTCAACTTGCATTAAATTTCATGAGCCTAAAATCTGATTTCAATGATACACACAATTACATACACAAATAAAACAAATAGGAAAATTACAAGGCAATTAATGTGCCCAAATAAAAAAATTACATAGAATCATTGAGGACTTCTATTAGCATCATCAATAACACGTTGACATTTGGCAATCGCCTTGATTGAATCTTGTGTACTCTTTGTCAACATATCAGCTACAGATCTTAAAGCAGCAATACCATGTCTTTTATAAAGTACAGCCTTGAGATATTTACTGTCTGATGAAAGAAATGGTCTAGGTTGACGGCTATGAGAAGATGCATCAGAAGAAAGATCAGAACTTTTTGTGGGCCTCACTGGTAATGAAGATTGCTTCATCACAACTGCATTCTGATAATAATGCAAAAAGAGTTAAACGATGAACTATGCAAACATTTATTATGCAATGTAGATATAAGATAATAACAAGTTGCATAAATAAGACATGTATGGAACTTGTACTAAGCACAAACTTACATCATAATGTTGCACAGGGTCGCTACAGATCCTTTTTTGGCGACTATCTTCTAATGATGACTGCTTCATTAAAACAGCATTCTGGTAACATTGTAAACATAGTTACAACAATTAACTATTCAAACATGTATTACGCAATGTAGAGATCAGATAACAGCATGTAGCAGAAATAAGCACAAGATAAGATAAGATGCATGTACTAAGCACATACTGGCTCACTGCAGGTCCTTCTCTTGCGTGCACTAGTCGTGGTCAACATGCCTATCATTTTAGGTTCAGCCATCAAGTGAAATGCTAATCCTCCTGCTCCATTGTCCTTAATCTGTGTTTAGATATCACATTTAAGACCAAGTCAGCTGGTTTCAAATAACAAAAAACTTGAGCTGCCAAATGAATAAGCCAATAGTTACCAGATATCAGATTAAAACCAACTAGATGTTGCTTTGCATGAGATACGAATTTCAGACATTCAGATTTAGAGTAGGGTAATGCCAAGGTTTTACACATAAAGTAAACTGGCATTAAGAATGACCAAATGTCAGGTTCAAATCACCCTCGAAGTTTCTCCAAGACAAGCATATCAAATAGGCAGAAACATAGTAAAGCATGAATGGCATTGCTATGGCAGGGTTCCAAGTGTTAATCTCTTGCATAAGGAACAATGCATATAGGTTATAGATAATAACGGAAGTAAACTGCCAAAATTACCAACCACGAACTCAGATTCCAACCTTACCTAGCGTCCCCGCTGTTAATGTTGGATGTTCTAATAAGTGGTTCGCATGATCAATCCCAAGGAAAAATAACATTGACAAGTCAGTCTACGATAATACAAAGACCAGACATGCACGCAGCAATAACTATATAAGCTAAAGACGAGGTATAAGAGCAAGCAGATTGGAAATGCACATAGCATGATTATAAAAGCAGTGTGAGAATAGCAGACACGAGAAAACAGCTAGCGGTGAGCTAATGACGTGGTATAAGAACAAGCAGATTGGAAATGCCCATAGCACGACTATAAAAGCAGTGCGACAATAGCATGCAGTACAAAAACAGTTGGCAGCAAATGAATGGGTACAAGGCTATAAATATGTGGATGCACACAGGTGTCAGTAGAATGAACAGGATGGTAGCGACCGGATAATGCTTTTGTACTGTACAACATTTAAACAAACTTCATGCGAAGCAACACATCAAGAAAGTTAACGGCATATGAGATCTGCAAATAACTACACAAAACATGGCTAAAGAAACACCGCGATCTAACGGGCCAGCGTACTAACCAAGCTGCGGCGGGGTGGACGGGGGCGGCAACTTGCATTCCAGCGGCGGCGAACGCGGGAGACGATGAATCGACCCTGTTTCAGTAGAAGCGGGCGTTAGTGAAGCAGATCTGGTTGGCTGGCAAGGTATTCGGTGAAGTTGATACAGCCGCTGCGGCGAGGTAGTCGGTGGCGAGGTCGGCGGTGAAGCAGATCCGTCGGTGGCGAGGTCGGCGGTGAAGCAGATCCGTCGGTGGCGAGGTCGGCGGTGAAGCAGATCCGTCGGTGACGAGGGCGGCGGGGGAGCGGATCAGGTGGGTGGACAGCCAACACGATCAAGGCTACGCTGTGGAGGAGTATGCCGGCGGCGAAGCAGATCTAGTACTGTAGAGAGTCAGAGCTTTGGCGTGTGAGAGTATTTTTGAGCTAATGGGGCGAATGGTTGGTGGGTGGGTGTGGGCCTGTGGGGAGGGTTCGGGATCTAGGCAAGATATTTCATTGTTACCGAATGAGCCCTCCATGGTCGGTGGGTTGTAGCTTCCGGACCAGGGTTAAAAGGGTAAAACTGGTCACGGGATTTTCGAATGGATGCGGCGGGATGATTTGGCGCGTGGCCGAAATTTTCAGTTTCAAGCTACAGTACGAGCAGAACGACAAAAATAATGTTCTTCCCCAGGGAGCTCTCATTTCTTCCTCTTCTCTTTCTCTCTCGAGTCTCTCCCACTCCCCCGGCTCCTCTCCCCCTTCTCTCCGGCGGCCTCGCCGGCCGGAGACGAGGCCGACTTCTCTCTGTATATTGTACACCCTCCGAACTAAATTAATTGATTCAACTTTCCTTAGACGTGTATGTATCTAGAGTAAAAACATGTGTGGATACATCCATATTTAGATAAGCAAAGTTGAGTCAGCTAATTTGGATCCGAGGGAGTTAGTGTTGTTGTAAGCTTAGATCCAGTGTTTCCCATGAGCAGAATGGCGCAATGGAGTCGGGGATCTCGTCATCGGCTTCAGATCTGGCCTATGGTGAATCTGGCGGATCTTGCCGGCCAAACCCCGATCTGGTGCCATCAATGTGATGGCGCTAACGGTGAGGCTTGCTTTGGTCAGTGCTTCAGATCTGGCCAATGGGGAAGTCAAGCTGCTAAAGTTCACAAGCTCGGGGCATACGACGGCGTCATCCGTCTTGCCCGTGCACATCTTGGACTTTCAGCGACCCTTCTCAGAGCCAATATGCCGTTGCTGAGGCCCTTCTTCTCCTTCGTCCTGGCGACTACCGGCGACACCGTCCCAAGTGGTGCGTCCCCGGCGACGGAGTTGCTGGAAAGGATGCGGAGCAGAGATCTGATGTGCGGTCGAGAAGGACTCGATTGATTTTCTTCTATATGTTTTGGGGTCCTTTTTGTAAAGTTGCAGGTTCTATTAGTTATTGTCTAGTACTTTTGGTCCTCTATGTAATTTTTTGGACTAGTTTCCATTGGCACTGATAAACTTGAATTTTGACAAGTTCACGAGGAAAAAAATTCCTTTGCACATATGGCCTATCATGTATAAACATTCTTGAGATTTAAACTATATGTAATGTGCCATGCATTAACCCTAAACCATATATATGTAACTAACCCTAGCTGATCAAACCCTACTTAATTAAAACAAATAACCCTAAACTATACGCATGCACTTTATGCGCAAAGGCGCGGGTGCCTCTAATAATGTGTGTGCGCACTCGATCGATGATCCCTAAACCTTATACAACCCTGAAACCCTAATCCCTAATCCCTAAACCCTAAACACCCTAAACACTAAACCCTAGACCCTAAACCCTAACCCTAACCCTAAACCCTAATTAAACCCTATATATAGGCCAACGACACTTAATTGTGCATCAAGCAGGCCAGGGGTGCCTCGCGGTCCTCTAATTAAATTAAATGTGCCATGCATTAACCCTAAACCATATATATGTAACTAACCATAGCTAATCAACCCTACTTAATGAAAACACATAACCCTAAACTATACTAGCTATAACCCGATCTAATAAAAACATGCTCTATATATAGCAGCTAGCTAGCAAACCGTAGATTAACACCAATTAATATATACATGGCCTATATCGATCATGTTGTATAACATATCCCTGAGATTCATTAATTAATTATATAATTATCGTGATAAATTAATTAACTTTAATTTTGACAAGTTCTCTCGAATGAAAACACATTTGATTAAGTTGCCTCATAATATATATATATAATTAGTGTGCATGCATGGCCTACCATGCATTCGTGCATATATTTTAATGTATATTTGAACATATTCTTGGGGATTTCAATCTCTCTCTCTCGATCATCTATATATCGTTGGTGGCCAAAAAACACACATATATATATATGCATGCAATTTATGCGTAAAGGCGCGGGTGCCTCTAATAATGTGTGTGCGCACTCGATCGATGATCCCTAAACCTTAAACAACCCTAAAACCCCTAAATCCCTAATCCCTAAACCCTAAACACCCTAAACACTAAACCCTAAACCCTAGACCCTAAACGTACCCTAACCCTAACCCTAACCCTAACCCTAAACCCTAGCTAATCCTAAACCCCAATTAAACCCTATGTATAGGCCAACGACACTTAATTGTGCATCGATCGAGCGGGTCATGGGTGCCTCGCGATCCTCTAATAAAATTAAATGTGCCATGCATTAACCATAAACCATATATATGTAACTAACCCTAGCTAATCAACCCTACTTAATTAAAACACATAACCCTAAACTATACTAGATATAACCCGATCTAATAAAAACATGCTCTATATATAGCAGCTAGCTAGCAAACCGTAGATTAACACCAATTAAAATATACATGGCCTATATCGATCATGTTGTATAACATATCCCTGAGATTCATTAATTAATTATATAATTATCGTGATAAATTAATTAACTTGAACTTTGACAAGTTCTCTCGAATGAAAACACATTTGATTAAGTTGCCTCATAATATATATATATAATTAGTGTGCATGCATGGCCTACAATGCATTCGTGCATATATTTTAATGTATATTTGAACATATTCTTGGGGATTTCAATCTCTCTCTCTCTCTCGATCGTTGGTGGCCCAAAAAACACACATATATATGCATGCAATTTATGCGTAAAGGCGCGGGTGCCTCTAATAATGTGTGTGCGCACTCGATCGATGATCCCTAAACCTTAAACAACCCTAAAACCTTAAATCCCTAATCCCTAAACCCTAAACACCCTAAACACTAAACCCTAAACCCTAGACCCTAAACATACCCTAACCCTAACCCTAACCCTAACCCTAAACCCTAGCTAATCCTAAACCCCAATTAAACCCTATGTATAGGCCAACGACACTTAATTGTGCATCGATCGAGCGGGTCATGGGTGCCTCGTGATCCTCTAATAAAATTAAATGTGCCGTGCATTAACCCTAAACCATATATATGTAACTAACCCTAGCTAATCAACCCTACTTAATTAAAACACATAACCCTAAACTATACTAGCTAGCTATAACCCGATCTAATAAAAACATGCTCTATATATAGCAGCTAGCTAGCAAACCGTAGATTAACACCAATTAAAATATACATGGCCTATATCGATCATGTTGCATAACATATCCCTGAGATTCATTAATTAATTATATAATTATCGTGATAAATTAATTAACTTGAACTTTGACAAGTTCTCTCGAATGAAAACACATTTGATTAAGTTGCCTCATAATATATATAATTAGTGTGCATGCATGGCCTACAATGCATTCGTGCATATATTTTAATGTATATTTGAACATATTCTTGGGGATTTCAATCTCTCTCTCTCTCTCGATCATCTATATATCGTTGGTGGCCCAAAAAACACACATATATATGCATGCAATTTATGCGTAAAGGCGCGGGTGCCTCTAATAATGTGTGTGCGCACTCGATCGATGATCCCTAAACCTTAAACAACCCTAAAACCTTAAATCCCTAATCCCTAAACCCTAAACACTAAACCCTAAACCCTAGACCCTAAACGTACCCTAACCCTAACCCTAAACCCTAGCTAATCCTAAACCCCAATTAAACCCTATGTATAGGCCAACGACACTTAATTGTGCATCGATCGAGCGGGTCATGGGTGCCTCGTGATCCTCTAATAAAATTAAATGTGCCATGCATTAACCCTAAACCATATATATGTAACTAACCCTAGCTAATCAACCCTACTTAATTAAAACACATAACCCTAAACTATACTAGCTAGCTATAACCCGATCTAATAAAAACATGCTCTATATATAGCAGCTAGCTAGCAAACCGTAGATTAACACCAATTAAAATATACATGGCCTATATCGATCATGTTGTATAACATATCCCTGAGAATCATTAATTAATTATATAATTATCGTGATAAATTAATTAACTTGAACTTTGACAAGTTCTCTCGAATGAAAACACATTTGATTAAGTTGCCTCATAATATATATATAATTAGTGTGCATGCATGGCCTACAATGCATTCGTGCATATATTTTAATGTATATTTGAACATATTCTTGGGGATTTCAATCTCTCTCTCTCTCGATCATCTATATATCGTTGGTGGCCCAAAAAACACACATATATACGCATGCACTTGATGCGTAAAGGCGCGGGTGCCTCTAATAATGTGTGTGCGCACTCGATCGATGATCCCTAAACCTTAAACAACCCTAAAACCCTAATCCCTAATCCCCTAAACCCTAAACACCCTAAACACACTAAACCCTAGACCCTAAACACCCTAAACACTAAACCCTAAACCCTAGACCCTAAACACCGTAAACCCTAAACCATAAACCCTAAACCCTAAACCCTAAACCCTAAACCCTAAACCCTAAACCCTAAAACCCTAAACCCTAAACCCTAAACCCTAAACCCTATAAACACCCTAAACACTAATTAAACCCTAAACCCTAGACCCTAAACACTAAACCCTAAACCCTAGACCCTAAACACCGTAAACACTAAACCCTAAACCCTAAACACCCTAAACACTAATTAAACCCTAAACCATAGACCCTAAACACTAGACCCTAAACCCTAGACCCTAAACACCCTAAACACTAAACCCTAGACCCTCTAAACACAGTAAACACTAAACCCTAAACCCTAGACCCTAGCTAAACACCCAAAACACTAAACCCTAAACCCAGCTAGCTAACCCTAAACCCTAATTAAACCCTATATATATAGGCCAACGACACTTAATTGTGCATCAAGCAGGCCAGGGGTGCCTCGCGGTCCTCTAGTTAAATTAAATGTGACATGCATTAACCCTAAACCATATATATATAACTAACCCCTAGCTAATCAAACCCTAGTTAATTAAAACACATAACCCTAAACTATACTAGCTATAACCCGATCTAATAAAAACATGCTCTATATATAGCATGCAGCTAGCTAGCAAAAACGGTAGATTAAAACCAATTAATATATACATGGCCTATATATCGATCATATGTTGTATAACATCTCCCTGAGATTCATTAATTAATTATATAATTATCGATGATAAATTAATTAACTTGAATTTTGACAAGTTCTCTCGAATGAAAACACATTTGATTAAGTTTCCTCATAATATATATATAATTAGTGTGCATGCATGGCCTACCATGCATGCATTAATTCGTGCATATATTTTAATATATATTTGAACATATTCTTGGGGGATTTCAATCTCTCTCTCTCGATCATCTATATGTCGTTGGTGGCCAAAAAACACACACATATACGCATGCACTTTATGCGCAAAGGCGCGTGTGCCTCTAATAATGTGTGTGTGCGCACTCGATCGATGATCCCTAAACCTTAAACCCTAAATAAACCCTAATCCCTAATCCCTAAACCCTAAACACCATAAACATTAAACCCTAAACCCTAACCTCCTAACCCTAAACCCTAAACCCTAATTAAACCCTATATATATAGGCCAATGACACTTAATTATGCATCAAGCAGGCCAGGGGTGCCTCGCGGTCCTCTAATTAAATTAAATGTGCCATGCATATATATGTGTTTAATTTGGGGATTTCAATCGCTCTCTCGTATGTAGCTCTCTCTACCTCTATCTCTCTCTCTCTCTCTCTCTCTCTCTCTCTCTCTCTCGTTGGTGGCCAACAACACACACATGCACTTTGTGCGCAAAGGCATGCGCCTCTAATAATGTGTGCGCAGTCGATCGATCTAGTTTTGATTAATCATAGCACACAAATAAAGAAGTTGTATTTGAATCCACACAACCTAATCTAAAACACATAACCCCTAACATGGCCTAATTAATTAACCCTTCTCGATCTCTACCTAATTAGTGGAAATTGCACAAAATCAAAAGGGGTCCCTCACTAATTATGCATATCTGCTAGATTGTGATAAACTTTTGCCACATATATATTTGGTGGATGGGTGCATCTTGGCATGTAAACAATTAGTGTTTGCAAATGGCGTTGTCAAAATTTATGTACAAATGATTTCTTTCCATCCAAAGTGCATAAAATGGGAGTTTTAATGAAGAAAGTACAAATAAAACAGCTCAACATGCTTCCACACCCCGATTTTCACACGAAGTAGAGCATATTTAAAGGATAATTCCAGAGTTTTACTATTTTTCAAGCAACTTTGCTAATTTTCCCCCACTCACATGACTTTATGTCGATTTAACGAAAATATGGCGAATTTAAACTACATGGGCGGGATAGTTTGAATTGTGCGCGCGGCAAAGGGAACCGCCTATTCCTCAACCTTGTGCACGGCAAATTACACACGCAACTCCATTAAACGCCACCTACCGACCTTAATTATCACCCCGGCGGCCCGGCCGCATGACCCCCCACCCACCCGTACACAACTTATCCCCGTCCGTGCGAAGAGCTTCCCCTCCCCGTCCCGTCCGTGCGAAGAAGAAGCTTCCCCTCCCCGTCGTTCTTCTCGAGACGCACCGGCGGTCAAGTTGATCCACGGTAGGGCTGCTATCTCTAGCTCAATCATGTATCGGGCAAGACAGCCTAACGATTTATATTTTCTTGATGCTGCTAAAAAAATTCGTCAGTATGCTCGAACTAATTGGCACTTTATAGTTTTCCGCTCGATTTGTCATCGATCAATTTGTTCATTTGCGTGGGCATATAGAGTCAGTTCTGCACTCGATCCGTTAATTTGCTGAAATGCCATGGCAGAGTTTTGTACACGATCTGTTTGCTAAAATGTCGATGGGCATTTTTTGTTTTGTACTCGACATGATTGCTGAAATGCATAATCATGTAGTATAGTTTTGTACTCGATGGATATACATTTCCTACTTCGCCTTAAATTAATCACCAACCACTGTATCTCATAATTAAACAGATGGACAGAACTTGGAAACTGCATGGACACTTATGTTCCCCTTCATATATAAATGGTGTTCAACCCTTTATGGGGTTTATTAGAGCTCATGATGGTCACAACCTGGACGTGTATTGCCCGCGCTGCACATGTATGAATGGTGAGAAGAGGCCTCACCCTGTAGTGGCAGATCATTTACACATTTTTGGGATGGACCGCACATATGTTAGGCGGGTTTAGCATGGTGAACCATATAATGATCCTTTAGCAGGAGAAGCAGATCTTGCTCACACTGTATGTGTGCTGGCATATGTAGTTAATTATTTATATTGATGCTGCCGCTGTTTCAATCAATAGTTTGCATTGCTGTGCAAGGTTCTGTACTCAAATTTAACTTGTTGCAGATGGATGGACGGGAAGGAGAGAAAAAGCGCTTGCTTCAGGAAACGGGTTTCAGCTCTGGGACATGTGCTGTGCCAGATGAGAAGGTAAATATGTAAAACGGCATTTGTTCAGGTTGCATCCCTTAGATGTTTGTCTAATCGGTTGATGTACTAATTGCAGAAGCATAGAGTTAAAGAGGTCTCTCAGTTTGATGGGAGATTTGAAGATGAATCTCAGTTTGATGCACCTGTGGATGGTACTGATGACGAGCCTTTCATAGACGAAGGTCCTGCACCTGAGATTATCCAGTCTACAGAAGGAGGCCGTGGACCGAGTACACAGCTTTGCGTTGAAGTGGATGCACGCCCGGAGATCATCACGGGCGTCCGGGTAGTCTCAAGACCACCCAGCCCTGATGCACCTGTGGATGGTACTGATGACGAGCCTCTCATAGACGAAGGTCCTGCACCTGAGATTATCCAGCCTACAGAAGGAGGCCGTGGACCGAGTACACAGCTTTGCGTTGAAGAGGATGCACACCCGGAGATCATCAGGGGCGTCCCGGTAGTCTCAGGACCACCCAGCCCTGATGCAAAATGTTGAGCTACTTTATGATTCGTACTCTTATGTTCTGGTGCTGTAGTATGTTATGATTTGTACGCCTTTGGCGCTAGATTAAGCATTCAGTGGATGATCGCGTTGCAAAATTCGACACCCACACAATCAGTTCATCGTACAAGTAGTAGCACAATTACTTCTACAGCGATTCCTGCCAGCGCATTAGTTGGTAGCATGAAACACTTTCAGGTACTCCCCTCTGATTCATATTAATTGACTCAATTCTGTCTAGATATGGATGTATCTAGATGCATTTGTTAACTAGACTAACAAACTTGAGTCAGTTAATATGAATCCGTGTAAACCGCCCAAGTCCTCGAGCAGCTAGTTTATTGACTCTGGACTCCAAGCCTCTCGCGGCAAGCCATCGACGAAGCTTTGACCAGATCTTGGCCCGCAATTTTTTTTGTGTGGCGAATAGCAAAGCTTTGACCAGTTCCTCTCGGGATACAGCACGCCGGTGAGCTTGCACGGTTGCCATGAGCACTTTCCGGCGGAACTTCCTCTTCAGCGCCCTCAAGCCGCTGCTGCGAGACAGCACGCAGTGCCTCGAGGTGGACGGAATTCTGGATCTCAGGGCGGGTGGTCCGCATCGTCCGGGAACGATCTCCAGCGGGTTAACGAGGACATGCATGGCGGCCAGGGGATTTGTTTTTTGTTTTTTTTTTGGTTTGAGCTTGGGATTTGGGGTTTTTTCGGATAGGGGAGGAGGAACCGAGGAAGAGGAAGGAACAGCCGCGTGCTTGGCGCGTGGCGGTGTGCTTGAATTTCGAATTTTTGTGAAATGTTTCATTTCCCCGCTACAATTCGGGGGTTTCTTGACGCGCCAATGCGTCCCGCCGGGCAGCTTCAAGTAAATTTGGGGTGCCACACTATGGGCCCTAGTTTCAGTGAGACATGTAATGACTAGTCACATCAGTAAGTTCACTGTGTAATAAAATATGTTACCCCTCCCCTTTATGTAGCACCCCTTCTCTCCCGATCGAGTGCCGATTGCCGACGGATGCAAGCCGCTAGCTCGATCCCCTCCTTTCGCCTCCACCGTCCAGGCATCCAGCTTGGAGGGGCAAGCTGCATCTAGCCCAAGCGGATTAGGTAGGACTAGTAATGTTCTCTCCTTTCTCGAGATCGGTTCTTTTTTCCTCTCCTCGATATCTTGCGCATCTCTTTCCTATTCTGGGCGAAGGGGTGTCTTTCTGGTCACCCTCGAGCTGGGAGTGATTGATGGGGGTGGGGGCGGGGGCTACCTTTGCTTGGATTGGGGTGTTCTTCCTTTATTTGTCGACATTTGCAACCTTTGTAGTTTCTGCTGATCCTCACTGTATCTTTTGTCAGCTTGTACAGGAAAGGTAAGACCTCGGCGGTGGGGGCAATGGAGCGTAAGGCCACCACGCATGTGGGCAGTTGGCTGAGCCTGAGCTGCGTCCCCAGCCCCGCGAAGCAGGTACTCCGTTTGCTTATCCACTCTTTACCTTTTAAGTGTCTCTCTGGTCTCTGCATCCTCAATCTGTTCCTGTTCTGGAATATGCTTAAAGTAGCACATGTCTTCAGCTGTTTGTGCGTAAAGCCTCTGTGACACCATGCTCTATATTCTCTGTATCAGGTTGGTACCTCCAGGTTCCGTGCTGAGGCTATGGGGAACGAGAATAGCGCCCCACCTGCTGCAGGAGCATGGCCCGATCTGCAGCACAAGAAGCGAAATGCCACTGCCGAGCTGGGCAGGGACCGCCCAGGGGTAATTTTTTTAACCAACTTACCATGATGTAGTCTGAATCTGATACTCCCTCAGATCCAAATTAATTGACTCAACTATCTGTAGATACGGATGTATCTAGATGTGTTTTAGCTCTAGATACTACTGCCTCCATCCCAAAGCTTTGGGCTTATATTATTTTTAGAAAGTCAAACTATACCATGTTTGACTAAGCTTTTACCAAAAATCAGTAACATGCAAAATACAAAATTAATATCATTAAATAGATAATAAAATATATTTTCCTACGGTATCTACACAGTATTATATTTGTTGATAGAATGTTCTAAAATTTTGGTCAAACTTTGCTTGTTTTGATTTCTCAAAAATAAATAAGGCTTAAGCTTTTGGATGGTGGTAGTACATTCATATCTAGACAAAGCTGAGTTAACTAGTTTTTTGTCTGTCCATAGCTAGTGTTCACGCTGCAAAAGGCTAAGAGCATCCACTATATGCATCAGTCTATCTCATACAGTAATTCAATATCACTGCTGAGGTCTGCCTTTTGTTTTGCTATTCATATGCAGACTGAAACTTTAGGGCCTTTACTCAAAAGGAAGATCAAAACTGCGGCTGATCAGGCTGCCAGTATGTTGATGCCGCCCCCATCTTCTAAATGCCTCTACAAGCACAAGGCCACGCACCAGCTGGGTGGTGATCTTTTAATGAATATGGTATATTTTCTTAATCCACAAAACATGCCTTGATTTTTCTCTGTTTATTGTCGGTTTTTTCTATGCTTGCCAAAAGTTTACAACAACAACAACAACCAAGCCTTTCAGTCCCAAACAAGTTGGGGTAGGCTAGAGTTGAAACCCATAAGATCTCGAAGCCAAAAGTTTAGAAACACCAAATTCGTTTGCTTACAATCATCATACAGTAATGTTCATCTACTCCAGTTCCCCTAACCCAACATAAAATGATGTTAATTTCGATTTTTAGATTAAAAGAGCACCATTAGGCGCTGTTAATTACGACTTTGAGATTAAAATGTCATTTGCAATTGTTAATTACAATTTTGAGACAATTGGTTAGTTTAACCTCGATCTCTTCTGCTCTCCATTTTTCCCAACCGAACAAAAATGTAACCATTCCATTCCTCTGAAATGGAACCATTCCATTCCATTCCACGCTGTTTCAGAACCGAACACACCCTTGCATTGTTGTGAACTGTTGTCCATACACGGCCATACCCTTCCACTTACATCTAGCACTATATGCATCAGTCTGTCTCAGAGTCATTCAATATCACTGCTGAGATCTGTTCCCATTCTTATGCAGGCTGAAACTGCTGCGCCTTTACTCAAGTGGATGCAAAATGGGGCTAATGAGGCTGCTGTGAGGACGATGGTGCCGGCACCATCTTCCGAAAACCTCTACAAGCACGAGGCCATGGGCCAGCTGGGTGGTGACCTTTTAATGAATCTGGTATATTTTCTTAATCCACATACATGATTTCATTATTATCTGTTTAATTACTGTTGGCTTTGTCTAATGCTTACCAAAAGTTCAGAAACACTGCGTTTGCTTACAATCATCATACACTAATTTTTCACTTTTCAGTCTGTCTCATCCAGTATATAAACTGTTGATTTCCATTGGCTTCTTTTGTAATCATTTGCATTGTTGTCAACTGTTCTCTATGCACAACCCTATTCTTCCACTTACACCCCGCACTATTTGCATCAGTCTATCTCATAGATTTATTAAATATCAATGATGAGTTCTGTTGCTATTCATATGCAGGATGAAACTTCTGTTCCTCTACTCAAATGGATAAAAAATGATCCTGATGAGGCTGCTGTGAAGACGATGGTGCTGCCACCATCTTCTGAAAACCTCCTCAAGCACAAGGCCACGGGCCAGCTGGGTGGTACCCTTTTCAGTAAGCAGGTATATTTTCTTAATCCTCATACATGATTTGATTTTTGTCTGTTTATTGCCGGCTTTGTCTAATGCTTACCAATAGTTCAGAAACACACACACCTATTCTTCCACTTACATCCAGCACTATATGCATCAGTGTCTCATAGATTCATTTTATATATCACTGCTGATGTCTGTTGCTCTTCAATTTTTATATGCAGACTGAAACTGCTAAGCCTTCATTGGTCAAAAGGATTGCAACTGCTGCTGATGAGGCATCTGCAGAGGCTGCCACCAAGTTACTGTCAGCCCCACCTTCTGGATGCTTATATAAGCTCAAGTCCAAGGATCAGCCGGGCCGTAACCATCCAAGGGTTCGGGTATATTTTCTTAAGCCACATATACATGCCATGATTTATGTCTGATATTATCACTGGCTCTGTCTAATGCTTTTTGGAATTCGGAAACACCAAATTAGCATGCTTATATTCATCATACACTAATTTTTCACTGTTCAGTTTGTAACATAGTGTTATGCACTTGCTTGTCAACATTTGCATTGCTCTGAACTATGCACTTTACACAACCTAATTCTTCCACTTACGTTCAGCGCTACGCACCAGTAGTACCTCCCATGTTTCCTTCACCATCCCGATGCCGAGCTTGCGGGAATATGGCGGGCCCATGTACATACCCCGCATATAACACCTCCTATGGCTCTATCTACCTTTCTAGTAGCTCCTTCACAGAGTTACAGGTATGTATTCTCAGTGGTTTAGCATGAATTGGCATATAGTAAAGTCTTGTTTTTAGTCTTCCTGCTTCTTACATTTGTATCAATTTTCACATGCAGACTGTACCTTGTGAACTTCGTCCAATGATTAACCAGATGTGTCCGCATGAAGGATCTTTCACTATGCATGGCAATGGCAAATTGATGAACACCTACACGGTCTATGAGGTGTATGTCTACAAGACGCAGGCCATCACATATTTGTATGGACATGATTGGAGAAAGTTTGCTTTTGACTACGGTCTGAAGAAGGGCGACGAGCTGAGGATCAGAAACTCAAACGGGCAGATATACGTAACTGCTTACAGAGTTGGAGACACTTCCAAATATATAATATGTAACTTTTTTCTACTCATATCTTTTGATAACTGCATTCTGAGCAGTTGTTCTAAACCATTCCCTCTGTTCTAGCTTGCTGGGTTTAACATGATCAAAGCTGCAGATCCCCTGACGGAACAGGAGCGGATGTCACAAAGGGCAACCACACCAGCACCGGCACCGGCTTCCCACTCTCCTGCATCAGCACCGGTTCCTGTACCAGCTCCGTTTACTGCATCTACCCAGCAGTCCCCTACATCAGCATTGGTTCCTGTAGAGGCCCCATATACTACACATGCCCAGCAGGCTCCTGCATCAGCACTGGTTCCTCTAGCTGCACCGTTTACTGCACCTGCCCAACAGTCTCCTGCATCAGCACCGGTTCCTCTAGAGGCACCGTTTACTGCACCTGCCCAGCAGTCTCCTGCATCAGCACCAGCTCGTGTACCAGCCCAGGCTCATGCACCTGCCCCAGCCAGATCACCGAGGTCTCAGCTCATTGCTGTGGCCACCCGTGTGGTGACCAGGACGCATCTGAAGGCTATGTTCGTGAGTATATGACAGCATAACTGCTCTTATCTTGATGTCTTCTCTGCTCAAAGTCTCACATGGTTCAGTGCATTGGTGCCATTGACTAATTTTTGGTGGTATCTCTTGCTTTGAATCAGAAATTGCCTAAAAGTATCTCCAAGGATCTCAATGCTGGCCGAAGGGGCAAGATATCCCTCGTCATGGAGAGTGAAGGTCTCACCGTGGAGGGACGGTACTCTGTCAGTCCCACAGATGGCCGCTTGGCTGTTACTTCCAGGTGGAAAAAGTTCATTGACGGTGCCAAACTTCGCATTGGATCAAAGTTGAAGGTCAAGATCTTTCGATGCCGCTGTGACATGCTGGTCATAAAGTTCGCGGTTGTCTAGTTCTGTTGTCCCATGAGCCCTTAGCAAATGCATTTGTAGTTATACTTATATAAGGTTATCTTATCTGAACTGCTAATTAATTGTATGGGTGGTAAAACTCTGGCAAGCTTTTGCTCTTAGCAAGTATGTATGTATGATCAGCTATTATGATAACTAATGTTTGTGTTCATCTTAATTTGCATTTCCCTTTTAGAAAAAAACTTAATTTCTATTTTGGCTGACCTGTTAGAGAACTATCAGATTGAACCCACAACATGATTCATATAGATTCATTACACCGAGCCACATGTCTTGACCTTGCGATACACTACTTCCATTAATTAGTGCAAGAAGGCTTACCTGAGCTGCCTGAACCATGGCAGATTCGAATCCACCTTATCTATCTAGAAATACAACCTTTGCAGAAAGAGGATTTGCAGTATGGGGAGGCTGACATTGGGGACCCATGAGCCAGCAGCGTCGTCAACGTTTTAAAGGTGGCAGGAGATCGAAAGAAAAAATAAGCCAAAAATCAGTTGGTAAACAAATTCAAGAAAAGAAACATTTACCTTTCTGAGAGGATGACATGCGGGACCCATGAGGCAGCAGCATCCTCAACTATTTCAAGGCGGCAGGGGATCAAAATAAAAAAGGAAATAGCCAGAAATTAATTAGGGTAAAAAATAAATCCATCAAAGGAAACTTTTATTGTTCATAGAGGATGACATGTGGGACCGACTTGCCAGCTGCGTCGTCATCGTTTCAAAGGGGGCAGGGGATCAAAAGAAAAAGACAAATAGCCAGAAATTAGGGGAAAAAAATAAATCCAACAAAGAAAACTTTTATTGTTCATAGAGGATGACATGCGGGACCCATGAGCCAGCAGCTTCCTCAACGTTTCAAAGTCGGCATGAGATTGAAAGAAAAAGTCAAGTGACATAATATCAGGAGCCAAAAATAATCCAAGAAAAGAAACTTTATTGTACATAGAGGATGACATGCGGGTCCCATTTTGTAGCAGCGGTCTCAACGCTTCCAAGGCGGCACAAGACCGAAAGAAAAATGAAGTAGCCAGAAATCAGGGTGTGAAAAAAATCCAAGAAAAGAAAGATTTTAATTGGGCTGTATCTGGACATCTGGGCCTTCGAACTATACTGCTGGGCCTTTTGACTCGTACAATTTCAGCCCACTCCAAAACAGGAAAGGTCGGATTTTTCTCAAAAAAAAACAGGAAAGTCCTATGCTTCGCAAAAACAAAAAACAAGGAGATTCAACATATAAGTTTGTTTATGTAGATATAAAGATTTAATTTATCCGTTTGCAATAGCTCAGAGCGAAATACAACGTTTATTGTCTGCAAAATAAAATATCACATGTTTCTTGTACGGGGAGGCTGACATCGGGGACCCATGAGCCAGCAGCGGAGTCAACGTTTCAAAGGCGGCAGGGGATCGAAAATAAAAAAAGCCAAAAATCAGTTGGTAAAAAAATACAAGAAAAGAAAACATTTATCGTTCTGAGAGGATGACATGCGGGACCCATGAGGCAGCAGCATCCTCAACGTTTCAAAGTCGGCATGAGATCGAAAGAAAAAGGCAAGTGACATAATATCAGGAGCCAAAAATAATCCAAGAAAAGAAACTTTATTGTACATAGAGGATGACATGCGGGTCCCATTTTGTAGCAGCGGTCTCAACGTTTCCAAGGCGGCACAGGACCAAAAGAAAAATGAGGCAGCAGCATTCTCAACAATTCCAAGGCGGCAGGGGATCAAAAGAAAAATAAAGGAAATAGCCAGAAATTAATTAGGGGTCAAAAATAAATCCACCAAAGGAAACTTTTATTGTTCATAGAGGATGACATGTGGGACCGACCTGCCAACAGCGTCCTCATCGTTTCAACGGGGGCAGGGGATCAAAAGAAAAAGGCAAATAGCCAGAAATTAGGGGTAAAAAATAACTCCAAGAAAGGAAACTTTTATTGTTCGTAGAGGATGACATGCGGGACCCATGAGCCAGCAGCTTACTCAACGTTTCAAAGGCGGCATGAGATCGAAAGAAAAAGGCAAGTGACCAAATATCAGGAGCCAAAAATAATCCAAGATTTATTGTACATAGAGGATGACATGTGGGTCCCATTTTGCAGCAGCGGTCTCAATGTTTGTAATGCGGCTTGAGATCAAAAGAAAAAGAAAGTAGCTAGTAATTAGGGGGTGAAAAAAATCCAAGAAAAGAAAGTTGATGGACATAGAGGATGACATGCGGGTCCCTTGAACCAACAGCTTACTCAACGTTTCAAAGGGGGCAGGGGATCAAAAGAAAAAGGCAAGGCAAAAATCAGAGGGTGAAAAAAAATCCAACAAAGGAAACTTTTATAGCACACAGAGGATGACATGCGGGTCCATGAGCCAGCAGGTACCTCAACGTTTCAAACGTGGCATGAGATCGAAAGAAAAAGGCAAGTGACCAAATATGAGGAGCCAAAAATAATTCAAGAAAAGAAAGTTTTATAGTACATAGAGGATGACATGCGGGTCCCATTTAGCAGCAGCGGTATCAGCGTTTGAGAGGTGGCAGGGGATCAAAAGAAAAAAGAAATTGCCAAAAATCAGATGGTGAAAAAAAACCAAGAAAATGAACTTTTATAGTACATAGAGGATGACATGCGGGTCCCATGAGCCAGCAGGTTCCTCAACGTTTCAAACGTGGCATGAGATCGAAAGAAAAAGGCAAGTGAAAAAATATGAGGAGCCAAAAAAATCCAAGAAAAGAAAGTTTTATAGTACATAGAGGATGACATGCGGGTCCCATTTAGCAGCAGCGGTATCACTGTTTGAGAGGCAGCAGGGGATCGAAAGAAAAAGTCAAGTGATCAAATATGAGGTGCCAAAAAAATCCAAGAAAAGAAAGTTTTATAGTACATAGAGGATGACATGCGGGTCCCATTTAGCAGCAGCGGTATCACTGTTTGAGAGGCGGCAGGGGATCGAAAGAAAAAGTCAATTGACCAAATATGAGGTGCCAAAAAAATCCAAGAAAAGAAAGTTTTATAGTACATAGAGGATGACATGCGGGTCCCATTTAGCAGCAGCGGTATCACTGTTTGAGAGGCAGCAGGTGATCGAAAGAAAAAGTCAAGTGACCAAATATGAGGTGCCAAAAAAATCCTAGAAAAGAAAGTTTTATAGTACATAGAGGATGACATGCGGGTCCCATTTAGCAGCAGCGGTATCACCGTTTGAGAGGCAGCAGGTGATCGAAAGAAAAAGTCAAGTGACCAAATATGAGGTGCCAAAAAATCCAAGAAAAGAAAGTTTTATAGTACATAGAGGATGACATGCGGGTCCCATTTAGCAGCAGCGGTATCACCGTTTGAGAGGCGGCAGGGATCGAAAGAAAAAGGTAAGTGACCAAATATGAGGTGCCAAAAATAATTCAAGAAAAGAAAGTTTTATAGTACATAGAGGATGACATGCGGGTCCCAGCAGGGCAGCTGTATCACCGTTTGAGAGGCGGCAGGGGATCGAAAGAAAAGGCAAGTGACCAAATTTGAGGTGCCAAAAAAAACTCCAAGAAAAGAAAGTTGATTGCACATAGAGGATGGCATGCGGGTCCCATTTAGCAAAGCGGTCTCAACGTTTCCAAGGCGGCAAGGGATCAAAAGAAAAAGGAAGTAGCCAGAAATCAGGGGGTCAAAAAATCCAAGAATAGAAAGAATTTTGGTTCATAGAGGATGACATGCGGGACCCATGATCCTGCATCGTAAACGGCTCGATCGGAGAACGTTGAACGAGATGGCGCGATCTAGAAAAAAACAATGCCAGAGAGGCTGCCATCTGGGCCCTACATCCCTCGGCGGTGCGGATTTGCGTTGACTCGGCCGGCGAACCCGAGATTTCGAGATGCACCACGTCCCGGGCCACCATACGCCACGTTTTGGCCGCTTTCGTCGGGCTAGGTGGCCTCAAAAACGAGAAAAAAAAAGTTTTGACATGCACCACGGAGGGACCAAAATCGTCGGCCATGGTACACCAGCAACCACGGCGCGACTTCAACTTCGTCGGCCATGGCAACTTTTCTTGTAGTGAAGAAGGATCCAGAAGGACCCACAGACTTCCAATACGCATCCTGATGCGTCTTCTCTTGACAAAGAAGATGGCTGGGAGTTTGCGTACCTATTGCACGTGACTTGTGCTCACTGAAGTGTGGGACCTCACGCGTGGGCACCACACGTAAGTGACAGACCTGTTGGTGTAAAAACTCGATTGATTATTATAGTGCATTAGAGCAAAGTTTCCTATGGATTCAAGGGTAGGAAATCCAAGTTAACTCATTTACATGACATTATTATTTCCATGAAGCAAAGTTAACACATCTATCGATTGGTACATTTTTGAGTGACTAAGAAGGATCCATGCTTACTTATTCGTTTTCACGTGTTAAACTTGTCTAAATCTTGGTCAAACCTAGGATTTGACCAAGATTCAAATGGGCAGAAAAATAAAATAAAAAACAGAAAAATGAAAAACCAAATCACATAGTCATCTTATGTCATATAGTAAGCATTAAAGTTGATAAACAAGGTCTAGAAATATCAAACCATACAAATCATGTATCTACCCCCTAACCCCTAAACTATGTCTTATAAATTAAGTCAAGCATGAAGAGATGTGGTTTTGGGTTTCAAACATGGAAATTTCAAAAACCTCCCAAAAACTTCATTTTAGTGTGACTAAGAAGGATACACGCTTCCCTTTTCATATTCATGTTCTAAGCTTGTTTAAATTATCTTGGTCAAACCTAGGATTTGACAAGATTCAAATGGGCATCAATATTGAAAAAAATCAAAAAAAAAGAAAAAACAAAGGAAATAGTTTTCTTATGTCTTATAGTAAGCATTAAAGTTGATAAACAAGGTCTAGACATATTCAAACTAGACAAATCATGTATCTATACCCCCTAACCCCTAAACTCTGTCTTATGAAGTCAAGCATGTGAAGAGGAAGTGGTTTTGGGTTGCAAACATGGAAATTTCAAAAACCTCCGAAAAACTTCATTTTAGAGTTTCTAAGAAGGATCCATGCTTAACTTTGCATATTCATATTTTAAACTTGTTTAAATCATTATCAAGCCTAGCATTTGACCAATATACAAATGGGTGGGCACAAAATTCAAAAAAATCAGAAAAATGAAAACAAATTAAAGCACATAGTCTTCATATGTCATATCGTATGAATTCAAGTTGATAAACGAGGTCTAGGTATATCCAAACCAGACAAATCATGTATCTATACCCCCTGTCGATCTTATGAAGTCTAGCATGAAGAGAGAAGTCGTTTTTGGTTTCAAAAATGGAAATTTCAAGAACATCCCAAAAGCTTCATTTTAGAGTGACTAAGAAGGATACATGCTTCCCTTTTCATTTTTATGTTTAAACTTGTTTAAATCTTGGTCAAACCTAGGATTTGACCAAGATTCAAATATATGGGCATAAAATTAAAAAAAAAAACAGAAAAATTTAAAACCAAGGCACATAGTCTTCTTATGTCATATAGTAAACAATCAATTAATTAAGTTGATAAACCAGTTCTAGACATATTCAAACCAGGAAAATCATGTATCTACCCCCTAACGCCCTAGCTAAACTCTGTCTTATGAAGTCAAGCATGCATGAAGAGAAGTGGTTTTTGGTTTCAAACGTTTAAGCCAAAAGGTAAGCATGGATCCTTTATTAGTCATGTAATGAGGTTTGTGAAATTTCCATGTTTGAAACCCAAAAGCACTTCTCTTCATGCTTGACTTCATAAGACAGAGTTTAGGGTTAGGGGGTGTAGATACATGATTTGTCTGGTTTGAATATGTCCAAATCTTATTTATCAACTTTTGAATGCATGCTACTCTCTCAAAGAAAAACTTTTGAATGCTTACTATATATATGACATAAGAAGACTATATGCTTTTAAAATTCAAACATATGGTAAGCATTCTTATGTCATATAGTAAGCATTCAAGTTGATACACAAGCAAGGTTTGGACATATTCAAACCAGACAAATCATGTATCTACCCCCTAACCCCTAATTAAATTGTCTTATGAAGCAGTCTAGCATGAAGAGAAGTGGTTTTGGGTTTCAAACATGGAAATTTCAAAAACCTCCAAAAACTTCATTTTAGAGTGACTAACAAGGATATATTCTGTATCTGGTCCATCCTAAGCTCCAGCATTAACTATCCTCTATGTGTTGCTCATTACAAGTTTATATCCCGAAACATCTTGATTTGCATCCCCTTCACTATAAGTTCAGGAGTATTATTTAGTTCACGGCCAAAATGAAGTAATTGCACTTGGCACATGTTGGTTCACATTCCCTCCTCTTTAGCTTTTGCCATCGTAACTTCTATTTTTGGTTTACATTCCCTGCTCTGTAGATGTAGCCATCATAACTTCATCTTGCTCAGTCGTTGTTACAAAATTTATAGCCTGCTACTATGTTGTTCATGCCAATTTTGTACTCCCTGAACATGTTGGTTTGCATGGGACTCGACAGTAGTAAGTCTGCTGTTTCATTCTAACATGCTCTGTTATATTGGCTGTTGGTATGCGGCATGCACTCTTTGTTTGCTTATTGTGCGCATTACAATGATCTTGTTATAACGACGAAATGATGAGTTCCAAATTCTTTGGCAAACAATATTGTAGTGTCTTTGCCTTTCCATTGTTGTTGTCTTAACTTGTAATGTCTTTGTTTCAGATATAGGTGCTGCATGGACAACTTAAAAGATTGTTGGATCGCTTCATTGTATTGCTAGGTTTAATTACCATTCAATTTCTCTGGGTTCTGTAATATTTTTTCAATGCCTTGCAGCTGATGTAATATTTAGTTAGTTTTTATAGTTCTTTCGCGCATTTTTTCTTTGGTGCTTGTGGTAAGTGAGGCTATCCGACAGAAATCAATGCTGCGTAAATATTCTCAGTATCTAAATCACGAATTCTCATCCCTTAAACGGCCCAATTAAGCGAAATCACATATGTGCCTGCCCGCAAAATCCTAAAGCGCATATTATGCCGGCATATAAACAGCAACTAAACGGGCTGGCCCACTTACTTCTTGGGCCAGCCCATTTGATTTACGGTGGACCCCACACACTAATTGGGCTGGCCCACTTGCTTTAAGGTGGACCCCACATGGGCCGGCCCACTAATTAGTTGGGCAGCCCATTTGCTTTTTGGAGGACCCCACATACTAAATGGGCCGGCCCTTTAAGAGGAAAGTGGGACCCACCTGTGTTTTTGGCCCGGCCCACTATCTTGTTGGGCCGGCCCACTTGCAATATGGTGGACCCCACATACTAATTGGGCCGGCCCTTTAACAGAAATGGGACCCACCTGTGCTTTTGGCCCGGCCCACTATCTTGTTGGGCAGCCCACTTGCTATATGGTGGTCCCACATGGTAAACGGGCCGGCCCTTTAATAGGAAGGTGGGACCCACCTGTTTTTGGCCCGGCCCACTATCTTGTTGGGCCGGCCCACTTTCTATATGGTGGACCCACATACCAAATGGCCCGGCCCATTAACAGGAATGTGGGACCCACTGTGTTTTTGCCCGGCCCACTATCTTGGTGGGCCACCACTTGCTATATGGTGGACCCCACATACTAAATGGGCCGGCCCTTTAACAGGAAGGTGGGACCCACATGTGTTTTTGGCCCGGCCCACTTGTTGGGCCCGCCCACTTGCTATATGGTGGACCCACATACTAAATGGGCCGGCCCTTTAACGATAGTGGGACCCACTGTGTTTTTGGCCGGCCCACTAGTTGTTGGGCCCCACTTGCTATATGGTGGACCCCAACACTAAATGGGCCGCCTTTTAACAGAAAGTGGGACCCACCTGTGTTTTTGGCCCGGCCCACTTGCTTGTTGGGCCGGCCCTGTAAGGTGGACCCCACATGTTAAATGGGCCGGCCCATTTAAGTTTTGACTAGTCAACATTAGAGGTTAGGCCCGGCCCACGTAACTAATGGACCAGCCCAGCTATATAGTTGACCGGTCAAACTATGTCATCTGGCCCGGCCCGCTTAAGACGTGGCAGGCCTCGTGTGGGCCTACCATCTACCACGGGGTTCCGGTTAACGCGTTAACTGGCAGTTAACGCGTCTACCACGTGTCGTTGCATGACGTCGCAGTCAACGGGCTCCCGGAAACACTTGGGCAACGGTCCGATTTTCCGTGGCGGAAGGGCGCCCCAGCGCGACGGACCGAAAAAATCGTCGTTGGACTTTGCCTGACGCAGTTTCGACAACAGAACCCATATCGTCGGGTTAGGCCCATAGGCGACGAAAAATACCCCTTAGTGGACGATTTTGGGACGTTGTCTATCAGAACTTTTCTTGTAGTGTGGGGCTGACTTTCACTTGGTTTTCTCGATCGCCTCGTTGATGATCTAGGGCTTATTACTTTGTGACGCAGCCAATAGTATCGAGTGTCGTCTATTTCAGATGAAGATTATCATATAAAACTTTATATCCGTAACAAAGTGACAACTTCACATGAAGTCTTGGCGATGTTTATGGAGCAGCACATGATGAGTTTAAAGCTGCCTTCCTTTGAAAGTTGTTTAATCTAGCTGAAGATAATTCACACCCTATCATTATAGGTGGGTATTTTAATTTGCTAAGATTCCCTCATGAGTTCTAAAAAAAATCCCTTATGAGAAGAGTAGAGACATATTCAACAACCACTGGCATTTCTTATTCGATGTTGTCACTGACAGTTTAGTTTTGAGAGAAGGTTCAGTATTTGGGAGACAGTTAACTTGGCCGAACAGTCTCCCTAGGCCGACATGCTAGAAGTTGGACCGCTTGCTTATGAACTCGGACCGGGAATCAAAATTCCCACTTACGAGCTCTAGAACCTTTTGACGAATTGTCAGATCATGTTTCCATATTTTAAACCACGGGAACGCCTAGACCGCATCAAGTATGAACTTGAATGGTTCCATCGCAAAGGTTTCTTAGATTTGGTTAAAAAAAGGTGTGGAGAAGCCTATTACTGGATTGAATCCCACTCAAAGGTGATACATTACGCACAATGCGTAAATATCTTGGTGGACGAGCCCAACATTTCTCAGGCCAGTGAAAAAATGAGAAGCTCCGTTTATCATCATTGATTGATGACTTGGAGGCTTTCGTGGGGGTGAGACTTTATCTATGCAAGAGAATGAACTCAGAAGTCAATACAATGCGCAGATAGTTGGCGTCTTGCAGAAGAGTTGCTCAAATGCTACCAAAGATCTAATGCTCAATTTATTCCGGAAGGAGATTAGAAAACAAGATAGTTTCACAGTGTCGGATGGCAGACACAGGAAGAAACTTATTCATTCTCTTGTACAGAATGAGGGTAAGATCGAAGAGCATGACCAACTTAAATCTTACAAAAACAATCACTACTGACTAAAAATAATCTCGTGGTCCCGTTTTCTGGCATCCATGGTCCGTTTCGATGTCCATCTCTCCCACCATATCGGTTTTTTCATCACTACTCCTGTTGGAGCTGAATCGCTCAGCTTCACCTTTCTACCCCTCAATTCTCACTTCTCTTTCACGACCATATGTAGACACTCTTTGGTGTCAACTTGTTACCACCCGATTTTGGCCAAATCAGGAGATGGGCCGTAAGTGAAGATGGGCTTGAAGGACGTACACGTGGAGCATCTTCGAAGCGGCCTTGTGCTGAGAATTTGGGCTAAGTTGCCCATGTATCTGTAAATTAGTAGATCGTGTTGTATTTAGATTAAAGAGATAGAGTCCGGCGTGCACGGTTAGGTGCACGCCTCAATTAGAAAGTCCCTTGGACTATAAATATGTATCTAGGGTTATCGGAAAAGGAGGACAATCATCGTTCAACCAACACAAATCAGGCGCATCGCCACCCCTTTCTTCGAGGGTTTCTCCGGGTAAGCACCATGCTGCCTAGATCGCATCTAGCGATCTAGGCAGTATACGTTTATTCGTCAACCTTGTACTGCTCGTGCTGAAGCCTTGTTGATGGCGAGCAGTACTATTTATCCTTAGGTGTTTAGGGGCTTGCATTGGTGCTTTCACGTGCATATCTGCGTGGCAATGCCGTCCCTAGACACCTAGCTGCCCTTACGTCTACCAGACGTAAGGGCAGCATCTTGCTTGTTCGTAACTTAGTAGATCCGATCCGTTATAGTTGCTCCTTGCTCCGCAAGGATTAGTTTAATATCTGCATAGTTAGGCCTTATGCTGGGGTCGGAGGATCCGGTGGTGCGTTAGGCGTTGTTTACCGTCCCTGCGAGGGATGTTCCGGGGATCAACGTTATGTTGGTTTTTAGGCCTCTCGTAGGGGTAGTTTGCATCGTCTCTCGTAGCTGCTAGGCCCGATCGCACGTAGGATGTTCCGATTATGCGGTGAAAACCCTAAACTGTCGTGGATCGCTTTAGCTTTGTCCTGATCAAGCAGGATCCCCATGCCATTGTAAATCCAACGTGAAACATGGGGCGATCGGCTCCTTGAGCCGATCCACAGGGAAACCTGAGAGCCGATAGGGCTCGTATTTAATGTTTACGTGTCTACCATGCAGGAACAATCGAAGCACTAACACCTTCCTGATCGGGTCTAGGTCAGGTGGCACGCCCTAGCAACCGCCAGGACGTTGGCCAGAAGATTTGCGGGACGACGCGAGGTGCCAGGGATCCACTAAGCGGCCCTGGGAGCTTCCCGGCTCTTCGTGTTGCTTAACCAACGCCCGTCGGGGAGTTTTGGAGGGTAACACAACTATCTCGCACAATCTTCTTGTTCTTCAAGACATGTAACTTCCAATCCATTAAAGAAGAAGAAAAATAATTTATTATGGTAGTAGAAGAGAAACACGTAAAGGAAATTAAAAAGCTTAGCGATAAAATTACTGAACGTCTACTAGATCTTGATAAGTATAGTTTGAACGAACTTATTACTCTCTTGCAAAATTTTGCTAATGATCCATCTTTTAGTGTTCATCGAACATGATTTGGTTTATATGTAGCTAATCACGCTAGCTATGATACCACCAAAGCATGGGGATGCTTGGATCCCCAAGATACAAGTTACTATTGGGAAAAAACTTATCATACCATATTATATTTAGGATCAAGTGTGTGTATGTGTGTGTGTGTTCTATCTAAAGAAGTATATGATTTGCTTGATCTTGGTAAGAAAATGGAAAAGTGTGATATTGAGCTCTTACTTGTTGATGATTCTACCAAGCATGCATTAGGTAGAATTAATAATATTATGATTGAACTATATATGAAATTTTTCCTCTTGATTTTATTGTTATGGATATGGGGGCAAAACCTCTAGTCCTATAATCCTTGGTAGACCATTTTCGGGAACAACAAGTAGTGTCATTGATCCTAGAGAAGGGAATATCAAGTTTCAGTTTTCACACAAGAAATGTACGGAACATTTTCCAAGGAAGAAGATTATGGTACAGGGGCACAAGTTTCCTCATTATACTTTGTCATCATGAAGAAATAAGGTATGAAACCTAGCTATATGCCTATGAAGAAAGCGCTTTACGGAGGCAACCCGGTGTTTTTGTTTTCTTTTGTTCTCTTGCTCCTGCAAGAGATTTTTTCTTTTGATTTTTTGTTTTTTGTTCTAGCTGTAGAAGATAGTTTGTTTTGGCTTGTTCTCTCTAGTTAGTAATAAAGTGCCAAGTTTTATCCATCTTGGATGTTTGGAAGTTGTAATACATATGAGGAGTTATTGAATTCTCCACGCTGCTCTTTAGTGCGCGATTTTTCTAATTTTTTTGGTAGCTCCTAAAATCATGAAAACTTTACTGAAGCTGCAAAATTACATCCTCTATAAAAACAAAAATCAGAAAAAAAAATCCTGGCATGTTCGGGGGTCGAAATAAATTCGTTACGTTGCTGATGTTTTTCTGCATAGATTTTGTCCTTTGTTGTTTTAAGCATTCTTTTCAGCTTCAATTTGATTATTCATGAGTCCTTTGATATTTTGTGAATGATAGCAACTTAATACACTCTCTGGACATAATGTTCCAAATTTTATTTGGAAGTATTATGGAAGCATGCATATTATCTTTTGTGCCCAATAATGTCATCCACTCAGAAATGATATGAGAAAGAGTTTTGTGGTGAAGTTTTTCATAGAGAAGGAAGGACTATCAAACAAGGAGTCATTAAAGTAATGGCCAACACCATAAGCTTGGGGATGCCCCATGGTACCCCACTGGACATATCAAACTCTCGGCTTGCACACCTTTTACCTTTGTTTCGGACACCATTCTACTTTTGCATAAAATTGGAGCATCTATGTTTAGTTTTTATGTTTTTCTTTTGTATTTTTGTTTTCAATAAAGAGACCACCACCTGTTGGTATGCTTAATTAATATGAATGAGATATAGAATAAAAATAAAGTTAAGGTTGGATCATATTAAAAGAAAGGGGCAAATGGATTAAAAGTGCTACAGAAAAAGCTATCATGTATTTACATTTGGTTGTATTGTTTATACTTGAGATCAATTGTAGTATAAGTGTCATGCATGGTTCTACTTTAAGTCTTATTTTTCATATTAGTAAATGAATAAGTAATATGAACATTTTTTGCATTAATTTTTTCGTAGTGATCAATTTTTTCCCCTTGCTCAAAGCTCACGGGGAAGTAAGTACTATGGACACTTTTGCATTACTTTTTTCGTAGTTGTCAATGTGTTCCCCTTACTATGGACACTTTTGAATTAATTTTTTCACTATAACAAGTGGTGCTTGTTTTTCAAACTCTTTAAGCCGAAGTTATTGCCAATAGTATACTTGATTCCACCATACCTACCTACTATTCAGCATGTGCTATCTTTGTTTTTTTTTAAATCATCTCTTTTGTGTATGCTCAAAGCTCATGAGGAAGTAGGTAGTGGGGGTCATCCACGAACTTGAAGCCTCACCACCCTTGTAGGTAAGAGCAAAAAAATTGCACACAAAAGATAAGGGGAAAACCCTCCAAACAAGGGTGGAAAGTTAGGAATGAAAAAAAATCAAAAAGGAAAATAAAAATAAAAAGGAAAAGGAAAAGAAAACAAATATGTATGAAAAGGACAAAGAAGGTAGCATTAGTATCAATAAGTACAATCAAATAAGGTAAAAGTATTTTTGGATTTTCGAATTAATAAGTGTTGAAAGTGTAGAGGTTGGTAAAAGTGTTGGTTTGATGTTTCTTATGATTAAAATTGGACCGGGGTTGATGGTTTGACTTGTCTACTCTCTCACAAAGGTGCAATGGATTTAAACAATTCATAAGTCATATTATGTTGGTGGAATCTCATTTGGTGAAATAAGTATTTGTATGGGAATTACGTCCTAACATAAAGATGATGCAACACATCTCTCTTATACTCCTCCAGAAAGGGAAAACTCCAAGCAATCTGGTATTTAAGAATTAATAGAGTATAGATTTAAGAACTTTGACATAATATTTGGATCTCAAATATACTACCTTGATTTAATAAAACCACCTAGAATGTCACTATATGAAACTACAGCACATGTATCCACTTAATCCATACCGAGGGAACAAAAGAAAGGTAAAAAACCAAAGTAGATCTTGAATTTTGTTCACTATTAAATTACTACCCCCACGTTACTCCATCTAACGCACACGTTCCCCACATATCTTATCTCATACAAGTTTGATCAAAACAAGTACTTAAAAAGGGGTACATAATATGCATCTACTCATACATCTCAAACAAAAGAGGATTCCAATCTCAAATATCAACTCATAGAAAATAGATCCACCGCAAAGGGGTTACATAGATGACCATAGTCAGGTTGGGCAGCTCCTATGATGCTAATACAATTATAGAACAAGAGAGAGAGATAGAACAAGCCAATGCCACATACCCATAGTCTAGAGGTGTACTACTCCCTTCTCATCATGGTGGTGTTGATGTAGATCTTGGAGGGGTAGGACATCTCTCCAGCGGCGGCTCCGGCAGAGGTTCCCCTCCAATCTTTGTTGGTGCTGACTCTATTTCTGTGTTTCTGATCTACGATCTGCCTCCTTGCCGATAGGCGGCGGAGATCATTTATATAGGGGTTTTAGGTCAAGACCATCATCTGGGGCTCTTGATGGATGGCTGAAGATGCTCGAGGAGGCAGAATGCCTAGGTGGTGCGAGCCAGGGGTGTGGGTCGCCCACTCATAGGTTTTATGTCTTCCGGGCTCCGTTTGTGTGATTTCAAAGCTTCATATCAATAGTCTTCATAAAATATTATTCTCGAAAAAGCCTAGATCCATTTGACTCCGTATAGGTACCTGAAAGGTAAAAAAGTACACACAACGGGAGATTCTTGTTCTATAGAGTTATAACCAAAATAAAAGGGATCATTTGAAAATCCCCAAAAAAAATATAAAATATTGATATAACCTTATGTGAGATGCAAATATGAAGAAATATGTGGCAACAACTACAAAGTTGATGCATAAGTACGACAAACTCTAGAGGAAAGACTGGTTGTTGTTCAACTGAAATATGAAGCGGCTTAGAAGGAAAAGGTTGAAAAAGAAGCTTTCACTCAAGGCACTGCTTAGCAAACAAGAAAATGAGATGAATTCCGTTGTTGGGGAATCAAGAAAGCTGCAGAAAGAAGGTGAGGAGAATTTGAAGGTATAAGGGTGCAACCTTTATATTCTTCATGTTTTTTCTTTGTTATTTTCTTGTTTCATAAGATATGTTGCTTTACATTATACTGACTATCACTACTTGCTGAATCTAATAAAATATTTTATGGATAATGGATAATTTTCTTCTTGCATGGTCGAATTGTGGATAAACTGTATCAAGTTCTTATTTCATGTAAGTACTTTGGCATCGCATTCAACAATAGATTGAATATAGTTTATTTTACACAATTGCATCTCAAATAAACTATAATTGGTTGATCATGATCTTGTATGAGTTTATCATCTTCAGAAGTTGATAAGAAACATACGCCTAGGACTTCTAAAATTAAAATCATGCTTGTAGTTTGTTTGTGAATCAGTATAATAGTCTTTCCAGGTAAATGACATAATTCTTGTGTAATACCTCTATTTGGAAATAAAGATGTGAGTGTGCAGTCAAACTTCCTTATCTGAACAATGAAGAGAAGATACCACTCTTTCAGTTTCTTTTTACAAGTTTACAAGAACTAGCATAAATGCCCTTGTGTTGCTACAGGTTGTCAAATTTCATTTCTCAATAGATATACATAAATCATAACTTACCATAAAACTAAAAAAATCAGGGATATTATAATGTACTAAAACATGATATACCGAACGTAATAACAAAACAACATTATTGTGCATCTACATGGTTTCAAGTTCTAGATCTTCTTACTCTATCACGGTAAGTTTCACACCTGTGTTCTGGGCCGTTATAACTGTCAACTCAACAACCTCTCCTTTTAGATGTATTATTGTCTCACAAAACATGATTGCTGCAAATATAAATATAATTGAAGGATGGTATGCAAAAAAGACATGGATACACCCGAATAAAAGGGAGCGTTGTTACTTGGCATGGTGTTGTGCCACTGGACCATTATCTATAGATCAATACATATATGAACATACATTGATGGTGATACAAGCGGGAGGTGGGACAAGAAGATATACCCGTTACAGGGCAGCGTATCCCTTGCCGATACAAGAAGGAGGTGGGAGTATCCCTTGTCGCTTTCATCGGCCGCCTCATCCTCCTAGCCTCAAACATTTCATTGTACATATTAAATCAATATCAATCTTATTATATGAGAGTGAATTTTATACTTACACACATGGGTGCTTTTTTTGTCACCATCCATTTATTTCTTGAAATTCGTGCTCACCATAATAGATGAAAAGATTCATTTCTCTTATCTTTTTTATCCGAATCTAAAAGCACAACAGAACGGTGACGGAAACATCCACACCCATATGTGTAACTACAAAAGTATTTCCCTATTATAAGTCTGTCTAGATACTTTGAAGTAAGAAATATTGTAACGCAATCAAAAGCACACTTATCATATTATCAACGAAGAACTTGGCGGAAAAGTAGGAATACAATCATATTAAATGGGTGCAAGCGTGTATGTTAGCAGCTAGAAGCAAAAATGGGGCACCTATGTGCTGATTCTTGCAACGACATTGCAAACTATCTCATCGTCATAGGAGGCATCCACTTTGCATCCCGCACACCTTAGAAGCTCTTTCATAGGCTGCCATGCTTGGTAGAAAATTGAGTTGCGCACCCCACAACCATAAACTAATATTATTGCCGCAGACACCAAATCATCATCATATCAGGGAACATAATAAATAAAAGTAAACTGCAAGATAATCAACAAGGACATCACTTGTCTCAAATCCTGCCCCCTCCCCGCACTTGACTGTAAAACACTAATGTAACGTCACGAGGATAGGGTATAAGAATGATAGCTAAATGCATATGTAGGGGGCTGAATCAGTATTAACTTGGTGCAGTTCCATCTCAAACTTATAGCACACAGAGGACGCTGAATACCCAACTGTAATAAAATGAATGTGCTTGAATAAACAAATTCATGAGACTACCTTTGCATGCACAATACATTCCTTTGAATGTATATTTAAATTACAAACAATGCAATCGCCATTAGAATATTTATGGCCCTATACATCTGGTTTCTCAATCAACTTGAAGGTACTATTCCTGGTACTATCATATGTACTGCACAACTCCTTAGCTATGCTTACTCTAAAACTTCACTTCCTTTTTCAGGACTAATTTTCTAGGGAAGTAAGGCATTAGCATTTGAATCTTGACAACCAATAACAAAAGGTCCATCCAGATCCTGTTTGTTGACGGCGTGACTTTGCTTGGTGTCAGTCTTGGAGCTAGCATAATTGTTATAAGCACCAGAAGGTGACCAACTTGGCCTCTCCAAATATATGTTGATGCCACGTACTCTCAGTGCTGACAACATTCTACATATGCATCATTTCAGTTACTATCTACAGTGCCTAATTAAAATATATAACCAAGAATGTGCATTAAACTCACCAAAATCTGCAAGCTGACATTATGTGTTCCTCCTGTTGCGGAGTTCATCCCCAATTTCTTGTTTCACCCAGTGTATCTTGAACTACATTCAGAGGTTTCATGCTATTAAGACATCAGCATATGTTGTACCATGAGAGGTATTAAAACAAATGGCCACAACAATAAACACACAACTCATTTGTTTCGCGCTTTTAGGAAAATTATTCCAGAGAGCAAAGCACCAATTCAAGGACAGTCGAAATTTCTTCATTAACTATACTGAACATATAGAGAAAAGCCACATCTTAGAAAATTAGATTACCAATTCAGTCACAAAATTTTAAGGCGTATGAGTTGAACAACAAATTTTATGAGGATCGGTAATACCCACTAATCCAACACAAAATTCGAGTTCCACTGTCAATTATCCTGTTTGTGCAATCCAACAATGCATCTACAGCAGGATATCATCAACTAAAATGAACACAAGCCAGCCCACGACCAAAATTACGCGTGAATGTCTACATAGCATTGTATCAATTACCTGAGTGTGTGCCGTCGAGCAGCTGCTGTGTTTCCACTGCCGAGCTGGAGCAGATATTCAGGCGTGGCAATGTTGAGCTGAGGCGTGATGCGCGTAGATGTACACGTCCGTTGGGAACCCCAAGAGGAAGGTGTGATGCGCACAGCAGCAAGTTTTCCCTCAGAAAGAAACCAAGGTTATCGAACCAATAGGAGCCAAGAAGCACGTGAAGGTTGTAGGTGGAGGAGTGTAGTGCGGCGCAACACCAGTGAAACCGGCGCCAACGTGGAACCTGCACAACACAATCAAAGTACTTTGCCCCAACGTAACAGTGAGGTTGTCAATCTCACCGGCTTGCTGAAAACAAAGGATTAAACGTATCGAGTGGAAAATGGTGTTTGTTTGCAAAGAACAATAAGAACAGTAAAATGTATTCAGATGTAAAAGAATGGACCGGGCTCCACAGTTCACTAGTGGTGTCTCTCCAATAAGATAACTAACATGCTGGGTGAACAAATTACAGACGGGCAATTGACAAATAAAGATTCAATACATACCAACGATGATTACTATGAGATTTAATCAGGGCATTACGACAAAGTACATAGACCGCTATCCAGCATGCATCTATGCCTAAATAATCCACCTTCAGGTTATCATCCGAACCCCTCCAGTATTAAGTTGTAAACAACAGATAATTACATTAAGTATGGTGCATAATGTAATCAACACAAATATCCTTAGACAAAGCATCAATGTTTTATCCCTAGTAGCAACAGCACATCCACAACCTTAGAACTTTCTGTCACTGTCCCAGATTAAATGGAGGCATGAACCCACTATCGAGCATATTTACCCCCTCTTGGAGTTACAAGTATCAACTTGGCCAGAGCCTCTACTAGCAACGGAGAGCATGCAAGAACATAAACAACACATATATGATAGATTGATAATCAACTTGACATTGTATTCTATATTCATCGGATCCCGCCAAACACAACATGTAGCATTACAAATAGATGATCTTGATCATGTTAGGCAGCTCACAAGATCTATAACAATGATAGCACAAGCGGAGAAGACAACAATCTAGCTACTGCTATGGACCCATAGTCCAAGGATGAACTACTCACACATCAATCCGGAGGCGGGCATGATGATGTAGAGCCCCTCCGGTGATGATTCTCCCGCAGGGTGTCGGAGGCGATCCTGAATCCCCGAGATGGGATTGGCGGCGGCGGCGTCTCTGGAAGGTTTTCCGTATCGTGGCTCTCGTACAGGGGTATTCGCGACGAAGGCTATTTGTAGGCGGAAGGGTAGGTCGGGCGACGCGAGGAGCCAGACCACAGGCCGCGCGGCCAGGCCCGGCCGCGTCGTTGTCTAGCCACCTCGTGGCCCCACTTCGTTATCCCTCCGGTCTTCTGGAAGCTTCGTGGAAAAATAGGACCCTGGGCGTTGATTTTGTCCAATTCCGAGAATATTTCTTACTAGGATTTCTGAAACCAAAAACAAAAACAGCAACTGGCGCTTCGGCATCTTGTTAATAGGTTAGTGCCGGAAAATGTATAATAATGATGTAAAGTATGTATAAAACATTCAATTATTATCATAAAAGTAGCATGGAACATAAGAAATTATAGATACGTTTGAGACGTATCAAGCATCCCCAAGCTTAGTTCCTACTCGCCCTCGAGTAGGTAAACGATAACACAAATAATTTCTGAAGTGACATGCTACCAACATAATCTTGATCAACATTATTGTAAAGCATATGAGATGAATGGAGTGATCTGAACAAAACATTGCTAACAAAGATAATGACTAAACAAATGAATCATATAGCAAAACTTTTCATGAATAGTACTTTCAAGACAAGCATCAATAAGAGTTGCATAAGAGCTAACTCATAAGCAATAAATTCTAAGTAGAATGCATTGAAGCAACACAAAGGATGATTAAGTTTCAGCAGTTGCTTTCAACTTGTAACATGTATATCTCATGGATATTTGTCAACAGAGAGTAATATAACAGGTGCAATAAGTAAACATGTAAGAATCAATGCACACAGTTAACACAAGTGTTTGCTTCTAAGATAGAAAGAAGTGGGTAAACTGACTCAACATAAAGTAAAAGAATGGCCCTTCGCAGAGGGAAGCATGGATTACTATTTTTGTGCTAGAGCTTTTGTTTTGAAAACATAGAAATTTTTTGTCAACGGTAGTAATAATTCATAAGTGCTATGCATAATACTTCCTACAAGTTGCATGTCTCATGTATAGAGTACTAATAGTGCTCGCACCTTGTCCATCAGCTCGGAAAACACGGATTATCATTGCATAACATATGTTTCAACCAAGTGTCACAAAGGGGTACCTCTATGCCGCCTGTACAAAGGTCTAAGGAGAAAGCACGCATTGGATTTCGCTTTTGATTATTCTCAACTTAGACATCCATACCGGGACAACATAGACAACATATAATGGACTCCTCTTTTAATGCTTAAGCATTCAAAAAAAAAAAAATTCTCATAAGAGATTGAGGTTGTATGTCCAAACTGAAACTTCCACCATGATACATGGCTTTAGTTAGCGGCCCAATGTTCTTCTCTAACATATGCATACTCAAACCATTTGATCATGAAATCGCACTTACTTCAGACAAGACGAACATGCATAGCATCTCACATGATATCCAACAAAGGTAAAAAGTTGATGGCGTCCCCAGAAACATGGTTACCGCTCAACAAGCAACTTATAAGAATTAAGACACATAACTACATATTCATCACCACAATAGTTTTTAAGCTATTTGTCCCATGAGCTATATATTGCAAAGATAAATGAATGAAATTTTAAAGGTAGCACTCAAGTAATTTACTTTGGAATGGCAGAAAAATACCACATAGTAGGTAGATATGGTGGACACAAATGGCATGGGTTTTGGCTCAAGGTGTTTGGATGCACGAGAAGCATTTCCTCTCAGTACAATAGCAAGGTTGTTTGAAGAAAACACAAGTATGAACAGGTACAACAAAACTCACACAAGAACATATTGCAAGCATTATAAGATTCTACACTGTCTTCCTTGTTGTTCAAACATTTTACCCGAAATTATCTAGACTTAGAGAGACCAATCATGCAAACCAAATTAAACAAGCTCTACGGTAGTTCTTCATTAATAGATTAAACTACATGATGCAAGAGCTTAAACATGATCTATGAGAGCTCAAATAATTGCAAAGTTATTCCAAACCATATGCAGCATTTTCTGATTCCAACCAAATAGCAATTTATCGAAGCAATTTCAGCCTTCGCCATGAACATTAAAGCATAATTAAGAACACAAGTGTTCCATATGAAAAAGCGGAGCGTAATATCTCCAATATAAGAATGGTGGGATCCAACTTTATTCAAACAAAACGAAAATAAAAGCAAACCGACGCTCCAAGTAAAGAACATAAGATGTGATGGAATAAAAATATAGTTTCACTAGAAGTGACCCGATAATGTTGTCGATGAAGAAGGGGACGCCTTGGGCATCCCCAAGCTTATATGCTTGAGTCTTCTTAAAATATGCAGGGATGAAACCGGGGCATCCCCAAGCTTAGACCTTTCACTCTTCTTGATCATAGTATATCATCATCTTCTCTTGACCCTTGAAAACTTCCTCCATACTAAACTTCAAGCAAACTCATTAGAGGGTTAGTGCATAATCAAAAATTCACATATTCAGAGGTGACACAATCATTCTTAACACTTCTGGACATTGCACAAAGCTTCTAAAGTTAATGGAACAAAGAAACTCATTCAACATAGCAAAAGCGGCAATGCGAAATAAAAGGCAGAATCTGTCAAAAACAGAACAGTCCGTAAAGATGAATCTGGAAGGGGCACTTAACTTGCTCAAATGGAAAAACTCAAAACTAATGAAAGTTGCGTACATATATGAGGATCACACTCGTAAATTTGCAGATTTTTTTGATTTTTATACAGGGAGCTCTGTACGAATTTGTGACAGACAGCAATGCTGTTTCTGCGCAGCAATCCAAATATAGCATCAACTTTAGCATAGAAACTTTACTTGGCACAAAAACATGATAAGGAGAGGTTGCTACAGTAGTAAACAACTTCCAAGACTCAACAATACAGTAAATAAAATGAAACATGGGTTATCTCTCAAGAAGTGCTTTTCTTTAACGCCTTTCAGCTAGGCGCAGAAAGTGCAAATCAAGTAACATCAAGAGAAGAAGCATCAACATCATAACTTGTTCTAATAATAGAATCAAAAGGCAACTTCATTCTCTTTCTAGGGAAGTGTTCCATACCTTTATTGAGAGGAAATTGATATTTAATATTACCTTCCCTCATATCAATAACAGCACCAACGGTTCGAAGAAAAGGTCTTCCCAACACAATAGGACAAGATGCATTGCATTCGATATCCAAGACAACAAAATCAACGGGGACAAGGTTATTGTTAACCGTAATATAACATTATCAATCCTCCCCAAAGGTTTCTTTTTAACATTATCAGCGAGATTAACATCCAAATAACAATTCTTCAATGGTGGCAAGTCAAGCATATCATAAATTTTCTTAGGCATAACAGAAATACTTGCACCAAGATCACATAGAGCATTACACTCAAAATCATTGAATTTCATCTTAATGATGGGCTCCCAACCATCTTCTAACTTTCTAGGAATAGAAGCTTCAAGTTTTAATTTCTCTTCCCTAGCTTTAATGAGAGCATTTGTAATATGTTTCGTAAAGGCTAAATTTATAGCACTAGCATTGGGACTTCTAGCAAGTTTTTGTAAGAACTTTATAACTTCAGTAATATGACAATCATCAAAATCTAAACTATTATGTTCTACAGCAATGGAATCATTGTCACCAATATTTTGAAAAATTTCAGCAGTTTTATCACAACAGCAGTTTCAGGCAATTTTGCACGCTTTGTACTAGGAGTAGAAACATTGCCAACACCAATTATTTTACCATTAATAGTAGGAGGTGTAGCAACATGTGAAGAATCAACATTACTAGTGGTGGTAATAGTCCATACTTTAGCTACATTATTTTCTTTAGCAAGTTTTTCTTTTTCTTCTCTATCCCACCTAGCATGCAATTCAGCCAACATTCTAATATTATCATTAATTCGAACTTGGATTGCATTTGTTTTAGCAAACCTAACATCTTTAACTTCCTCAGGCATAACTTTCAATTTTAAAAAATCAACATCAAGAGCAAGACTATCAACCTTAGAAGCAAGAACATCAATTTTACCAAGCTTTTCTTCAACAGTTTTATTGAAAGCAGTTTGTGTACTAATAAATTCTTTAAGCATGACTTCAAGACCAGAGGGTACACTCTTATTATTGTTGTAAGAATTACCATAACCACTACCATTATTAGAAGGATATGACCTATAGTTGTTGTTACCATAATTATTCCTATAAGCATTGTTGTTGAAATTGTTACTCTTTATGAAATTCACATCAACATTTTCTTCTTGAGCAACCAATGAAGCTAAAGGAACATTATTAGGATCAATATGAGATCTACCATTTGCAAGCATAGATATAATAGCATCAATCTTATCACCCAAAGAAGAGGTTTCTTCAACAGAATTTACCTTCTTACCTTGAGGAGTTCTTTCAGTGTGCCATTCAGAGTAATTAATCATCATATCATCAAGAAGCTTTGTTGCGGCGCCCAAGGTGATGGACATAAAAGTACCTCCAGCAGCTGAATCCAATAGGTTCCTCGAGGAAAAATTCAATCCTGCATAAAAGGTTTGGATGATCATCCAAGTAGTCAGTCCATGGGTTGGGCAATTCTTTACCAAAGATTTCATTCTCTCCCATGCTTGAGCAACATGTTCATTATAAAATTGTTTAAAGTTCATAATGCTACTTCTCAAAGATATAATCTTAGCGGGAGGATAATATTTACTAATAAAAGCATCTTTACATTTAGTCCATGAATCAATACTATTCTTAGGCAAAGAAAGCAACCAATCTTTAGCTCTTCCTCTTAATGAGAAAGGAAACAATTTCAGTTTTATAATATCACCATCTATATCCTTATACTTTTGCATTTCACAAAGTTCAACAAAATTATTAAGATGGGCAGCAGCATCATCAGTACTAACACCAGAAAATTGCTCTCTCATAACAAGATTTAGTAAAGCAGGTTTAATTTCATAGAATTCTGCTGTAGTAGCAGGTGGAGCAATAGGAGTACATATAAAATCATTATTATTTGTGCTAGTGAAATCACACAACTTAGTATTTTCAGGAGTACCCATTATAACAGTAGTAAAGTAAACTAAGAAAATAAAGTAAAGACGAGTAATTAATTTTTTTGTGTTTTGATATAGAGCTAGTAAACAAGACAGTAAGTAAAGTAACTAATTTTTTTGTGTTTTTAATATGAAGCAAACAAGACAGTAAATAAAGTAAAGCAAGACAAAAACAAAGTAAAGAGATTGGAAGTGGAGACTCCCTTGCAGCGTGTCTGATCTCCGGCAACGGCGCCAAAAGAGCTTGATGCGCGTAGATGTACACGTCCGTTGGGAACCCCAAGAGGAAGGTGTGATGCGCACAGCAGCAAGTTTTCCCTCAGAAAGAAACCAAGGTTATCGAACCAGTAGGAGCCAAGAAGCACGTGAAGGTTGTTGGTGGAGGAGTGTAGTGCGGCGCAACACCAGTGAAACCGGCGCCAACGTGGAACCTGCACAACACAATCAAAGTATTTTGCCCCAACGTAACAGTGAGGTTGTCAATCTCACCGGCTTGCTGAAAACAAAGGATTAAACGTATCGAGTGGAAAATGGTGTTTGTTTGCAAAGAACAATAAGAACAGTAATTGCATGTAGAATGGACCGGGGTCCACAGTTCACTAGTGGTGTCTCTCCAATAAGATAACTAACATGCTGGGTGAACAAATTACAGGGCAATTGACAAATAAAGATTCAATACATACCAACGATGATTACTATGAGATTTAATCAGGGCATTACGACAAAGTACATAGACCGCTATCCAGCATGCATCTATGCCTAAATAATCCACCTTCAGGTTATCATCCGAACCCCCTCCAGTATTAAGTTGTAAACAATAGATAATTGTATTAAGTATGGTGCGTAATATAATCAACAAAAATATCCTTAGACAAAGCATCTGTTGGAGATATGCCCAAGAGGCAATAATAAAATGGTTATTATAATATCTTTGTGTTTATGATAAATGTTTATATACCATGCTATAATTGTATTAACCGAAACATTGATACATGTGTGTTATGTAAACAACAAGGAGTCCCTAGTAAGCCTCTTGTACAACTAGCTTGTTGATTAATAGATGATCATGGTTTCGTGATCATGAACATTGGATGTTATTAATAACAAGGTTATGTCATTAGTTGAATGATATAATGGACACACACCCAAATGAGCGTAGCATAAGATCAAGTCATTAAGTTCATTTGCTATAAGCTTTCAATACATAGTTGTCTTAATCCTTCGACCATGAGATCATGTAAATCACTTACACCGAAAGGGTACTTTGATTACATCAAACGCCATTGCGTAAATGGGTGGCAATAAAGGTGGGATTAAGTATTTGGAAAGTGTGAGTTGAGGCATATGGATCAACAGTGGGATTTGTCCATCCCGATGACGGATAGATATACTCTGGGCCCTCTCGGTGGAATGTCATCTGATTAGCTTGCAAGCATATGAATAGTTCATAAGAGATCACATACCATGGTACGAGTAAAGAGTACTTGTCGGTAACGAGGTTGAACAAGGTATGAAGATACCGATGATCAAACCTCGGACAAATAAATATCGCGAGACAAAGGGAATTGGCATCGTATGTAAATGGTTCAATCGATCACTAAGTCATTGTTGAATATGTGGGAGCCATTATGGATCTCTAGATCCCGCTATTGGTTATTGCTCGGAGAGGAGTCTCGACCATGTCTGCATAGTTCGCGAACCGTAGGGTGACGCGCTTAAGGTGCGATGTCGCATAAGTAGATTTGAATATGGTATGGAGACGAAGTTTGTTCGGAGTCTCGGATGTGATCCAGGATGTCACGAGGAGGTCCGGAATAGTCCGGAGAATAAGATTCATATAAGGGAAGTTGATTTCTGGGTTTTCGGAAATGTTCGGGATTTTTCCGGTGTTGACTGGAAGGTTCTAGAAGGTTCCGGAGGGGTCCACCATGGGGCCCACGACCTAGGAGGCCCACCGTGGGCCGAGGGGATGCTCCCTGGCCTAATGGGCCAGGGGCACTTGGCCCCCAAGGCCCAGGCCGGCCAGCCCCCTAGGGTTTCCCTGGGGGGATCAACTTGGGGGAGGGGAAAGCCCCTCTCCCCCCTTGGCCGCCGCCCCCTAACCCTAGATGGGAAAGGGGGCCACCCTGGCCGGCTGCCCCCTATATAAAGAGGGGAGGGGGTGGACACCACCCCACCCATTGCCTCCTCCTCTGGCCGCCTCTCCCTCCACCATACGCTGTCCGGGCTTAGGCGAAGCCCTGCAGTTTTCTTCCTCCACCACCACCACCACGCCGTCGTGCTGCTGGAAGTTGGAGGAGATCTACCACACCTCCGCTGCCCGCTGGAACGGGAGAGGAAGGAGCTTCATCGACACCGTACGCGCGACCGAGTACGGAAGTGCTGCCGGATTGCAGCACCGGGGACGATCGTCTACACCAACAACGAGATTAATCTCGTAGGCTTTGGAATCTTCAAGGGTTAGTCTCATCTCCATCTCGTTGCTTAGATCTAGTAGATTGGATCTTGGGTGTTCCATAGATTAGATCTGTTGGTTTTATTCGCTTTGCGGTAGGAAAATTTTTGTTTTCTATGCAACGAACCCCATCAGTGGTATCAGAGCCACGTCTATGCATAGATCTGTTGCACGAGTAGAACACAATGGTTTGTGGGCGGTGATGCTTTTGTTGCTTTAGTTTGTGTACTTTGCTTCTTGCGGGATGGTGGGATGAAGCGGCCCGGGCTAACTTTACATGACCGCGTCTCATGAGACTTGCTCCACGCTTGACATGCAACTTGTATTGCATAAGTGGCTTTGCGGGTGTCTGTCTCTCCCACCATAGTGAAGATTGTAATTTGCACTTCTATTGTCAACACTAGTATCACCGTTGTGGTTCATGTTCGTAGGTAGATTGGATCTTACTCGAAAACCCTAAACCACGTAAAAGATGCAAACCAAATTAGAGGCGTCTAACTTGTTTTTGCAGGGTTTGGTGATGTGATATGGCCATAATGTGATGATGATTATATTTGATGTATGAGATGTTCATTGTTGTATTATGGCAACCGGCAGGAGCCTAATGGTTGTCTTTAATTTTTGTTAAAGACCTGCGTGTCTATTCATCATGTAATAGCTTTATTTCAAGTAGTTGTTATAGTAGCTATAAGTGATGGACAACCATGAAGCGGCGCCACTGACCTTGACGCCATGCTGGTGATGATGGAGATCATGTCCGTGCTTTGGAGATGGAGATCAAAAGCACAAGAAGAAAGGCCATATCATATCACACATTATGAATTGCATGTGATGTTAATCCTTTTATGCATCTTATTTTGCTTAGATCGCGACGGTAGCATTATAAGATGATCCCTCTCACTAAATATCAAGATAATAAAGTGTTCATCCTTAGTATGCACCGTTGCTAAGACTTGTCGTTTCGAAGCATCTCGTGATGATCGGGTGTGATAGACTCTACATGTGCATACAACGGGTGCAAGCCAGATTTGCACACGCGGATACTAAGGTTGCCTTGACGAGCCTAGCATGTACAGACATGGTCTCGAAACACGGGATACCGATGTTGGAGATATGCCCAAGAGGCAATAATAAAATGGTTATTATAATATATCTTTGTGTTTATGATAATGTTTACATACCATGCTATAATTGTATTAACCGAAACATTGATACATGTGTGTTATGTAAACAACAAGGAGTCCCTAGTAAGCCTCTTGTATAACTAGCTTGTTGATTAATAGATGATCAAGGTTTCATGATCATGAACATTGGATGTTATTAATAACAAGGTTATGTCATTGATGAATGATGTAATGGACACACCCAATTAAGCGTAGCATAAGATCACGTCATTAAGTTCATTTTCTATAAGCTTTCGATACATAGTTACCTAGTCCTTTCGACCATGAGATCATGTAAATCACTTATACCGGAAGGGTACTTTGATTACATCAAACGCCACTGCGTAAATGGGTGGTTATAAAGGTGGGATTAGGTATCCGGAAAGTATGAGTTGAGGCATTGATGCGCGTAGATGTACACGTCCGTTGGGAACCCCAAGTGGAAGGTATGATGCGCACAGTAGCAAGTTTCCCTCAGTATGAAACCAAGGTTTAATCGAACCAGTAGGAGCCAAGAAGCATGTTGAAGGTTGATGGTGGCGAAATGTGATGCGGCGCAACACCAGGGATTCCGGCGCCAACGTGGAACCTGCACAACACAACCAAAGTACTTTGCCCCAACGAAATAGTGAGGTTGTCAATCTCACCGGCTTGCTGTAACAAAGGATTAACCGTATTGTGTGGAAGATGATTGTTTGCGAAGAAAACAGTAAAACAAGTATTGCAGTAGATTGTATGCGATGTAAAGAATAGGACCGGGGTCCACAGTTCACTAGAGGTGTCTCTCCCATAAGATAAAAGCATGTTGGGTGAACAAATTACAGTCGGGCAATTGACAAATAGAAAAGGGCATAACAATGCATATACATGATATGATAAATATAGTGAGATTTAATCAGGGCATTACGACAAAGTACATAAACCGCCATCCAGCATGCATCTATGCCTAAAAAGTCCACCTTCAGGTTATCATCCGAACCCTTCCAGTATTAAGTTGCAAGCAACAGACAATTGCATTAAGTATGGTGCGTAATGTAATTAACAACTACATCCTTAGACATAGCATCAATGTTTTATCCCTAGTGGCAACAACACATCCACAACCTTAGAACTTTCTGTCACTGTCCCAGATATCAATGGAGGCATGAACCCACTATCGAGCATAAATACTCCCTCTTGGAGTTAAGAGCAAAAACTTGGCCAGAGCCTCTACTAATAACGGAGAGCATGCAAGATCATAAACAACACATAAATAATAGATTGATAATCACCATAACATAGTATTCTCTATCCATCGGATCCCGACAAACACAACATATAGTATTACAGATAGATGATCTTGATCATGTTAGGCAGCTCACAAGATCCAACAATGAAGCACATAAGGAGAAGACGACCATCTAGCTACTGCTATGGACCCATAGTCCAGGGGTGAACTACTCACTCATCACTCCGGAGGCGATCATGGCGATGAAGAGTCCTCCGGGAGATGATTCCCCTCCGGCAGGGTGCCGGAGGCGATCTCCTGAATCCCCGAGATGGGATTCGCGGGGGCTCTCGGAAGGTTTTCCGTATCGTGGCTCTCGGTACTGGGGGTTTCGCGACGGAGACTATTTGTAGGCGGAAGGGCAGGTAAAGAGGCGGCACGAGGGGCCCACACCATAGGTCGGCGCGGCCGGGCCTGGGCCGCGCTCCCCGTGTTTCGCCACCTCGTGGCCCCACTTCGACTCTCCTTCGGTCTTCTGAAGCTTCGTGGCAAAATAGGACCCTGGGCGTTGATTTCGTCCAATTCCGAGAATATTTCTTTACTAGGATTTCTGAAACCAAAAACAGAAAACAAAGAATGGCTCTTCGGCATCTTGTTAATAGGTTAGTGCCTGAAAATGCATAAATACAACATATAATGTGTATAAAACATGTAGATATCATCAATAATGTAGCATGGAACATAAGAAATTATCGATACGTTGGAGACGTATCAGCATCCCCCAGCTTAGTTCTGCTCGTCCCGAGCAGGTAAACGATAACAAGGATAATTTCTGGAGTGACATGCCATCATAATCTTGATCATACTATTGTAAACATATGTAATGAATGCAGCGATCAAAACAATGGTAATGACATGAGTAAACAAATGAATCATAAAGCAAAGACTTTTCATGAATAGTACTTCAAGACAAGCATCAATAAGTCTTGCATAAGAGTTAACTCATAAAGCAATAAATCAAAGTAAAGGTGTTGAAGCAACACAAAGGAAGATTAAGTTTCAGCGGTTGCTTTCAACTTATAACATGTATATCTCATGGATAGTGTCAATATAAAGTAATATAACAAGTGCAATATGCAAGTATGTAGGAATCAATGCACAGTTCACACAAGTGTTTGCTTATTGAGGTGGAGAGAGATAGGTAAACTGACTCAACAATAAAAGTAAAAGAAAGGTCCTTCAAAGAGGAAAGCATCGATTGCTATATTTGTGCTAGAGCTTTTATTTTGAAAACATGAAACAATTTTGTCAACGGTAGTAATAAAGCATATGAGTTATGTAAATTATATCTTACAAGTTGCAAGCCTCATGCATAGTATACTAATAGTGCCCGCACCTTGTCCTAATCAGCTTGGACTACCGGATCATCGCAATACACATGTTTCAACCAAGTGTCACAAAGGGGTACCTCCATGCCGCCTGTACAAAGGTCTAAGGAGAAAGCTCGCATTTTGGATTTCTCGCTTTTGATTATTCTCAACTTAGACATCCATACGGGACAACATGGACAACAGATAATGGACTCCTCTTTAATGCATAAGCATGTGGAAACAATTATTATTCTCATATGAGATTGAGGATATATGTCCAAAACTGAAACTTCCACCATGATTCATGGCTTTAGTTAGCGGCCCAATGTTCTTCTCTAACAATATGCATGCTCCAACCATTAAGGTGGTAGATCTCTCTTACTTCAGACAAGACGGACATGCATAGCAACTCACATGATATTCAACAAAGAGTTGATGGCGTCCCCTAAGCATGGTTATCGCACAACAAGCAACTTAATAAGAGATAAAGTGCATAAGTACATATTCAATAGCACAATAGTTTTTAAAGCTATTTTGTCCCATGAGCTATATATTGCAAAGGTGAATGATGGAAATTTAAAGGTAGCACTCAAGCAATTTACTTTGGAATGGCGGAGAAATACCATGTAGTAGGTAGGTATGGTGGACACAAATGACATAGTAGTTGGCTCAAGGATTTTGGATGCATGCATGAGAAGTATTCCCTCTCGATACAAGGTTTAGGCTAGCAAGGTTATTTGAAGCAAACTCGAGGATGAACCGGTGCAGCAAAACTCACATAAAAGAAATATTGTAAACATTATAAGACTCTACACCGTCTTCCTTGTTGTTCAAAACTCAATACTAGAAATTATCTAGACCTTAGAGAGACCAAATATGCAAACCAAATTTTAGCAAGCTCTATGTATTTCTTCATTAATGGATGCAAAGTATATGATGCAAGAGATTAAACATGAGCACAATAATTGCAAAGTATCACATTATCCAAGACATTTTAGAATTACTAAATGTAGCGTTTCCCGATTCCAACCATATAACAATTTAACGAAGAAGTTTCAACCTTCGCCTTGAACATTATGAGTAAAGCCTAAGGACATATTTGTCCATATGCAATAGCGGAGCGTGTCTCTCTCCCACACAGTGAATGCTAGGATCCATTTTATTCAAACAAAAACAAAAACAAAACAAACCGACGCTCCAACTAAAGAACATAAGATGTGACTGAATAAAAATATAGTTTCAGGGGAGGAACCTGATGATGTTGTCGATGAAGAAGGGGATACCTTGGGCATCCCCAAGCTTAGACGCTTGAGTCTTCTTAAAATATGCAGGGATGAACCACGGGGCATCCCCAAGCTTAGAGCTTTCACTCCTCTTGATCATAGTATATCATACTCCTCTCTTGACCGTTGAAAACTTCCTTCACACCAAACTTCAAGCAAACTCATTAGAAGGTTAGTGCACAATTAAAATTCACATATTCAGAGGTGACACAATCATTCTTAACACTTCTGGACATTGCATAAAGCTACTTGACATTAATGGATCAAAGAAATTCATCCAACATAGCAAATACGGCAATGCGAAATAAAAGGCAGAATCTGTCAAAACAGAACAGACGAACCTGAAAGGGTCACTATACTTGCTCAAATGGAAAAACTCAAAAATAATGAAAGTTGCGTACATATCTGAGGATCACGCTCATAATTTTGCAGATTTTTTAGAATTTTCTACAGAGACTTATGCCAGAATTCGTGACAGACAGCAATGCTGTTTCTGCGCAGCGATCCCAAATATAACATCAACTTTAGCATGGAAACTTTACTTGGCACAAAAACATGATAAGGAGAGGTTGCTACAGTAGTAAACAACTTCCAAGACTCAACAAAACAAAAATTGCTGTAGTAAAAACATGGGTTGTCTCCCATAAGCGTTTTTTCTTAACGCCGCAGAAAGTGTAAATCAAGTATTATCGAGAGATGAAGAATCAACATTACCTTGGGCCTTACCCTTACCTTTCTTGTTCTTTTTCTTACTCTTTGGTTTAGGGAATACATGTCTACCCCCAGGTGTAGAGGTGAACTTTAGGGTGCCTTCTCCCATATCTATGACTGCTCCCAATAGTTTCAGCAGGGATCTTCCGAGTGTGATTTGTCCTGTTCCTGCACATTCAATAACAAGATAATCAATGGATATTGTTCTACCAAGAATGGTTGTATGCACACCCGCAGCTATTCCTTTAGGGATTATAACAGAGTTATCAATAAGAGTTATTCCTTCTCCCCCTTCAATGAATCCCCAAAGTTGCAAAGATTCATGAATACTCTTAGGCATTAAGCAAAATTCAGACATAATATCACAATTGGCATGAAGAGTTTGGTCACCGATAACAATTTTAATAGTAGGATCCCATAATGAAGGTTCAGAGTTCACTAAAACTTGATCAAGACGGTTACGAACATATCTATAATTTTCATTCAAGCGAGATGCACTTGTCTCAAGAGTGTTTAATCTATTATAAATGCTAATAAGGGCTGAATCAAAGTTATTAGCTGAATCATGTGATGCAACCAACTTCTTTATGGCATTAAAATCTTGATACCCATTACAATTAAGGAAATCTCCTCCCACTACAGCATCCAAGGCATATCTATAACGAATCATAAGACCAAAATAAAAATTACTAAGGAGCAAACTTAGAGTCATTTGAGGTTCAACTTTACGATAAGAAGTAAAAATCCTAGACCAAGCATCTTTAAAACTTTCCTCATTCCCTTGTTTAAAAGTAAAAACTAATTCCTCAGGTGAAGAAGTAACAGGTACAGAGCTAGACATGATAACAAAAGTAAACTAAGTGCAAGTAACTAATTTTTTTTTGTGTTTTTGATATAGAGAGCAAGACAGTAAATAAAGTAAAACTAGCAACTAATTTTTTTGTGTTTTGTTTAGGTGCAGCAAAATAAGTAGTAAATAAAATAAAGCAAGAAAAACAAAGTAAAGAGATTGGGAAGTGGAGACTCCCCTTGCAGCGTGTCTTGATCTCCACGGCAACGGTAAATTTAGCTTGATGCGCGTAGATGTACACGTCCGTTGGGAACCCCAAGTGGAAGGTATGATGCGCACAGTAGCAAGTTTCCCTCAGTATGAAACCAAGGTTTAATCGAACAAGTAGGAGCCAAGAAGCACGTTGAAGGTTGATGGTGGCGAAATCTGATGCAGCGCAACACCAGGGATTCCGGCGCCAACGTGGAACCTGCACAACACAACCAAAGTACTTTGCCCCAACGAAACAGTGAGGTTGTCAATCTCACCGGCTTGCTGTAACAAAGGATTAACCGTATTGTGTGGAAGATGATTGTTTGCGAAGAAAACAGTAAAACAAGTATTGCAGTAGATTGTATGCGATGTAAAGAATAGGACCGGGGTCCACAGTTCACTAGAGGTGTCTCTCCCATAAGATAAAAGCATGTTGGGTGAACAAATTACAGTCGGGCAATTGACAAATAGAAAAGGGCATAACAATGCATATACATGATATGATAAATATAGTGAGATTTAATCAGGGCATTACGACAAAGTACATAGACCGCCATCCAGCATGCATCTATGCCTAAAAAGTCCACCTTCAGGTTATCATCCGAACCCCTTCCAGTATTAAGTTGCAAGCAACAGACAATTGCATTAAGTATGGTGCGTAATGTAATTAACAACTACATCCTTAGACATAGCATCAATGTTTTATCCCTAGTGGCAACAGCACATCCACAACCTTAGAACTTTCTGTCACTGTCCCAGATATCAATGGAGGCATGAACCCACTATCGAGCATAAATACTCCCTCTTGGAGTTAAGAGCAAAAACTTGGCCAGAGCCTCTACTAATAACGGAGAGCATGCAAGATCATAAACAACACATAAATAATAGATTGATAATCACCATAACATAGTATTCTCTATCCATCGGATCCGACAAACACAACATATAGTATTACAGATAGATGATCTTGATCATGTTAGGAAGCTCACAAGATCCAACAATGAAGCATATAAGGAGAAGACGACCATCTAGCTACTGCTATGGACCCATAGTCCAGGGTGAACTACTCACTCATCACTCCGGAGGCGATCATGGCGATGAAGAGTCCACCGGGAGATGATTCCCCTCCCAGGTGCCGGAGGCGATCTCCTGAATCCCCCGAGATGGGATTCGCGGCGGCGGCGTCTCGGAAGGTTTTCCGTATCGTGGCTCTCGGTACGGGGGTTTCGCGACGGAGGCTATTTGTAGGCGAAAGGGCAGGTAAAGAGGCGGCACGAGGGGCCCACACCATAGGTCGGCGCGGCCAGGGCCTGGGCCGCGCCGCCTGGTGTTTCGCCACCTCGTGGCCCCACTTCGACTCTCCTTCGGTCTTCTGGAAGCTTCGTGGCAAAATAGGACCCTGGGCGTTGATTTCGTCCAATTCCGAGAATATTTCCTTACTAGGATTTCTGAAACCAAAAACAGCAGAAAACAACAATTGGCTCTTCGGCATCTTGTTAATAGGTTAGTGCCGGAAAATGCATAAATACAACATATAATGTGTATAAAACATGTAGATATCATCAATAATGTAGCATGGAACATAAGAAATTATCGATACGTTGGAGACGTATCAGGCATATGGATCAATAGTGGGATTTGTCCATCCTGATGACGGATAGATATACTCTGGGCCCTCTCGGTGGAATGTCGTCTAAATGGCTTGCAAGCATATGAATGGTTCATAAGAGACCACATACCACGGTACGAGTAAAGAGTACTTGTCGGAGACGAGGTTGAACAAGGTATCGTGATACCGATGATCAAACCTCGGACAAGTAATATATCGCGAGACAAAGGGAATCGGTATCGTATGTAAATGGTTCAATCGATCACTAAAGTCATCGTTGAATATGTGGGAGCCATTATGGATCTCCAGGTCCCGCTATTGGTTATTGGTCGGAGAGAAGTCTTAACCATGTCTGCATAGTTCACGAACCGTAGGGTGACACACTTAAGGTTTGATGTCATTTAAGTAGATATGTGATATGGAATGAAGTTCGAAGTTTTGTTCGGAGTCTCGGATGGGATCCAGGATATCACGAGGAGTTCCGGAATGGTCCGGAGAATAAGATTCATATATAGGAAGTCATATTCCAAGTTTGGAAATGATCCGGTGCATTTATGGAAGGTTCTAGAAGGTTCTAGAAAAGTCCGGAAGAAACACACTATGGAAGGTGGAGTCCCGGAGGGACTCCACATGCTAGGCCGGCCAAACCCTAAGGGGTGGAGTCCCAGGTGGACTCCACCATAGGTGGCCGGCCAACCCCACCTAAAGGAAAGGTGGGAGTCCCACCTTGAGTAGGACTCCCCCCTTTAGTAGGTTTCCCACCTTTAGTAGGTTTTGTTGTTGGGGTCTTATTCGAAGACTTGTACTACAACTCTTGGGGTATTCCACCTATATAATGAGGGGCATAGGGGAGGGGGCCGGCCACACCAAGCCACCCTTGGCCGCAGCCCTAGTTGGCCGGCGCCCAAGCCCTCCCTCCCCAAACCCTAGCCTCTCCTCCTCCACAACCTCTCCCGCATACGCTTAGGCGAAGCCCTGCCGGAGATCTCCACCACCACCGCCACCACACCGTCATGCTGGCAGGATTCCGAGAAAGATCTACTATTTCTGCTGCCCGCTGGAACGGAGGAGGACGTCGTCTTCATCAACACCGTACGTGTGACCGAGTACGGAGGTGCTGCCCGATTGTGGCACCGTCAAGTTCTTCTACGCGCTTTTGCAAGCGGTCAAGATCTTCTACGCGCTTTTGCAAGCGGCAAGTGATCGACTACATCCACCACGAGATCTAATCTCGTTAGGCTTTGGAAATCTTCGAGGGTTAGTCTCATGATCTTCTCGTTGCTACCATCTACTAGATTAGATCTTGGCTTGTGTTTCGTTCTTGCGGTAGGAAATTTTTTGTTTTCTATGCTACGAATCCCATCAGTGGTATCAGAGCCGTGTCTATGCATAGATTGGTTGCACGAGTAGAACACAATTGTTTTGTGGGCGTTGATGCTTTTGTTGTCTTTAGTTCGTGTACTTTGCATCTTGCGGCATAGTGGGATGAAGCGGCCCGGGCTAACTTTACATGACCGCGTTCATGAGACTTGCTCCACGTTCGACATGCAACTTGTATTGCATAAGTGGCTTTGCGGGTGTCTGTCTCTCCCACTATAGTGAAGATCCAATTTACTCTTTCTATTGACAACACTAGTATCACCGTTGTGGTTCATGTTCGTAGGTAGATTAGATCTTACTCGAAAACCCTAAACCACGTAAAATATGCAAACCAAATTAGAGGCGTCTAACTTGTTTTTGCAGGGTTTGGTGATGTGATATGGCCATGATGTGATGATGAATATGTATGAGATGATCATTATTGTATTGTGGCAACCGGCAGGAGCCTTATGGTTGTCTTTATATTTCATGTTGAGTATTATTTCAAAGTAGTTGTAATAGTTGCTACATGCGGTGAACAACCATGAAGACGGTGCCATGGACTTTGACGCTACGCCGACGATGATGGAGAACATGCCCGTTGATGATGGAGATCATGTCCGTGCTTTGGAGATGAAGATCAAAGGCGCAAAGACTAAAGGGCCATATCATATCACATATGAATTGCATGTGATGTTAATCCTTTATGCATCTTATTTTGCTTTAGACGGTAGCATTATAAGATGATCCCTCACATTAATATCAAGATAATAAAGTGTTCTCCCCTCGTATGCACAGTTCGTCGTTTCGAAGCATCTCGTGATGATCGGATGTGATAGACTCAACGTTCACATACAACGGGTGTAAGCCATGTTTGCACACGCGGAATACTTGGGTTTGCTTGACGAGCCTAGCATGTACAGACATGGCCTCGGGACAACGGAAACCGAAAGGTTGAACACGAGTCATATGGATGATATGATCAACATGTTGATGTTCACCATTGAAGCTACATCATCTCACGTGATGATCGGTTTTGGTGTAGTGGATGTGGATCGTGTACCACTTAACAACTATGAGGGATGTTGTATTAAGTGGGAGTTCATCTTTACTATTAAATTGCAATGCAACCATGGTAAGTCATCGCTATTTGACAGATTTACCCCTAAACGTAGAGAGAAATTATCCACCATTGCCACCCGTAAGTGAAAAAACGTTTCGTTTTTTTCTCTCCGGCCACGCGAGTTGACCTTCGTCTCATCCTCTCTATTGTCCGCTTCTTCCCCATCTGGCCGCCACGCCCAGCTTGGTGCTGAAGGATCATAAGCCCAATCACTATCAGCTAGAGTGCCCACGGCGGCGGAGGCAGAAGGACGGCCCGGGGACCGGCGAGGTGTTCGGCGGCGCGCCGAGCTTGGTGCTGAAGGATCCTAAGCCCGTGATCCCTTGGCGCTTCTGTAGCAGATCGATATTTGGACCATCTGCAAGGTGCCAGCCTGACGTCTCCGCTTGCGTGATTCGTACAACGCTTGCGTGCTTCGCGCTGCGCCGCGGCCAAGGCAGGGCCTGTCGGCCTGAGGCGGGGTGCACTTGGGTGCCGTAGCCATGGTGGGACAGGGCAGCACAGTTCAAAGAGCAGGCTGAAGGCAAAAGGAACAAGGCCGGAAAGTGGAGCCCGCACCCGCTGCCAGCCGCGCTCTCTCTCGCTGTTGCCGGAAAGTGGAAGCCGCACCAGCTCTCAGCGCGCTCACTCGCCGTCGCCGTCGCATCCCTGCCGGCGTGCTCGCTGGATGGTGCTGGGACCGCGTGGAACCGCACCCTTTGCGGTCTCGCCTTGCTCGCCAGCGCGAGACGGCCAAGAACGCCCAACTGCTTCCCCACGAGTTCTTCATCAGCCAGTACTTGCCACCGTTCTCGTCGGTGCCGTAGCCGACGGCCGTCACAGCATGGTTGAGGTCAGTGGTACACTGCTGGCCTGCCGCACCAAATATTCCCGTACCATCAAAAAAGCGGAACGCCATGTTGTTGCCGTCCAAGGCAATGGACACAGGCTGGTGGGCAACCGTCAACAGGAGGGCAGTCTCGTTCCGTGGAGGGACATACTGGAAACCCCTGATCTTGGCCGCTGCCTGCTTTCCAGATGAACGCCAGGTCTGCTTAGCTTCGTAGCCGTAAGCCTTCTCGGTGGTGTGGCCACCGCTCTGGGCAATGTGCCGGAATGCTTCGTCCATGTCGCCGAGGTTGCAGCCTCGGTTGTTCGCGCCGGTGGAGCAGTCCATGAGCTGCTGCTCCGACAGGGACGTCAGGTTCTGGGTTTTGATTTGGTGGATGCCTTCCACTGCTGCCACCGCAGAGAACGCCCAGCAACACCCTGAGCATTTACTCAATAATAACCATGTTAATCTCCTGCCGAATCGAGTAAACATTCTAACTAAAGATTGAATAGTTTGAGTGATGGAATGAGTCAAGAGTAACTAGAGGTCACCACATGAGGCTTGGTCCTTGAGAGGAGTTACCGCCCCCTTCTCCCTCCAGTCTATACTGGCAGCAATGTAAGAAAGGCATACGTTCCCGTACATGAATCCGGTTTCGACAACAGACGGTGGAACAGGCATGAAAAATTCCAAGCCTAACCGCATACCCAACCCTAACCTCTCGCCCCCGCGCGGCCGCGCCGCGCCGCGCTCGGACGACCGTCGGCGCCTCTTCCTCTCGCCCCCTGTGTGCCTTCCTCCCCCGCTGCCGCCGCCCTAGGCGCTGCCAGGCAAAGCCTTGGTGCCGTGGCGGCGGTGCGCGGAGGCGGCGGCCATGGCGCCGATCTGTAGGCGTCCTACATCGGCGGTGAGGCACTACTGAGCTTCTCTTGCATCATGAGAAATCCTAGGATAGCAGCCCAAGGCATGGCGGTGGTGACCATCTCCTCCGTCAGAGGTGGTCGACCGGATTGGGGCCGGGTGTGACGATCTCCTAATCTCACATCTCAGGAAATAAAAACAATATGGCACAGACGCAACCATACTCATTTATTCTTATATGAATGCACTGTATAACCTAGATTTAGCTGCACTCGGTCTCCCTCAAAAAAAGAACTAGAGTCTACGTTATTTATCGAAACCACATCTAGAAGCAGTCTATGGTATTTATCAAAACCGCACCGAGTCATCTACAATCCGAGTCTAGAGCATTTATCAAGACCGTAGGGCAATATTATGTACTGAAAAAACCAATATGTAAACTAAAAACGCATTTGGATCTTTTTTATATTTAAAACAAAAATTACTTAAAATAAATGTTAAATATATTTATTGTGATTCCGTAGCGAAGCATGGGCAAGATGCTAGTTAGTTATTAGATTAAAACTTGAACTAATTATCATAAACATAGTCTGAGTAGTATTTTGAATTAAATTTGTAGAATTGGCATCCGTTTTTCTACCATGCGTTAGTCTTGTAATTGAGATTGAAATACTGTTAAGTCTGACAATTAACTTTACGGACTGGTACCGTATTGTTAAAGAATTAAGAAATAATTAAGTCCTATTGCAAACTTTTAGTAAACCTCACATTGTTGATTCAAAGAGATATGGTTTCAATTAGTACCTACAATTATCTTGTCTCCGTGAAACTTGATGTTCAAATTTGTTTGAAAAGTAAGGAGCTGAAAAGTTTTGTTTTCAGAAAGAAGCGAGGTATGAGATATATGCGATATCTAAGACCTTACTGCAAGATGATAGAATATAATCTAGTGAGACTACATAAACTCATAAGTTTTATGGAAATGTACGAAGGTTGAAGACGTCAGGCGTCCCAATCCTCCAACTATTGGGGCACTAACAATATTCGCATATCCATGAAGTGATCGTCCTTAGTATGCACCGTTGCTAAGACTCGTCGTTTCGAAGCATCTCGTGATGATCGGGTGTCATAGATTCCACGAGTGCATACAACGGGTGCAAGCCAGATTTGCACATGCGAATACTAAGGTTAAACTTTACGAGCCTAGTATGTACAGACATGGTCTCGGAAAGTCGTCATGATATGATGGATAAAATTATGAGTGAAATTGTTCATCATATTACAAAGTTACTAATAGTGAAATCAGGAACACTTGTCATGTGATGATCAACTTCAAAGTAAGAACCTCAAGGTTATTGGTATTTGACCAACAAATCTAGAAGTCTATGATGTTGAAGTGTTTTTCTGAATAATGAGGAAAGCTAAAAGAGAAACTATAAAAGATATTTTGGCAGAAAGAAAAGAAAAGACTAGAAAGTCTAGCTCAGGTGTATATAAATGATATACATGTTATGGTTATATTCCTAGTTTGGTCACACAATGAAATTCTTGGGTATTTGTACCATATTGGTTGGTATGAAGTGTCATGCAAAACAACGCAATACAAGAATACAATGGCCTAAGTGACTGACAAGGAATATGATAGGAATACACGTCTGGAACAAAAATAAAGTGTTATTATGTTCGTCGTTGGTATTCTATCTAGCCCTTAGAATTTATAATAAAGAACTTAATAATTGTTATTTTGCTCTAGTCAAATGAAAACAATGAGTTGTTCAAATTATGACATTACTCCATGTACGATGGATAAGTTATTATAAATCTTAATGGTGAAACACACATACATAACACTGACGCTAAAATGCCATAAGGCAAATGATTTGAATTCCACTTATTTGTGGAACCGCCATTTAGGTCATGTTAGAAAGGAACACATGAAGAAACTCCATGCAGATGGATTTTTGGAGTCACATGATTTTTGAATCATTTGGCGCTTGCAAATCTCTTCTAAAGAGAATGACTTAAATACCGTTCATAGGCCAAGAGTTGAACGGGCAACTAACTTAGTGGAAACATACATGATGATGTATGTGGTTCACTGGGCATAGTTGTGTGCGGGAGATTCTTCTACTTCATGATAACTTCCAACAATGAATTGAGTATATATTTGTGGATATATTCGATAAGGAAGAAGTTTGAAACATTTGAATGGATTCAAATAAAGTTCAGCATGAAGTGGAAATCATCGTAATAGAAAAGTCAAATATCTATGATTGGATCATGGTGGAAATATTTGAATTACGAGTTTTAGCGAACATCTAAGAGAGTTATGAAATTGTTCTACAACTCACATTTCTTGGAGTATCATAATGATGATGGAGTATCCGAGAGATGTATCCAAACCTTGTTGGATTAATGATGAGATAATATAAAATGACGCCATTATATTTTTGTGAATTATGCTTTAGAGACTACCGCTTTTACACTAAATAGAGCATCATCATGATCCGTTGAAATGACACCATACGAGTTATGGCATGGGTATGAACCCTAATAGTCTTTTCTTTTTTGGTATGCATAGCATAAGTAAATGAGTTTACAACCAAAATCGGATGAATGTCTTTGTTGGTTATCCCAGAGAATTGATTGGGAATTCTTTTCACTATGAAGTAAAGGACAAAAATGTTTGTTAATGTTACTTGCTTATTTCCAAGAAATTGTTTTCTAGCGAAGTATTTGAGTGGGAGGACAATAGAACTTGATAAGGTTTATGAACTTGAGCATAATGATCAGAGTAGCGCAACATCGGAAATGGTTCCGGAAGCGGCCACGACGATCATAGCTCCCATGACTACAAAGTGTTTTAGCCATGGAGATCGAAGTACCTATTGAACCTTGTAGGTTTGGTTTACTTTGTGATCAAATAAATGATTTGTGAACAAAGGATTGATTTTGAACAATGATAAACCAACTACATACAAAGAAGTTATGATGGGCCCTGACTCCGTTAAAATGGCTATACGCCATGAAATCCAAGATAGATGAATACTTTTTGAAAGTAAAAGGATCTATAAAATTGATGGACTTGGATGTAATATCCTTGAAGAAGCTCGACTTATCAAAAAATTGTTTACGACAAAGTTCAAAGAGTTGACTACGATAAGATTAGATCTTCCGTAGCAATGCTTATAGTCCATGTGGATTATTCTAGTAATCGCTACATATTTCTTTTATGAGATATGCTAGTAGGATGGCAAAATATGTGCTCGAAGCACTGCTAGGTCCCCCACCACCTCATGCAGTATCCGAGGACATAAAGAATGTTTATGAGACTCGGGTAACTCGGTACTCCGAAGTTCAGTGTGCCATCCTGTGCAGTTTAGAGGCAGAGCTCCAAAAGCGTTTTGAGCACCACGACCCTTGTGATATGATGTGTGAGCTCAAACTTATCTTTGAAACTCATGCGGCCGTGGAGAGCTATGAGGCCTCGAAACAGTTCTTTAACTGCATGATGGAAGAGGGCAGCTCCGTTAGTGAGCACATGTTCGCAATGTCCGGACATGCGAAGAAGCTCAGTGACTTGGGGATTGTGATCCCTAACCAGCTGGGTATTCATCGTGTCCTCCAATCACTGCCACCAAGTTACAAGAACTTCGTGATGAACTACAACATGCAGAACATGAACAAAGAGTTACCTGAACTCTTCTCCATGCTGAAGTCTGCTGAAGTAGAAATAAAGAAGGAGAACCAAGTGTTGATGGTCAACAAGACCACCAGTTTCAAGAAGCAGGGCAAGCCTAACAAGGGCAACTTCAAGAAGGGCGGCAAGAAAGTTGCAGCGCCTCCTGAGAAGCCTAAGGCTGGTCCTAAGCCTGAGACTGTGTTACTACTGCCAGGGGAAGGGGCACTGGAAGCGTAATTGCTCCAAATACTTGGCCGATCTGAAGAGCGGCCACGTCAAGAAGAAAGGTATATCTGATATACATGTTATTGATGTCTATCTTACTGGTTCTCGTAGTAGTGCCTGGGTATTTGATACTGGTTCGGTTGCTCACATTTGTAACTCGAAACAGGAACTACGGAATAAACGAAGCCTGGCAAGGGACGAGGTGACGATTGATGCGCGTAGATGTACACGTCCGTTGGGAACCCCAAGAGGAAGGTATGATGCGCACAGTGGCAAGTTTTCCCTCAGAAAGAAACCAAGGTTTAATCGAACCAGGAGGAGCCAAGAAGCACGTTGAAGGTTGATGGTGGCGAAATGTGATGCGCGCAACAGGGATTCCGGCGCCAACGTGGAACCTGCACAACACAACCAAAGTACTTTGCCCCAACGAAACAGTGAGGTTGTCAATCTCACCGGCTTGCTGTAACAAAGGATTAACCGTATTGTGTGGAAGAGGATTGTTTGCGAAGAAAACAGTAAAGAACAATTGCAGTAGATTGTATGCGATGTAAAGAATAGGACCGGGGTCCACAGTTCACTAGAGGTGTCTCTCCCATAAGATAAAAGCATGTTGGGTGAACAAATTACAGTCGGGCAATTGACAAATAGAAAAGGGCATAACAATGCACATACATGATATGATAAATATAGTGAGATTTAATCAGGGCATTACGACAAAGTACATAGACCGCTATCCAACATGCATCTATGCCTAAAAAGTCCACCTTCAGATATCATCCGAACCCCTTCGTATTAAGTTGCAAGCAACAGACAATTGCATTAAGTATGGTGCGTAATGTAATTAACAACTACATCCTTAGACATAGCATCAATGTTTTATCCCTAGTGGCAACAGCACATCCACAACCTTAGAACTTTCTGTCACTGTCCCAGATTTAATGGAGGCATGAACCCACTATCGAGCATAAATACTCCCTCTTGGAGTTAAGAGCAAAAACTTGGCCAGAGCCTCTACTAATAACGGAGAGCATGCAAGATCATAAACAACACATAGGTAATAGATTGATAATCACCATAACATAGTATTCTCTATCCATCGGATCCCGACAAACACAACATATAGTATTACAGATAGATGATCTTGATCATGTTAGGAAGCTCACAAGATCCAACAACGAAGCACAATTAGGAGAAGACGACCATCTAGCTACTGCTATGGACCCATAGTCCAGGGGTGAACTACTCACTCATCACTCCGGAGGCGATCATGGCGATGAAGAGTCCTCCGGAGATGATTCCCCTCTCCGGCGGTGCCGGAGGCGATCTCCTAAATCCCCCGAGATGGGATTGGCGGCGGCGGCGTCTCTGGAAGGTTTTCCGTATCGTGGCTCTCGGTACAGAGGGTTTCGCGACGAAGACTTTAAGTAGGCGGAAGGGCAACGCGGGCGCCACACGAGGGCCCCACACACTAGGGACGCGCGGCCAAGACCGGGCCGCGCCGCCCTAGTGTGGCGGCGCCTCGTGACCCCACTTCCTTTCCCCTTCGGTCTTGGAAGCTTCGTGCAAAAATAGGACCCTGGGCGTTGATTTCGTCCAACGAGAATATTTCCTTACTAGGATTTCTGAAACCAAAACAGCAGAAAACAGCAACTGGCTCTTCGGCATCTTGTTAATAGGTTAGTGCCGGAAAATGCGTAAATACGACATATAATGTGTATAAAACATGTAGATATCATCAATAATGTAGCATGGAACATAAGAAATTATCGATACGTCGGAGACGTATCAGCATCCCCAAGCTTATCTGCTCGTCCCGAGCAGGTAAACGATAACAAGGATAATTTCGAGTGACATGCCATCATAACCTTGATCATACTATTGTAAGCATATGTAATGAATGCAGCGATCAAAACAATGGTAATGACATGAGTAAACAAATGAATCATAAAGCAAAGACTTTTCATGAATAGTACTTCAAGACAAGCATCAATAAGTCTTGCATAAGAGTTAACTCATAAAGCAATAAATCAAAGTAAAGGTATTGAAGCAACACAAAGGAAGATTAAGTTTCAACGGTTGCTTTCAACTTATAACATGTATATCTCATGGATAGTGTCAATGTAAAGTAATATAACAAGTGCAATATGCAAGTATGTAGGAATCAATGCACAGTTCACACAAGTGTTTGCTTCTTAAGGTGGAGAGAGATAGGTAAACTGACTCAACAATAAAGGTAAAAGAAAGGTCCTTCAAAGAGGAAAGCATCGATTTCTATATTTGTGCTAGAGCTTTTATTTTGAAAACATGAAACAATTTTGTCAACGGTAGTAATAATTCATATGTGCTATGCATAATACTTCCTACAAGTTGCATGTCTCATGCATAGAGTACCAATAGTGCTCGCACCTTGTCCTACTATCTCAGAAAACACGGATTCTCATCGCATAACATATGTTTCAACCAAGTGTCACAAAGGGGTACCTCTATGCCGCCTGTGTCTAAGGAGAAAGCACGCATTGGATTTCTCGCTTTTGATTATTCTCAACTTAGACATCCATACCGGGACAACATAGACAACAGATAATGGACTCCTCTTTTAATGCTTAAGCATTCAACAATAGTTAATATTCTCATAAGAGATTGAGGTTGTATGTCCAAACTGAAACTTCCACCATGATACATGGCTTTAGTTAGCGGCCCAATGTTCTTCTCTAACATATGCATACTCAAACCATTTGATCATGAAATCCACTACTTCAGACAAGACGAACATGCATAGCATCTCACATGATATCCAACAAAGATAAAGTTGATGGCGTCCCCAGAAAACATGGTTACCGCTCAACAAGCAACTTATAAAAATTAAAACATATAACTACATATTCATCACCACAATAGTTTTTAAGCTATTTGTCCCATGAGCTATATATTGTAAAGGCGAATGATGGAATTTTAAAGGTAGCACTCAAGCAATTTACTTTGGAATGGCGGAGAAATACCATGTAGTAGGTAGGTATGGTGGACACAAATGGCATAGTGGTTGGCTCAAGGATTTTGGATGCATGATAAGTATTCCCTCTCGATACAAGGTTTAGGCTAGCAAGGTTATTTGAAGCAAACTCAAGGATGAACCGGTGCAGCAAAACTCACATAAAAGACATATTGTAAACATTATAAGACTCTACACCGTCTTCCTTGTTGTTCAAAACTCAATACTAGAAATTATCTAGACCTTAGAGAGACCAAATATGCAAACCAAATTTTAGCAAGCTCTATGTATTTCTTCATTAATGGGTGAAAAGTATATGATGCAAGAGCTTAAACATGAGCACAACAATTGCCAAGTATCAAATTATTCAAGACATTTTAGAATTACTACATGTAGCATTTCCCGATTCCAACCATATAACAATTTAACGAAGAAATTTCAACCTTCGCCTTGAACATTATGAGTAAAGCCTAAGGACATATTTGTCCATATGCAACAGCGGAGCGTGTCTCTCTCCCAAAGTGAATGCTAGGATCCATTTTATTCAAACAAAAACAAAAACAAAACAAACCGACGCTCCAAGCAAAGTACATAAGATGTGACTGAATAAAAATATAGTTCCAGGGGAGGAACCTGATGATGTTGTCGATGAAGAAGGGGATGCCTTGGGCATCCCCAAGCTTAGACGCTTAGAAGCTTAGATGCTGGGATGAACCACGGGGGCATCCCCAAGCTTAGAGCTTTCACTCCTCTTGATCATAGTATATCATACTCCTCCCTTGACCCTTGAAAACTTCCTTCACACCAAACTTCAAGCAAACTCATTAGAGGGTTAGTGCATAATTAAAAAATTCACATGTTCAGAGATGACACAATCATTATTAACACTTCTGGACATTGCACAAAGCTACTGGACATTAATGGATCAAAGGAATTCATCCAACATAGCAAATACGGCAATGCGAAATAAAAGGCAAAATCTGTCAAAAACAGAACAGTCCGTAAAGACGAACCTGAAAGGGACACTAGACTTGATCAAATGGAGAAACTCAAAACTAATGAAAGTTGCGTACATATCTGAGGATCACACACGTAAATTTGCAGATTTTTTTTGATTTTTTTACAGAGACTTCTGCTCAAATTAGTGACAGACAGCAATGCTGTTTCTGGGCAGCAATCCAAATCTAGCATCAACTTTACCATAGAGACTTTACTTGGCACAAAAACATGATAAGGAGAGGTTGCTACAGTAGTGAACAACTTCCAAGACTCAAATATAAAACAAAGTACTGTAGTAAAACCATGGGTTGTCTCCCATAAGCGCTTTTCTTTAACGCCTTTCAGCTAGGCGCAGAAAGTGTAATTCAAGTATTATCAAGAGATGAAGCATCAACATCATATTTTGCTCTAATGATAGAATCATAAGGTAACTTCATTCTTTTTCTAGGGAAGTGTTCCATACCTTTCTTGAGAGGAAATTGATATTTAATATTACCTTCCTTCATATCAATGGTAGCACCAACGGTTCGAAGAAAAGGTCTTCCCAATATAATGGGACAAGATGCATTGCATTTAATATCCAAGACAACAAAATCAACGGGGACAAGGTTATTGTTAACCATAATATGAACATTATCAATTCTCCCCAAAGGTTTCTTTTTAGCATTATCAGCGAGATTAACATCCAAATAACAATTTTTCAATGGTGGCAAGTCAAGCATATCATAGACTTTCTTAGGCATAACAGAAATACTTGCACCAAGATCACATAAAGCATTACAATCAAAATCATTGACCCTCATCTTAATGATAGGCTCCCAACCATCTTCTAACTTTCTAGGAATAGAAGTTTCAAGTTTTAGTTTCTCTTCTCTAGCTTTCATGAGAGCATTTGTAATATGTTTTGTAAAGGCCAAATTTATAGCACTTGATACGTCCAAAACGTATCTACTTTCCCGAACACTTTTGCTATTGTTTTGCCTCTAATTTGTGTATTTTGGATACAACTAACACGGACTAACGCTGTTTTCAACTGCTCTGGTGTCTCGTTTTTGTGCAGAAATCCAACTTTCGGGAAAATCCTCGGAATTCTTGCAGAAGGCCCTATTTTACCAAAATATTGACGGAGCGAAGGGCAAAGGAGGTGGAGGCCCGAGGGCCCCACACCACATGGCGGCGCGGCCGGGGGGCCGCGCGGCCATGTGGTGTGGCCCCTCGGCCGGCCTCCGACGCCCCTTCGGACTACTTATTGGTTTCGACCAAAACGCACGGGAGAAGTCGAAGTCGCCGAAACCCTCCGAGAGCCGCCACATCGCGAAACTCCGTCGCGGGAGCAGAAGTCTCGTTCTGGCACTCCGCCGGGACGGGGAATTGGAGGAGATCTTCACCGCCATCACCGCCAACGCCTCTCCATCAACCAGCAATGTTTCCCCCATCCATGTGTGAGTAATTCCCCCGCTGTAGGCTGAAGGGGATGGTAGGGATTGGATGAGATTGGTCATGTAATAGTCATAAGATTGTTAGGGCATAGTGCCTAGTATCCGTAGATGTCACTTTTATGATATTTTTGCAACTTGTTATGCTTAATGCTTGTCACTAGGGCCCGAGTGCCATGATCTCAGATCTGAACATGTTATTGATTCATGAAGATATTCGTTGTTTATGATCTTACCTGCAAGTTGTATACACATGTCGCTGTCCGGAACCAATGGCCCCGAAGTGACAGAAATCGGGACAACCGGAGGGGATGGTAGTGATGTGAGGATCACATGTGTTCACGGAGTGTTAATGCTTTGCTCCGGTACTCTATTAAAAGGAGTACCTTAATATCCAGTAGTTTCCCTAGAGGCCCGGCTGCCACCGGCTGGTAGGACAGAAGATGTTGTGCAAGTTTCTCATTGCGAGCACGTACGACTAAATATGGAACACATGCCTATTGATTGATTAGTACTTGGATACCGTTTTATTATTATCTGCAAATGCCCATGCTTTGATTGTTACATGAGTTTCTCTCATCCATGCAACGCCCGTTAAATCCGTCCCTGTGCCTACAGTATTTTAATCCTGCTGTTTACTATAATCACTACTGCTGTCTTTATTTCACCGCTGTGCTATTTCACTATTTCCACTGCCATAAAACTGTTACTACTGATAAACTCTTGCGAGCAAGTCTGTTTCCAGGTGCAGCTGAATTGACAACTCGCTGTTAAGGCTTACAAGTATTCTTTGTCTCCCTTGTGTCGAATCAATAAATTGGGTAATACTTCCCTCGAAGACTGTTGCGATCCCCTATACTTGTGGGTCATCAAGACTGGCGCCGTTGCCGGGGAGCATAGCTTTATTTGGAAGTTCACTTGGATTGATATTGTTCGCTGCAAATTCTCCATTATGGGTAAACCTCGCGATACTAAGATCGCCATATTACCATCCACTACAAGGAAAGGTACAACTCTGAGTACCTCTGCTGCTCTTGATTCACCATCTGTGATTGATAAACTTGTTTCACCGCCACATGCTTCACGTGCTGGTACTTCTGCTGAATCTGAAAATTCTCATAATATTGATAATGTTTCTGCTGTGCTTGATGATAGTGGTTCATTGGGATCTTTTCTAGATGCTACAATTGCTAAGTCTAGACAAATTGAAAATACTGAAACTCCTAATGCTACTACACCTGTTAAATCACCTGAACTTGATTATTCTAGTGATGATCTTGATGAAGATTATGTAGAGCTTGATGATGATTTTATTGAAAAATGCAATGCTACTACTGATGCAAGAAAAATTAAAAAGTTGCTTGCAGAACATGCTGTTAGATATAAACCATCTCCTGATCCTCAATTTGCCACATCTCCTATAAACATTAGGGATAAAGATTATGATTTTTCTCTTGACCTATCTCATATAGCTATTGTTGAGAAAACACCCTTTTGTGGTACTGAAAAAGAAAGTGATGTTGAACACTTGACTGAGTTATCTACTCTTAGTGGCGTGTTTTCTGATGATGTCAAGATGCGTACTTATTTTGTCGCTAAAATTTTTCCATTCTCATTAAAGGATGATGCTAAAACTTGGTATAATAATTTGCCTCCTGGTTCTATTAAAAGTCCAACTGACTTGCGTGATGTTTTCTTTCGAAAATACTTTCCTGCTAGTGCTCAACATGCTGCTTTGCAGAGAATTTATAATTTTGACCAGGAAGATGGAGAGAAATTGCCTGAGGCTTGGGCTAGATTTTGTTCTCTTATTAGAGCTCAGCCTGACCATGATTTAGAAAAGCATGATTTACTTGATATATTTTATAGTGGACTAACTATTGAGTCTAGGGCATACCTGGATAGTTGTGCTGGTTGTGTTTTCAGGAAAAGAACTCCAGACGACGCTGAAGAATTATTGGCTAAAATAGGCCGGAATCATGATGATTGGTCTACACCTGAACCAACCCCGACACCGATAGTGAAGAAGAGGGGTATGATTAAATTAAATGGTGAAGATATGAGGGAAGCCAAGAAGTCTCTTAAGGAGAAGGGTATTAAACCTGAAGATGTGAAGAATTTACCTCCTATAGAAGATATATGTGAGACAATTCCCCCTTCATCCATGATTGAGGTACACTCGCTTCAACACTTTACTAGGGAAGATATTCCGTATTCAAAATCTCCTGCTCAATGCTTAGATGAATTTGATAATTATATTGTTAAGCAAGAAAACTTTAATATGAGGGTAGAGAATCATTTAATGGAAAATTCCCGAGCTATTAGTGAATTGCATGGTATTGTGGAGAGAACCTCCAATGATGTTAAGATACTTGTTAAACATTTTCAAATGGTTCAAACTCAAATTGATCAACTTACTAAAGTGCAAAATGACTTGTTGGGAAATAATTCTAAAGAAAAACATGCTTGTGAAGTAACAACTAGAGGTGGTGCTTCTACCCAGGATCCTCTATATCCTGAAGGGCATCCCAAAAGAGTTGAACAAGATTCTCAACTAATTAAAACTAGTGCTCCATCTAAGAAAAAGAAAAAGAAACATAAGAATGTTGTAGAATCCTCTGAACCTGTTAATGATCCTAATAGTATTTCTATTTCTGATGCTGAAACTGAAAGTGGTAATGAACATGAGGAAGATAATGATAAGAATGATACTCCTGATAAAGAAGAAATTGAAAAAGAACCTGAAAAGCCTGCTAAAAATAAAAAGTACACTAAAGAAGATTTTATTACTGAGAAACATGGTAATGAAAGAGAACCTTGGGTTCAAAAGCAAATGCCTTTTCCTGCTAAGAAATTAAAATCAAAGGAGGAGGAACATTATAATAAATTTTGTGATTGGATGAAACCTTTATTTTTGCAAATCCCTTTGACTGATGCTATTAAATTGCCTCCTTATTCAAAGTATATGAAAGATATTGTTACTAACAAAAGGAAAATCCCCAATGAGGAAATTTCTACTATGCTCGCTAATTACTCCTTCAATGGTAAGATTCCAAAGAAGTTGGGCGACCCAGGTATACCGACTATTCCTTGTTCCATCAAGAATAATTATGTTAGAACTGCTCTATGTGATTTGGGAGCAGGTGTGAGTGTGATGCCTTTTTCTCTTTATAAGAGACTTGATTTAGATAAATTGATACCTACTGATATATCTTTGCAAATGGCTGATAAATCTACTGCTATTCCTGTTGGTTTATGTGAAAATGTTCCTGTTCAAGTTACTCAGCATTGCTTGATATTAACTGATTTTGTTGTGTTGGAAATGCCTGAAGATGATAATATGTCCATTATTCTTGGAAGACCCTTTCTTAATACTGCAGGGGCTGTTATTGATTGCAATAAAGGCATGGTTACTTTCAATGTTGATGATAAGGAACACACTGTCTATTTTCCCAAGAGGATTGATAAAGTATGTGGAGTCAATACAATTTTTAATGTGAAAACTATCAAAGTGGGATCCATTGATTGTCCTATATATGAGCCTAAAGAAGAATATCAAACTCTTGTGATTGGATCCATATCAATTCAATATAAGGTAACATGATTGATTTGAGGTTTATTTCTTCTTATGTCATATAAAATTTATTTGGTAGCAAGACTTGATCAACCTTGTTAACAAGTATATTTTATTGCATAAAAGAGCTAAACAACATTTCTTTCTTTCTTTCTCCCTCCACTTATTTTACTTGCTGTAGCACTTTTTGTTTTGCAATATGCTTTAGTTGTTTAAGATTTTAGAAATCATTTTCCTGCGCAGTAATAATTAATTTAATACCCAGAAATGTGCATTTTTCGAAGTTCTCTAAAAATTACAAAAATTACACCGTTGGTCCTATTTTTCGACGAGGCACCTGGGAGCACCAGAGGATGACCTGTGGGGCACCAGGAGGTGCCACACCACAGGCCGGCGCGGCCAAGGAGGTGGGCGCGCCACCTTGTGGTGTGGGCCCCTCCTTGCCCCACTACATCATCTCTTCCTCCCAGCATCTTCTCTCTCCCGAAAAAACTCGTACCAAGTTTCTCTCACTCGTGTTTCTGCTCAAGAACTCGCGATTTTTCGATCTCCTTGCTCAGCCCAGATTTCTGTTTGAAATTTGGCACATTTACTCCTTGGTATGTGACTCCTTTGATTGTCCAATTAGAATTTCATTTGGTTGAGTATATCTTGAATATTTTGCTGCTGTAGATAACATGTTTAGTGAGCTTGCATGCTTGTTCTAAGTGGTAGAAATTAGTTTTGATGCATGTGTAGTACTCTAGCAAGTTCCTATAGTAGTTCCCTTCAATTACACACCTTGAAATCAAATTTTATAATGATTGTTGAAAATTTCAGAAGGGGAAGATGAAGAAATTCAAATTTGGAGAGTTGTTCAAGAAAGCAACAACCAGCACCGGTAGGCCCTCAAGGGCGTCTACTCAAATTAGGCGATCCTACAATGAGGATGTCATCGCGCCTAGCTTCGCGCCCGAGGAGGACCATGGGGCTCCTAATGCTTCATCCTTCCCCTGTTATGAGTTTCTGACCAATGCAGGGATATTGGATGACTTCTTCACCCTTGTCAACAGGGCAGGCCTAGCCACCTACGTGGGAGACGAGAGGGGACAATATTACAGGCTCACCAAAGTTTTCGTTGAGAGCTTCAAGTTCCACAACACGGAATATGAGCCGACAGTCGCATTCAAGATTTATGATATTCCTGTTACCATGAAATTGGAAGAATTTTGTTGTGCATTGGGTATTGCCCCTGTAGGTACAGCAAGGAGGATTGATGACAACCCCCGGGACTTGTTGGAGCTCTACCGAGGGATCACCGGGGATGATTGCCGCACCATCCAGCGAGGGAAGATAAGAAACATTCAACTCCCCGCTATTAAATATTTCGCATATTACATTGGTACTAGCATTTTGGGTAGAGAAAATACTAGCAACATCTCTAGCTACCATCTTGCTTTCTTGAATGTTGCACTTACTGGAGAGACACCTTATCATCTTGGTTCTCTTATTGCTCGCCGCCTGTCTAGTAGGGGGCCTATTTTTGGAGGAACTATTGCACTGCGCATTTTAACACATCTAGATATTCCTCTTGATTCTAATGATGTACCATTAACCCCTAGGAAACTAGATATTGCTGCTATGAAGAGCCATCGTTTTGTTACTACTGACTCCACTATAGATAATATGGTCTATAGAATGTTGTTTGCTGATGGGAATGAGAAGGAAATCCCTCTTCCCCAGCCAGGTTTGTTCAATATTGACAGGCAATCATGGTCGCTCACTAAGGAGGCGGTGGAGGAACATATGAAGATACAGGAATTCCACCAGCAACATGACTCCGAGAACGCCGAGCCCTCCTACGACTACACCGTCACGTACCCCGACGTTTCCTCCAGCACATACATGGAACCGGGTCGTTCTTCGTCATATTACGAAGACACCACTTCATGGGGACCGTGGGAATGAATTCCACTTAGGCCAAAAGCCTAAGCTTGGGGGGAGGTATACCGGCATCACTCATTCTTTGCATATTATGATTGCTGGATACTTGTACATACTTGTTTAGTCTCTAGAGTGGTTTTCTAATGAGAGGGAGATGATATTTGGGGAAGTGCTGTCCAAAAACAGATTCTGTGCTGTTACCAAAAAAATTCGTACGCACAGCCAGAACGTTATTTTGAGTTGCCAATTTTTGAGCATGTTCCCCAGGTTGTTATCTAACTTTCATTAGTTGAACACTTTTTGGTCTGAGCAATGGAAGATTTTTGTTAAATTCGATTTCTGTACTGCTGTCAGGATTTGGCAGATTTCTGTCATCCTGCTTTTCTGTGTTTCTTTTGGTTTGCATTCTTTTGTTTTCGCTTTGTTTCTTTCCTAAAACACAAAAAGACCAAAAATATTTCTGTTGTTTCTCTTCACCATTTATTTATTTGGTTCCTTGTTCTTAGTTTGCTTTATTTGCTATCGTTAGTTTGCTATAAGAAAACCCAAAAAGATTTTGCTTTGTTTGCTTGTTTTCTTTCGTTCTTGTTTCTAATTCGAAAACACCAAAAATATTTGCTGTTCTTCTTTGGTTTGTAAATTTCATCATGAGTTCAATGGTCTTCGGTGGCTGGAGCGTGGTTTTCATTTTATATTATCCAAGCTACACAAGTGAAAAGGCAATAATGACGATCTACGACAATCTGATTGTGGTGAGAGGCTGGTATGAACTCTATTTGCTTTCATTTTTGTACATATACTCATCCATATGAGCATGCTTAGTTGGTTCATGTGAGGTATATGTTATTTGAGAAAGTCTAGTAGTTAATGATCTCTCATGTTTAGTTCCAATTTATTAATATGAGTAGCATGTCATGGATGTTTGCTTGCATTGTTTTATTCATAAGTAAGTATGGCATTGTGGTATCCTCCTTTGAATAATTCATTTATATCGACTTGGCACATGCTCACGCATGCATATGACTGAACAAAAAGTCAATTAAGCCTCGATGATTTATATTGTTTCAGAGTTCTTGTATCACTTTTATGCCTCCGTTAATTTATTTTGCCGCAAGCATGATTATGACAGTTACTGCTCTCTTGATTTGTCGCTCCCTAGTCTTTTGCTAGCCTTCACTTGTACTGAGCGGTGACGCCGCTCGTGCTTCCAAACACCTGAAAACCAAGTTGTTCCAAAAGTGTCCACCATAAATACCTATGCATGGCATTTCAAACCATTCCAAGTAAATTCTCATGCGCTACCTTTAAAACTTTCAAAATGCTTCTCAATTTGTGTTAATGTTTCATAGCTCATGGGGAAGTATGTGGTGTTTAGCTTTCAACCTTGTCATTTACTTTTGACGGACTCTCATATGGACTAGTGGCACATCCGCTTATCCAATAATTTTGCAAAAAGAGCTGGCAATGGGATTCCCAGTCCCGAATTAATTAACTTAAATAGACACTCCTCCATGGTTTGTGATTGTTGGACGGCACCGAAGGATTCGGTTAGCCATGGCTTGTGTAAGCAAAGGTTGGGGGGAGTGTCATCATCATCATAAAACTTAAATAAAAAGGCACTCCTTCATGGTATGTGATGGTTGGCAGGCACCAAGATCACATAAAGCATTACAATCAAAATCATTGACCCTCATCTTAATGATAGGCTCCCAACTATCTTCTAACTTTCTAGGAATAGAAGTTTCAAGTTTTAGTTTCTCTTCTCTAGCTTTCATGAGAGCATTTGTAATATGTTTTGTAAAGGCCAAATTTATAGCACTATGATACGTCCAAAACGTATCTACTTTCCCGAACACTTTTGCTATTGTTTTGCCTCTAATTTGTGTATTTTGGATACAACTAACACGGACTAACGCTGTTTTCAGCAGAATTGCTCTGGTGTCTCGTTTTTGTGCAGAAATCCAACTTTCGGGAAAATCCTCGGAATTCTTGCAGAAGGCCCTATTTTACCAAAATATTGACGGAGCCAGAAGGGCAAAGGAGGTGGAGGCCCGAGGGCCCCACACCACATGGCGGCGCGGCCCAGGGGGGCCCGCGCGGCCATGTGGTGTGGCCCCCTCGGCCGGCCTCCGACGCCCCCTTCGGACTACTTATTGGTTTCGACCTAAAAACGCACGGGGAGAAGTCGAAGTCGCCAGAAACCCTCCAGAGCCGCCACATCGCGAAACTCCGTCGCGGGAGCCGAAGTCTCCGTTCTGGCACTCCGCCGGACGGGGAATTGGAGGAGATCTTCACCGCCATCACCGCCAACGCCTCTCCATCAACCAGCAATGTTTCCCCCATCCATGTGTGAGTAATTCCCCCGCTGTAGGCTGAAGGGGATGGTAGGGATTGGATGAGATTGGTCATGTAATAGTCATAAGATTGTTAGGGCATAGTGCCTAGTATCCGTAGATGTCACTTTTATGATATTGTTGCAACTTGTTATGCTTAATGCTTGTCACTAGGGCCCGAGTGCCATGATCTCAGATCTGAACATGTTATTGATTCATGAAGATATTCGTTGTTTATGATCTTACCTGCAAGTTGTATACACATGTCGCTGTCCGGAACCAATGGCCCCGAAGTGACAGAAATCGGGACAACCGGAGGGGATGGTAGTGATGTGAGGATCACATGTGTTCACGGAGTGTTAATGCTTTGCTCCGGTACTCTATTAAAAGGAGTACCTTAATATCCAGTAGTTTCCCTAGAGGCCCGGCTGCCACCGGCTGGTAGGACAGAAGATGTTGTGCAAGTTTCTCATTGCGAGCACGTACGACTAAATATGGAACACATGCCTATTGATTGATTAGTACTTGGATACCGTTTTATTATTATCTGCAAATGCCCATGCTTTGATTGTTACATGAGTTTCTCTCATCCATGCAACGCCCGTTAAATCCGTCCCTGTGCCTACAGTATTTTAATCCTGCTGTTTACTATAATCACTACTGCTGTCTTTATTTCACCGCTCTGCTATTTCACTATTTCCACTGCCATAAAACTGTTACTACTGATAAACTCTTGCGAGCAAGTCTGTTTCCAGGTGCAGCTGAATTGACAACTCCGCTGTTAAGGCTTACAAGTATTCTTTGTCTCCCCTTGTGTCGAATCAATAAATTGGGTAATACTTCCCTCGAAGACTGTTGCGATCCCCTATACTTGTGGGTCATCACACTAGCATTAGGACTTTTAGCAAGTTTTTGTAAGAACTTTATAACTTCAGAGATGTGGCAATCATCAAAATCTAAATCATTATGAGCTACAGCAATGGGATCATTGTCCCCAAGGTTGGAAAAAATTTCAGCAGTTTTATCACAAGTGGTTTTAGCAATTTCAGACAGTTTTGTACGCTTTGCACTAGGAGTAGAAACATTGGCAACACCAATTATTTTACCATTGATAGTAGGAGGTGCAGCAACATGTGAATCATTATCATTACTAGTGGTGGTAATAGTCCAAACTTTAGCTACATTATTCTCTTTAGCTAGTTTTTCATTTTCTTCTCTATCCCACCTAGCACGCAATTCAGCCATTAATCTTATATTCTCATTAATTCTAACTTGGATGGCATTTGCTGTAGTAGTAATCTTATTATCAATATCCTTATTAGGCATAACTTTCAATTTTAATAGATCAACATCGGAGGCAAGTCTATCAACTCTAGAAGCAATAATATCAATTTTATCAAGCTTTTCCTCAACAGATTTGTTAAAAGCAGTTTGTGTACTAATAAATTCTTTAAGCATGGTTTCAAGACCAGGGGGTACACTCCTATTATTGTTGTAAGAATTCCCATAAGAATTACCATAACCATTACCATTAGCAGAAGGATATGGCCTATAGTTATTACCAGAATTGTTCCTATAAGCATTGTTGTTGAAATTATTATTTTTAATGAAATTCACATCAACATTTTCTTCTTGAGCAACCAATGAAGCTAAAGGAACATTATTTGGATCAACATTAGATCTACCATTCACAAGCATAGACATAATCACATCAATCTTATCACTCAAGGAAGAGGTTTCTTCAACAGAATTTACCTTCTTACCTTGTGGAGCTCTTTCCGTGTGCCATTCAGAGTAATTTATCATCATATCATCAAGAAGCTTTGTAGCCGCCCCCAAAGTGATGGACATAAAGGTACCTCCAGCAGCTGAATCCAATAAATTCCGCGAAGAAAAATTTAGTCCTGCATAGAAGGTTTGGATGATCATCCAAGTAGTCAGTCCATGGGTTGGGCAATTCTTTACCAAAGATTTCATTCTCTCCCATGCTTGAGCAACATGTTCAGTATCTAATTGCTTAAAATTCATTATGCTACTTCTCAAAGATATAATTTTAGCGGGAGGATAATATCTACCAATAAAAGCATCCTTACATTTAGTCCATGAATCAATACTATTCTTAGGCAAAGATAGCAACCAATCTTTAGCTCTTCCTCTTAATGAGAAAGGAAACAATTTCAATTTAATAATATCACCATCTACATCCTTATATTTTTGCATTTCACAAAGTTCAACAAAATTATTAAGATGGGCAGCAGCATCATCAGAACTAACACCAGAAAATTGCTCTCTCATAACAAGGTTCAGTAAAGCAGGTTTAATTTCAAAGAATTCTGCTGTAGTAGCAGGTGGAGCAATAGGTGTGCATAGGAAATCATTATTATTTGTGTTTGTGAAGTCACACAACTTAGTATTTTCAGGGGTATTCATTTTAGCAACAGTAAATAAAGCAAACTAGATAAAGTAAATGCAAGTAACTAATTTTTTTGTGTTTTTGATATAGAGAGCAAGACAATAAATAAAGTAAAACTAGCAACTAATTTTTTTGTGTTTTGTTTAGGTGCAGCAAACAAAGTAGTAAATAAAATAAAGCAAGACAAAAACAAAGTAAAGAGATTGGGAAGTGGAGACTCCCCTTGCAGCGTGTCTTGATCTCCGGCAACGGCGCCAGAAAACAGGATTGATGCGCGTAGATGTACACGTCCGTTGGGAACCCCAAGAGGAAGGTATGATGCGCACAGTGGCAAGTTTTCCCTCAGAATGAAACCAAGGTTTAATCGAACCAGGAGGAGCCAAGAAGCACGTTGAAGGTTGATGGTGGCGAAATGTGATGCGGCGCAACACCAGGGATTCCGGCGCCAACGTGGAACCTGCACAACACAACCAAAGTACTTTGCCCCAACGAAAGTGAGGTTGTCAATCTCACCGGCTTGCTGTAACAAAGGATTAACCGTATTGTGTGGAAGATGATTGTTTGCGAAGAAAACAGTAAAGAACAATTGCAGTAGATTGTATGCTATGTAAAGAATAGGACCGGGGTCCACAGTTCACTAGAGGTGTCTCTCCCATAAGATAAAAGCATGTTGGGTGAACAAATTACAGTCGGGCAATTGACAAATAGAAAATGGCATAACAATGCACATACATGATATGATAAATATAGTGAGATTTAATCAGGGCATTACGACAAAGTACATAGACCGCTATCCAGCATGCATCTATGCCTAAAAAGTCCACCTTCAGGTTATCATCCGAACCCCTTCCGGTATTAAGTTGCAAGCAACAGACAATTGCATTAAGTATGGTGCATAATGTAATCAACAACTACATCCTTAGACATAGCATCAATGTTTTATCCCTAGTGGCAACAGCACATCCACAATCTTAGAACTTTCTGTCACTGTCCCAGATTTAATGGAGGCATGAACCCACTATCGAGCATAAATACTCCCTCTTGGAGTTAAGAGCAAAAACTTGGCCAGAGCCTCTACTAATAACGGAGAGCATGCAAGATCATAAACAACACATAGGTAATAGATTGATAATCACCATAACATAGTATTCTCTATCCATCGGATCCCGACAAACACAACATATAGTATTACAGATAGATGATCTTGATCATGTTAGGCAGCTCACAAGATCCAACAATGAAGCACAATTAGGAGAAGACGACCATCTAGCTACTGCTATGGACCCATAGTCCAGGGGTGAACTACTCACTCATCACTCCGGAGGCGATCATGACGATGAAGAGTCCTCCGGGAGATGATTCCCTCTCCGGCAGGGTGCCGGAGGCGATCTCCTGAATCCCGAGATGGGATTGGCGGCAGCGGCGTCTCGGAAGGTTTTCCGTATCGTGGCTCTCACAGAGGGTTTCGCGACAAAGACTTTAAGTAGGCGGAAGGGCAACGGGGGGCCACACGAGGGCCCCACACACTAGGGCCGCGCGGCCAAGACCTGGGCCGCGCCGCCCTGTGTGGCGGCACCTCGTGGCCCCACTTCCTTTCCGGTCTTCTGGAAGCTTCGTGCAAAAATAGGACCCTGGGCGTTGATCGTCCAATTCCGAGAATATTTCCTTACTAGGATTTCTGAAACCAAAAAGAAAACAGCAACTGGCTCTTCGGCATCTTGTTAATAGGTTAGTGCCGGAAAATGCGTAAATACGACATATAATGTGTATAAAACATGTAGATATCATCAATAATGTAGCATGGAACATAAGAAATTATCGATACGTCGGAGACGTATCAATGATGCGCGTTGGAAATGGATACAAGGTCGATGTGATCGCCGTCGGCACGCTCCCCCTACATCTACCTTCGGGATTAGTTTTAAACCTTAATAATTGTTATTTGGTACCTGCGTTGAGCATGAACATTATATCTGGATCTTGTTTGATGCAAGACGGTTATTCGTTTAAGTCTGAGAATAATGGTTGTTCGATTTATATGAGTAATGTCTTTTATGGCCATGCACCTGAGATGAATGGTTTATTCTTGTTAAATCTCGATAGTAGTGATACACATGTTCATAACATTGATGCTAAGCGAATTAAATTAAATGATAATTCTACTTATATGTGGCACTGTCGTCTTGGTCATATTGGAGTGAAGCGCATGAAGAAACTCCATTCCGATGGACTTCTTGAGTCACTTGACTTTGAGTCACTTGACAGATGCGAAGCATGTCTAATGGGAAAAATGACTAAGACTCCATTATCTGGTACAATGGAGCGAGCTACAGACTTGTTGGAAATCATACATACCGATGTGTGCGGACCAATGAGTGTAGCATCGCGCGGTGGTTATCGTTATGTTCTAACCTTCACGGATGATCTGAGTAGATATGGGTATATTTACTTTATGAAACACAAGTCCGAGACTTTTGAGAAGTTCAAGGAATTCCAAAGTGAAGTAGAAAATCAACGTAACAAGAAGATTAAGTTTCTGCGTTCTGATCGCGGAGGCGAATATCTGAGTTATGAGTTTGGCATGCATTTAAAGAAATGCGGAATACTTTCACAGTTGACACCGCCGGGAACACCACAACGCAATGGTGTGTCCGAACGTCGTAATCGAACTCTCTTAGATATGGTTCGTTCTATGATGTCTCTTACCGATTTGCCATTATCGTTTTGGGGTTATGCATTAGAGACAGCCGCATTCACTTTAAATAGGGCACCATCTAAATCCGTTGAAACGACACCGTATGAATTATGGTTTGGGAAGAAACCTAAGCTGTCGTTCCTTAAAGTTTGGGGTTGCGATGCTTATGTAAAGAAGTTACAACCGGACAAGCTAGAACCCAAAGCGGAGAAATGCGTCTTCATAGGATACCCTAAAGAAACAATTGGGTATACTTTCTATCACAGATCCGAAGGCAAAATCTTTGTTGCCAAGAACGGATCCTTTCTTGAGAAGGAGTTTCTCACTAAAGAAGTGACTGGAAGAAAAGTAGAACTCGACGAGGTTGATGAACCTTCTCTCATAGATCAGAGTAGCGCAGTGCCGGAAGAAGTTCCTGTGCAGCCTGCACCGATAGGAGAGGAAGCAAATGATGATGATCATGAAACTTCGAACGAGGAAGCTACTGAACCTCGCAGATCGACGAGGGAACGTACCACTCCTGATTGGTATGATCCCTGTCTAAATGTCATGATTGTGGACGACAATGATGAGGACCCTGCGATGTATGAAGAAGCAATGATGAGCCCAGATTCCAACAAATGGCAAGAAGCCATGAAATCCGAAATGGGATCCATGTATGATAACAAAGTATGGACTTTGGTAGACTTACCTGATAGCCGCAAGGCTGTCGAGAATAAATGGATCTTCAAGAGAAAAACAGATGCTGATGGTAATATTACTGTCTATAAAGCTCGACTTGTCGCAAAGGGTTTCCGACAAATTCAAGGAGTTGACTACGATGAGACTTTCTCACCTGTAGCGAAGCTAAAGTCTGTGAGGATTTTGTTAGCAATAGCTGCATTTTTTGATTATGAGATTTGGCAGATGGATGTCAAAACGGCGTTCCTTAATGGAGATATTGAGGAAGAGTTGTATATGGTACAACCCAAAGGTTTTGTCGATCCTGAAAATGCTAACAAGGTATGCAAACTTCAGCGTTCCATTTATGGACTGAAGCAAGCATCCCGGAGTTGGAACCTACGCTTTGATAGAGTGATCAAAGACTTCGGTTTTATACGGACTCATGGTGAGGCCTGTATTTACAAGAAAGTGAGTGGGAGCTCTGTAGCGTTCCTGATATTATATGTAGATGACATATTATTGATTGGGAATGATATAGAACTATTAAGCAGCGTTAAAGGTTATTTGAATAAGTCTTTTTCAATGAAAGACCTTGGTGAAGCAGCATACATTTTTGGCATCACAAAGTACATATCTGGACAAGATTCTAAAGAAGTTTAGAATGGATGAAAGCAAGAAAGGGTTCTTGCCTATGTTGCCAGGTAAGGTCTTGAGTAAGACTCAAGGTCCGGCTACGGCAGATGAAAGAGAGAGGATGAGCAAGATCCCCTATGCTTCGGCAGTAGGCTCTATCATGTTCGGCATCTGTTGGAGATATGCCCAAGAGGCAATAATAAAGTGGTTATTATAATGTCTTTGTGTTTATGATAAATGTTTATATACCATGCTATAATTGTATTAACCGAAACATTGATACATGTGTGTTATATAAACAACAAGGAGTCCCTAGTAAGCCTCTTGTACAACTAGCTTGTTGATTAATAGATGATCATGGTTTCGTGATCATGAACATTGGATGTTATTAATAACAAGGTTATGTCATTAATTGAATGATATAATGGACACACACCCAAATGAGCGTAGCATAAGATCAAGTCATTAAGTTCATTTGCTATAAGCTTTCAATACATAGTTGTCTTAATCCTTCGACCATGAGATCATGTAAATCACTTACACCGAAAGGGTACTTTGATTACATCAAACGCCATTGCGTAAATGGGTGGCAATAAAGGTGGGATTAAGTATTTGGAAAGTGTGAGTTGAGGCATATGGATCAACAGTGGGATTTGTCCATCCTGATGACGGATAGATATCTGGGCCCTCTCGGTGGAATGTCATCTGATTAGCTTGCAAGCATATGAATAGTTCATAAGAGATCACATACCACGGTACGAGTAAAGAGTACTTGTCGGTAACGAGGTTGAACAAGGTATGGAGATACCGATGATCAAACCTCGGACAAGTAAAATATCGCGAGACAAAGGGAATTGGCATCGTATGTAAATGGTTCAATCGATCACTAAGTCATCGTTGAATATGTGGGAGCCATTATGGATCTCCAGATCCCGCTATTGGTTATTGCTCGGAGAGGAGTCTCGACCATGTCTGCATAGTTCGCGAACCGTAGGGTGACGCGCTTAAGGTTCGATGTCGCATAAGTAGATTTGAATATGGTATGGAGAAGAAGTTTGTTCGGAGTCTCGGATGTGATCCAGGATGTCACGAGGAGGTCCGGAATAGTCCGGAGAATAAGATTCATATAAGGGAAGTTGATTTCTGGGTTTCGGAAATGTTCGGGATTTTTCCGGAAGGTTCTAGAAGGTTCCGGAAGGGTCCACCATGGGGCCCACGACCTAGGAGGCCCACCGTGGGCCGAGGGGATGCTCCCTGGCCTAATGGGCCAGGGGCACTTGGCCCCCAAGGCCCAGGCCGGCCACCCCCTAGGGTTTCCCTGGGGGGATCAACTTGGGGGAGGGGAAAGCCCCTCTCCCCCCTTGGCCGCCGCCCCCCCTAGAAAGGGGGCAACCCTAGCCGGCTGACCCCCTATATAAAGAGGGGAGGGGTGGCCGGCCAACCACCCCACCCATTGCCTCCTCCTCTGGCCTCCTCTCTCTCCACCATACGCTGTCCGGCTTGGCGAAGCCCTGCAGCTTCCTCCACCACCACCACCACGCCGTCGTGCTTGGACGTTGGAGGAGATCTACCACACCTCCGCTGCCCGCTGGAACGGGAGAGGAAGGAGCTTCATCGACACCGTACGCGCGACCAAGTACAGAAGTGCTGCCGGATTGCAGCACCGGGGACGATCGTCTACAAGGGTTAGTCTCATCTCCATCTCGTTGCTTAGATCTAGTAGATTGGATCTTGGGTGTTCCATAGATTAGATCTGTTGGTTTTATTCGCTTTGCGGTAGGAAAATTTTTGTTTTCTATGCAACGAACCCCATCAGCATCAATGTTTTATCCCTAGTAGCAACAGCACATCCACAACCTTAGAACTTTTGTCACTGTCCCAGATTAAATGGAGGCATGAACCCACTATCGAGCATAATTACCCCCTCTTGGAGTTACAAGTATCAACTTGGCCAGAGCCTCTACTAGCAACGGAGAGCATGCAAGAACATAAACAACACATATATGATAGATTGATAATCAACTTGACATAGTATTCTATATTCATCGGATCCCGCCAAACACAACATGTAGCATTACAAATAGATGATCTTGATCATGTTAGGTAGCTCACAAGATCTATAACAATGATAGCACAAGCGGAGAAGACAACCATCTAGCTACTATGGACCCATAGTCCAAGGATGAACTACTCACACATCAATCCGGAGGCGGGCATGATGATGTAGAGCCCCTCCGGTGATGATTCCCTCTCCGGCAGGTGCCGGAGGCGATCTCTTGAATCCCCCTAGATGGGATTGGCGGCGCGGCGTCCGGAAGGTTTTCCGTATCGTGGCTCTCGCAAGGGTATTCGCGATGAAGGCTATTTTAGGCGGGCAGGTCGGGACGCGAGGAGCCCGGACCACGGGGCGCGGCCAGGGCTGGACGCGCCCGTTATATCCGCCACCTCGTGCCCCACTTCGTTATCCCTCCGGTCGGAAGCTTCGTGGAAAAATAGGACCCTGGCGTTGATTTCGTCCAATTAGAATATTTCCTTACTAGGATTTCTGAAACCAAAAAACAAACAAAGAACTGGCGCTTCGGCATCTTGTTAATAAGTTAGTTTAAAATGTATAATAATGTTGTAAAGTATGTATAAAACATTCAAGTATTGTCATAAAAGTAGCATGGAACATAAGAAATTATAGATACGTTTGAGACGTATTAGCAACTTGGCGAGGTGATTTCAATCTGGCACAATGCCAAGATGAGCGAAGTGCTGCAGGTACAGAAAATTTTGAGTATACAATTAATTCACTAAAATTAAAATTTGCTAAATAAATGTGACAATCAGTACACAACCAATATTTAAATCATAATAAAATTAGGCTCACATGGTTAATTTCCAATATTTAAAGCTGAAACCCCCACGTTGCGCGAACACCCCACTATCTCCACCTCGAGCTGGGCAGGTGCACGCCTCCAGCGCTGAAGCCCTCTCTGCCTCAAGTGATCAGGTGCACGCCGCTGCCTCGGCCAGGTGCCGCACCCACCCGTGCTCCTCCTCCCCAGCCGCCAGTCACTGCCTCCATCCGCCCGGAACTTGTGGAGCTCTTGCGAACATGTCTGAGACGTCATTGCTCCTCGGTAGCTCGCCATGCTTCTCTGCAGCTCATCGTGCTTCCTCGTAGCTTGCCATGTTCCTTCGCAGCTCGTCGTGCTCGTCATCGTGATATACCTGCATGGATCAACATGTAGCTGAGAAACTTACTCCTCATTTTGAAAGGTTCATCATTGTGCACATGCTAAACTGAAGTGAAAAACGCTCCATAACATCGATACTCACTTGTGCAAATTAGCAGAGTACAAAACATAACTGAATTATGATGATCAGGAGCCAAATTACCGTATTAGTTAGGAGTACTAAGTAGTGACACAAAAACAAATGATTTTGTTTTTGCAAATTGGCAGAAATAAATGAAGCGACTCGTTTCTGTAAACATGTTGATTATCATATAGATCTGAATTAAAAGGCTCAAATCCTTTTCTATACTGTGAAAACAAGAGTAGCTCCAATCATTTTCAGTGAATTTCTAAATGTTGCAAGTGGCTTAGGTAACAGAGAAGAGCATATACCTTTTCCTTTATCCTCAATATGTCTCCCAACAAGAACATAGCCCAGTTCAGTAAACTATGATGACTGTATGATCAACTTCCTGTAACGAATCAAGATCACACTCAATGACATTACTTTCCATATGCAGAGAAGAAGTTAAAACCATTTGTATTTTCAGTAAAGGAATAGCTATGTTTTCTGTCCCCCAACTAATAAGGTAAGTGATAAGAAGATATGACACACCGTATCTATTGCAATTCAGATACATCGAGGACATTACATTTACAAGAAAGAGACTGATATAGTTCACCAGAAGATACTTCATATACTGGGTGGTGTTCATTTTCGGATTCAACACCTAGACGTATAAAGTCTTCAGTTGATGCACAAAAGCATTTTAAAAGAAAAACTATAAAGGAAATGGAAGTCTGGAACACAAGAGTAAAATAAATCAACAACAAACCTCCATGTTCATGTAGTTGGATCCATGAAGAAATATGTGTCTACCTAGAAGCAGAAGGCAGTGAGCGGTATAATTAGAAAAAAAAGGTAAACAATATGTAAGAGACTTTCTTGTTGATTATAAATGACACCAATAACAACTAATATTTTTATTCTCTGTAAATAAGGGAAAATGCAGGTAATGTGCAAGCATTGATGAGTAAACAGAGATTTATAATTCAAGAGGTGCAGCTATATTGGAATAAATATTTATTTTTTCTTGTGAGTTCAATTGATTATATATACACATAATCCCTCTGAGCTTACCTTTGTTGGAAAGAAAGATGTACCTAAGATAAAAATCCACATAATGCATCGTGCTTGCAGAGAATTCATGTATTCGAATTTTTGAAACCCTGCATAGAAAGAAAGCACAAAATATTCAAGTAGTCAAATTTATTGCTCATTATTTTTAGGTAGTAGAGATACATCCAATTGGCAGAAACTACGAAATTGATGTAAACAATTATTGTATGTAGTTCTTGATTAGCTATCCTACTATTTTTCCTCCGATGATGATTGAGTTGAAATGAGCATATTGGGCACGATGAGATGTGTTCGACCTGACTGGGTAGTGCATGAACATTTTATGTTAGCGCATTTGAAGAAATATAGGTTCATTGTATTGTCAGTTTGTGTACTTGGTTCTTCCAGCCAACTAACCAAGGTGCCAGAACGCATCACATTGGTCATAGACAGTCAATCGAGTGCTGAGGCTAGTGGCAGCACTAAGAAAGAATGAAAGAACAGAGTGCTGCAGCCTGTGATACTATCAGGAATTGGGCTACATTAATCCTATATTTACTATGACTTGGTATGAAGTACTACTTTCTAGAATTATTACAGGCTCGTATCTTCTGGCCCAGGGTTTTTCGAATCCTTTGCTCTGGCATTTCACCATAAATGTGCTATCTCCATGTTCATACATAGCAATATCTACAAGGAATATGTACTACACCCTAGCATACATCATACCACCACAATAACGTGGGAACAGAAAATTAAGGAAGCTAGTGTCTTCTTATATATGTCATCATAGTAATCTGATAACCTCTGATGCAACAAAACAAATTGCACTAAATTAAGGAAGCTAGTGTCTTCTTGATGGATTAATAACCCTGAAATCCGCAAGTGTCAGAGATAAACTGGATAACACTTACTGAATCACAACCTACAACCAGCAGTCTTATCGTCTAATACAGCAGTACTCCAATACGGGCACCTGCAGGCGAAGCTCCAAAACTGATTGGAACCACGGCTACATCCCTCCCATCCCAACCCCACCGCCCGCGAAAGGAGAAGCGCGGAAGAAAAGCAAGAAGGGAGTTATTAGAGAACGCACCAGGGAGAGGACACGCCGCCACGCCATGGGCCCAAATCTCCAACCCCATATCGGTCCCTCCCTGCCCAGATCCGGAGCGTGGATGCCGATGGTGGTCATGAACAACATGGAGCCATGGCCGTCGCCGGCGGTTGCCTTAGTGCCCGACAATCATGCTCGGGCCCTCCCTGCCCAGATCCGGAGCGCGGCCGCCGATAGTGGCCATAAACAACACAGAGTCGTGGCCGTCATTTTTGCTTTGCCTCAGCGACCTGCAGTCGTCCTCCATCGGAGCCATCTGTCGACGTGGAAGGGGAGAAGAGGACCAGGTCAGGGCGGAGAGGTGAATTTGCGTGGAGGCGCGAGGATTTGCTAGGTCGCGTCCACGGTTTTCGCCGCTGCTGCCATCCGAGCGGGAAGGGGGGAGGATGGAAGAAGGGATGGTATGGACGAAGCATTTTTTTTGGGAAGCACGGTTTGCGGGATGACGACGAGGAAACGTATTGTGGATGGCAGAATAAGGAACCACTTTAATCTTTTTAAGTAGTAGAGATATATACATTTATGAATATATCACTAGGTGGTATGACTATTTATGAAAATTTTGTTGTGAATCTTGTCCAGTTAGATATCGGCTAGATTTATTTTCCCCCTTCCACTACCGTGGAAACCCTTACTAGTGACAGGCATATTTTGCTCATCAGTGATGGGCAACATGCCTGTCACTAGTGTGCCATCGTTGTTGGAAAAATACTTTACTTTTCGGTAGAATCGTCGAAGTAGAGTATTCTGTTGAGTGGATTGCTGAAAGAGGGCAACGATTTGAGTCTACAAGGGAAGTCTGCTACTGTGGCTCATCTGTATAAGCTAATACCGCACAAAGTGGTGGTAATTAGTGGTTTGTAGAATTCTAATAAAGCACTATATTTGTAGAAGAAGATTTTCGCTCCAAGATTACTGTCTAGGTTAAGACATGAAACCCAAACTGGTGGCGTTTGTTTTTTCAGATGAAATTGGTATATTTTGCATGTTTCTTTTTTTGACTAAGAAGAGGTTGGGTAGACAATCTGTTAGTGTGCCGGTGTGTATTTTGGTATGAAACAACAGACGCATGTTTCTTTTGTACCTCCTGCTTGTTGAGGTACGGCCGAGAAGTAAAAGAGGTTGGCATTGATCGAGAGAAAATTAGTCAAATAAAGCTTGGAGCATGTTGTAGTGTCGAGAGTGACAGAGCGTCGGAGGGTTGTGCTTTCTGATATGGATATGCATCCCATCCCTTTTTTTAACATAATATATATTAAGTTAGCAAGCCGCCTCATTAAAAATCTTCCATTTTCCTTCGATATCCTGGAAGGAAAATAGTCCGTTTGAAACTTGCTGCTAAAATCACAGTACGGTTACATCGTTTATGAGACAGCTTAAAAGAAAACTAGGAGGGTCATCAACCCAGTTACAAGTTTACTCATTATCAAAACTAAACTTAGCTAATTCATGAGTGACCTTATTTGCATTCCTTGCACAATGCTTGAAGATAACTTGTCCAAACTTGAAGAAATGTCCAATATATCAGCAAAAACCACCGCCGACTCATTTCACCAGATTTCCTTCCCGAGCAAGAATCAATGACTTCAACTGAATCAGACTCGGCAATGAATAATTAGTGGTGTAGAGAGAAATGTAGACGGCGAGACCAAGCTCGCATGGCCCTCTAGTACAACATAATTTCATGGCATAAATTGTTCGTGCCCTTTTATTAAGGGCATCTCCAACAGGGCGACGCATTTCGGACGCCCAAAAGTGGTCGGGAGCGTTCGTTTGCGTCGTTCCGCGATATATTTTGACTGTGCGTCCGTTTGCGTCTGGGTGTGCTCCCAGCGGGGTGACCCAATTTTTGTTTTGCAACATATTTAAAAACCATAGAAAATACTACATAGAAACTATAGAAGTAGAAACCTATACTACTTGCTGCCCGATGGCCTGGCCCCGTCGTTGCGTTCCTCCCTCGTCTGCTTCTCCGCCGCCTGCCGTGCGGCCGCTAGGGCTCAGTGCGCCGCTGCGTCCTCTAGCAGGCACAGCTGCAGCATGTCGTTTGCGGCGTGCTCGGCCTTCTTAAGTGTTTCAAAGGAGTCTACTAACTCCCTCTGCTCCGTCGCCTTCTCCTCCGGGGTAGGCGCATCAGAGTCATCAGAAGACCATGAGATGTCGGAGTCGCCGCCCTCTTTGGCTGCGGCGGCCGCCACCCTGCGACGTTCCATCTCAGCGTCGAACGCCGCGTGGGCCGCCCGCTCCTCCGCTGCTTCCTTCTCCGCGTCATCCTTGAACTTGGCATCCCTAACCGGCTCGAGGAGAGATCGTCGGTGCTGTCGTCGTTGTCGAACTCCTCGTCGGAGCTCGAGGCCGAGGGAGGTGGAGTCGGAGGTGAAGGTGGAGGCGCGCGCTGCTCATGCTCAGGTGGCAGGTTGAGCGGCAGTGGCGAGGTGGATTGTGCAGCGGCTAGGGTTTAGTGTCGGAGGAGATGAGATGCACACCTGTTTATATAGGTTGGAGGCGGCGACGGTCGCGGCACGCGTGTCATCGCCATTACTTCATGCGCAGAGGTAGGCGACGGCCGCGCGCCACGCGAGGCATCGCCATTACGCGCCGCAGACGCCGAGCGACGCCTCGGCGCCAGTGGTGGCTAAGAAGACGACGCTGGGTCACTGGCGGACCCGACGAAACGTCCGCCAGACACGAGCGGACACTTTGCGCATCCGCGCAGCGTCCGCACTACGGAAAACATGGCTTTGCCGTGTTGGCAAAATACACGGCAAAGGCCCTTCGGAACACGGCAAAGCCCTTGCCGTGTGGCGGAACACAGAAAGTCCACACGGCGAAAAACAGCTCGGCAAAGGACCTTTGCCGTGTGCCTTTCTGCGCGGAACACGGCAAAGCCTTTGCCGTGTGCCTTCCACACAGGAACACGGCAAAAATGCAGTTGACGGAATCTCGACTTAACAGACGGCGCCACGTCAGATGATCTTTGCCGTGTGCATCCAACCAGAGAACACGGCAAATATTGAAACATTCGCCGTGTGCCTACCATCAAGGAACACGGCAAAAGCTTTTCTTTGCCGTGTGCCACATCGTGAGACGAGCACGGCGAAGAAACGGCACGGCCCACCCCTTTCCCTTTCTTTGCCGTGTGCCACCGACGAGGGAACACGGCAAAGGTCGTTTGGCCTGACCAAATGGTCGCCCGGATGCACAGGCTGCTGCCATGTGCTCTTTGTCGTGTGCATGCACACGGCAAAGGGCACACCCAGTTTTTTTATGTTTCTTTCCTTTTAATCCATGCATGCAAAGCAATATATATATAACAGTTCAAAACACTCACAAATATCATCATATATCTCCATATCATCATAGCCGGTGTCACCATATCATCATAACCACATAAATAACAACAAAATAGATCATCAAATGTCCATAGAAGTCACATAGTTCATCAAATGTCCATACAAGTCACATAGTCCATCAAATGTTCAAAGAAGTCATATAGTCCATAGCGGTTACATATCCATAGTGCAAAGTACATAAACACCATATAGATAAGGCAAAGCTAGCCACATGTCCACCGCAAACACATGAAAACCATGATGATCAAGGGCTCTACATGTTGGCCACGCCGGTGATGATCAAGGGGCATCATGTTGCACATCCTACAAGTTTCAAATCAAGAGGGCATTGTGAGATTGGCACATCATATATTTTTGACAAGTTGCAATTTTGACAAGTTTGGACAATAAAGTGAGATTGACAAGTCATATATGTTTGAGAAGTTACAATTTTGATGAGTTTGAAGACTAGAGCGAGTGAGGCTAAACTTAGAAGCGCGTGAGTCGCCAATTTAGGAGAACTAACCTAGAACAACGTGCGTTGGTTCCCAATGTTCGTGCTTTGCTGAGCTGACGTACGAGGCGTCGGTGTGATTTCCAATTCACCTTGGGCCGCATGGTTGGAGCCGCCAACCGAACTCTGTGACTACAACAACAAATGGTGAGCATTATTTAACAATAGACGCAAAGACAACAAAATGGCATATGTACCGACTACTTACCCAAGGGAAGGTGAAAGGAGGAGGAGGATGAGGACCAGTCCCGCCAGTCAGCATCAAGGATTGCATCTGGACTCTCGTAACCTCCATCATCTGCTGCTGCTGGATCAGGGAATGTTGCAAGTCCGTAAACCTCAGAGAGGCAAGCGACTCCCTCTCAGCCACATCCATGGCACCTGCCACGGCAAGGCCCAATATTCATAGGAAGCACGTTAGTCGTTAAGACACAAAACTTGCAGTATAGTATCCAGTATCCACCAAGGTTGTTGCATAAAACAAGATCGAAATACTCAATACACTTAAGGTGAAATGCGATTTCCGACCGAAACTCGACGCAACTTTGCCATGGATCAGAGATTCCACCAACTACAGATTAGAAGTCGCTCGATCTCGTGCACAAACAAAGGTGCATGCATCCGCAATCAGAGAACACAATCCGGCTACAGAACACCTCGCGACCATGCCATATTTGTGCAGCCAAAGGAAACAGGAAAGCCAGCGACGTACTCGCGCAAATTAAGCACCATCCCAAAAAATGTCTGCAGCGCACAGCACACAGCAGTGCACGCGAGGAAGGCGTGCGAGGCCTAGCAGAAATCCCATTTCTCGAGTCCTGCACCTTTGCCGTGTGCCTAACCGTTGCACACGGCAAAGGGACATTCGCCGTGTTCCTTTCCAAGAAGATACACGATATAGCTATATTTGCCGTGTTCCTAGATAAGTGCACACGGCAAAGGTGTTTTTTCAAAAAAATTTGTTTTCCCTTCCTTCTTTACTAAAATGAACGGAACACGCCAACCAGGTTAGGAACGCGCGAAACTGAGGTTACATTTTTACTAAAATAATGTGTCCCGGTTCTAAAAATGATTTTTCCAAAAAATTTGGGGCGACAAAAAGTGAACGCTTAGTTTAAATCCGGATCGTTTTCAGCGGAATCGGCGGGACATCGCACGGAGCAGCAGGTCTACCCAGAAAGCTAAATCGCGCGGCACGCATGTGATCCACGGTGTATATGTGTTCCTCTATCAACGTGTAGAGGTCCCGCTAAATTATTGAATGCGCCCTCTGTAGCTGCTTCACAAAAATAGCCCGCTTCGGCACTCGAGAAATGGGAAACAGGTTTTTCGTTGCACCGGAAGGGAAACACTGCATACGGTGTTGCTTCCGTCCCAAGGGACACGCACGTGCCCGATATGGATACTAGGCACCATGCCCTAACAATCGTATGACTATTACATGATCAATCTCATCCAATCTCTACCATCCCCTTCAGCCTACAGCGGGGGAATTGCTCACACATGGATGGGGGAAACATGGCCGGTCGATGGAGAGGCGTCGGTGGTGATGGCGATGATCCCCTCCAATTCCCCGTCCCGGCGGAGTGCCGAACGGAGTTTCGGTTCCGAGGCGGAGTTTCGCGGGCGGCGGCGCATCGGATGTCTTCGGAAATATGGTCGAACCCCTGGCGTTTTTAGGTCGAAGGGATTTTGTAGTCGAAAGGGGAGCGCGGGGGCCGCCGAGGCGCCCACACCATAGGGCGCCCCCTCCGGCCGCGCCGGCCAGGTGTGGGGCCATGGGCCCCCCTGCTCGCCTCTTTGGCCTCTCATCTTCACGGTGAAAATAGGCCCATTGCGTTTGTTTTTCGTAGATCCTAGTAAGGAAATATTCTTAATGGACGAAATCAACGCCCAAGATCTTATTTTTTCCGGGAGCTTCCGAACATCAAAGAAGAGTCGAGACGAGCTAGGGGGCCCACACCACTGTGCGACGAGGCCTAGGGCCTGGGCGCGCCCCCTATGGTCTGGTGGCCCGAGGTCCCCTCCGAGGCTGCCCTTCCTCCTATATAAAGCCCCAGGTGGCCCCCCTATGGTCTGGTGGCCCTAGGTCCCCTATGGTCTGGTGGCCCCAGGTCCCCTCCGAGACAGTGTGTATGCTATGTTAGTACTCGGTCTATTTTGCAAAGATCTATTATGCTATAAGGTTACTTAAATATGAATGCCGAATGTTGTGGCGCTTGTTAACTCCGGCTTGAGGGAGCTCTTGTAGCCCTACACAACGAATGGTGTTTGTCATCCAACAAAAGAGTATATGTAGCACAAATGAGAGAAGTTATTATTTATTATGCGATCAATGTTGAGAGTGTCCACTAGTGAAAATATGATCCCTAGGCCTTGTTTCCAAACATCGAATCACCGCTTACTTACTGTTCTGTTGCATGTTTACTCGCTGCCATATTTTATTCAGATTGCTATTACCACTCATATACATCCATACTACTTGTATTTCACTATCTCTTCGTCGAACTAGTGCACCTATACATCTGACAAGTGTATTAGGTGTGTTGGGGACACAAGAGACTTCCTGTATCGTGATTGCAGGGTTGCTTGAGAGGGATATCTTTGACCTCGTCCTCCCTGAGTTCGATAAACCTTGGGTGATCCACTTAAGAGAAAACTTGCTGCTGTTCTACAAACCTCTGCTCTTGGAGGCCCAACACTGTCTACAGGAAAATAAGCGTTAGTAGACATCACGCGGCACGCATGTGATCTGTGGTGTATATGCGTTCCTCTATCAACGTGCAGAGGTCCCGCTGAATTATTGAATGCGCCCTCTGTAGCTGCTTCACAAAAATAGCTCGCTTCGGCACTCGGGAAATGGGAAACGGGTTTTTCGTTGCACCGAAAGGGAAACACTGCATACGGCGTTGCTTCCCGTCCCAAGGCACACGCACGTGCCCGATATGGTTCCGACGAACTATGCGTGTCCGGAGGGCAATACCTAGCTCTTTTGCCCTAAAAGCCATATAACTCCGGACATGATAGCTCATTTCGTGAAGGGTTTTTCAGAAGAACATCCATATCCCACATCCGTCTTTTGTTCTCGCTACTAGGTCACATAAAACGACGCCCCACAACATCTCGCATATTTCCGACTTTGTTTCGATACATTTCTGCCCAAAATGGGACCCACATGAAATGACGGGCCGCCAGAACCGCCGGCCGGGGTTCACCAGGTTGGGAACGCGCGAAACCGAGGTTACCTTTACACATAAAATAACGTGTCCCGGTTCTAAAAATGATTTTTCCAAAAAATTTGGGGCGACAGAAAGTGGACGCTTAGTTCAAATCCGGACCGTTTCCAACGGAATCGGCAGGACACCGCACGGAGCCGCATGTCTACCCAGAAAGCTAACCCGCGCGGCACGCATGTGATCCGTGGTGTATATGTGTTCCTCTATCAACGTGCAGAGGTCCCGCTGAATTATTGAATGCGCCCTCTGTAGCTGCTTCACAAAAATAGCTGCTTCGGCACTCGGGAAATGGGAAACGGGTTTTTCGTTGCACCGAAAGGGAAACACTGCATACGGCGTTGCTTCCCGTCCCAAGCACACGCACGTGCCCGATATGGGCTCGTTCCGACAAACTATGCGTGTCCGGAGGGCAATACCTAGCTCTTTTGCCCTAAAAGCCATATAACTCCGGACATGATAGCTCATTTCGTGAAGGGTTTTTCAGAAGAACATCCGTATCCCACATCCGTCTTTTGTTCTCGCTACTAGGTCACATAAAACGACGCCCCGCAACGTCTCGCATATTTCCGACTTTGTTTCGATACATTTCTGCCCAAAACGGTGGTGCCGCTCTTCCGCTGCTGAGGCAAATTGCGGCACCGGAGCGAGAAACATGGCTTCCTCCAAAAGTCTTACCTCCGGGAAGTTCATTTGGTGGCGCGTTCGGGCAAACCTCCACGCCGCAGCGTCGTATGCACGGGCAGCCTCCTCCTTACTATTGAAGGTGCCGAGCCACACGCGCACTCCGGCGGCGGAGATTTCAGCCGCGAAACGGCCCCCAGGCCGCAAACGGACGCATGTGAAGCCCGTGTTGCTATGGTTGGTACGACGACGAGGAGGCATCTCGACGGCTGCAGAGGACGGAGTCTTCGCTGGTGGTGTTTGGAGGAGAATTGGTGTCGGTGCTAGAGAGGAGAAGTGCTGGTGGATGTGGAGGAGAAATTCCCGAGACATGGGTATATATAGGGAGGGCGAGTGCTGAAATGTCGGGAAAGAAACGGCGGGAAAGAAGAGAGAAATGGCGGGGAAGAAGAGGGAAATTGACCTTTGCCGTGTGCTTTTTAGAATTACACACGGCAAAGCCATCTTTGCCGTGTTCTTTTTGACATGGCACACGGCAAAGACACCTTTGCCGTGTTCCTTGCTCTTTTGCACACGGCGAAGGTTTCGCGCCAAAATGCTGCCGACATACTCTTCGCGCGGGAAAAGTGGCGGGATGAGGGGTGTCCGCGGGACAACACCATGCCGTGTGTTCGTTGGCGCCGTCTTGAGAGCTCTTCGCGACACGGGCGCATCCTTTGCCGTGTGTCCTGGCCGAAGTTCGCCGTGTTCAACTCTTTGCCGTGTTCTTTTTCGGACCTTGCCGTGGTTGTTTTTTTGCCGTGTTCTTTTCTCAGATGTTGCCGTGTTTTAAATCTTTGTCGTGTTCTTTTTCCGTGGAACACGGCAAAGCTAGTAATTGCCGTGTTCCGAGGCGCATGGCACACGGCAAAGGTTGAGCAACACAACAACTACAGTTTTTCCCGTAGTATATCCGAGGTGCATATTTGAGTCAAGCGTCGTTGCGGACGACCCGGTCACTATGCGTCGCCCTGCTGAAACGTGTACCGAACGCTTGGCCTGGCTGGACGTAAACAGTAGCTCAGCGTCCCTTGCGTCGCCCCCATTGAAGATGCCCTAAGCACACATAGCCAATAAAAAGTTTAACTTTTCAAAGAAGTGGGAATAGATACCTTTGCTACTGGCCAAATAGATCGAGACAACCACGTCGTCCAAAATTTCATATAGTTTAATCCATAGGTGTGAGAAATCGGTATAACACGTGGTTAACACTGGAAATCTGCTGATGTAATCCGTGACGCTAAATCAATGATATGGTGCATCCCTCGGGACATACGTACACCATGGCTGCTAATCTCTATCCCCAGTGTCAAGCTTTGATCTTACTCTTACAAGCTTCTTGAGGTCATACACCACTCTACCGTACTACTCCGTAGTAGATACTTCCCATGGCTGCTGCTGCTACACAACCTCGTGTGATGGTGCTACCTTTCCCAGCACAGGGCCATGTGATCCCGCTGATGGAGCTGTCCGGCAAGCTTACCGAGCACGGCATCGAGGTCGACTTCGTGAACACCGAGTTTAACCGCGACCGTATCCTCGAATCCATGGCGGAGGAGGGAGGTATTCCTGATGGGATTCGCATGCTCTCCATCCCAGATGGCCTGGGCCCTGGAGACGACCATGCAGACATTGGCAAGTTCGTAAGGGACTTGCCATCCGCCATGTCCGGCCGGCTCGAGGAGATGATCAGGTCCAACAAGATCAAGTGGGTGATAGTTGATGGATCCATGAGCTGGGCACTGGAAGTGGCATCCAAGGCGGGAGCCCGTGTTGCCTTGTTCTCGACGTACTCTGCAGCCGTGTTTGCGCTCAGGGTGAACCTCCCCAAACTGATTGAGGATGGCGTTCTTGATGAAAATGGTAAGAATAAATCAGAAATTCCATTTTTCTTTTGTATGGTTAACATCGATTAAGAACATGGAGCCTACTGCCCTACTCAGGAAATGTAAGCAGGAAGGCGAGGATCCAAATGATGCCACCCATTGACGCGTCAGAGATCCCCTGGGTCAGCCTGGCGAGCACCAGCGCCCCTGAGAGGCGTAGAAACAACATCCAAAACGTCCTCAAGACCAACCTGTCGATGCCACTTGCCGAGATGATCATCTGCAACACTTCCGTGGAGATGGAACCCGACGCATTGGCTCTCCTCGCCAACGCACTGCCGCTCGGCCCGCTGGTGGCGCCCTCGTCGGGGCCGGCTGGAAATTTCTTGCCCGAAGATCTCACCTGCCTCACCTGGCTCGACGCACAGGCCCCCGGCTCCGTTGTCTACGTCGCCTTCGGTAGCTCGGGATTCTTGGACGCGACGCAGTTCCAAGAGCTTGGCGACGGGCTCGCCCTCTCCGGCCGACCGTTCCTGTGGGTGGTCCGCCCAAAATTCACTACCGGCGTCGATGTCGGACAAGATTGGTTCGACGAGTTCAAGCGCTGCGTCGGTGGCAAAGGGATGGTCGTCGCATGGGCGCCGCAGCAGCGCGTGCTCGCGCATCCCTCCATCGCCTGCTTCGTGTCGCACAGTGGGTGGAACTCCACCATGGAAGGTGTGCTGCACGGCGTTCCGTTTCTATGCTGGCCTTACTTCGCCGACCAGTTCTGCAACCAGAGCTACATCTGCAACGTATGGGGCACGGGCGTCAAGCTCTGCCGAGACGAACAAGGGGTGGTCACCAAGGAGGAGATCGAGAGCAAGGTCGCGAGGCTGCTCGAAGACGGAGAGATCAAGGCGAGGGCCACGATGTGGAAGCACAAGACGTCCGCGAGCATCGCAGAAGGAGGGTCCTCGTATCAGAACCTGCTCAAGCTTGTGAATCTGCTAAGAGAACAATAATCTTCACGCTTATAATTAATAACTAGATAAATAGGCGCGCTTCGCTCGCCGCGCCGCTGCATATGATTCTGGCAAACATGGCAGTTGGAGTACACTGGTAGGCACTTTGCTTTGTTACATTGCAAGACACAACAGAGAGTAGATGTTATAGGGGCAGTAGGCTGATGAAATCTTGACAACACCCATCAACATGGCCTTGTTTGGACATATATTGTACGCGCCGGCTCGCAGCCTGTGTTTTTTGCCTTATCTTTTTGTCCAAAGGAGGTTAAAAGTTTTGTATTGCCCCTGGAGCTGAAATAGTAGTATGTCCAAAGAGGCAACAACAATGGAACATGTAGAAGCAAATATGTCAAAAAAAAAGTTGGGATGAGAATAAGGTGCAAGGTTCAAAACACCACTTACGGTGCCCTGATCAGAATACACAGACATAGAAAATGGACTCAAAACACCACTTACGGTGCCCTGATCAGAATACACTGACCAGAAGTAAGCAGGTATCGGGTAGTTAATCATGTGATGAAATAAAAGCCAAGTATTTAGTAATAGCACATTACCAACTAATATTACATACAAAGTAATGCCAACTCTTGTAATAGCACCAATGAACATCACGCAGTCCTTTTAAGATTTCTATTTGAGGAGTTATTTACAGTATCATAATTCTGAATTGACAGACATAAAAGCAACTTTTAAGGTTAAACTAAGAAATGTACTCAGCTCATTATATACCCTGAGTGATGGGACATAGAGACTGAGTGGGGGTGGTCACTAGTGACTGGAATGGAGACCGGCGCACCCAAGTAAATGAGGCGTCTCCTGCGTTTCTCTACGCGTGCAACCATTGGCGGAGCTAGAGCAAACTCAATTAGGGTGCACTAACCTGTAATATGTGATGATTTGTCTCACCAGGGTGCACAAATGATTGGTTATGATGGTGCACATAGTGATTTTACAGCTAATTATAGGGTAAAAACAAGAGCTACCCTGGTGCATGTACACCCTCTTGGCTCCATGGAACTCCGCCAGTGCGTGCAACGGTTGCAGCAGCCAACACTCGGACATGTTTCACAAAAAACAGCCGATTAGGCCATTTCTCTCGGAGGAGACCCAAAACTATTTTAAGAACTATGCTATGCAACAACGTGGGGGAGCCCAACCAATCAAACGGCTCACTTTCATCTTCTCGGATGCGGGCCAAAAGGTCTCCAAGACACGAGACACGTTTCAAGACGTGGCAACCTAACAACCACAGTGAGAGAACACGGAACATTCATGGTGTTTTGGTTTATATGTTTAAATGCATCTATTATACAAAATACATTTCAAATATTTTTTAAATGTCAACAAAAATCAAAGAATGTTATTCTTTTGCGACACTTTGTCCGCTGATATAAAATGTGTGGATGTACACCTAACGTTGTTTTCCAAATTTACCTTTTAACATTTTAAAATATATTTTTGAATAATAGATACATCTACTACACCTACAAAACAAAATGGATATCCAAATAAAACGGGCCGCAAGCCAGGTCGGTCCCGAGATCAGTTGGAGACGGCGCCGTCGTCGGCCAAGACAAACCGCTTCACGACACGGACTACACTGTTGCTTGCGTCGTCGTAGGGCTCATAGTAGAAGAACATGTGGCCCTGCTCCTCGAACTCCACGAGCTCCACCGGTTTCCCCATCGCCTTCAGCCTAGCGACGTAGTCCACAGTGGCACCGTGCTGCTTGTCGCGCCCGGCAAACAGCACCAGCATCGGTGGAAGCGCGACGTCGTCTAGCGCCGGGCTCCCCAGTTGGTCGTACTCCGGCACCCCGCCGAACATCAGGCAGAGCATGGCGCACCCGGCGACGCGCACGGGTCGAGACTGAGGCTGCCCAGCCCGGCGCGGACAGCCATATGGTGGACGATGTTCCCGCCGGCCGAGTCGCCGCAGAGGAATTCTCTGCCGAAATCTGCCGATTCCGCGAGCCAAAGGTCGGCGTTCTCGCCCGTCGCTGCCTGGCCACGTACCCAGCAAAGGGCAGTCTCCGTGTCGTCGAAGGCCGTGGGAAGGCGGTGCTCCGGGGCGAGGCGGTAATCCAGAGATAGCACCACAGCCGGGAGCTCTCCGTCAAGGCGGAGGCAGCAGGCGTGGAAGTTGGGCTTCTCGAAGCTGGCAGTTGGGGACTACTTGGGGTACACTGGTAGGCACTTTGCTTTGTTACATTGCAAGACACAGCAGAGAGTAGATGCTAATTTATAGGGCCAGTAGGCTGATGAAATCTTGACAACACCCATCAACATGGCCTTGTTTGGACATATATTGTACATGTCTAAGCACAAGTAGAAATACTAAGCACAAGTAAAGAAATAATGCCTACAAACAAATATAACGGCTAGGCAATATGGAGAGGACGCCGCCACAATGTGCCGGCTTACAGGCTGTGTTTATTGCCTTATCTTTTTGTCTAAAGGAGGTCAAAAGTTTTGTATTGCCCCTGGAGCTGAAATGGTAGTATGTCCAAAGAGACCGCAACAATGAAACATGTACAAGCAAATATGTCAAAAAAATAAAGTTGGGATGAGAATAAGGTGCAAGGTACAGGATGACACATACATAGAAAATTGACTCAAAACACCACTTACAATGCCCTGATCAGAATACAATGACCAGAAGTAAGGAGGTATCAGGTAGTTAATCATGTGATGAAATAAAGCCAAGTATTTTGTAATTAGCACATTACCAACTAATATTACATACAAAGTAATGGCAACTCATGTAATAGCACCAATAAACATCACCCAGTCCTTTTAAGGTTTCTATTTGAGGAGTGATTTAAGGTATCATAATTCTAAATTGACAGACATAAAAGCAACTTTATATAGTGATGAGGACATCCCTACTACACTACTACCTCCATCATTGCAAGATGAAGATGATGCTGCTGAAGCTCAAGTCCAATGAAGTTAGGATTGGACCTATGACAAGAGCTCGCGAAGCTACTCAAACAACAGGTGAACTTGTTCCTAAATGATACTTTGATCGATGAGAACTTTATACTACCTAAGTCCTTTCACTTATGTATGATCAGGTATGAAGAAGGAGCAAGCCTCGCACGAGGAGGAGAGGAGCAGCTGGACAAGAAGCTGAACATGGAGCTGGACATGAAGAAATCCCATGGACGTGAGGAGGGAGGCATGCGAGGAGGAAGAAGTCCAGCCGGTGCCAGGCCCTCGTCAGACCGGTCGCCACGCCAACGTGCCCGGTCCGACCGGACCACACACCGGACGAGCCCGGCGCCGGACGGTCCTCGCCCGGTGCCATCCGGGCCGGGTGTACCGAGCCACCCATCCCGCACCCGTCACCATCCGGTCCGAGCCCGGTTGAAACCAGGACCACCCGGTACCGAGCCTGGTCGACCGCCCCCGGACCGTGAGTCCGAAGTCTCTCGACCAGATCCAATCGGGTTGGTTTTCTATGTATCTTTTCGGTCGTCCTGAATCCCTATATAAGTGCCCAGGACGCCCCCAAATTAGGTTTAGACCACGTTTAAGATAAACCCTAGTTCATAGTTGATTGCTTTGCAACTCTATTGAATCTCTACACCATATTGCATTGATTTGGTGTTTACCCCTGAAAGTCTTGTGTGATCTGCTGTTCCATTGGATGGTTGCAACTTACCGCTTCGTGGTCGGCGGCTACGTGCGCAAGTGTGTGGAGTTGCGAATATCTTGCAGGGTTGAGTGCATAGGGACCAATCGAGAGACTTCGTTATGTCATACAAGTTATCATCCACTTCATCATCATGTTACCTCCGCGTGTTCATCCGTGATCATCATCACCACCATTGCTTACTAAGAAGATCGGGCCACCCCTTATCATCTTGGTATCAGATTTCGTGTTTTCTCGGTAAGCCATCCACAATCCATCCCATAGTTGAGTTGTGAGTGTTTTCCTATCAAGAAAAAGCCAAAAAAATTAGGGTTAGGGTTTGCCATAGCCTTAGATTGCACTAATTTCGAGTTTTAGTTGCTTTTCGTAATTGTTTTTGCGTATCTTTTCTTCCTTCTAGTATTGTTAGGGTTTGTGTTTCCGCTATCATCTAGTGTTAGTTTTTGTTTCTCTAAGTCCACATAGCATAGTTTGCGTGTTCCCAACCATAGCCACATCCTTTCGATATAAAGTGACTAGGAACTTTCCCAAAAGAGACTAGTTTTGGTGCTCGTTAGGGTTTGGTGCTTTGCAATTTCTGTTGGCCGTGTTATAAAAATTTGAGTAAAAAAAGAAAAAAATAGAAAAGAAGCAAAAAGAGCTACATAGCTGCGTGTGATAAAAAGAAAATCCAAAAAGAAAAAGTGTGAAGTGCTAGTAAGATCAAGTGAAGGCCTAGTTTACTTTTCTGCACATGTAGTTGAGCAATCTTGTGCCTGTTTTGTTGAGCTTTGCTAGCGTCTCTCCAGTGCACTGCAACCTTTTCATACATATAGTTGCATTGCCACATTTATCGCCTTGTGTGAGTATCATTGGTTGTCTACGGTCAGCGCTAGAGCTTGTTATTGGTGCAAATAGGTAGCCTACCTACAGCCCCACATATATCCTGCTTTGTCATGTGATTTGTTCTTATACCCTTGATATTCGCTTTGCTACATCCGTGCACTAGTTGTCACTACAAGTGGTAAGCAACACTAATTCACTTTGGAGCGGTAAGATTTACTTTTCTAATCAGTTTTGAGTGAGTTGTGAGAGTACCGCCATATATTTTTGATTTAGTGCACTAACCTACTAACCATGTCTTCTAGTGATGAGAAAATTGTTAACCAGAAAAACAAGGATGCCGCTGATGTGATGACATGGAGGGAGTATGAAGCTCTTCGTAATGAGATGCGATGTGAATTCCGCAATCAGGATGATGAACTTAGGGGGACTGTTCAAGAGATCTCCCAGAAGCTGGATACTACTAATGAGACCGTCACCAAAATGCAAGATCAAATGACAGATATTCAGCGTAGTCTTCAAGTTTTGACTATAGTTGTTGATAATCTCACCCAACAACAGCAACAAGAAGATGAAGACCCTGAGCTTCAGGATGAAGCACGCGGTGTTGGTCGTGGTGTTGGACGTGGTAATCGTGGTCGTGGCTTTGTTGAACTCGGAGCTCGTCGTGTCCCTCCACAACAGCAAGACGATGGTTTGGGTAAGCCAAAGTTCTCAATACCCAAATTTGAAGGAGGTGCTGATGTTGAAGAATACCTCACTTGGGAGCTGAAAATTGAGAAGTTGTGGCGCCTACATGACTATACTGAAGATAGGAAGGTTAAGCTTGCTTCCTCAGAATTTGATGGTTATGCATTGCGTTGGTGGGATGGAGTTACACATGCTCGTCAAGAAGACAACGAGTTGCCAGTTCTTACATGGCGCGAGATGAAGGCCAGTATGCAAGCTCGTTTCGTTCCCACTAATTATTTGCGCTCAATTTATGATAAGTTGACCCTATTGAGACAAGGTGTGAAGAATGTTGATACTTATTTCATGGAGATGGAGATGCTTATGCACCGTGTCCGTGTCCGTGAGTCTCTTGAGATGACAATGCAGCGTTTTCTACATGGTTTGAAGTATGATATCAAAGGCATTGTTCGTCATCACAGTTACACTACTATGAATGAATTGCTACATCATGCAAGAGAAGCTGAAGCACAGTTGGCTGAAGAAGCGCAAATTAAAGGTCGTGCTACGGGAGCTGGGCGCTACACGCCTAGGGTTCCCCCATCTACGGCGCCGACGCCATCTACGCGCTCCGCACGTTTCCTACTTCGTCGAGCAAGCCGGTATCCAATGTGTCGAACACGAAGAAGTCTGAACCTGCTGTAAGTACAAGTGGTTCTAGCATGTCTACTGCGTGCAACCGTGATATGGCTTTTCATACATGTGGTGGCAAGGGTAACTTCAAAAGAGATTGTTCTAACCGTAAGGTCATGTTTATCAATGAGGACAATGAGTATGAGACTGGAGATGATGCTGATCCATATGCTCCAGAAGATGATGATTATGACAGTGATGGTGTAGATGTTTATCCGTCCGAAGCTCTCACTATTGTTGTGTCTCGGCGTGCTCTTAATGTGTTGCTAAGTGCATCTACTCAGCGCTGCAATTTGTTCCAAACAAAGGCTTTAGTTGGTCCTGACAAGGCTTGCAAGGTCATTATTGATGGCGGGAGTTGCCGCAATTTAGCAAGAAAGGAGTTGTGTACCAAGCTGAAGTTGAAGTATCTACCGCACCCACATCCATATTACTCCCTCCGTTCCATTCTATAGTGCCTATAGATTTTTGGCATATGTTTCAGAATATAAGGCTGTAGCTTGGCTTTTTTCAATTACCCCCTCCACTGGTCAACTCCCACACGACATGCATGAAAAAAAAATCCATACAAAATAGGAAACAATTAATTGAGATTCCTAATGCATGACCCTAATGATTGCTTAGATTTAGGAAGTAATGTTTTTATTTCCTTAATTAAACTTGGCTGCACATATATGGAAAGTCAACCAGAGAGATTTGTGGGATTTGTTACGGTAAGTTAGGAAGTTATGGATTCCCTAATTTTACTCCGATCTCAAATCGTTCAGCCAGGGGTCTTGTGTAAAAAATACTCTTGCGCTAATTTCCGTGCCAAAAAACTATAGGCACTATAAAATGGAACGGAGGGAGTATATTTTAGTGGTTGAGTGATACGTCTCCAACGTATCTATAATTTCTGATGTTCCATGCTAGTTTTATGACAATACCTACATGTTTTGTTCACACTTTATATCATTTTTGTGCATTTTCCGGCACTAACCTATTAACAAGATGCCGAAGCGCCAGTTCCTATTTTCTGCTGTTTTTGGTTTTCAGAAATCTTACACAGTAAATATTCTCGGAATTGGACGAAACAAAAGGCCACGTTCTTATTTTTCCAGGGGCTTCACGGAGTCCGAAGGAGAGACGAAGGGGGGCCACGAGGTGCCCACACCATAGGGGGGGCGCGGGCCCAGCCCTGGCCGCGCCGCCAGGTGGGGACGCCACCTCGGGACTCCACCGACATCGCCCCTTCGCCTATATATTCTCCCCGTCGCGAAAACCCTAAATCATCCAGCCACGATACGAGAAAAGTTACGCAGCCGCCGCCATCGCGCCAAGTTCGGGGGACAGAGTCTCTGTTCCGACGCCGCCGGGACGGGGAATTGCCCCCGAATCCATCTCCATCGACATCACCGCCATCTTCATCGCCGCTGACTCCTATGATAAGGAGAGTAGTTCTCCCCCGAGGCTGAGGGCTCTACCGGTAGCTATGTGGTTCATCTCTCTCCTATGGTGTGATCTTTATGTGATCATGAGCTTTGTATCACTATTAATCTATGTGCTACTCTAGTGATGTTATTAAAGTAGTCTATTCATCCTCCATGGTGTAAAGGTGACAGTGTGTGCATCATGTAGTACTTGGCGTAGGTTGTGATTGTAATCTCTTGTAGATTATGAAGTTAACTATTACTATGATAGTATTGATGTGATCTATTCCCCTTTCATAGCTATTGGTGACATTGTGTATGCTATGTTAGTACTCGGTCTAAATTGCAACGGTCTATTATGCACTCTAGAGATTACTTTAATATGAACTCCGGTTGTTGTGTAGCTTGTTTACTCCGGTTTGAGGTGTGCTCTTGTAGCCCTACACAATGAATGGTGTTTGTTATCCAACAAGGGGTGTTTGAAAGTAGCACAAGTGAGGAGAAATTATTTATTTATTATGTGATCATTGTTGAGAGTGTCCACTAGTGAAAGTATGATCCCTAGGCCTTGTTTCTAAGCATTGAAACACCGTTTCCAACAAGTTATACATGTTTGCTTGCTGCCATCTTTATTTCAGATTTTATTACCACTCATATTCATCCATATCACTTGCATTTTACTATCTCTTCGCCAAACTAGTGCACCTATACATCGACAAGTGTATTAGTGTGTTGGGGACACAAGAGACTTCTTGTATCTTAATTGCAGGGTTGCTTGAGAGGACTGTCTTTGACCTCTACCTCCCTGAGTTCGATAAACCTTGGGTGATCCATTTAAGGACTTGCTGCTATTCTACAAACCTCTGCTCTTGGAGGCCCAACACTGTCTACAGAATAGAAGCGTGCGTAGACATCAAGCTATTTTCTGGCGCCGTTGCCGGGAGGTAAGGTAAAAGGTATTCACATCCTCCGACTACTAAGCTATTTCCTAGCACTGTTGCGGTGTGTGAGTGCTCGAAGGTATCTCCTTTAGATTCTGCAATTTTATCTTTTTATTTCTTGTTTTTATTTTCACTAGTTAGGCTTAATGGAAAACAACAAAAAAATTAGAGATCTTTATAGTATTTATATTGAATTAGGACATGATGTGTTTGAAGAGAGAATTAAAAAACCCATGGAACTTTTTTTGCAAAATAGTTGTAGCAATGTTTTTAGCATGAACTCTTTGAACACTATTATTGCTAATGCTATGGAAGAATTTAAGCTTGGGAAGCTGGTTGTGATATTTTTGGTCCCCCAAGTTTTGAGGAGAAAATTTTCTTTGATGATACTTTGCCTCCTATTTATGATGATTATAATGATAGTGATATTTTGGTGCCACCTACTATGGAGGATAAAGTTTATTATGATTATACCATGCCTGTAATTTATGATGATTACAATGATGGTTGTGATAGTTTTACTCCCACTATTACTAATAAAATTGATTATGCTTATGTGGAGAGTAATGATACTTTTATGCATGTGGATAAGAATGCTTTATGTGATAGTTATATTGTTGAGTTTTTTCATGATGCTACTGGAAATTATTATGAGAGAGAGGAAAATATGGTTGTAGAAATTTTCATGGTACTAAAACACCTCTCTACATGCTGAAAATTTTGAAGTTACTCGTGTTTTATCTTCCTATGCTTGTCACTTTGTTCTTCATGAATTTATTTGTGTACAAGATTCCTATGCATAGGAAGCATGTTAGGCTTAAATGTGTTTTGAATTTGCTTCTTGATGCTCTCTTTTGTCTTATTTCTTGCGAGAGCATCATTAAAATTACCGAGCCCATCTTAATGGCTATAAAGAAAGCACTTCTTGGGAGATAACCCATGTTTTTATTTTGCTACTATTTGGTTGTGTCTTGGAAGTTGTTACTACTGTAGCAACCTCTCCTTATCATGTTTATTTCGTTTTTGTGCCAAGTAAAGTCTCTAATAGAAAGCGGATGCTAGATTTGGATTTCTGCGCAGAAACAGATTTGTTAGCTGTCACGTTTTTCTCTCTGTAGAAGAATAAAAAAATCAGCGAAAATTCATGCATGATCCTCAGATATGTACGCAACTTTCATTAGTTTTGAGTTTTTCCATCTGAGCAAGTTAAGTGCCTCAGAAAAATTCGTCTTTACGGACTGTTCTGTTTTGACAGATTCTGCCTTTTTATTTCGCATTGCCTCTTTTACTGTGTTGAGTGGATTTCTTTGTTCCATTAACTTTCAGTAGCCTTGAGTAATGTCCAGAAGTGTTAAGAATGATTGTGTTCTCTCTGAACATGTGAATTTTTGATTATGCACTAACCCTCTAATGAGTTTGCTTTAAGTTTGGTGTGGAGGAAGTTTTCAAGGGTCAAGAGAGGAGGATGATATAATATGATCAAGAAGAGTGAAAGGTCTAAGCTTGGGGATGCCCCGGTGGTTCATCCCTGCATATTTTAAGAAGACTCAAGCATCTAAACTTGGGGATGCCCAAGGCATCCCCTTCTTCATCGACAACTTATCAGGTCACTTCTAGTGAAACTATATTTTATTCCGTCACATCTTATGTTCTTTACTTGGAGCGTCTATTTGTTTTTATTTTTGTTTATGTTTGAATAAATTCGGATCCCAACAATCCTTGTATTGGAGAGAGACACGCTCCGCTTTTTCATATTGAACACTGTGTGATACGCGTAGATGCACACGTCCGTTGGGAACCCCAAGTGGAAGGTATGATGCGTATAGAAGCAAGTTTCCCTCAGTATGAAACCAAGGTTTAATCGAACCAGTAGGAGCCAAGAAGCACGTTGAAGGTTGATGGTCGCGAAATGTGATGCGGCGCAACACCAGGGATTCCGCGCCAACGCGGAACCTGCACAACACAACCCAAGTACTTTGCCCCAACGAAACAGTGAGGTTGTCAATCTCACCGGCTTGCTGTAACAAAGGATTAAACGTATCGAGGGGAAGATGTTTGCAAAGAAAACAGTAAACACAATTGCAGGAGATTGTATGCTATGTAAAGAATAGGACCGGGGTCCACAGTTCACTAGAGGTGTCTCTCCCATAAGATAAAAGCATGTTGGGTAAACAAATTACAGTCGGGCAATTGACAAATAGAGAAAGGCATAACAATGCATATACATGATATGATAAATATAGTGAGATTTAATTGGGCATTACGACAAAGTACATAGACCGCCATCCAACTGCATCTATGCCTAAAAAGTCCACCTTCAGGTTATCATCCGAACCCCATTCAGTATTAAGTTGCTAAGCAACAGACAATTGCATTAAGTATGGTGCGTAATGTAATCGACAACTACATCCTTAGACATAGCATCAATGTTTTATCCCTAGTGGCAACAGCACATCACAACCTTAGAACCTACTGTCACGATCCCAGTGTCAATGAAGGCATGAACCCACTATCGAGCATAAATACTCCCTCTTGGAGTTAAGAGCAAAAACTTGGCCAGAGCCTCTACTAATAACGGAGAGCATGCAAGATCATAAACAACACATAAACAATAGATTGATAATCACCATAATCATAGTACTCTCTATCCATCGGATCCCGACAAACATAACATATAGTATTACAGATAGATGATCTTGATCATGTTAGGCAGCTCACAAGATCCAACAATGAAGCACAACAAGGAGAAGACGACCATCTAGCTACTGCTATGGACCCATGGTCCAGGGTGAACTACTCACTCATCACTCCGGAGCGACCATGGCGGTGTAGAGTCCTCCGGGAGATGAATCCCTCTCCGGCAGGTGCCGGAGGCGATTCTGAATCCCCGAGATGGGATTCGCGGCGGCGGCGTCTCCGGAAGGTTTTCCGTATCGTGGCTCTCGGTGCGGGGGTTTCGCGACGAGACTTTAAGTAGGCGGAAGGTCAGCGCGGGGCCACACGAGGTGCCAGGTAGGCCGGCGCGGCCGGGCACGGCCGCGCCGCCTAGCTCTGGCTGCCTCGTGGCCCCACTTCGTTATCTCTTCGGTCTTCTGGAAGCTTCGTGCAAAAATAGGACCCTGGGCGAAAGTTTCGTCCAATTCCGAGAATATTTCCTTACTAGGATTTCTGAAACCAAAAACAACAGAAAACAACAACTGGCTCTTCGGCATCTTGTTAATAGGTTAGTTCCGAAAATGCATAAATATGACATATAATGTGCATAAAACATGTAGGTATCATCAATAAAGTAGCATGGAACATAAGAAATTATCGATACGTTGGAGACGTATCAACATCCCCAAGCTTAGTTCTGCTCGTCCCGAGCAGGTAAAACGATAACAAAGATAATTTCTCAAGTGACATGCCATCATAATCTTGATCATACTATTTGTAAACATATGTAATGAATGCAGCGATCAAAACAAAAAGTAATGACATGAGTAAACAAATGAATCATATGACAAAGACTTTTCATGAATAGTACTTCAAGACAAGCATCAATAAGTCTTGCATAAGAGTTAACTCATAAAGCAATAAATCAAAGTAAAGGTATTGAAGCAACACATAGGAAGATTAAGTTTCAGCGGTTGCTTTCAACTTATAACATGTATATCTCATGGATATTGTCAACATAAAGTAATATAACAAGTGCAATATGCAAGTATGTAGGAATCAATGTTCACACAAGTGTTTGCTTCTTAAGGTGGAAGGAGATAGGTAAACTGACTCAACAATAAAAGTAAAAGAAAGGTCCTTCAAAGAGGAAAGCATCGATTGCTGTATTTGTGCTAGAGCTTTTATTTTGAAAACATGAAACAATTTTGTCAACGGTAGTAATAAAGCATATGAGCTATGTAAATTATATCTTACAAGTTGCAAGCCTCATGCATAGTATACTAATAGTGCCCGCACCTCGTCCTACTTAGCTTGGACTACCGGATCTTTGCATGCCATGTTTCAACCAAGTGTCACAAAGGGGTACCTCCATGCCGCCTGTACAAAGGTCTAAGGAGAAAGCTCGCATTTTGGATTTCTCGCTTTTGATTATTCTCAACTTAGACATCCATACCGGGACAACATGGACAACAGATAATGGACTCCTCTTAAATGCATAAGCATGTAGCAATGATTATTATTCTCATATGAGATTGAGGATATATGTCCAAACTGAAACTTCCACCATGATTCATGGCTTTAGTTAGCGGCCCAATGTTCTTCTCTAACAATTTTGCATGCTCCAACCACTAAAATGATAGATCCTTCGACAAGACGGACATGCATAGCAACTCACATGATATTCAACAATAGTTGATGGCGTTCCCTGAAGCATGGTTATCGCACAACAAGCAACTTAATAAAATATAAAGTGCATAAGTACATATTCAATACTACGATAGGTTTTAAGGCTATTTTGTCCCATGAGCTATATATTGCAAAGGTGAATGATGGAATTTTAAAGGTAGCACTCAAGCAATTTACTTTGGAATGGCGGAGAAATACCATGTAGTAGGTAGGTATGGTGGACACAAATGGCATAGTAGTTGGCTCAAGGATTTTGGATGCATGAGAAGTATTCCCTCTCGATACAAGGTTTAGGCTAGCAAGGTTATTTGAAGCAAACTCAAGGATGAACCGGTGCAGCAAAACTCACATAAAAGACATATTGTAAACATTATAAGACTCTACACCGTCTTCCTTGTTGTTCAAAACTCAATACTAGATATTATCTAGACCTTAGAGAGACCAAATATGCAAATCAAATTTTAGCAAGCTCTATGTATTTCTTAATTAATGGGTGCAAAGCATATGATGCAAGAGCTTAAACATGAGCACAACAATTGCCAAGTATCACATTATCCAAGACATTTTAGAATTACTACATGTAGCATTTTCCAATTCCAACCATATAACAATTTAACGAAGGAGAAACTTCGCCTTGAACATTATGAGTAAAGCCTAAGGACACATGTGTCCATATGCAACACGGAGCGTGTCTCTCTCCCACAAAGTGAATGCTAGGATCCATTTTATTCAAAAAAAAACAAAAACAAAAACAAACCGACGCTCCAAGTAAAGAACACAAGATGTGATTGAATAAAAATATAGTTTCAGGGGAGGAACCTGATGATGTTGTCGATGAAGAAGGGGATGCCTTGGGCATCCCCAAGCTTAGACGCTTGAGTCTTCTTAAAATATGCAGGGGTGAACCACGGGGGCATCCCCAAGCTTAGAGCTTTCACTCCTCTTGATCATAGTATATCATTCTCTCTCTTGACCCTTGAAAACTTCCTTCACACCAAACTTCAAGCAAACTCATTAGAGGGTTAGTGCACAATTAATAATTCACTCATTCAGAGGTGACACAATCATTATTTTCACTTCTGGACATTGCATAATGCTACTGGACATTAGTGGATCAAAGAAATAAATCCAACATAGCAAAAGAGGCAATGCGAAATAAAAGGCAGAATCTGTCAAAACAAACATCCGTAAAGACGAATTTAAAGCTGGCACCAGACTTGCTCAAATGGAAAAACTCAAAACTCATGAAAGTTGCGTACATATCTGAGGATCACGCTCGTAAATTGGCAGATTTTTTCGAATTTTCTACAGAGAACTGTGCCCAGATTCGTGACAGACAGCAATGCTGTTTCTGCGCAGCGATCCCAAATATAACATCAACTTTGACATAGAAACTTTACTTGGCACAAAAACATGATAAGGAGAGGTTGCTACAGTAGTAAACAACTTCCAAGACTCAATAAAACAAAAAAATTGATGTAGGTAAAAACATGGGTTGTCTCCCATAAGCGCTTTTCTTTAACGCCTTTCAGCTAGGCGCAGAAAGTGCAAATCAAGTAACATCAAGAGTAGAAGCATCAACATCATAACTTGTTCTAATAATAGAATCAAAAGGCAACTTCATTCTCTTTCTAGGGAAGTGTTCCATACCTTTCTTGAGAGGAAATTGATATTTAATATTACCTTCCCTCATATCAATAACAGCACCAACAGTTCGAAGAAAAGGTCTTCCCAACACAATAGGACAAGATGCATTGCATTCGATATCCAAGACAACAAAATCAACGGGGACAAGGTTATTGTTAACCGTAATATGCACATTATCAATCCTCCCCAAAGGTTTCTTTTTAACATTATCGGCAAGATTAACATCCAAATAACAATTCTTCAATGGTGGCAAGTCAAGCATATCATAAATCTTTTTAGGCATAAGAAATACTTGCACCAAGATCACATAAAGCATTACATTCAAAGTCATTGAATTTCATTTTAATGATGGGATCCCAACCATCTTCTAACTTTCTAGGAATAGAGGTTTCAAGTTTAAGTTTCTCTCCTCTCTAGCTTTTATGAGAGCATTTGTAATATGTTTTGTAAAGGCTAAATTTATAGCACTAGCATTAGGACTTTTAGCAAGTTTTTTAAGAACTTTATAACTTCAGAGATGTGGCAATCATCAAAATCTAAATCATTATGAGCTACAGCAATGGGATCATTGTTCCCAAGGTTGGAAAAAATTTCAGCAGTTTTATCACAAGCAGTTTCAGCAGTTTTAGCAATTTCAGGCAGTTTTGTACGCTTTGCACTAGGAGTAGAAACATTGCCAACACCAATTATTTTACCATTGATAGTAGGAGGTGCAGCAACATGTGAAGAATTAGCATTACTAGTGGTGGTAATAGTCCAAACTTTAGCTACATTATTCTCTTTAGCTAGTTTTTCATTTTCTTCTCTATCCCACCTAGCACGCAATTCAGCCATTAATCTTATATTCTCATTAATTCTAACTTGGATGGCATTTGCTGTAGTAGTAATCTTATTATCAATATCATCAGGTTTAGCAGCCATTTTATTAATTAAAGAAGATTGTGATGCAGACATGTATGAGATTCGGGTTTCAGCATTTGAAATTTTAGTTTGCAGACCAGAAATCTCCCTATTCAAGTTTTCAAGTTGATTTCCTATATTTTTCAACAAGGTAGATTGTTCATTCATAGTTTTAGTAAACAATTGATTTTTCTCATATTGTGATTGCATAAAGTTTTTAGTGGATCTTTCAATTCCTAGCATCCTTTCCTCATATCTACCATAATCATTACCACTAGCAGGATATGGCCTATAGTTATTACCAGAGTTGTTCCTATAAGCATTGTTGTTGAAATTATTATTTTTAATGAAATTCACATCAACATTTTCTTCTTGAGCAACCAATGAAGCTAAAGGAACATTATTTGGATCTACATTAGATCTACCATTCACAAGCATAGACATAATCACATCAATCTTATCATTCAAGGAAGAGGTTTCTTCAACAGAATTTACCTTCTTACCTTGTGGAGCTCTTTCCGTGTGCCATTCAGAGTAATTTATCATCATATCATCAAGAAGTTTTGTAGCCGCCCCCAAAGTGATGGACATAAAGGTACCTCCAGCAGCTGAATCCAATAAATTCCGCGAAGAAAAATTTAGTCCTGCATAGAAGGTTTGGATGATCATCCAAGTAGTCAGTCCATGGGTTGGGCAATTCTTTACCAAAGTTTTCATTCTCTCCCATGCTTGAGCAACATGTTCAGTATCTAATTGCTTAAAATTCATTATGCTACTTCTCAAAGATATAATTTTAGCGGGAGGATAATATCTACCAATAAAAGCATCCTTGCATTTAGTCCATGAATCAATACTATTCTTAGGCAAAGATAGCAACCAATCTTTAGCTCTTCCTCTTAATGAAAAAGGAAACACTTTCAATTTAATAATATCACCATCTACATCTTTATACTTTTGCATTTCACAAAGTTCAACAAAATTATTGAGATGGGCAGCAGCATCATCAGAACTAACACCAGAAAATTGATCTCTCATAACCAAGTTCAGTAAAGCAGGTTTAATTTCAAAGAATTCTGCTGTAGTAGCAGTGGAGCAATAGGTGTGCATAGGAAATCATTATTATTTGCATTTGTGAAGTCACACAACTTAGTATTTTCAGGGGTATTCATTTTAGCAACAGTAAATAAAGCAAACTAGATAAAGTAAATGCAAGTAATTAATTTTTTTGTGTTTTCGATATAGAGAGCAAGACAGTGAATAAAGTAAAACTAGCAACTAATTTTTTGTGTTTGATTTAGTGCAGCAAACAAAGTAGTAAATAAAATAAAGCAAGATAAAAACAAAGTAAAGAGATTGAGAAGTGGAGACTCCCCTTGCAGCGTGTCTTGATCCCCCGGCAACGGCGCCGGAAATTTAGCTTGATACGCGTAGATGCACACGTCCGTTGGGAACCCCAAGTGGAAGGTATGATGCGTATAGAAGCAAGTTTCCTCAGGATGAAACCAAGGTTTAATCGAACCAGGAGCTAAGAAGCACGTTGAAGGTTGATGGTCGCGAAATGTGATGCGGTGCAACACCAGGGATTCCGCCAACGCGGAACCTGCACAACACAACCCAAGTACTTTGCTCAACGAAACAGGAGGTTGTCAATCTCACCGGCTTGCCGTAACAAAGGATTAAACGTATCGAGGGGAAGATGTTTGCAAAGAAAACAGTAAACACAATTGCAGTAGATTGTATGCTGTAAAGAATAGACCGGGGTCCACAGTTCACTAGAGGTGTCTCTCCCATAAGATAAAAGCATGTTGGGTAAACAAATTACAGTCGGGCAATTGACAAATAGAGAAAGGCATAACAATGCATATACATGATATGATAAATATAGTGAGATTTAATTGGGCATTACGACAAAGTACATAGACCGCCATCCAACTGCATCTATGCCTAAAAAGTCCACCTTCAGGTTATCATCCGAACCCCATTCAGTATTAAGTTGCTAAGCAAAGACAATTGCATTAAGTATGGTGCGTAATGTAATCGACAACTACATCCTTAGACATAGCATCAATGTTTTATCCCTAGTGGCAACAGCACATCACAACCTTAGAACCTACTGTCACGATCCCAGGTGTCAATGAAGGCATGAACCCACTATCGAGCATAAATACTCCCTCTTGGAGTTAAGAGCAAAAACTTGGCCAGAGCCTCTACTAATAACGGAGAGCATGCAAGATCATAAACAACACATAAACAATAGATTGATAATCACCATAATCATAGTACTCTCTATCCATCGGATCCCGACAAACACAACATATAGTATTATAGATAGATGATCTTGATCATGTTAGGCAGCTCACAAGATCCAACAATGAAGCACAACAAGGAGAAGACGACCATCTAGCTACTGCTATGGACCCATGGTCCAGGGTGAACTACTCACTCATCACTCCGAGGCGACCATGGCGGTGTCCTCCTCAGAGATGAACTCTCTCCGGCAGGGTGCCGGAGGCGATCTCCGAATCCCCCGAGATGGGATTCGGCGGCGGTGTCTCTGGAAGGTTTTCCGTATCGTGGCTCAATACCGGGGTTTCGCGACGGAGACTTTAAGTAGGCGGAAGGTCAACGCGGGGGCCACACTGGTGCCCAGGTGGCCTGCGCGACCAGGCCGCGCCGCCCTAGCTCCCGGTTGCCCTGGCCCCACTTCGTTATCTCTTCGGTCTTCCGGAAGATTCGTGCAAACATAGGACCCTGGGCGAAAGTTTCGTCCAATTCCGAGAATATTTCCTTACTAGGATTTCTGAAACCAAAAACAGCAGACAGCAACTGGCACTTCGGCATCTTGTTAATAGGTTAGTTCCGAAAATGCATAAATATGACATATAATGTGCATAAAACATGTAGGTATCATCAATAAAGTAGCATGGAACATAAGAAATTATCGATATTGGAGACGTATCATGGCTTCCTTTACTTTATGTTCATGGCGAAGGCTGAAAACCGCTTCGTTGATTGCTATTTGGTTGGAAACAGAAAATGCTTCATGTGCTAAATGGTATATTATCTTGAATAATTTGATACTTGGTAATTGTTTTGAGCTCTCAAGTAGATCATGTTTAAGCTCTTGCATCATGTAGTTTAAATCTATTAGTGGAGAACTACCGTAGAGCTTGTTGAAATTTGGTTTGCATGATTGGTCTCTCTAAGGTCTAGATATTTTCTGGTAAAAGTGTTTGAACAACAAGGAAGACAGTATGGAGTCTTATAATGCTTGCAATATGTTCTTTGTAAGTTTTGTTGTACCGGTTCATACTTGTGTTTGCTTCAAACAACCTAGCCAAAGCCTTGTACTGAGAGGAAATGCTTCTCGTGCATCCAAAAACCTTGAGCCAAAACCTATGCCATTTGTGTCCACCATAACTACCTATATGTGGTATTTTTCTGCCATTCCAAAGTAAATTGCTTGTGTGCTACCTTTAAAATTTCATTCCTTGTCTTTACAATACATAGCTCATGGGAAAATAGCTTAAAAACTATTGTGGTGATGAATATGTTGCTATGTATCTTAGTTCTTATAAGTTGCTTGTTGAGCGGTAACCATGTTTCGGGGACGCCATCAACTTTTTACACCTTTGTTGAATATCATGTGAGTTGCTATGCATGTTCGTCTTGTCTGAAGTAAGGGTGATTTATCATGATTAAATGGTTTGAGTATGCATATTGTTAGAGAAGAACATTGGGCCGCCAACCAAAGCCATGTATCATGGTGGAAGTTTTCAGTTTGGACATTAATCCTCAATCTCTTATGAGAATATTATCTGTTGTTGAATGCTTAAGCATTAAAGAGGAGTCCATTATCTGTTTTCTATGTTGTCCCGGTATGGATGTCCTCAAGTTGAGATCTATCAAAACTGAGAAATCAAATGCGATCTATCTCCTTGGACCTTTGTACAGGTGGCATAGAGGTACCCCTTTGTGACACTTGGTTGAAACATATGTAATGCAATGATAATCCATGGAAATCCGAGCTAATTAGGACAAGGTGCGGGCACTATTGGTATTCGATGCATGAGGCTTGCAACTTATAGAAGTTTTATGCATAACACATATGAATTATTACTACCATTGACAAAATTGTTTCCATGTTTTCAAAATAAAAGCTCTAGCACATGAGTAATCCCTGCTTCCCTCTGCGAAGGGCCTTTCTTTTACTTTATGTTGAGCCAGTTTACCTACTTCTTTCTATCCTAGAAGCAAACACTTGTGTCAACTGTGTGCATTGATTCTTACATGTTTACTTATTGCACTTGTTATATTACTTTATGTTGACAATTATCCATGAGATATACATGTTACAAGTTGAAAGCAATTGCTGAAACTTAATCATCCTTTGTGTTGCTTCGAAACCTCTTACTTTGAATCTATTGCTTTATGAGTTAACTCTTATGCAAGTCTTTTTTATGCTTGTCTTGAAAGTACTATTCATGAAAAGTTTTTGCTATATGATTCAGTTGTTTAGTCATTATCTTTTTGTTAGCAATCTATTGCTTGAATCACTTCATTCATCTCATATGCTTTACAATAGTATTGATCAAGATTATGTTGGTAGCATGTCACTTCAGAAATTATTGTTTTTATTGTTTACCTACTCGAGGGCGTAGGAACTAAGCTTGGGATGCTTGATACGTCTCCAACGTATCTATAATTTCGATGTTCCATACTAGTTTTATGACAATACCTACATGTTTTGTTCACACTTTATATCATTTTTATGCATTTTCCGGACTAACCTATTAACAAGATGCCGAAGCGCCGCCTGTTTTCTGTTGTTTTTGGTTTCAGAAATCTTACACGAAATATTCTTAGAATTGGACGAAACAAAGTCCAAGGGCTCCAGGAGACCGAAGGAGAGACGAAGGGGGGCCACGAGGTGCCCACACCATAGGGGGCGCGGCCCAGCCCCGCCGCGCCACTGTGTGGGGACCCCAACTCGGGACTCCACCGACATCGCCCCTTCGCCATATTCTCCCCGCCGCGAAAACCCTAAATCATCCAGCCACGATACGAGAAAAGTTACACGCCGCCGCCATCGCGAAGCCAAGTTCGGGGGTCAGAATTCTCTGTCCCGGCATGCCGCCTGGACGGGGAATTGCCCCCGAATCCATCTCCATCGACATCACCGCCATCTTCATCGCGTTGCTGACTCCCATGATGAGGAGGAGTAGTTCTCTCCCGAGGCTGAGGGCTCTACAGGTAGCTATGTGGTTCATCTCTCTCCCATGGTGTGATCTTTATGTGATCATGATCTTTGTATCACTATTAATCTATGTGCTACTCTAGTGATGTTATTAAACTAGTCTATTCCTCCTCATGATGTAAAGGTGACAGGTGTGTGCATCATGTAGTACTTGGCGTAGGTTATGATTGTAATCTCTTGTAGATTATGAAGTTAACTATTACTATGATAGTATTGATGTGATCTATTCCCTTTCATAGCTATTGGTGATAGTGTGTATGCTATGTTAGTACTCGGTCTAAATTGCAACGGTCTATTATGCACTCTAGAGGTTACTTTAATATGAACTTCGGATGTTGTGGAGCTTGTTTAGTCCGGTTTGAGGTGTGCTCTTGTAGCCCTACACAATGAATGGTGTTTGTTATCCAACAAGAGAGTGTTTGAATGTAGCACAAGTGAGGAGAAGTTATTTATTTATTATGTGATCATTGTTGAGGGTGTCCACTAGTGAAAGTATGATCCCTAGGCCTTATTTTCTAAGCATTGAAACACCGTTTCCAACAAGTTCTGTTACATGTTTGCTTGCTTCCATCTTTATTTCAGATTGTTATTACCACTCATATTCATCCATATCACTTGCATTTTACTATCTCTTCGTCAAACTAGTGCACATATACACCTGACAAGTGTATTGGGTGTGTTGGGGACACAAGAGGCTTCTTGTATCGTAATTGCAGGGTTGCTTGAGAGGGATATCTTTGACCTCTACCTCCCTGAGTTCGACGGCGGGAGTTGCCGCAATTTAGCAAGCAAGGAGTTATGTACCAAGCTGAAGTTGAAGTACCTACCGCACCCGCATCCACACTATATTCAGTGGTTGAGCGACAGTGGTGAGATGAAGGTAAACCACATGGTGTGTGTTGATTTTGAGATAGGACCGTATAAGGATTCCATTGATTTTGATGTGGTTCCTATGACGGTATGTCACCTACTATTGGCTCGGCCTTGGCTATATGACTGTTTTGTGCAACACAATGGCCGTGCTAATACATATCACTTGGAGTTCAAGGGCTAGAAAATCAACTTGCAGCCTATGTCACCATAGCAAATTGTCAATGAATCTCATAAAAGTTGAAGTAAACTTGGAGGATGCTCCAGAGAGATAGGCGAGAGAATTGTAATGCCGTGAGTGAGCAGAGAACAAAGTGAGAGAGTGAATTCTCAGTCTTCTTAGCCTCCCAAAGAGGACACGAGAGAATTTAGAGCGAGGATCCTGCGCCCAGGCCTCTGTGCTCATGTACAAGGGTGAGGTTTTGGTTTCTAACGACATGACCCCTATTTCTCTTGGTGTTTCTAGTGTTTTGCAGGAATTCAACGACGTGTTTCCGGAGGAGGTGCCCGCTGGATTGCCACCATTGCGTGGTATTGAGCATCAAATAGACTTGATCCCCAGCGCCTCGCTGCCCAATAGGGCGCCATATAGGATGAACCTCGAAGAGACGAAGGAGATACAGAAGCAAGTAAAAGCGCTACTCAACAAAGGTTATATCCGCATAAGCCTTAGTCCTTGTGTTGTTCCTGTTATTCTTCCTAAGAAAGATGGTACATGGCGCATGTGTGTAGATTGTAGAGCGATAAACAACATTACTATTCGATATCGTCATCCTATTCCCCGTTTAGAGGATATGCTAGATGAATTGAGTGGTGTTGTTGTTTTCTCTAAAATTGATTTGCGTAGTGGTTATCATCAAATTAGGATGAAAGAGGGGATGAATGGAAAACAGCCTTTAAAACAAAATTTGGTTTATATGAGTGGTTAGTAATGCCTTTTGGTTTAACTAATGCACTTAGCACTTTCATGAGACTGATGAATCATGTTTTGCGTGATTTTATTGGCAAGTTTGTGGTTGTGTACTTTGATGACATATTAATCTACAACCGCAATGAATCTGATCATACTATACATATTCGACATGTTTTGCAAGTGTTGCGTGATAGTAAACTTTATGGTAATCTTGAGAAGTGCACATTTTGCAAAGATAAGGTCATATTTCTGGGTTATGTTGTCTCTAAGCATGGAGTAGAAGTAGATGTGTCTAAAATTGAAGCAATTCAAAATTGGCCTACTCCCATGAATGTGAGTCAAGTAAGAAGTTTTCATGGTCTTGCTGGATTTTATAGAAGATTTGTGCCCAATTTTAGTACTATTGCTGCACCTTTAAATGAATTGACTAAAAAGGGTGTTGTCTTTGAGGGGATGCCGATACGTCTCCAACGTATCTATAATTTCTTATGTTCCATGCTAGTTTCATGACAATACCTACATGTTTTGTTCACACTTTATGATGTTTTTATGCATTTTCCCAGATCAACGATTAACAAGATGCCGCAAAGCGTCCCTCGGGCTTTCTCGCCGTTTTTTATTTCAGAAAAAGTTAGTTTACAAATATTCTCGGAATTGACGAAACAAAAACCCAAGGCCCTATTTTCCACTGGAGTGTCCCAACACCGAAGGAGAGACGAAGAGGGGCCACGAGGTGGCCACCCCACCCGGGCGGCGCTGGCAACCCCCCGGCCGCGCCGGCCTAAGGGGCGTGGGCCCCCTGACGCCCACCGATGTCGCCTCTTCGCCTATTTATTCCTCCCGACGCCGAAACCCTAGCAAGTACTGAGAGCCACGATAATGAGAATGCTCCAGAGACGCGCCGCCGGTCAACCCTAACTCTGTGTGGTTCAGAATATCGCTTCCTCCGCACTCCCGCCGGAGAGTGAATCATCACCGGGAGGGCTCTATATCACCATGCCCGCCTCCGGACGGATGCGTGAGTAGTTCATCCTTGGACTACGGGTCCATAGCAGTAGCTAGATGGCTGTCTTCTCCTCTTTTGCTATCATGTTTATATCTTGTGAGCTGCCTATCATGATCAAGATCATCTATTTGTAATGCTACATGTTGTGTTTGTTGGGATCCATGAATATGGAATACTATGTCAAGTTGATTATTGATCTATCATACATGTTATTTATGATCTGCATGCTCTTCGCCGTTATTAGTAGAGGCTCTCGCCAAGTTGATACTTGTAACTCCAAGAGGTATTTATGCTAGATAGCGGGTTCATGTCTCCATTGAATCTGGGGGAGTGACAGCACCCCCTAAGGTTGTGGATGTGTTGTTGCCACTAGGGATAAAACATCAATGCTTTGTCTAAGGATATTTGTATTGTTTACATTACGCATGCACTTACCATCTGTTCCGTTGTTTGCAACGATCGAATGTGTTGATGCTAACTCGAAGGTGACTTTTTAGGCATAGATGCCTGCTGGATGGCGGTCCATGTTCTTTGTCGTAATGCCCTAAGTAAATCTCATAATAGATCATGATATGTATGTGCATCTCTATTTGTCAATTGCCCAACCGTAATTTGTTCACCCAACATGCTATTTATCTTATCGGAGAGACACCACTAGTGAAATGTGGACCCCGGTCCATTCTATTCTGAAATACAACCTACCGCAATCATTGTTCTCTTTTTTTTTCCAAGCAAACATCACTCTCCACACCATACGTTTAATCCTTTGTTTTCAGCTAGCGTGAGATTGACAACCTCACCGTTAAGTTGGGGCAAAGTAGTTTGATTTTGTTGTGCAGGTTCCACGTTGGCACAATCCCCTATGTTAAGGGCCAAGACTACACTCCTTCACCAACAACCTTCACGTGATCTTCATCTCCCTACCGGTTCGATAACCTTGGTTTCTTACCGAGGAAAAACTTGCGCTGTACTCATCATACCTTCCTCTTGGGGTTCCCAACGGACGTGTGCTTTACCGTCATAAGGTGGGGCGCAACCCAAGATCATGCTTTTGATGAATTGAAGAAGAGACTCACCGACACCGCTGCTTGCACTTCCTGATTTCAATAAGCAATTCGAGATTGAATGTGATGCTAGTTGTATTGGAATTGGTGGTGTGTTGATGCAAGAGGGTCATCAATTGCATATTTTTCAAGAAACTCTTCCTGCTAAGTTGAACTATCCTATATATGATAAAGAATTTTATGCTTTAATTAGAGTTCTTGAGGTTTGGCAACATTATTTGTGGCCAAAAAGAATTTATCATACATTCTAATCATGAAGCTTTGAAATATCTGAAAGCTCAATCTACATTGCATAGGCGTCTTGCTAAGGGTCGAGTTCATTGAGTCTTTTCCATACATTATTAAGCATAAGAAGGGAAAAGATAATATTGTTGATGATGCTTTATCTAGGAAGAATATGCTATTAACTTAACTTGATGTTAAGATTCCTAGATTAGAAGTATTATGTGATTTGTATGCCACTGATCATGATTTTTCTGAAGCATATCGCTTGTGTGCTATTGGTAAAGCATGGAAAATATCACATAAATGATGGGTTCTCTTGTTTAGAGCTAACAAACTATGTGTTCCAGAATCGTCTGTGTGTTTGCATTACAGGAATCACATGCTGGAGGTTTGATGGATCACTTTGGGCGTGAGAAGACTACTCATGCTAGCTGACCACTTTTATTGGCCAAATATGAGGCGGGACGTGGATGTGAAGAGGTGCATTACTTGCAACAAGTCCAAGTCCAAGCTGAAGCCTCACGATTTGTATACTCCTTTACCACACCTACTACACCATGGGAAGACATTAGTATGGATTTTGTGTTGGGTTTTCCGCGTACTAAAAGAGGCCATGATTCTATATTTGTGGTAGTGGATAGATTCTCTAAGATGCCACATTTTATTGCCTGCTACAAGAGCGACGATGCGTCGCATATTGCTAACCTGTTTTTTAGGGAGATTGTACGTCTACATGGAGTCCCGAAGACTATTGTTTCTGATCGTGACGTGAAGTTTATGAGCTACTTCTGGAAGACACTTTGGGGAAAGCTGGGGACAAAGCTACTTTTCAGCACTACTTGTCATCCCCAAACCGATGGTCAAACTGAAGTGGTGAATAGAACATTGTCACAACTATTGAGATCCATGATCAAGAAGAACTTGAAGGAGTGGGAAGATTGTTTGCCGCATGTGGAGTTTGCTTACAACATGGCGGTACATTCTACCACTGAGTTGTGTCCCTTTGAGGTGGTGTATGGTTTCAAACCCATTACTCCACTTGATTTGTTGCCTCTACCCATACATGAGAGAGTCAATATGGAGGCATCTAAGAGGGCAGATTTTGTACGGAAGATCCATGTGAAGACTAAAGAGTTGATAGAGAAGAAAGGCAAGAGCAATGCTGCAAGGGTGAACAAGAAGCGCAAGAAGATGTTGTTCAAGCCTGGTGATATGGTCTGGGTACATTTTCGCAAGGATAGGTTCCCGAAACTACGAAAGTCCAAGTTGCTTCCTCTTGGCGCTGGTCCTTACAAAGTGCTTGCCAAGATCAATGATAATGCATAGTCTATAAATCTTCCAATAGATGAGTTTGGTGTCAGCAATTCTGTGGCTGATTAATACGTCCATTTTGCATCACTATTTTATATCAGAATTTGCTGATATTCATTGATATATTTCATATTTAGGAGATGATACTTATGTTATTTTATCTATTTTACATGTTTCATGATCGGTTGAGAATTATTCACCTGGGAATGATTCTCCGCTGGAAAAGCACCGTCGTGACACCATATTTCTCAAGATCAACAATTGATCTAAAGTTATACTAAAATCCTATTTTTCCAGAAGACGAAGGGAGCCAAAAGGAGGGGCCGAGAGGGGCCACCATGGGCTTCTCATGTGTCGGCGCGGCCTGTGCCTGGCCGCGTCGTTTCAGGCGGGGCCCAGCGCCTCTTCCGGCCGCCTCTCCTTCGTGTGCTTCTTCGTCCCGAAAACCTAAGACCTGGAGAGTTACGGGAGAATTGATAGAGCCGCCTCGCGGGGCGGAGAAACACGGTAGAGAAAAGAGCTCTCCGCGGCAGGAACTCGGGGAAATTCCTCCCGAGTGTGAAATCACGCCATCGCCATCGTCATCGAGCTGGACATCATCTCCATCATCATCATCATCTCCACCATCTACACCGCCATCTCCACCGCTGCATCTCGTCACCGCTGTAACGATTTGGGTTGGATCTTGATTGTTTGATAGGGAAACTCTCTCGGTGTTGATTACTACTTGTTATTGATGCTATTGAGTGAAACCATTGAACCAAGGTTTATGTTCAGATTATTATTCATTATATCACCTCTGATCATGTTCCATATGATGTCTCGTGAGAAGTTCGTTTAGTTCTTGAGGACATGGGTGAAGTCTAAATGTTAGTAGTGAATTATTGTTGAGTAGTATTCAATGTTATGATATTTAAGTTGTGGTGTTATCCTTCTGGTGACATGTGAACGTCGACTACATGATACTTAACCTTATGGGCCTAGGGAGTGCATCTGTATTCATGGTTAATTGTGGGGTTGCTTGAGTGACAAGAACCTAAACCCCGTTACTCCAGGAGGGATAGCAGATCTCGGGGAAGCCAAGGTTGTGGTTAGATTTATCTTAATTACTTTCTTGTATTTGCGGATGCTTGAAAGGGTTATAATCACAAGTATGTATTAGTCCTAGGAAGGGCGGGGCATTAGCATAGGTTCACCCACAAAATTAACAAAACAATGAAGATTAATCAAATATATGTAGCGAAAACACTAGACTAAAATCCCCGTGTGTCTTCAAAACGGTTGGTCATTATAAGTAAACAAACCGCCTTGTCTTGTGCCAAAAAGGATTGGGCCACTCGCTGCAATTATTTCTCTCGCATTTTATTTACTTGTACTTTATTTATCCGCTATATCAAAACCCCCTGAATACTTGTCTGTGAGCATTTACAGTGAATCCTTCAAAAACTGCTTGTCAACACCTTCTGCTCCTCGTTGGGTTCGACACTTTTATTTATCGAAAGTACTACGATACACCCCTATACTTGTGGGTCATCAAGACTATTTTTTGGCACCGCTGTCGGGGAGGGAAGCGCTATTGGTAAGTGGAATTGCAAGGAAACTTTCATCACATTTGGCTTATTTTGTTTCGTGTCGCTATAAGTCATTATGGAGAGATCCTCCCTTGAATTTCTATTTGGGAAATCTACTACTACCGCAACGGTAGTGGATGAGGCGCCAAGTGAGGAAGTAATACCATATAAAATACCTATGAAAATTATTGAACGTGTTGTGCATAACCGCTATGAAGGGGATGGAACTGTTCATCCTGGAGATCATTTACTGTTTTTACATGAATTATGCTGGTTATTCAAATGTGCAGGTATTTCAATGGATGAAGTTAGGAAGAAATTATTTGTTATGTCGCTATCTAGTAAAGCGGCGCATTGGTATAAACTGCTGAAGGGCGTTCTCTTGATTGGAAGGATATTGTGCCTCTATTTTACTCTAAATTTTATACTCCAAGTGAAATTCACAAAGACCGCAACCGTATATATAATTTCTGGCCTCATGATGGAGAGAGTATTGCCCAAGCGTGGGGGAGATTGAAGTCTTTAATGCTCAAATGCCCCATTCATGAGCTTCCCGGTAATGTTATTATTGATAATTTCTATGCAAGACTTTCTTTTCAAGACAAGACTGTTGGATACTGCTTGTTCTGGATCATTCACGCGCAATAAAGAAGAGTTTAAATGGGACCTTCTTGATCGAATCCAAGAAAATACCGAAGGATGGGAGAATGACAAAGGTAGAGTGTCAGGTATAAATTATAATTATGAATGCATTGAAACTTTTATGGATACCGATGAATATCGTAATATAGTGCTACATATGGTCTTGACTCTCAAGTTGTTGCAAATATTTATAACCTTTGCCTCTCATTTTGAATTGCCTAGGAAGAATTTTGATAAGTATCATGTACCATATAAAGATAAAGTTGATTCGCCTAAAGGTAAATGTATTGAAATTAAAACTGTTGATCATGTTCTTTCTGAAGCTTATATTGAAAAAAATCCTTTCCCTGCTAAAATGAAGGAGTATTCTGTTATAACTAGTGTAGTTAATAAAAGTGCAAAGAAACCCATAGAACCCGAAGAACAAATAAAAAACCGGCTGTTGCAATAGTTAAAGATCTTGTTACTGAAAATGTGGAAGATGGTCATATTATTTTTTGTGAAGATGCTTCTAATATTGTTTCGCATCCTAATAAGTCTATGAAAGCCAGTGTTCCTGTGCTCTCTGTTCAAATTGGTGATCATTGCTATTATGGTTTATGCGACATTGGTGCGAGTATTAGTGCCATTCCTTATGAGCTCTACACGGAAATTATGCATGAAATTGGTTCTTGTGAACTTGAAGATATTGATGTGGTTATTCGGCTAGCTAATAGAGAAACTATCTCTCTCATTGGTATTGTTCGAGATGTTGAAGTTCTATGTGGTAAGATTAAATATCCTGCTGACTTTTTGGTACTTGGTTCTGCTGCTAGTAAGTTTTGTCCTATTATTTTTGGTAGACCTTTTCTAAATACATGTGGAGCTATTATAGATTGCAAGAAAGAGAAAAATTTTTAAATTTGCTGGTGAATCTTATGAGTTTAACTTCTCTAAATTCACCAAAACTCCTTATAAAGCTGATTTGCCTAATGATGACTTTAAAATGGAACAGTGTGCATCTATTGTTCTTGCTCCTAGTAATCCTTTGCAGCAACATTTGGAGAATAGTGAGAGGGAAGTTTTAGGGAAGAAAGGGATGAGCTTGATGAAATTTTCCTTCGTCAACCTATTCTTAAACATGACTTACCTGTTGAAGATTTAGGTGTAACACCACCACCAAAGGAAGATCCTGTATTTGATTTGAAACCATTACCCGATAATCTTAAGTATGCTTATATTGATGATAAGAAAACATATCCTGTTATTATTAGTGCGAAGCTTTCAGATATTGAGGAAGAAAGGTTATTGGAAATATTGAAGAAACACCGAGGAGCTATTGGCTATACTCTTGATGACTTGAAGGGATTTCTCCCGCTATTTGCCAACATGCCATTAATATAGAAGATGGTGCAAAACCTGTTGTAACATCAGCGTCGTCTAATTCCCAAGATGAAGGATGTGGTAAGAAATGAGGTATTAAAACTTTTTGAAGCAGGTATTATATATCCTATTGCTGATAGTAGATGGGTTAGTCGTGTGCATTGTGTTCCTAAGAAAGGAGGTATAACTGTTGTGCCTAATGATAATGATGAGCTTATTCCTCAAAGAGTAGTTGGAGGGTATAGAATGTGCATTGATTTTCGAAAAGTTAATAAAGTTACCAAGAAAGATCATTACCCTTTACCTTTTATTGATCAAATGTTAGAAAGGTTGTCTAAAAATACTCATTTCTGCTTTCTTGATGGATATTCGGTTTTCACAAATTGCTGTTAGAGCTAAAGATCAAGAGAAAAACCACTTTCACTTGTCCTTATGGGACTTACGCTTATAGGCGTATGCCTTTTGGTTTGTGTAATGCTCCTGCTACTTTTCAAAGATGCATGTCTGCAATTTTTCATGGCTTTTGTGAAAAGATTGTTGAGGTATTCATGGATGATTTTTCTGTCTATGGGAATTCTTTTGATAATTGCTTGCGAAACCTTGATAAAGTTTTGCAGAGATGTGAAGAACTAACCTTGTTCTTAATTGGGAGAAATGCCACTTTATGGTTAATGAAGGAATTGTATTGGGACAAATTTCCGAAAGAGGTATTGAAGTTGATAGAGCTAAAGTTGAAGCAATTGAGAAGATGCCCTATCCTAGGATGTTAAAGGTATTCGTAGTATTTTTGGTCATGCTAGTTTTTATAGGAGGTTTATTAAAGAGATTTTTCTAAAATTTCAAAGCCTCTTACTAACTTCTTCAAAAGATGTACCTTTTGTTTTTGATGATGATTGTAAGGAAGCTTTTGAAACTCTTAAGAAAGCCTTAACAACTGCTCCTATAGTTGAACCCCCTGATTGGAATTTACCCTTTGAAATTATGTGTGATGCTAGTGATTTTACTGTAGGCGCTGTTCTTGGACAGCGAGTAGATAAAAAATTGAATGTTATTCATTATGCTAGTAAAACTCTAGATGCTGCTCAAAGAAATTATGCTACAACCGAGAAAGAGTTATTAGCCGTAGTTTTTGCATGTGACAAGTTTAGACCCTATATTGTTGATTCAATTCATACTGATCATGCTGTAATTAGGTACCTTATGGAAAAGAAAGATGCTAAGCCAAGGCTTATTAGATGGGTTCTTCTTTTGCAAGAATTTGATTTACATAGTAGATAGGAAAGGTGATAATCATGTTGCTGATAATTTGTCTAGATTGGAAAATATTACTTATGATCCTGTTCCCGTTAATGATAGTTTTCCAAATGAACAATGGCTGTAATAAAGGCGAGCTCGCGAGAGAGCCCTTGGTATGCCTGATTATGCTAACTTTATTGTTTCAAAGTACTTGCCTCCAACCTTTTCAGCTCAGCGAAGGAGGAAATTCTTTTATGATTTGAGGCATTATTTTTGGGATGACCCACCCTTATATAAAGAAGGAGTGGATGGTATTATGCGAAGATGTGTCCTAGAGAATATGAACAACAAGAAATATTGAGTAAATGCCATGGTAGTGTTTATGGAGGACATCACGCTGGAGATAGAACCGCACAAAGGTTCTACAATCAGGGCTTTTATTGGCCAACACTTTTCAAGGATGCAAGGAAGTTTATCTTATCTTGTGATGAATGTCAAAGAGTTGGTAATATCTCTAGACGCAATGAAATGCCTATGAATTATACTCTTGTTATTGAACCATTTGATTGTTGGGGATTCGACTTCATGGGTCCTTTCCTTTCTTCAGAAGGTAACACTCATATACTTGTCGCTGTTGATTATGTTACTAAATGGGTAGAAGCTATACCTACAAAAAGTGCTGATGGTGAGACCTCTATAAAAATGCTTGTAGATGTTATATTTCCTAGATTTGGAGTACCTAGATATATTATGACAGATGGAGGTTCTCATTTTATTCATGGTGGTTTTAGAAAAACTCTTGCTAAATATGGTATTAATCATAGAATTGCTTCAACTTATCATCCTCAAACCAGTGGGCAAGTAGAATTATCGAATAGAGAAATTAAAGCTATTTTGGGAAAGACTGTTAATAAATCTAGAAAGAATTGGGCTAGTAAGTTAAAGGAAGCATTGTGGGCTTATAGAAAAAAAAAAAAAAATCCTATGGGAATGTCTCCTTATAAAATGGTTTATGGAAAAGCTTGTCATTTACCTTTAGAACTAGAGCACAAAGCTTATTGGGCTGTAAGGGAACTTAATAAAGATTTTAAACTTGCCGGAAGAAGAGGTTGTTACAATTGAGTTCTTTAGATGAATGGAGAAGTGAAGCTTATGAAAATGCTAAACTTTTAAGGAGAAAGTTAAGAAGTGGCATGATAGAAGAATTATTAAAAGAGAATTTAATGTTGGAGATAAAGTCCTATTGTATCGGTCTCGCCTCAGATTTTTTGCATGGAAATTACTCTCAAAATGGGAAGGACCATATGTTATTGATGAGGTATATCGTTCAGGAGCAATAAAAATTAGCTCTTTAGAAGGTAACACCACACAAGTAGTGAATGGACAAAGACTCAAGCATTATATTTCCGGAGATTCTTATAATGAAGATATTGATATTATTCAAGTGATAACTCCGGCTTTCATCAAAGATCAAATTGACAGTTCTGCAGAGTCCGACTTTGAATAGGTAACAGTTTTAGTAATAAAAGTCCGCGTTTAGCTTTCCGAACAATATTTCTGCTATTTTGGGAAAATATGAAAAATTACGGATCAAACGGAATGAGGAGACGCGCTAGGGCCCGCCACCATAGGCCAGCGCGCCGGGCTCCCACTCGGGCCGCGTCGCCTATGGTGACAGCCCCTTGACGTCCCGTTTCCACTGCTGCCCCGGAACCTTCCTTTTGTCGTAAAATATTTGCTATATAATCCCCCGAACCCCTGGAGGTCCGTATATCGATCGTTTTCTCGTCGTGTTTTGTTTCGAGTTGTTTTCCGCCGTATATTGTTTTCAGATCTAGAGCCACCATGTCTTCGTCGGAGTCTCCGAAGGACAACTTCTTTGGAACGTCGTCAACCCGTACATGAATGAGCTGAAGATGCATCCCAAAGAATCGCTCCTCGTAGATGAGAGTTGCAGGTGTAGAAGATGTCTGGGACCTTGGGAGTATGAAGCTTGGAGGACAGGATGCAGAAACTAGAACAAGAGGTCATCACCTACAAGAAGATGGTCGAGCGTGAAGGACATCTAATTGTGTCCGCTCCACAGAACACGAAGGAGATCGCATGGCTCGTGGAGCGATATCCTCTCACTTCACAACACCACCAACCAACTTCAGGCGCAACTTACATGCTTGGAATCAAAACCGTGAGTATGAAAACAGGTTTAAACGCATTAGCGATGCTCTGCTAGTTTCAGGATTCCCGAGACCAAGACATCGTTTGTTGATGGAGAGCCTCTTCCCTGGAAGTCTGATGACGAGAAGAATCCATCACCATCACCATCGAAGGAGTAATTCATCATCGGTATTGGCATCCCTTGGTTTGTTCCAAGCTTGGGGGAGTGCCGCGGATCACATCATCACTATCTTTGTCTTTTACTATCAAGTAGTGTCATATCATGAGTAGGGAAGTTATCATATGGAATAGTTTGCAGTGTGGAAGTATCTCTCTCTCTTAGTTGGTTATTTATGTATCCGTTGGTGTGAGTTATCATATGGAATATTAATGAGAAGTCTTATCATTTACTTTTTTGCACACCTTACTTTAGTTTGCAATTTCTATTATATGATTACTCTTGACATTAGTATTGATATCACTTTGGGGAGCATCAAGCAAATCTATTTGGTTTTGGCAAGCTTAGCATTGGTCAATAGCAACAACACCTTGATGTTTGAATAGAAAAGGGAACACATGTAGATATATTACTATATTATCTTTATGCAAATGAGTTTAGTATTCTGAAGTTTAAATTGCTTGTGCTTATGAGAAAGATGCATGATTGTTTCTATCACATGTATATTTGTTGGTTTCTCTCAACTTTTATGCTTGCTAAAACCTTGCTAGCCAAAGACCTGTATTGAGAGGAATGCTTCTCATACATCCATAACCTTAGACCAAACCTATGCCATTTGTGTCCACCATAACTGCCTACTATGTGGTATTTTGCGCCACTCCAAGTAAATACTTCATGTGCTACTTTTAAATAATTCAAACTATATTACTCCTTATTTGTGTCAATGTTTTATAGCTCATCATGAGGAAGTATGTGGTGTTTTATCTTTCAATCTTGTTGGGCGGACTTTCACCAATGGACTAGTGGCACATCCGCTAATCCAATAATTTTGCAATAAAGAGCTGGCAACGGGGTTCCCAGCCCCAATTAATAACTTTCATTAATAATTCTCTTCACATTTTTGCCCCGATTTATCAGTAAGCAACTTAATTTTGCACACAGATACCCCTCCATGGTATGTGAACGTTGGAAGGCACCCGAGATTCGGTTAGCCATGGCTTGTGAAAGCAAAGGTTGGGGGGAGTGTCACTCATAATAAAACTAAAATACATGTGTAAACAAAAGAGAAGGGGATGATCTACCTTGCTGGTAGAGATAACGTCCTTCATGGGAGCCGCTCTTGGAAGGTTCGTTTGGCAAGGGGGTTAGAGTGCCCGCTACCAGTCGTTGACAACAACAAACACCGCTCAAAATCTTACTTTTATGCTCTTTATATGATTTCAAAAACTTGAAAAGCTCTAGCACATGATTTAATCCCCGCTTCTCCCTCCGCGAAGGGCCTATCTTTTACTTTTATGTTGAGTCAGTAAACCTATTTCCCTCTATCCTAAGCAAGCAATTGAGTTGTTGTGAACCAACCATTTATGCTATGATTCAGTTAATCATGTCTTTTATGCTTTCTTGTTTAGTACAAATTTTATCTGATTGAATATGACTTTGAAAGTTATCAATGATTATGAGGAGATTGTTATGATTGAGGATGAAAGCCCTGCCATATAAATGATTATTAGAAGATAAGTACAATATGTTAATAGTTCTCTCACCAAGAACAAAGTTTGCCATAACCGTTTATGATTTCCTATGCACCTCTATTTGTGATTTCTCTTACTTATTTCAAGATGAGTTATATGAGGAGAATGTTTACTATAATATCTTGTGTGAATCAATATGATGCTTCTTGTCCGTATTTTATTTATCGACTCTTCTCTTCACTCCATAAACATGTGGTCTTGTTCATTGAGCTCAGTTTCGCTTGGGGACAGGCGAGTCTAAGCTTGGGGGGAGTTGATACGTCCATTTTGCATCACTATTTTATATCATAATTTGTTGTTATTCATTGATATATTTCATATTTAGAGATGATACTTATGTTATTTTATCTATTTTGCATGTTTCATGATCATTGGAGAATTATTCACCGGAGTCGGGATTCTGCTGGAAAAAGCACCGCTCAGACACCATATTTCTCAAGATCAACAATTGACGAAAGTTATACGAAAAATCCTATTTTTTCAGAAGACGAAGGGAGCAGGGGAGGCCGAGGAGGGCCACCATGGGCCCCCCCATAGGCCGGCGCGGGTCTGTGCCGCCGCGCCGTCTTGTGTGAGTGGGCCCACAGCCCCCTCTGGCCTCCTCTCCTTCGCGTACTCCTTCGTCTCGAAAACCTAAGCTCCAGAGGTACGTAGAATTACTGCAGCCGCCTACGGGGCGTGGAGAAACACCAGAGAGAAAAGAGCCCTCCGGCGGGCAGGAAATTCCCTCCCGGAGTGGGAAATCGACGCCATCGCATCGTCATCGAGCTGGACATCATCTCCATCATCA